>CM061036.1:42485881-43685881 GCA_030763125.1 Hippophae gyantsensis
ATGAAAAGAGCAATGCTATAATTTTTTAAGTTGGAATTAACCTAAATCTTAGGTGAAGGATTATTATTTGACAATTTTTGCAACTGCAAGCATCTGTGGGAGCATAACATGAAGAACATCAGTAAAAACTTGATATCTAAGTTGGTATTATCACAGTGCTCTAACGATGAGATTTATTCTATTCTCGTTTCATATCATAGGTTCGAATTATACCATTTGAACTAAGAAAATAAAAAAATGAAATAGAAAAATAGGTATTATATACCTAATAAATCCATGTTTTGCAGGAGCTCCCAGAACCAAGGTCTCAATTGCAGCATAGGAAACGTACTCCGTTAAAGCTTTCACTATATCGCTGTCTTCTAGTATGACATCAAGACATTGTAACTGAGGCATTGCATGGGCCAAAAATCAATACAAGTGGATAGAAGAGGACTATCAAAAGCTCTTCGAAGTACATCAAAAAAAGAAATATTCATATCTAAACCCCAATTGAGAATTTTAGCAATTTTGTGAAACTTTGCCCGAGCAACACAAGTTTTTCAAATCATTTACACAACCATGTAACCACATTGGAAAAATCTTCATTGTAAATTAAGTCTAACTCATACTACCTAAATATTTTTTGCAAAACCTGATTCTATACCGTGGTTTTGATCCCAAAAAGAACCAGATATCCCCTGACTGATCACTAGCTTTATATACTGGAAGAAATAATCTAAGAAAGAAGAAGAAGAAGAAGAAGAAGAAATTGATAAGAACGTACATCCTTACGAGTACAATAACAATGGAAGGTAAGAAAGAGATCCTTGGTTTGTTTCTCAAGTTGTTGCTTGTGAGGTGACTCAGCTTCATTCTTAGTTTGTCCACATACAACAACATTGCTTTCTCCTGCTGCACCCAGGAAAAAAAAATCCTAAATTTAATTAAAACTGTAAAAATTCAAAAGAAAGAGAGAGAGAGTTACATAAAGGTGTTGAGTTTGGTTTCTGAGCAACATGAATTAAAACAACAGTTTGTTTCTTTTTGAGAAGATTCTCAGCTGTCCATCTCAAAGCATTTTGGCTCCCTTTTTCTTTGTCAATAGCTATTGCTACCAATCCATTACCTCCTCCTTTTCTCACATAATTACTTGGTTTTGTAATTGACCACATCTCTCTCTCTCTCTCTCTCTCTCTTATCTTTTTCCTTTTCTTAATTTCATGACAATAAATATATATATATATGATCAATATTAAATTACAACATTTACACTTATTGTTTGAATCAACCCAATTGAAATTTAAAACTTTTCTTTTTTATTCACTTTTTTTGATTTCTCAGGTAAACAAATTTTTATAAATCCTGCAAATCTTTTTCATTTCTTAATTATTGTATTCAACATTTGCTGATTTATCTATTTTTGGTTATTTGAATGGAAGCCTCAGGAACAATTCTAAAATCAGATAATTTAAATGCGGTTGGTATAATGTGATCCCTTAATTATCTCATTTGTTTCATGTTGGTTTGTTAACTTTGATAATTAAATTAGCTAATTTTAGTCAACAATCATCACCATCATTAATGATATCAAATATTAATTTTTAAGTTTTATGAGCACCGACATGATCCAGATATTTTAGCAAAAATAAATAGTTTAAATGTAACTAAATTATGAACAATATAATCGAATTAAAATGTATGTGAATTTTAATTTGGTATTTAATTTGTGGTTTAATCAATTCTGTAGATTATTTTCTATGAACAAATGATTTTTTTGAGTATCTTTTATAATTCAGATATCCCAATACTTTATTTTTCATTATGAAAATTAATAAGGGTATACATTGGTCTCATGCATCTTTTGTTTTAAAAATTTAAAACTAGCGATTTGTTTTTTAAAGGAAATTTTTAATATCCAAGTTTGCAATGAATCAAAATGATATGACATGCACAGCTTATAGAAATAACTATGGATTATTCTTCAAATAAATAAATATAATATGATAATATGATATTTTAAATTAATGAAATATAAGATTAATGTAATTATTTTTTTAAAATATAAATATTGATATAAAAAAATAAACAATATAATTTATAGAAAATATATTTAAGAAGTAATAAATAACACGTTGCTTATTGGTAGTGCTCCTTTACGAAATAATATATAGTTAAACAATTTAAAAATAAAATTAGAAAAATATAAATATAAATATATATAAATTAAAAATATAAAATTTAAATAGAATAAAAAAATATTAAGATTTATTTACCATACAATATTTTTAAGATAATTTTTTTCATACCATATCTTTAAAATAATTTTTTCATTTATAATGGATATTAGATAACTTCAAAAACTTATCTCCTAGTTAAAATTATCAAATCATAATAAATTTACACAAAAAAAATTTATCCATTAATTTTAAAGCATATGAACCCTAATAAAGAACCTAATACAAGATTGAAAATAAAAAAGATTGTTTTATTTTTTATTTGTCGTACACTTTCTATATCTGTTTTCTGTCTTTTCTCTATTGCCTGTCTTTTCTTTTCAGTTTTCTATATCTCTGTTTTTTTAAGAGAAGGAAAGTCAGAGCTACTAATAAGAAGCTCATCCAAAAAGAGCTCAAACGGGTTGAACACCAATTAAAGGAAAAATTAAATGAAATGAAAACGGTTTCCAAAACCGTAAAGAATGAAAGCAATTAAACAAAAAAAAAAAAAAACGTTTCTCTCATAATGGAGAAAGCAAATGCAACAAAATTAATTATAATTTGTTTTTCTCTCATATCAAATTTCAATCATAAATAATTCTAACAATCTCCTCGTTAAAGAAAATTTATAAAGAAAAAAAAATTTGATATGAAAATAGAGTTTAATGGTTTGAAATATGCATAAAATAATCGGGTGTTATCATTTAAATCTTCTACTATAAAAATATATTTACCTTACTAACTAATTAGTAGACGTGATATTTTTAAAATGTTTTGTTATTTATATAAGCAATAACATACTACACACTGAAGTCTTTCTTTATATAACTCAGTTCTTATTGTTATGTTCATTTTGATTATAAATATATGACTAATTTTGTAAAAGTTTTTAAAAAATTGAGCCCTACACAATTCCTTTTCGAAGTGGTCCCACTTTTCTCCCACATAGATGATCTATTATCTATAAAAGTAATCCATAAAAGAGTAACAACATACTCCACTCGATATTCTCTTTGTAAGAATCATTAAAAGCTATAGCTTACCTTATATTTTACAAGTATCACTGTTTTCATCATAAGAATGGACTTAAGGGTAAACCTCCATAGTGATCTCACTGAATCTTTATAACTAGATTGTCCCTTTTAACCTAGATCTTGAGATTTTCAATTAAACTAGTTGTGTTTCCTTTGCAAATCCTTATTCATTCATGGGTTTTAGTCTCATTCCCCTTGATAACTTATCAACTAACTCTTGATTTAATCCTTTGGTTAACGAAATAATTATGTTATTCTTTGACTTCACATGGTTAATAGAGATAACCCCCGTTTAGAGTAGTTGTCTAATGGTATTATGTCTACGATGTATATGTCGGGACTTACTATTATACATATTGCTCTATATCCTGTCAATAACCAATTGACTATCACAATGGATGCATATTGTAGGGAGAGGCTTCACCCACTTAGGAATATCCTTTAAGAAATTACATAGCTATTTGGTTTCTTCGTCACATTTATCCAAAGTGATGAACTTAGATTCCATAGTGGATCTAGTAATGCAAGTGTGTTTAGAAGACTTCCATGAAATAGTTACACCACCAAGTGTGAGCACGTATCCACTAGTAAATTTTGAGTTTTTCATGTTTGATATCCACTTTGTATCACTATATCCGTCTAATACAGTTGGATATCTTGTGTAATACAATCCATAACTACGTGTATATCTTAAGTATTTAAGTAGTGTTGTAATATCTTTTCAATGATCAGATCCTAGATTACTGTTATATCTATGTAGTTTACTTGTAACGTAAGTTATGTCCAATCTTATATAACTCATCAAATACATAAGATTTTTTATCATTCTAAAATATTCCAGTTGAAACACCCTTTCACCGATATTCTTAAATAGGTGTAGATTTACATCTATCGATGTTCTCACAATTCCAAAATCACCATTGTTAAATTTCTCAAATATTTTGTCAGCATAATGAAATTGACTTAGAATGAGATCAATTAATAGCCTTTATATCTTAATTCCCATAATTACATCAGCATGTATCATGTATTTCATGTCAAACATTGAATTTAACATATTCTTAGTAGATATGATCATTTGATCATTACTATCCATAATTAGCATGTCATCAACGTAAAGGCACAATATGACATAACTATCTTCAGTCTTCTTGACATGTACACATTTTTCACATATGTTGATTTTAAAGTCATTTGTCCTTATGACATTATCAAACTTTTCATACCACTATTTTAGTGTTTGTTTCAAGTCATATAAAGACTTCATTAATTTACAAACCTTTAATTCCTTTTTGTCCTAGGTTGGAAAAACCCTTGAGTTGTTCCATGTAGATTTTTTCATCTAACTCTCCATTTAGAAGGATTGTATTTACATCCATTTGATATATTTTAGGATTTTACGAAGTTGCGATATAAATTATCATTCTTATGGATGTTTTTCTTATCATAGGAGAATAAGTATCATATTAATCAAGGTTATGTCATTGTTTGTATCACTTAATTACAAGCCTAGCCTTGTACTTTTCAATTGATTTAAATAATTTACATTTTCTCATGAAAATCTACTTGAGCCCTAGTGTTTTAGCACATGGAGATAAATCAATTAGTTACCAAGTGTAGTTTTACAAAATGGACTTAATTTTACTATTAATGATCTTTTTTCATTAAGGACCTTCAGAAGAATTCATAGCCTCTTCATAGATTTCAGGCTTACTTTCTAGCAAGTAGGTTAGAAAATCTAGATCATATGATGTTTATGTCCTAATTTTCTTACTATATCTGGATTCAACCTCAACCTCTTGTTTAAGCTTTTTGTCTTGACTATCTTTATTCATAGTCTCATAAGTTCATTTAGACGAACTTGAATTTCCTTGAGATTTATTAGGAAATACATGTTCAAAGAATCATGTATTCCTTAATTTTATTATCATGTTCTTGTGTATGTCTAAGATCTTTAACTCGTGCAAAAAAAATGATAAACACTACTATTATATGTATATCCAATGAAGATACAATTTATCATTTTTGGACCTATTTTTACCTTCTTAGGTATAGGTACGACTATTTTAACAAGACACTTCACACTCGTAAATATTTATAGGAAGGTACTATTCTTTTAAATAATTCATACAATGTCTTATGTGTCTTTTAAATAGTTTCTTCCACAAGTGTTGTGATAACCCATAAATTAATAACATTGCATTCATAATTTCTTTCAAAGTACAATTCTTATGCTCAACAAGTCTATTTCGCTAGAGTTGTTATGGTAAATAAGACGTTATGGTTTCATGTATAATCACATGTTGTGTACGAAAAATAAATGTGATAATAAAAATAAGTAAGACAAGTAAAATCAAGTAATAACCAGAAAAAAAGAACGAGGTACAAGAATAATAAAGAAAAAGGAGAATAAGAAGATTATAGTAAAGTAAAATGGGTAAGAAATTAAACCCAGAAAACCAATAAGAAAAAAACGATACGAAATAAACCTGTTAATCCAAAAATAAAATGTGGAGAAATTATCTTTAGAAAATAATACATGCATAAATAAATTAAAAATAAAATTACATTATTTAAAATTAAAAATATATAAATATAAATATAAAATTTAAATTTAAATAGAGTAAAAAAAAAAAAACAAACCTGTGTATTATATAATATTTTTAAAATAATTTTTTAACTAATTTTAAAAACTTATATGCTATAATATAATGATAATAAGTTTATATCACATTTTATAGTTTATTACGTCACAATATTTTAAATGTAAGAACTCTAATAAACTAATCTAAAAAATAAAGAGGAAATTCTTTTATTTTTTATTTTCCCGTACTCTTTCTATTTCTGTTTTCTGTCTTTTCTCATGGTCTATCTTTTCTTTTCAGTTTCCTATCTCTTTTTTTTTTTTAAGAGAAGGCAAGTCAGAGCTATTAATAAGAAGCTCATCCAAAAAGAGCCCAAACAGGCTGAACACCAATTATAGGAAAAAAAATAAATAAAATGAAAACGGTTTCCAAAACCGTAAAGAATGAAAACAACTAAACAAAAAACGTTCCTCTCATAAATGAAAAAGCAAATGCAACAAAATCAATTGTTAAAATTATTGCACAAAACATTGAGTAGCCGCTAGGGAAGAAAAAAGCTATGGAAAATCAGCAAACCAACATGAATTCATTTTCAATAAATTCCATCCACCTCGATCATTCCTTAAATCATTCTTTATTTGGTTCATAAGGTCATTTTTCTTAACTTTTATTTATAATATAATAGAAAAGAAAATTATCTATCGTTAATATTTGTATGATAATATTTGATTAAATAGTAAATTTATTAATTTATTTTGCAATATATTATCAGTAAATTAGAGGAAAATATTTTTTGAAAATATTTTAGATTTTAGTATATTTTGTAAAAATCTCTGAATATTAGTATTTGTATTTTTAATTGATTATTAGTGGATTTTTTTTAGTATACCGACGTCAATAGAGTAATCTTTTCACATTAAAAAGTTGAATTATTTAAATCATTATATGTCATCTATTTTCTCATTGCTTATTATTTTACTGTTACTCATTATTATATATTTATGTAACCAAAATTTGATCCAAATTTCGCTTCCAAAAATTCTAATTTATAACATCAATTATAATTTATTTTCTCTTATATCAAATTTCATTCATAAATAATTCCAACACTCCTTTCTTAAAGAGTATCTTATATATCAATATATTATTCATAAAATTATAAGTACATTTATTTTGTGTAATTGTACATCAGGAATAAGCAACAAAATTGTCCTTCATAGGTTACTTTTACATTTGTAGCTGCAAGCATGAAATTCTTTGCCTTTTGATTTAAGTGCTTTTGAATGGAAATGGAACCATGGTTCTGTATTCTCCAAGAGCCCACAGTGGGAAAATATTTCTATATGCTGCACAATGTAACATGCAGGTTCTCATGAAAACTCCCATAATTTCCTGCAAGCCATAATAAGTAAGGAATTAATGGTCGGTTTAGCAAGATAATCCTAAAGATAAACGTGCATGTTTCCTTGAGCCTGCAGGTTAGAGTGGCAATCTTAACCCAACACGAACATGAACACAATTATGACGCTACCAAAACACGATTTGAATAGAATTTACCATTAATTGTTTTAAAAAATTTGTCTTATTACTTATGCCATTTTAATATGCCAACCAGCATGCGAACACAGAGATGACATAAATACAACACGACATGATTATCACCACTGCTACTTGCACAATAATCTCTTACTCTATTATATCATTTAATTAGTTTAAAATGTTTGATTGCATGTTGGTAAACAAAGATCAAGAAGCATTACTTGTTGGGGAAAATCTCCATTTTCTAGTTGAGAATTGATCAACAGCTTCGCAGCACGATGAATAGGAGTAGGATCTCTTTCAATCTAATGTAAAGGAGAATTGGAGGAGTACTTTTGAATGTAAAAGAATATGTATACAATTTGCACACAAAAAATTAGTATTTAGATTGATCTTAAATATGTAAAACAATACATTTACCTGCTGACCATGAATTAGACCCATTAACCCTAATGCAGTTTGCACCAAATTAGAGTGGTCTCCTTCAAAAGGTGTGTATATCTGCATCACCAACCACAAATATAAAGAAGTTTAAAACTCTTTTGCTATTATATATAAGAGTACATATATGTATTTCTTGATGGAGGCAAAGAACCATTATTGCTTTTGAGACCTGTAAAAGCACTTTTGATAGTAGGAAGGTGCTTTTGAACCAAATGGAAAAAGATAAACAAACCAACCTTGTTAGTACAAGAGGTGTAGCTCTCCGCCCAACCACCATCTTCTCTTTGAGTTTTGAGTAAAAATTCAACACCACTACGAATTGCTTCACAATTATAATAGTTCTTACCAGCAGCTTCTAATCCATTAATTGCAAACCAGGTGCCATACAAAAAACATATTCCCCAATATCCATACCTGTAAAATTAGTGGTCGCCTACTTAGTTTATTTCCCTGATGCATTCACTTCGACACCATAATGATTTTATTATTCTAATAAGAAAATAAACATAATGTAGTTTTATGAATACCATGATCCATCAGGCATTTGTACGTCTTCGAGGTATTTTGCACCTTTGGCAATGAAATTATCAATTTCTTTCTTCTTGTACATTGGGTATAACTTCCTAAACAGAGCTAATGCTTGAATTGATGATGCTGTGCATTCAATATACCTGCATTAACATTTTTAAGTCAATCTTCAAAACATGCTATTATTCACAATGCAGATATATGATCTACAAAGGTAACAAATGACAGTAGAATATTTACTCATATTCGATGACAAGGTCCTCTAGAAATTCAACTGGATTGAGCCACTGAAAAAGAGAAAATAGTTATATAATAGAAAACACCTTTGGTTAAGTAACAACTTAAAATATTTTCATTATATATCCATAAAAAATTTCATTACTTACCTCCAACCATTTTGGAGCTCCTGTTGGCTCCCAAGCTGATACACCACCATTTTCACTCTGTTTCAATTTGTGAAATACATGTTATTGGCGCTATCAAAATGTTCATATAAGATAAAACGTAGTCACTGCCACTTCAAGTATTATAAAACTGTCAACTATAATTGGTTTCAAATATCATGAAGAGTGACGATATTAAACTGGTTATAGTCTTGAGCAATATTATGATTTACACACCTGCAATGACATTATGAGATTAACAGCATCATATAATCCCTCTGGTTCCATTGATTCTCCGACAAGCTCTTGTGGCATCATTGCAAATATGAGGCAACACTAGAAATACAAATATGCTTTGTTAGGGAGGAGTAACGGTTTTTTATGTTTTACACTAGGATTTCAGCTTGACCCAAGCTAATATCAAAACTTAATTACCTTCAAACCTTCTGCGGTACAATCAGAAACTTGCCATCCATGATCTCTATCTGAGAAAGTCCAGGCTCCTTTGGAAATGTGTCGAAAATGCTTTTTGTGGTCAGGAGGATTAACCCTAACCTTCATTATAACAGAAATGTGAAGGTAAGAAGAGAGAGATTTTTTTTGCTTAAAGAAAGATAAAAATTTCTAAACTTATATGGTTAAAGCCTTAAATATACCTGTGATTTCTTTAAAAATTCATGTGCTTTCTTTAATGTAGGTGAAATTTCTTCACTAATATTGCCAGCAAGTAGAGCTTGAATAGAAAGACTACAATCCCATGTTTGACTTCCAAAACTCTATATACAAATATAAAAAATAATAGGATCAACAATTCAACATTTTGATAGGTGTGAGAAGAGTTATTAGTTTTTTTCAGTTGTGTTTAAAGCATGTTGACATAGAGAGTTAGTTTAGTAACCTGCATTGTAAGCCCATCTTCAGCAATCCATAAGTAATCTGCAACTCTAGGGATATGCTTCTTAAAATATTCCCCATTTGGATCATCAGCCCAACAAGCAAGCATCATTAATGGCTGAGAATGTTGACATTAGAAAACCAAAAATTAACAAAATAAAAGATAGTAAAAAACACAGATTTAGAATATTTGTCATCCCTTTCTTCATTACCTTCTCGACGCATCCAATTGTAATGTACCTGCTATTCTCATCTTCATAATGAATGTGTTCTATTACTTTCCTGACAGCTCCTTCTCTTATCTTATTTAAGGGCCAGTGAGAAGCTAAAGGCTCACTAATGTAGTAAACACTATCCCAAATTAGACGTTGAATTCTACCATGGGGGTAGTAGTTATCCTCCTGCATATTAATAGTGAAGCATAAGCACTGTCATTTTATCTAGGAAAACAAAATTTCACAAATCATAAGAGTTTCTTATGATGCAAGAAAAAAAATCATGAAGTATATGTAAATCATACCTTGGCACACCAATGGCGAACTTTGTTCCATTTGATTTTGCTGTAAGGTTCATTGTATAGTTCCTCTCTTAGTTGTTCAATGAGAGGTGTGATTGGGCAAACAAACTTTCTCCCATATAAGTATGACATTGGCATGTATGTCATTCGTGAATAGCAAAACATTTTCGCTGCATTGTGTTTGTATAAACTATTAGAATAAATCAATTAACATATAATGGATTATAAGTTTTAGCAGAAATTTAAGATAAGAGAGAGAAAATGGAACTCAAACTCACTCTCAAGAAAAAGATCGACGTTGATAGACTCCCATGCACATGTACTATACATGGATGGGGCTCAAAACTAGGCAACTAATGAGCCCTATGGAGTATATGTTGCCTCATCACACTACAAGGCAATTAGCTATTGTATCTTACATAATTGATCATAAATTGAGCTTCTTTAGAATTTAGGAAATCCTTCATAATGTCAGTACAGGACTAGTTGAAAAAATCAGACCTTCAGTCCCTCTTAGATAAATATTGCTATAACTGTCTAAGTGAATGAATATATAAATAAATAAAATTCAGTTTGCTAGAGTACAGAGATAATGGTTATACTAGGCAACCACTTTGACACCTTTTGATTAATTTGAATGAGACTGAGCTTATGCTTATGCATGCTTTAGGAAGATCACTAGAAAGGGAGGTGATATGAGACTGATTGTTTGAGCCCAACATTACATTTAAAACACGAAAGTATCCTGTTTGAATTTTTTTACTTAATGCTCATGAACTTGTGCTGCAACCATAACATAATGCAATTTCAAGAGTTAATCATTAGAAAAGAAAAACAGTGATTACATGGATGAAGCGGAACTATAGTTGGGTAGAACCAAAATTCTGGAGGCATAGGGTTGCTTCCTTCCCAATCATAGACTCCAAGTAACTAGGACAGAGAAATATTTTATGACATGATCAACAAACGGATGCAATCAAATGATATATAGCTTTCTTAAGAGTAAGTTTCTAATTTATAGTGCATACCGCCATCCAAGTCTTTCCCCATGATCCAGAGTAATAGGCACCACCATGATCTAGAATCCATTTTCGAGCTCGAGCACAAGCATTCTCAAGGCCACCATCGGGTCCTTGGCCGAGTATCCGCATCGCAAGGTAATTAAGAATTGTGCACATCATCATGCTTGGACCTTCAATATGTAAACCCCACCCACCATCTTCATTCTGCAATACAATGGAACAATGGATCACTCTGTTAAAAGCTCAAAGGTCACACAAGCATTTAATCAAACAGTTAGAGCACAATGGTTGATACTAAATGCAAATAATTTTTTTTGGTCAATTATTATACAAAAATTGTTATATATGATTACCTGATGACAATACATGTACCACAACATTTCTCTAATATGATGTTCATTGAATACGGTATGAAGAGTCCCAGTTATGTACATACAGAGCACCTGAATTTTAAAAAAGCAAACAGAAAGAATTAAATTAAAAAGTAAATATTATAATTACAATATATTTAGAATAATATTTATAACAGTATTAAAGAGCTAACTGACCAGGGGAGGAATGTAGAACAAAGGGCCAGCATGTTCAGCAGGCCAATGGCCATGTGGTGATTGCAAGACTGACCAAAAATTGACTGCTCTTTTGAATGTTGCAGTAGCAGCTTCATATGTAATTTCATCACCATCTTCAACTTTTAATTGTGGTATTGTTTGTTTGAAATTTTTCTCTCTTAAGATCTGCACATGGTTAAAAAAAAAATTCAAGATAGAAACCAAGATAGTTTTAATTGAACAGAAAAAATTTTGGTCATGACAAATTTTAGTATTTTGTAACTTTTGAAAAGAAAAAAAAAGTTTGAATAATATAAGTTGAATGTTTAACATATATCTTAAGAGTGAATATACCTATCTTATTTTCATTGTCATGTTATATAACTTATTAATACGTGATAAATATACAAATAAAAATAAACATTTTTATATAATAATATTTATATATTTTTTAATTATTTTCGTATACACTTTGTCATGTATTAATAACACATATAATGAGACAACAAATATGAGATAGATAACTTGTATTAATATTTTAAAGCATCTACAGTTTAGTAAACTAAATGTAAGATTAACACTAAATAGCTCAATTTTATGGGCATGCTCGGAATATTTGATAGGGTAATGTTAATAACTTTTAAAATCTATGATTTTTTTCCATCATAATAAAGCCGTTGTTTCCAAACATTTTGTTATTTCTTTCATAAAATAAAATTTAGCAAGTACTAAAATATTTGTTGTTTTATAGGGAAATATTTATAATTTGCAGTTTAACAGTCTAATTTTTTTTAATTAATTAATTACACTCTTATATTCTCATTTATATTTGACGGAATTTGATTTCATGTATGCTTAATGCCTGTGATTGAAGTTGGCAATAAATTGTTTTTTTTTTTAATTTAAAAAGTTAATCAAATGATAGTATTAAACATTTCCAATAAATTTATGTAATCACAAGTCACAAACGACTATTTTAATGTCAAATCATCATTAGCTTCTCTCTATTTTAATCTCAATCAGGATTGCACAAAATTAATTCACACAGTTTTAGAAATATTCAATTATATTATGCCATTAACCCGATCTAGTAGCCATTTTGTTCGTGTGGATTCTATAATTACAAAAATACTCCCACAAAAATGATAATTTAATAAGTATAACATTAAATCATTATAAAAATTACAAATATATTATTTAAATTTATCGGATTATAAATATAATACTGAAATAAAGTAAGTATTATAAAAATATTATATTAATATAATTTATGATATTTTGGTGTTATATTTGTAATATAAAACGTTACAAAAAATACTTAGAAGAATTGTATTTTTATAACATTTATAATAATTAAATGTTATATTTATTATGAAAAGAATTAAGTGATATATTTATGAATTTTGTGATATTTTAATAATATATTTATTACTTTAACCTTTCTCAAAATTATCCAATTGTAAACTACAACTTGAAAAATTATGTCACACGTTAATCACTAACGAAAAGAAAATCTGTAAATTCTACGCTAATCCATTTTAACAGCCTTACACATTTAATCAAAGAAGAAAAAGAATAAACCAAAAAAAAAATCCTTACACATCAATAGTTATCTATATTTTCTTTATCTTTGCAAAATACCAAAAACATCCCTATATCAATTTTTTGTGACATGTGATTTAGTAGGGTCTACCGAACTTGTTAATAAAAGTTAATGACATTTATATTTATTGCATAATGTTAAAGACTATGAATGTATAAATTTTATATAATTATATATTTAATTATAAAGTGAAGTTTTATTATATAAATATATAAGGTGTTGATTTGATTTTTTTGTAATTTCTCAAATGAAAAATGCTAAGCTGCATGCCAACTTTGAAAATATAAGGTTGTTGGCAAAACACAGCACTTAAATTAAGACCATTCCAAAATAATCGTGCCACCTGACTTACAACGTGTAAACATTCAAATCACGTAACTTTATATCTTTAAAATATATTTTAAAAAAAATTAATAATAATTTATACCTTTAATTAATATATTTTATATAAAAAAAAACTAAGGATATTAGTATGTATATTAATGACATATTGTTAATTAAAACTTAAATCTTAAATTTTTTTTCTCATCTAAATAAACTTTACGATAAGTCATTACTCATTAGGGGCCATTAAAATAATTTTATAAAATCAATAATAAAAATTTAATTACTACCCAATAATACATAGTAATTATGGTCATTTCATATATTATACCTGAAAGCGCCAAATGAGATCACTACAAGCCTTAATCTTGTGACGATTTCTGTAGAAATTAAAACGAGCTTCTTCAACCTGAGCTCTATCTTTTGGAGTACCAGCCTCTGAATCCCATTCAAATATTTGTCTTCCAACAAAATTGTTGGTGCTATACAAGTTTGGATCTTCTGCTCCACTTCCATACTTTATTTTCCACATCTTTTTTTTCTCCCCTTAATAATTAATTTCAATACTTATTAATGCTTCTATATATATATATATTAGCAGAAACACTAGTACTTGTTCTTCTCCTGCAAGCAATTATTACATAATTAATATTATTAACATAGTAAGCTTAATATTAAATAGCTCATCATAATACCAATAATACGTAAATTAATTAAATTTACTTAAAAAAATTAACTAAAGAAGATGGGAAAAAAGAAACCTTATTTGCTGATTAATTAGTGATTAACAAAAATCTATGTGATGAAGTATACTATTTAAGAAATATATGGTATGCGAATTTTCAAATTGTTAATATATAATTAAGTGGAAAGAAATAATAATAAATCCATTAATCAATACAAATATTGGCCTTATATATAAATAACTAATGAGATATCAAAATACATATCTGCGAGTATTAATCAGAGCACTATCTATGGCTTTCAGAGGCTTACCCCCAATATGAAATCAATGGAGACCGAGCAAAGAGAACCCGCTTCCTGTTAGCTATCATGACTGTTAACTGGTCTTATATATAATAATGAGATATCAAAATAGTTACGTTTGGTTTATTTAAAGTATATATATATGATACGTGGCAACCAATTTATATATATAGAAGAGAGTTTCACAATTAATATCTTTCTATTTATTATTATTATTATTATTGTTGTTAAAATGATAAAAATTTAGCACAAAAACTACTAATTTTCTTCTACTTTGTATGTAAAAGTCAAATTAATTAAGTATACACTTTGACTGAGAGTAGAGGAGTGGGTATATAAAGTTTAGTTGGAGTTAAAGATTAAAATTGAATTTAATTTTATATTATTTATATTAGAATATTTATTATAAGGGTATTTTAGTTTTTTATTCTTTTTGTTTATATTTTTCTTACTTTTTTATTTTCTTTTTAGGGTTTTTGCATCTCTTTTTTTACGAGAGAACTTATCCTTTTTCTCTCCTTTTTTGTTCTTCTTCTTTGTATTTCTTTGTTATTTTTCTTTATATTTGAGTAATTCACATGGTATCAGAGCTTTGATTATGAAAGGTAATTTTTATCTCTTCAAGAACAAATACAAAATTTGAGGATTCAAGATTCTCTTTTGATTGAACTTCTTTACTTTGTTTTGTAGCTTCAATCAAGTAAGAATTTATTATTATAATATTGGGCAATTAATTTCCTTTAAATTTTATAAAGATCAAGTATGTTTGCATAGAGATTGATACTAATTTTTATTATCTTGTCAAAGTTTTAGCATTTTGGGCAGATCTATAATTTGTATAAAGATTGTGGTATTTTTTGTAATTTCAGAAAATTTTGGGGTGTATTTGAAATTTCTAAAAAATGTAGGGGTATATTTGAAATGTTAGGAAGGTTCATGGGATGTATTTGAAATTTTTGGAAAATGAAGGGGTATATTTGAAATTTCAAAAAATTCAAAGGTGTATCTACAATTTCTGGAAAACTCATGAGTATATTTATAATTTTTGGAATTTTGGGCATTGTTTATTTTTGCAATGGCTAGTAATAGAGATGATTCGTTACATTCCATTAATGTGAGATTAGATGAAAAACATTATTCACATTGGAGTTATGTGATGAAGAACTTTTTAAAAGACAAAAAAATGTGGGGTTATGTTTCTAGAATTGTGAGTAAACCTACAAGTGATAAAGCAGAATATGAAAAACTGTTCGATAATTGGGAAGTTGATAATTCAAAAATTATTACTTGGATAAACAATTCTGTTGAACACTCAATAGGTACACACTTGGTAAAGTATGAAACAACAAAAAAGGTTTGACAACATTTGGCAAGATTGTATACACAATCTAACTTTGCAAAACAATATCAGTTAGAACATGATATTTGAGCTCTTGAACAGAAAGGCATGAGTATTCAAGAGTTCTATTCTGCAATGACAGATCTTTGAGATCAGTTGGCTCTTACAGAATAAGAAGAATTACATGCTTGTGCAGCTTATATTGCTCGTAGAGAAGAGCAAGGTCTAGTTCAGTTTTTGATGACACTTTGTGATGATTTTGAGGGTCTTCGTGACTCCATCCTACATCGTAGCCCGCTTTCATCCGTCGATTCGATAGTTAGTGAACTCATGACTGATGAGATACGTCTTAAGTCTCAAACAGGAAAAGGAATTCTCCCGGTGCCTAATTCATTAGTTTTTGTAGTTCCTTCTAGACCTCTTACTCACTATGAAACAAGCCTCATTCAAGGGTTAAGATTGATGAATGCAATTTTTGCAAGCAAAAAGGACATTGGAAGGTTCAATGCCCTAAGCTATTGAATAAAATACCACAACTACACCAACAAAGGCATCACTTAAGGCCTCCACGGTTTAGAAGTCATATTCAACCATGATCATATCGTCCTCCACAGGTTAACACTGCAGTAGTTGTACCACCATCTGATTCTTTTGGACCCAGAATCTCATCCTCAAATCCCGTATTTGCAGCTCTTTCTAAACAGTTTCAAAAGTTTCTTGCTACATAGTCACATGTTATGTTCATTTTCCCCTCTAGCTCTTCAGGTATGTCATCATCTACATGGGTTTTGGATTCTAGAGCTTCACATCATATGTCTCCTTATTCGAAATCCTTTATTTCTTTATGTCATGCATCCTCTATATCTGTCATGACTGTTGATGGTACTCCTCTGTCATTAGAAGGAGTTGGTTCTGTTGACACACCTCATTTGTCACTTTCTAATGTTTACCACATTCATAAGCTTACATTGAATCTTGTTTCTGTTAGTTAATTGTGTGATTCTGGTTATTCAGTGTTATTTTCTTCCACCTCTTGTTATGTGCAGGATCCGCAGTCTCAAAAGTTGATTGGGACAGGTCGTAGGCGGGGTGGATTATATGTTTTGGACGAGCTGAGATTACCAGTATTTGCAGCTCCTAGTGTTGACTTATCTTCATTTCGTTTGTCTCCTTCATCCTCTAGTTTTTATTCATGGCATTCTCCTCTTGGTCATGTATCATCTTCTCGTTTAAGATTCTTAGCTTCTATGGGTGTCTTAGGAAATTTACAAACTCGTGATATTTCTGATTGTAGTGGTTGTAAACTTGCAAAATTTTCTACTTTGCCTTTTCATCGAAGTACTTCATGTTCTATTGCACCATTTGATTTGGTCCACTCAGATGTGTGAGGACCTTCTCCTATTGCTACAAAAGAGGGGTCTCGATATTATGTTTCTTTTATTGATGATCACACTCGTTTTTGTTGGATTTATCTTATGAAATGTCGTTTTGACTTCTTTGAAATTTATAGTAACTTTCGAGATTTTGTAAAAACTCAACATTTTGCAGTTATTAAGTGTTTTAGATGTGATTTAGGTGGTGAATATACTTCCAATAGATTTTGTGATTTACTTACTTTAGAAGGAACTATTTGTCAAACTTTTTGTACAGATACTCCTGAGCAAAATGGTGTGGCTGAAAGAAAACATAGGCACATTGTTGAAACTGCTCACTCTCTTTTGTTGTCATCTTCAGTTCCTAGTGAGTTTTGGGGAAAAGCAGTTCTTACTACAGTCAACTTCATCAATAAAATCCCTTCGTCTCATACTTTAGGTTTGTCACCTTTTGAAAAATTATATGGGTATGCTCTTGATTATTCTTCCTTGAGAGTCTTTGGTTCTACTTGTTTTGTCCTTCTTCCTCATGTAGAGCATACTAAATTGTCATCCCGCTCTACCATTTGTGTGTTTCTTGGTTATGGTGAAGGGCAAAAAGGATATCGTTGTTTTGATCCAGTGTCACAAAAACTATATTGTTCTCATCATGTTGTGTTTCTTGAGCACATACCTTTCTTTTCTATTCCTACTACTACTCACAACTTGACCAAGTCTGATATCATTCATATTGATCCTTTCTCTAACCAAACAGATAATTTATCTCCATATGTCCCTTCCACTACAGACTTTGACTCATCTATTGCCTCTATAGTCCCTTTTCCTCTTCATTATTCTCACAGGGTTCGCACTGTTAGTTTTGGAGATACAGGTACCTTGTAGTCTGGAGCTCTTGATAATCCCATTCTTCCTACAATTGCCCAAACTTCTCATGAGATTGTGGATTCTACTTCTCATTATCCTCAGCATACTTGTAAGTCTACTCACCTTCCAGATTTTGTTTACTCTTGTTATTCCAATTCATTTTCTTCCTTTTTAGCATCTATTCATTGTCTCTCTGAGCCCTTATCCTATAAAGAGGCAATTCTTGATCCCCTTTGGCAGTATGCTATGACTGAGGAACTTTATACTTTGTAAAAAACTAGTACTTGGGATTTGGTACCTTTACCTTCTGGTAAAAGTACAATTGGTTCTCGTTGGGTATATAAAATCAAGACTAAGTCTGATGGGTTTGTTGAGCGCTACAAATCTAGATTGGTAGCAAAAGGGTTATCTCAGTAGTATGGTATGGATTAGGGGTGTCCATAAACCGGATCAGATCGGACCAAACCGAACTGAACCGGATCGGACCGAACGGTTTTACAAATCAAACGGTCCGGTTCGTTTTGTACTAATTTTAAACCGTTCAGATCGGACCGGACCGGTTTAATAATATATTAAAAATTTCACATTATTCTTCATTAAATGTATAAAAAATCGAACCAAATTGGAAACCAAATCGGACCAAACCGTTTTATAAATCAAACAGTCCGGTCCAGTTTTTATTACTTAAAACTGTTTCAAACGGTCCGGTCCTTGTAATATAAACGGTTCGGTTAAATTTTTTTGACCAAGATTATGAGGAGACTTTTGCTCCTGTTGCAAAAATGACTACTGTTCGTACTCTTATTGCAGTTGCATCTGTTCGTCAGTGGCATATATCTCAAATGAATGTTAAGAACGCTTTCTTGAATGGTGATTTGCATGAAGAAATTTACATGATTCCCCCGCCTAGTGTTTCTCATAAGCATGGTGAAGTTTGCAAGCTTAAGAAAGCTCTATATGGTCTTAAACAGGCACCTTGAACTTGGTTTGAGAAGTTTTCTAATGTTATCACTTCTCTTGGATTTTCCTCCAGTAATCATGACTTGGCTCTTTTTGTCAAGTGCACCACTACTGGTCGTATTTTGCTTTCTCTATATGTTGATGATATGATTATAACTGGTGATAATGTTGATGGAATTGTAGTATTAAAGTCAGAATTAACTCAACAGTTGGAAATAAAGGATTTGAGCCCTTTACGGTACTTTCTGGGTATTGAAGTTGCCTTCTCTTCCAAAGGTTATCTTCTCTCTCAATCTAAGTACACTATTGATATTCTTGAGCGTGCTTGTCTTATTGATATCAAAACTGTTGATACTCCTTGTGAGCTTAACGTTCAGTATTCTCCTTCAGATGGTAATCCTTTGTCAGATCCTACCTTATATTGCATTATTGTTGGTAGTTTGATCTACCTCAGTATCACTCATCCAGATCCTACCTTATATAGCACTAAAGGCCGATTAAGATGCAATTGTATAGACCATTATTGCTAAGACATTTCAAAGATAAATAGGCTATAACATTTAATCTCCACAAAATAAAATATCAAAATAAAAATAGTAGGATAACTTTCTATCTTAGACTTTGTTTCCAAACAATTATCATCATATAATTGTTGTAAATATAACAGACTAATATTCAAAGTTAGTGCATCTTTTTTCCTTTTCAATTTTTCTTGTTATTATATATTATGATAATTAGATATCACTTAGAGATACCATGTCGTTTTTCTTCCCTTCTCCAATATCATAAACTTTAAACAATTAATTAAGAACAATATTTACCTATTAACCAATCTTTCAATAATATGATTCAAATATAAATATTTGAATATGAATTTCATGTACTTCAGCTTATATCTTGGATCAAACACCATCATAATTAATAATAATTTATTCATCTTTGTATTATAATTTAATTTTTTTTATTTTAAAAATAAAAAATTTATTTTTTAATTCTTCATCTTTATAATTTTAACATTATTTTAATTTTTCAAACAAATTTAATAATAATAATTTTGTTGTACCAACTAAATATTACTTAATGTTAATTAGTGATGTTCTTTCCCGCCTTTGTAAATTGTAGTAGCCTAGGTTCGAAAGAAAAGAAAAATCAGTATTATACTCATCTTTTAATTCTCACATAATACTTTACATTTCTTAAGTGAGAAATGGAATAAGTAGAATAAAATTACTAAAAGTTATTTTTACTTAAGTTGATAACTTAGATATTAATTTTTATATCACATATTTAATTATATTATAATTATTTATACATAACTTTTATATTGATCAAGTTAGTGGAACTCACTATTTATTATGAATAGGAAACTATTTTTATTATAATTTAATATATATATTATTTCATACGTTTTAATATAAACGATTTCATAATAATAGGTAATTATAGGTAATTATTTTTATCTCACATATTTTTAATTTATAATATTTTATTTAATATTAATTAATTATTTAATGTTGAATATATTGAAAATGTGATAATTAATTTTAACTTTTAGTGCGCTGTCGGTCTAGAATTTGCACACTTGTCTATTATAATAATTGGTTTGGTTGACAGGAGTTTGGTCCTAGTCGATTCAAGTCGCTAAAAAAAATAGTGAAATTTATTGGTGATGTATGGTTGTGATAAAGTTTTTTAAAAAATCAATTTAATATAAATTAGATAAATATTTTAAAATTAATCTAAATATATATTATTATATAAAGTTATTTATCATAAACATTTATATAATAATAAAAATATAATAATTAATACTAAATCAAGTGTTTACTAATAAGGTATATAACCACGTAACATATAATACTTTTATCATTTTTTAGTTTTAAATACATATATTTTATTCATAAATATATATCATAATATTATTTTATATCTTATTTTAATAATTGTTTTTAATTTATTTGATGTTTTATTATTTTGAGATTTTAATATCTAATTATATTAATATTTTAAATTTTAATATATTTTTCTACTTTTATTTTTAAAGTAGTATTGATTAGTTAATTAAATATATTTTTATATTAATTTTATCATATTTACCTTTTTAAATTTTCATAAAAAATTAAAATAAAATATTAACATAAAAATTCTAAATTTTGTATTATACTATTACAATAAAAAATTAAACCTTATCTCCTTAAAAGATGTCTTGCTTACTCCCTTATCACAATTTGTTAAGTTCTTAAAGTTTAATATGTATGACACATAAAATTAATACTTATGAAAAAATGATAAATATATAAAATAATTATTGATCTTACTAATAACTTAAATTTAAAAAAAAATTAATAATCAATAACTTTAAAAAATACACATTACTTTCTATTATTTATAAAGTTAATCAAATGATAGTATTAAACGTGGTGATGCATAACGTTATTATTATAATTAATTTATTAATTTATATAATATAATTAGATAAAATTAATTATAAATATTTTAATAAAATATTTTTTATTATAAAATTTATTAATTTTAATAATAATAAAAATTATATTTTTAATTTAATATGAAATAATTATTAATTTTTTATATGAAATAAAAAATAAATATATAATTTTATAATTAAAAATTTATATAAATTAAGTTAAAAATAATATAATTTAAAGGTTTATTCGTTAAAAATATAAATTTATACATAATTATATTATTTTTATATAATATTATACTATCTAATTTTATAATTAAACTTAATATCAATCAATGTCTTTAATATTTGGTGTGGTAGTTCTCTTATTAGTGATATTATATCAAATATATATAATTTTTATTATATATTATATTATTTTATTTTATAATTAAATATATAATTATACATAAATTATAAAATTAACTTTTTTAATATCACGTAACAAATAAACCTTTAAATGTTTGAGAGAAAATATACACAGGACAAAGGATAGTGTCCTTTAGTGACCCGTTCTCAATAAGACAACAATAAATAAATAAACTTACATAAATAGGTTTATTTATTTTTTGAAATCGTATAATTTTCAAAGCCATAAAGTTACAGCTATGCCAAGTTTTTTTTTCCTACTATTTTGATGATTGAAATTTAATAATTTACTTACCAAATAAAATATCTCATTGATAATTAAAAATTAATTAAGAATCTGATTTCTTTATACTAATTTTAAATATAAATTGAAGAATTCTATCATAATACATGTGAGTTGTAAAATTTTATTTAAAAAAAATTAATTAACTATCATACATTCGTATGTAATGTTTAAAGAATAAAAAACTCTATATATTTTTATAAAAATTATATCCCATTACGTACACATTTAAAAATAAAATATATACTCTAAATTCTTAAAAGATCCTACCTAATACAATAACATGATTTAGTTTAAAAATTAATAAAAAGTCAACGAAGTAGACCGAATGATCAAGATACATCTAAAAATTCCTCACTTATCCTTGCATGATTAGGTGTTCTTTCTCTTGTGAATGGTGACCTGATTTCAATCGTTAGATCAAACGATGAATTCTCCATTTTATGTATTATAAATTTGTCACAAATTATAAAGGATACAATACCAATCATGCATAATTATAATAAAAATTATTCAAAATCGGGTTAGATTTAGGAGAAATTTATAAAATAATTTAAATTAACCTTATATTATAATATATTTTGATATTACATGTTCACATTTTTTCAATTTTTATGTTCATACAATTAGTACATACTTGTGTCAAAACTCTACAAATACTTATAACGACTAGATATATGTAATTTCTATATAAATATGACAATTGTACGAAAGTAAAGATTTAAAAATAAATGTGAGCATTGGTATGAATAGTGTGAGGATCTATTAGATTAATGCTCGTTCTATTTGATTTTGTTTTCAAACACAACAAAATTTATGACATAAACACACTTAATGTGCTTCTTTTTTAAACATGATATATTTTTAAAATCACTTTCAACACAAACATAATCAAGAAAATGTACAAAATTTGTATTACCTAATTTAATCATCTTGTAAGTTATGAGGTACGAGGGAATATGTTGTCAAATTTCATAAGAACTATAAGTTTTTCAATCTCAAAGGTTAATCTAATGAGTGAAAACACATACGATACTTATAAACTCTATCATAATATTATATTTAATTAATGTGAGACATTACTCTTAACATCACTTCAAAGTATGAATTTTTGTCTCTTGCAAAGCCCATCATTTTGTATTTTTAACTTATTTTATAATTTTTATCATATTTGGACTGTTTATCTCTTTTTATTTTTGCAAAACCAAATTCAATTTTGTTCAATCAACTGAAACTTTGATACCTTATCAAAGTTTGTAAGAATTATGAATCTTTTAATCTTAAAAAATTAACCCAATGAGTGTTAGACTCTCATAATCCTTATAAATTATATTATAATATTATATTAATCAATGTATAACGTTACTCTTAATATTATCACTTACAAAGGCATATATAAAAGAAGATGTTATTAAAGTTTGTTTCACATAAAACCTTAGTAGACATAGGTTTAGAAAAAGATACTCTGATATAAAATTTAGAATATAGTGAAACAAACATCCTCTTAAACTTTTGTTACTTCTTGGTGTCTCTGGGCTTATTAATACTTTGTTTGTTGCTTAGTTCATGTATTATCCTAAGTAGAGGTGAAGAATGTGAGGCTAGACGAGAAGCATTTTCTAGTTGAAGAGATTTTCATTTACATAAACTGTGTAGAAATCTGATACCATATGCAAAATTGTAAGGATTATAAGTGTTGGTTATTTTCGTAGATAAAATATTTATCTGTAAATTTATTTTTAGGTCTGCTATCAAGTCTATCAAGAAAAGCCAAACAAATGATCAAGTTTCAAATAATTATATTTCAGGTATATCTTTGATAACTACAACACATAGGATTGCATTTATGCATTTAATAGCACATACTTATAAATCTGAAATTATTTTTAGTGCTAAAATATGGAATAAGATATGCTAAAAGATATTAGATAAGATACACTCTAAAATAATATATGCTAAAAAATATTAGATAAGATATACTCTAAAATAAGATATGTTAAAAGATATTAGATAAGATATATTCTAAAATAAGATATGCTAAAAGATATTAGATAAGATACACTCTAAAATAATATATGCTAAAAAATATTAGATAAGATATACTCTAAAATAAGATATGTTAAAAGATATTAGATAAGATATATTCTAAAATAAGATATGCTAAAAGATATTAGATAAGATATACTTTAAATTATATTTGAAATCTTTATTATAAAAGATAGCATAAAATCTATTTTTAAAAGATATTAAATAAGATATCATCTAAATTATAGTTAAAATCTTTAGCATAAAAGATAACATAAAATCTATTTTAAAAGATATTAGATAAGATATACTCTAAATTATAGTTGAAATCTTTAGCATAAAATATAACATAAAATCTATTTTAAAAGATATTACCCCACGTTTGGTTGGAGGGAATGGAATGGAATCAGAATTGATTCCTTCCATTTTGTGTGTTTGGTTGGACCGAATGGAGGGCGGAATGGAATCTGATTACTAAAAGAGAAGGAATCACAATTCCTTCTCCCACCTTTGGTAAGCATTATTCCATTCCCATCTAAACTTTTTCTTTCCAATTTTACCCTCACCTAAAATATAACCTTAAATTCAAATCCCAAATTCTCAAACCCAAAATTTCAAAACCCTAAACCCTAAACCCAAAATTTCAAAACCCTAAACCCTAAATCCAAATCCTAAAATCCTAAAATCTTAAACCCTAAACCTCAAATCCCTAAACCCTAAACCCTAAAACCCTAAACCTTAAAACATAAATCCCAAATCCCTAAACCCTAAATCCCAAATTTCAAATCCTAAAACCCTAAATCCTAAACCCCAAATCCCCAAATCCCCAAATCCCTAAACCATAAACCCCAAATCCCTAAACCCTAAACCCTAAAACCCTAAACCTTAAAACATAAATCCCAAAACCCAAAACCCTAAAACATAAATCCCAAAACCCTAAACCCTAAACCCTAAACCCTAAACCCTAAACCCTAAACCCCAAATTCCAAATCCTAAAACCCTAAACCCCAAATCCCTAAACCTAAAACCCTAAACCCCAAATCCCCAAATCCCCAAATCTCTAAACCCTAAACCTTAAAACATAAATCCCTAAACCCTAAACCTTAAAACATAAATCCCAAAACCCAAAACCCTAAAACATAGATCACAAAACCCTAAATCCCAAATTCCGAATCCTAAAACCATAAACCCTAAACCTTAAACCTTAAAACCCTAAAACCCTAAACCCTAAATCCAAAATTCTAAAACCCTAATCTATTTTTAGAAAAATAATAATTTTAACCCTAAACCTTAACCTACAAATATAACCCCAAATCCTAAATCCCTAAACCCTAAATCACACATCCCAAACCTCAAAACCCTAAACCCTATTTAGAAAAATAATAATTTTAATAATATATTTCTTTTTAATTAAGTAATACTTATTTAGAAAAATAATGATTTCAATAATGTATTTTGTCTGACGAAAAAATAGTAATTAAATGACATTATTTGAACTTTACAGCATGTAGGGGTATTAAGGTCATTTACAGCTTTTTTCATTCCATTCCAGTGACAAACCAAACACTATAATCCTGATTCTGAGCTTGATTCCAGTGGTCAAACCAAACAAAATTGTTTCCTTTCCATTCCATTCCATTCCGATTCCGATTCCGATTTCGATTCCATTCCACGAACCAAACGCCACCTTAGATAAGATATACTCTAAATTATAGTTGAAATCTTTAGCATAAAAGATAGCATAAAATCTATTTTAAAAGATATTAGACAAAATATACTTTAAATTATAATTAAAATATTTACCATAAAAGATAACATAAAATCTATTTTAAATGGGAGTTATCTTAAGTAACGAGAATTACTAATCTTATTTGTAATAGAAAAGATATTTATCAATTACATAGGATTAAAGATTTTAATTTTTCTTATAAATAAAACTCAATGCTCATTGTTTCAATTAACCACACAAGATGATTATTTTAATCTTCATAATTTCTCTCTCTTGTTTTACAAATATAATATCGTAATTCTTTAAGCTTCTTTTTTTAGTTAATCTATCAAATATTGGTGCTCATGTTTGATTGATTAATAAGCCTAATTATTTTATGATATTTTGATAATATGTTCTTATGGCTTCTTTTTTATTCTTGTTCTTAAATTGATAGATCAAATAATTGTTTTTGTTATATCATAGTTATTTGATTTGATTATTAATCTTTAAATAAGTTATTTTTATTGAACTTATGCTTGATCCTTTTGCTTTAGGATTTACTAGTTGATTTGATTTGAGTGACATATATTTTGAATCATCTAGTTATGATTATTCATTATTAAATCTGTTCTAAAACACACACAGGTACTTGTGTTTTTGTGCTAACCATTTTGCAGTTGATTTGTGAACGATCTCATTGGCGGGGAGCTTATTGGAATGTTGGTATGGAAACTGCTCACGCTAATTTCAGAAACTGTGAAAACAGAGCAGAGGCTCGTAAGTAAAGTACATTGGGGCAGTATTCTAAAGAGGGTAGCATAAGACCGAGTTTGTACTTGAACATTTGATTTTCATAGTGAAAAGTTAGGTGGTTCAGTGGATTTGTGGTTTTCCTCTTAATTCATGATTGTGGCCTAGGTTGTTTTCACCTAAAAATATCATGTGTTATTATTTTATTTCCGCACTTATTTTTACACATTATTGCATATCTAGTTGTTTTGTTTAGATTATTAAATTATAAATTAGTAAAAATTAAAAATAACTTATTCACTTCATTTAGGTTAATTAAGTTCATATCTTATAAATTTTCAAAAATAAACCATCTTCATATATTTATGTACAAGAAAGTGAACTTTTCTACCTAAATATTATTTTCCTTAAACTTTGTGTGACCTTAACACGAAAAAACCGATAAAAACTTGATATATATTTTTGGGATTATGTAAAAGTCCAACAATAATACCTAACCTTTCAAGTAAGAGATCCATCTAAGAAAATAAAAATTCAAATAGAAAAGCAAGTATTATATACCTAATAAATTCATTGTAGGGGCAAAAATCAATAGAAGTGAATAGAGAAAGAGGTTCAAAAGTTATTTTAAGTGTTGAGAAGTATAAATAATTATTAAACGTATTTTTTATAGGCTTAAATTTTTGAAAGAATTTATACATAATATTTTAAATTTTTATAATAATCTAAAATTAATTAAAAAATTTAAGTTTGATGAACTTTGTAAAAAGAAAAGAAAATGTTAAAGAATAACAAATGATTGTTAGATTCACTTCTTATAAATTTGAGCTTTTGAAATAATTGACATCTGATAATTTTATACTTAAAAAAAATTATATTTCTTTGGATTAATAAGAGTATATTTATGACTAATTAACCGGAAAATAATGTTCAACAATGAAAAATGTAAGCTATGATAATTTCTCACGCCTAAATAAGAATTTTTATTTATATACGACATTTTGGCCGACCTATTCATTTCTAAACCCCTAGCTAATTGAGATTTTTAACAATTGTGTGACCCGTTGCCCAAACAATGCAGTTTTTTCTAAAACCCAATATTTATTAATTGACCTTTGTTAATTTATCAATTTTTGGCTATTTCAATGGAAGCGGCCTCAGAACAAATCTAAAATCAGATAACTTAAATACAGTTGTTAAATGTGATCCCTAAATTATCTCATCTGTTTTATTAACTTTGAGAATTAAATTAGCTAATTTTAATCAATCATCATCATTAATAATATCAAATATTAAGATTGATGTGAACACTTAACTTTTGTTAAAAATTATTCTCAAATCATTACTAAATTTTATTTTTTTTATAATTTTTAAAAAATAGTAAGTCGTCTAGCCATTGCTTTAAAAACTCTTCTAAAAAATAAAAATAAACATAAAAACATATTTTTATTATGTTTGGCAAAATTGTTATTAGAAATTATTTTTAGTGTGAAAAATTTATTTAAAATCTTACATTATATAATTTTTTTTCTTTTTACCATAATTTTAAGTATTTATCAATGAATTAAAAAATTAAAAAAATATTAATATTTTAAATAAATAAGTTAAAGTAATACAAATTAATATATCATATAATGATATATATTTGTTTTTTATATATAATATACCATCAAATACTCTCTTTAAAATTATATATATATATATATATATATTCATAATTGGTTATGAATTTTAATTTATTATAATTAATAATATTTAATTGTTTTTTGTTAGAAGCTAAACCTATTAAAATATTTTGCTAAATTGGTAAAATATGATACAATGAAATTAATAAATTAAATATTTTAATAAGATAACATGGGTTCAAACTCTATAATTATATATATACGATTGTATGTAATTATTAAAAATAATAAAAATTATGATTGAAGATATTTAAAGTGATGTCAAATTAAAATAGGTAATAATATTATCATAATAATTTTATTATTATAATAATAAAAGTGTATGAAATATTTATTTTATTACTAATATTATACTTAAATATCATTAATATCAAATAAAATTATTATTTATTATTTATTTATTTGATAATAATAATTTATATTATGATAATATAACTATACATTAAAATAAAAACAAATTAGGGTGAATAATATCATAATATTATTAAAATAAATGTCCGAAAGTTACTAATTAAAATACAATCTAGATTGTATTTATCCACTAAATATCTTACTTTAAAACCGTATAATCAAATCTTATTAAAAACACGTGTATATACTTTTCTTAAGTAAAATTAAAAAAAAAGTTCAATATATATTTTTTTCATATAATGATATGTATATGTTGTATTTTTTTAAGTAAAAGAAATAAAAAATTCAAAAGTTACCTAAACTAATCCAAGA
Organism: Hippophae gyantsensis; assembly: GCA_030763125.1. NCBI lineage: Eukaryota > Viridiplantae > Streptophyta > Magnoliopsida > Rosales > Elaeagnaceae > Hippophae > Hippophae gyantsensis. The sequence goes on from CM061036.1 coordinate 42,515,034, forward strand.
TAATATACTTTTTTCAGGATTATATTGGTATTAGTAACACGTTTTAGTCTTGAGTTGCATCATATGGATGTAAAAATGACGTTTTTCAATGATGTCATTGATGGATAATATCTATAATGCAACAAGAAAACATTGTGTTGAGAGATCCAAAGAATATGGTTTACAAATTTAAAAAATCTATATATCGACTCAAGTAAGCATCTCGGTAATGATATTTGAAGTTTCATCAAGTGATCATTTCATTTGGTTTTGAGATGAATTAATCGATGATTGCATATACTATAAGTTCTGTGGGAGCAAGTATATTTTTCTGGTTTTATATATCGATGGCATTTTACATGTTAGCAACGATATGGGCTTATTGCATGAAACCATGAGATTTCTAGCTAAGAATTTTGAGATAAAGATCTTGATGACGCCTCTTTTGTACTAGGCATACAAATATTCCGAGATTGCTCATAGAATATTTTACGATTATCACAAAGGAGTTATATCGAAAAAGTTTTCAAGAGATATGACATGCAGAATTACAAATCAGGTGATTTCTCTGTTGCCAAGGAAGACAAATTTAGTCTCAATCAGTACCCTAAGAATGATTTTGAGGAAAAAGAAATGCACAATATTCCTTATGTGTCAGTAGTAGGGAGTCTGATGTATGTTCAGGTATGTAAACGTTCAGATATTGCATATATTGTTAGTATATTGGGCATATATTTAAGTAACCTTGGATTAGACCATTGGAAGGCAACAAAACTGGTCTTGCGGTATTCATAGAGAGCAAAAGACTACATGTTTATGTATCAGAGGTCGGATCAACTTAAGATCATTGGGTATACCAAATCGGATTTTACTAGATGTTAAGATAATATGAAATCTATTTCGAGTTATGTCTACTTGTTAGCTGAGGGTGTTATCTCCTGGAAGAGTGCTAAACATTCTCTTATAACCTCTTCTACCATGGTGGCAGAGTTCATAGCATATTATGAGGCATCCAATAATAGAATATTGTTGAGGAATTTTGTCACAAGGTTGTATATAGTAGATGGTATTGAAAAACTACTTAAGTTATCTTGTTACAATAAGTCAACTGTGTTATATTCCACTAATAAAAAGAGATTAATGAAGTCGAAATATATAGATATCAAGTTCCTAGTTGTCAAAGAAAGGGTTCAAAGTGGCCAGGTATTAGAGCACATTAGTACAAACTCCATGATTGCGGATCTGCTTACTAAGGAATTGCTACCCAAAGTGTTTTATGAACATACGACTTGTATGGATGTCATGTTATTTGAGGATTTTCAGTTGTAGTAAAAGTTTGTAATTTTACATTTTTCTTTGATATAGACATACTTTCAATTCTTTTAGTTTATGAATATCTTGGGGTTATTTTCTATAGAAATAAAGTTTTTTGTTTATTTACACTTTGATTTTGATATGGATCTTACTAAGGTTCAAGGTTGAACCAGTAAAAAATATGTATGTTAAGATCACATTACATAAAATTTTCATGCTACACATCCACATTATAATCTATTTCATTCAATTGTATTGGTATATGTGACTATTAATAGGTCGAGTTACGACAAATGTAGTAAAGGCCACTTTTATTCCTATGTTGGTAGAATTGATGAACTAGATTGATTATAGATACATTTTGGTAATGACATAAAATTTGAACTCATACGGTTAATTATTACAATGCATAATTATAAGGTTACACATATGTCTCAAGTGAGAGATTGTTAGATCCTTAATTCAATGTTGAGCTTATATGTGAATAATTATGTGTTGTAGAGTGTCATATAAGGTTAAATTATTTAAAAAGTTATATGCTAAGGTTTAAGTAATTTGAGTTTTAATGTATCTAATAGGATGTAGGACTTTGATGTGTAAAGACCTAAGGATAATATCTATTTTAATAATAGGTTAAAATAGATATACATTTATTAACTATATATATAATAATTATGGTATCTAGATTATACTTACTTTATTTTTGTTATCTTATATCACATCGTCAAAGAAAACAGAGAAAAAACTAAAGGATTTTCTAAGAAATACGTGTAGATTTAGAAAATTAAATGTTCAGTTATAGAATTAATTAATGGTTATAGAGTTAAATACTCTTCTGTATATCTATCTTTGATTCTTGGTAATACAACATAAATATTCTTAAGTTATATTTAGACGATGGTTTTCACCAAAAGTTATCTTGTTCTAAGAGTACTCATTTCTTAAAGCTTATCTAATATATTGGTATATTATTCATAAAATTATACATACATTTCCTTTGTGTAATTGTACATCAGGATTAAACAACAAGATTGTTACTTTTATATTTGTAGCTGCAAGCATAAAATTCTTTGCTTTTTTATTCAAATGCTTTTGAATGGAAATGGAACCATGGTTCTGTATTCACCAAGAGCCCTCAATGGGAAAATATTTCTATATGCTGCATAATGTAACATGCAGTTTCTCATGAAAACTCCTACAATTTCCTGTAAGCCATAACAAATAAGCGATTAACGGTTAGTTTAGCAAAATAATCCTAAAGATAAATGTGTTTCCTTGAACCAGCAGGCTAGATTGCAATCATAACACAACATGAACATGAACACAATTATAACACTAACAAAACACGATTTGAATAGAATTTAACATTAATTATTTTTTTAAAAATTGTCCTATTATTAATATTATGAATAATTTACTTGGTAAAAATTATCTAAATGTTTTAATGAGACAACTAACATGTAACACAAATATGACATGAATACGACATGACACGATTGTCACCACTATTATAGGCACAATAATCTCCTACTATTATTTCAATTTAAATTTTACTTGGAAGTTTTAAAGGTTTTATTTAATGTTGGTAAACAAAGATCAAGAAGCATTACTTGTTGGGGAAAATCTCCATTTTCTAGTTGAGAATTGATCAACAGCTTCGCAGCACGATGAATAGGAGTAGGATCTCTTTCAATCTAATGTAAAGGAGAATTGGAGGAGTACTTTTGAATGTAAAAGAATATGTATACAATTTGCACAAAAAAATTTAGTATTTATATTGATCTTAAATAAGTAAAACAATACATTTACCTGCTGACCGTGAATTAGACCCATTAACCCAAATGCAGTTTGCACCAAATTAGAGTGGTCTCCTTCAAAAGGTGTGTATATCTGCATCACCAACCACAAAGATAAAGAAGTTTAAAATCCTTTTGCTATATATACATATATATATATATATATATATTGATGGAGGGAAAGAACCATTCTTGCTTTTGAGACCTGTAAAATAGCTATAGATAACCAAACGAAAAAAGATAAACAAACCAACCTTGTTACTGCAAGAGGTGTAGCTCTCTGCCCAACCACCATCTTCTCTTTGAGTTTTGAGTAAAAATTCAACACCACTACGAATTGCTTCACAATTATAATAGTTCTTACCAGCAGCTTCTAATCCATTAATTGCAAACCAGGTGCCATACAAAAAGCATATTCCCCAATATCCATACCTGTAAAATTAGTGGTTGCCTACTTAGTTTATTTCCCTGATGCATTCGCTCCAACACCATAATGATTCTATTATTCTAATAAGAAAATAAACATAATGTAATTTTATGAATACCATGATCCATCAGGCATTTGTACGTCTTCGAGGTATTTTGCACCTTTGGCGATGAAATTATCAATTTCTTTCTTCTTGTACATTGGGTATAACTTCCTAAACAGAGCTAATGCTTGAATTGTTGACGATGTGCATTCAACGTACCTTCATTAACATTTTTAAGTCAATCTTCAAAACATATTATTCACAATGCAGATATGCTTTACAAAGGCAACAAATGACAATAAACAATTTACTCGTATTCGATGACAAGGCCCTCTAGAAATTCAACTGGATTGAGCCACTGAAAAAGAGAAAATAGTTATATAATAGAAAACATCTTTGGTTAAGTAACAACTGTTAAAATATTATTTCATTATATATCCATAGAAATTTCATTACTCACCTCCAACCATTTTGGAGCTCCTGCTGGTTCCCAAGCTGACACACCACCATTTTCACTCTGTTTTAATTTATTAAATACATGTTATTGGTGCTATCAAAATATGCATGATGAAGAGTAACGAGATTAAACCGGTTATAGTCTCGAGTAATGTTATGTTTTACCCACCTGAAATGACATTATGAGATTAACAGCATCATATAATCTCTCTGGTTCCATTGATTCTCCCACAAGTTCTGGTGGCATCATTGCAAACATGAGGCAACACTAGAAATACAAATATGCTTTGTTAGGGAGGAATAATGGTTTTTTATGTTTTACACTAGGATTTCAAATTGACCCAAGTGAATATGAAAACTTAATTACCTTCAAACCATCTGCGGTACTATCAGAAACTTGCCATCCATGATCTCTATCTGAGAAAGTCCAGGCTCCTTTGGAAATGTGTCGAAAATGCTCTTTGTGGTCAGGAGGATTGACCCTAACCTTCATAATAACAAAAATGTAAAGATAAAAAGAGAGATTATTTGTTGCTTAAAGAAGGATAAAATTTTCTTAGCTTATATAGTTTAAAGCCTTAAAGGTACCTGTGATTTCTTTAAGAAATCATGTGCTTTCTTTAATACAGGTGAAATTTCTTCACTGATATTGCCAGCAAGTAGAGCTTGAACAGAAAAACTGCAATCCCATGTTTGACTTCCAAAACTCTGCATACAAATATAGAAAATAATAGGATCAACAGTTCAACACTTTGATAAGTGTGAGAAGAGTCCAAATGACATAAAAGAAATTTATAAATTTTCTTTTTTTAATGTTGTTAGTTGTGTTTAAAGCTTGTTGACATAGAGCGTTAGTCTAGTAACCTGCATTGTAAGCCCATCTTCCGCAATCCATAAGTAATCTGCAACTCTAGGAATATGCTTCTTAAAATATTCCCCATTTGGATCATCAGCCCAACAAGCAAGCATCATTAATGACTGTGAATTTTGACATTAGAAAACCAAAAATTAACAAAATAAAAAATAGTAAAAAACACAGATTTAGAATATTTGTTAATCCTTTCTTCATTACCTTCTCGACGCACCCAATTGTAATGTACCTGCTATTCTCATCTTCATAATGAATGTGTTCTATTACTTTCCTGACAGCTCCTTCTCTTATCTTATTTAAGGGCCAGTGAGAAGCTAAAGGCTCACTAATGTAGTAAACACTATCCCAAATTAGACGTTGAATTCTACCATGGGGGTAGTAGTTATCCTCCTGCATATTAATAGTGAAGCATAAGCACTGTCATTTTATCTAGGAAAACAAAATTTCACAAATCATAAGAGTTCTTAAGTTGCAAGACACAAAAAAAAAGGAGAAGAAGAAGAAAAAAAATGACAAAAACATTCTCGCTGCATTGTATTCGTAAATCATACCTTGGCACACCAATGGCGAACTTTGCTCCATTTGATTTTGCTGTAAGGTTCATTGTATAGCTCCTCTCTTAGTTGTTCAATGAGAGGTGTGATTGGGCAAACAAACTTTCTCCCATATAAGTATGACATTGGCATATATGTCAATCGGGAATAGCAAAACATTCTCGCTGCATTGTGTTTGTATAAACCATTAGAATAAAGCATTTAACACAATGGATTATAAGTTTTAGTAGAAATTTAAGATAAGAGAGAGAAAATGGAACTCAAACTCACTCTCAAAAAAGAGAAATAATTTACCCACGTTCATAGGCTCCCACGCACGTGTACTGTACATGGATGGGGCTCAAAACCAGGCGACTAATGAGCCCTATGGAGTATATGTTGCCTCATCACAGTACAAGGCAATTAGCTATTGTATCTTGCATAATTGATCATAAATTGAGCTTTTTTAGAATTTAGGAAATCCTTTACGTTGAAAATCAACACCAACATAATAATTGAAGAAGTAGAGAAATAAATGAAGTAGTTGAAGGTTGTAGAAAAGAGAAGTGTGTAGATAAGATTTGTGTGGCTAGGATTATTTCTTAATTTTATATTTGTGTGGTGTAGATTGCATGATGAGGACTATAAATAGCCTACCTTGCATTTGGTTTCATCATCCCATCAAAAACAAATAAGTCTTTGTATTCTTAGTTTGAGTGTGAGTTGAGAGCTTTCTCTTTGAGTGTTTGTATTTCTCTTCAATTTGTGAGTTGCCTTTGAAAGGTGTTATAGTGAGTATAATACAAGTAGTTTGTTTACTTGTTTGGATCTAATATTAGAAAATTTAGAGTTGTGTATTCTAAATTTTACTCAACAATTGGTATCAGAGCGGGACGGTCAGGGATCGTTCTTAGTAGAGTTATCTTGAGTGAGGAGTTTGGTACTCTACAAGTTTATTAGTCAAGCTTGTTCGATATAGTCGAAGTCTTGCCGACACGATGGGTGATCTTCAAGTAGTTGGAGGAATCAAGAAGCTCAACAACAAAAACTATAACACATGGGCAACATGTATGGAGTCTTACCTACAAGGTCAAGACTTGTGGGAGGTTGTTGGTGGTGATGAAGTTATACAACCAACAGTGGAAGATGCAAACGGCATCTTGCGGAAGTGGAAAATTAAAGCAGGCAAAGCGATGTTTGCTTTGAAGACCACAGTTGAAGAAGAAATGTTGGAGCACATTCGGGATGCAAAAACACCAAAGGAAGCATGGGACACTCTTGTTACACTCTTTTCAAAGAAGAATGATACAAGATTGCAACTTCTGGAGAATGAGTTACTATCGATGGCGCAACACGACATGACGATTTCCCAATACTTTCACAAGGTAAAGTCGTTATGCCGCGAAATTTCAGAGTTAGATCCAAAAGCTCCTATTGGAGAAACGAGGATAAAGAGAATAATTATTCATGGTTTGAGACCCGAATATCGAGGGTTTGTTACTGCTATACAAGGATGGCCGACACAACCATCTCTTATTGAGTTTGAGAATTTATTGGCCGGTCAAGAAGCTATGGCTAAGCAAATGGGAGGAGTCTCACTGAAGGGTGAAGAAGAAGCACTCTACACTAGCAAAAGCAAAGGCACTTTCAAGCGGTACAATGAAAATAGATATAAAAATGATGGCGACAAAGGAAAAATTTCTCAAGGAAATGGAGGCTTTCGTCCAAGGGGAGCTTGGAAGAATAGCAATAACAATAGAAAATTTGACGGTGAATGTTACAATTGCGGGAAGATGGGTCACATGGCAAAAGATTGTTGGAGTAAGAAAAAACTGTTGAAAGCAATACAGCTACTTCCAGTTCTAAGGAGCATAGCGAAGATGGTTGGGATGCCGAAGGATTATTCACTACAGAGGAAGAAGAATTGGCTCTTACGGTGACAACATCAAAACAGATTGACTACAAGAATGACTGGATCGTAGATTCAGGTTGCTCAAATCATATGACAGGTGATAAACAGAAGTTGGAAAACATATCTGAGTACAAGGGAGGTCGTGTAGTGGTGACAGCTGATAACTCAAGGTTACCGATAGCCCACATCGGTAAGACGATAGTTACACCTTGATATAGTACTAACCAAGTACCACTTCAAGATGTTTATCATATCCCAGGAATGAAGAAAAATTCGCTATCTGTGGCTCAGTTAACATCATCAGGCCACTATGTCTTGTTCGGTCCCCAAGATGTGAAGGTGTATCGTGATCTCAAAATCTCAGAAACACCAACAATGGAGGGGCAACGATTGGAATCAGTCTACGTAATGTCAGCAGAATCTGCATATGTAGACAAAACAAGAAGAAATGAGACAGCAGATCTATGGCATATGCGGTTAGGTCACGTTAGCTATTCCAAGCTAAGTGTGATGGTGAAGAAGTCGATGCTTAAAGGGCTTCCTCAATTAGACATGCAAACAGACACGGTCTGTGCAGGATGCCAATATGGTAAAGCTCACCAATTGCCATATGAGGAATCAAAGTTTAAAGCAAAAGAACCATTAGAGTTAGTTCACTCTGATGTATTCGGTCCTGTTAAGCAACCATCAATTGGCGGTATGCGATACATGGTGACATTTATTGATGACTTTTCAAGGTATGTGTGGATTTTCTTTATGAAAGAAAAATCTGACGTATTCTCTAAGTTTAAAGAGTTTAGAGAGTCAACTGAAGGAGAAGTTGGAAAGAAGATCCGATGCTTACGCACAGACAACGGCGGAGAATATAGCTCAAGCGAGTTCTCTCAATACCTAAGGGAATGTCGAATACGTCATCAGTACACTTGTGCTAACACGCCACAACAAAATGGTGTAGCAGAGAGAAAGAACCGTCATCTTGCAAAAATTTGTCAGAGTATGCTACATGAAAAGAATGTACCTGGGAGGTTTTGGGCTGAAGCGATGAGGACTGCAGCCTTTGTGATCAACAGACTTCCTCAACCAAGGTTAGAATTTGTTTCATCCTTTGAGAAACTATGGAATATGAAACCTACAGTTAGCTACTTTCGAGTATTTGGCTGTGTGTGTTATGTGTTTGTTCCTGATCATTTACGGAGCAAATTTGACAAGAAAGCTGTTAGATGTATCTTTGTGGGATACGACAGCCAAAGAAAAGGGTGGAAATGTTGTGATCCAACGAGTGGAAGATGTTACGCTTCAAGAGATGTGGTGTTCGATGAAGCATCTTCTTGGTGGTCATCAGAGAAGGAAGCATTGTCAGACTCAAGAGAATTTGGAGATAAGCTACAACAAAAGATGGAGAAGCATACTATTCAATTCCAACCAAGTTTAGATGAATCCAAAGATCCAGACGATGATGGTGCCGAACAAAGAGTAACTCCAAATCCTTGGCAAACTGGCATATATCAACAACTAAATGAAGAAGATGGGCCTAGTAAAATAGAAGAATCCACTCCACAATCTCAACTCCGTAGGTCAATAAGAACACGAAGGCCAAATCCCAAATATGCCAATGCAGCCATAATTGAAGAAGCAATAGAACCTGAGACGTTTGAAGAAGCATCACAAAGATCTGAGTGGGTGATAGCTATGAAAGAAGAGATCGATGCACTTCAGCAAAATCAAACTTGGGATCTGGTGCGAAAGCCAAGAGATGTGAAACCCATATCCTGCAAATGGGTTTACAAAATAAAGCGCAAACCAGATGGGTCAATCGAGAGGTACAAGGCACGATTGGTAGCTCGTGGTTTCTCTCAACAGTATGGACTAGACTATGATGAAACGTTTAGTCCAGTGGCGAAACTTACAACTGTTCGAGTCCTACTTGCACTTGCAGCCAACAAAGATTGGAAGTTATGGCAGATGAATGTGAAGAATGCTTTTCTTCATGGAGAGTTGGATCGGGAGATCTACATGATCCAACCAATGGGTTTTCAGAGCCAAGATCATCCTGAATATGTGTGTAAGCTGTGAAAAGCACTCTACGGATTGAAACAAGCACCCAAGGCATGGTATGGTAAGATTGCTGAATTTCTAACACAAAGTGGTTATTCAGTAACACCTGCAGATTTCAGCTTGTTTGTTAAAGCCAATGAAGGAAAGCTAGCTATTGTACTAGTATATGTGGATGACTTAATCATAACCGGTGATGATGAGGCAGAAATTCTTCAAACTAAGGACAATTTGTCAGTCCGTTTCCAGATGAAAGAACTTGGCCAGCTCAAGCACTTCCTTGTTTAGAGGTTGATTGCACACAAGAAGGAATATTTCTTTGTCAGCAAAAATATTCCAAAGATTTAATAAAGCGATTCGGAATGCTTGAATGCAAACCAATTTCAACGCCGATGGAGCCAAATACCAACATGTGTGCACATGAAGGAAAAGATTTGGAAGATGCAACAATGTATCAAAAATTGGTAGGCAGTCTGATCTACTTAACCTTAACTTGACCTGACATTTCTTATGCAGTTAGTGTAATGAGTCGGTACATGCAAAATCCAAAAAAGCCACATTTGGAAGCAGTTCGAAGAATATTGAGATATGTGAAGAGTACAATTGACTATGGTCTTTTGTATAAGAAATGTGGAGACAATAAGTTAGTTGGTTACTGTGATGCTGACTATGCAGGAGATCATGACACCAGGAGATCAACAACTGGGTATGTGTTTAAACTTAGTTTTGGAACAATTTCTTGGTGTAGCAAGAGACAACCGACGGTATCATTATCAACCACTGAAGCTGAGTATCGAGCAGCGGCAATGGTAGCTCAAGAGTGTACATGGTTGATACAACTAATGAATAATCTACATCAGCAAGTAGATTATGCAATACCGTTGTACTGTGACAATCAATCGGCAATTCGTTTGGCAGAGAATCTGGTCTTTCATGCAAGAACTAAGCATGTTGAAGTACACTATCACTTTATCAGAGAAAAGGCTCTGCAAGAAGAAATTGAAATGAGGCAAATCAAGACAGATGATCAAGTTGCGGATTTGTTCACAAAAAGCTTAAGCATTGGCAAGTTCGAAATGTTTCGCTGTCAGCTTAACACAGTAAAAATAGTGACAGTTAGTGTTGAGGGGGAGTGTTGAAAATCAACACCAACATAATAATTGAAGAAGTAGAGAAATAAATGAAGTAGTTGAAGGTTGTAGAAATAAATGAAGTAGTTGAAGGTTGTAGAAAAGAGAAGTGTGTAGATAAGATTTGTGTGGCTAGGATTATTTCTTAATTTTATATTTGTGTGGTGTAGATTGCATGATGAGGACTATAAATAGCCTACCGTGCATTTGGTTTCATCATCCCATCAAAAACAAATAAGTCTTTGTATTCTTAGTTTGAGTGTGAGTTGAGAGCTTTCTCTTTGAGTGTTTGTATTTCTCTTTAATTTGTGAGTTGCCTTTGAAAGGTGTTATAGTGAGTATAATACAAGTAGTTTGTTTACTTGTTTGGATCTAATATTAGAAAATTTAGAGTTGTGTATTCTAAATTTTACTCAACACTTTATAATGTCAGGACAGGACTAGTTGAAAAAATCAGACCTTCAGTCCCTCTTAGATAGGTATTGCTATAACTGTCTAAGTGAATGAATATATAAATAAATAAAATTCAGTTTGCTAGAGTACAGAGATAATGGTTATACTAGGCAACCACTTTGACACCTTTTGAATAATTTGAATGAGACTGAGCTTATGCATGCTTTAGGAAGATCACTAGAAAGGGAGGTGATCTGTGATTGTGACTGATCATTTGAGCCCATCAGTACATTTAAAACACGCTAGTATCATGTTTGGAATTTTTTTTACTTAATGCTTATGATCTTGTGCTGCAACCATAACATAATGCAATTTCAAGAGTTAAGCATTAAAAAAAACCAGTGATTACATGGATGAAGAGGAACTATTGTTGGGTAGAACCAAAATTCTGGAGGCATAGGGTTGCTTCCTTTCCAGTCATAGACTCCAAGTAACTAGAACAGAGAACAAATTAACCACGTGATCAGCAATTGGATGCAATCAACTGATATATAGTTTTTTTAAAAGTTTCTAATTTATAGTGCATACCGCCATCCAAGTCTTTCCCCATGATCCAGAGTAATAGGCACCACCATGATCTAGAATCCATTTTCGAGCACGAGCACAAGCATTGTCAAGGCCACCATCGGGTCCTTGGCCGAGTATCCGCATCGCTAGGTAATTAAGAATCGTGCACATCATCATGCTTGGACCTTCAATATGCAAACCCCACCCACCATCTTCATTCTGCAATACAATGAAATGATGGATCATTTCTTTAAAAGCTCAATGGTCACACAAGCATTTAATCAAACAGTTGGAACACAATGGTTTATACTAAAGGCAAATAATTGTTTTTTTTTAACACTCTATAATACAAACATTAGATTTTATAAATGATTACCTGATGACAATACATGAACCACAACATTTCTCTAATATGATGCTCATTGAATACGGTATGAAGAGTCCCAGTTATGTACATACAGAGTACCTGATTTTTACAAAAGCAGAAAGAACCAAATTAAAAAGTAAATATTATAATTCCAATAAATTTAGTATAATACTGGATATTTATAAGAGTATTAAAGAGCTAACTAACCAAGGGAGGAGTGTAGAACAAAGGGCCAGCATGTTCAGCGGGCCAATGGCCATGTGGTGATTGCAAGACTGACCAAAAATTCACTGCTCTTTTGAATGTTGCAGTAACAGCTTCATATGTAATTTCAACACCATCTTCAACTTTAAATTGGGGTGTTGTTTGTTTGAAATTTTTCTCTCTTAGCATCTGCACATAGTTACAAAAAAAAAATTGCAAGGTAGAAACCAAGATAATTTTAATTGAAAAGGAAAAATGTTGGTCATGACAAATTTTAGTATTTATGTAGCTTTTGAAAAAAAAAAGTTGAATAAAATACGTTGAATGTTTGAAAACATATATCTTACGATTGAATTCTAACTATTGAGATATCTTATTGTATGTATCATATACATTAAATATGTAGATAAAAAGTTATCAATTTTATACAATTATATCTATTATTTTAATCGCTTTCATTCATATATTTATGGCTGACATATATAATGAAATACTTAAAATAAGAAAACTGAATTATAGTTTAGTAAATTAATTGTTAAGATTAACACTAAATAGCACAATTTTATACTACTGTTCGTAATATTTGATAGGCAATAGTACAGAACATAACTTTTAAGATCTCTGATTTTTCGTAGGTGTTCCTAAACATTTTCTTATTTTTGTCATAAAATAAAATTTAGTGAGTACATCGCATTAACGATCCAGATCATCTTTATATACAAGACCTTAAATAGCCCCGATATAAGACCTAGATTGATTATCCGAATGCATCCCGTAACGATCTTTAAAGCATGATCTCGTGATTCAAAATAAGTGACACCTAATCAATTATAAACGTCAAGATTGAACATGTTAATAGCCTCCCAAAGAGCTCTATGTCTTAATAAAAGGTGTATTATGAGACTTGAGAACAACGATCTCATTCTATGTAAAACTACTATATGTATATATTCTAATAACTCAAAATAGAACATCTATCAATGTAACCTCAACATATGTCTCCTATATGATATATATCTCTTTGGTACGATAAATATAAGATCTTATCATTATTTACATTTTACATTTTTTTCTAGAAACCTTATAACATTATAATCTTTACAAACAAATATGAATGATAATAAAAAAATTATGGATATTTTATATTTAGTTTTGATGGTTAATATAGAATAAAATTAAAAATATTAAATCAACAATACAATAATTTATTTTTTTCTCAATCTATCGATTAAAGCACAATAGTCTTTTTTCACATATTTGTATTATAATTTAATATTTTTTTATTTTAAAAATAAAAAAATTAATTTTCTAATTCTTCATCATTTATAATTTTAACATTATTTTAATTTTTTAAATAAATTTAATAATGATAATAATTGTGTTGGGCCAACTAAATATCAATTAAATGTTAATTAGTGATGGTCTTTCCATCCTTTGTAAATTGTAATAGCCTAGGTTCGAAAGAAAAGAAAAATCAGTGTTATACTCCATCTTTTAGTTCTCACATAATACTTGAGACATTTCTTAAGCGACAAATGGAATACGTAGAATAAAAGTACTGAAAGTTATTTTTACTTGAGTTGATCGCCTAGATATTAATTTTTATCATATATTTATGTAAGAAATATGAGTGTTAGTTATTTTCGTAGATAAAATATTTATTTATAAATTTGTTTTTAAGCATGTTATCAAGTCTATCAAGAAAAGTCAAACAAATATTCGAATTATAGATAATTATACTTCAGGTATATCTTTGATAACTATGATATATGCTTATAAATCTGAAATTATTTTTAGTACTAAAATGTGGAATAAGATATACTAAAATATGGAATAAGATATACTAAAATATTAGATAAAATATACTCTAAATTATAGCTAGAATCTTTAGCATAAAAGATAGCATAAAATTTATTTTAAAAGATATTAGATAAGATATACTCTAAATTATAATTGAAATTTTTAGCATAAAATCTATTTTAAAATAAATCTATTTTAAATAGAAAAATATTTATCAATTACATAGGATTAATGGTTTTAATTTTTTTTATAAATAAAACTCATTGCTCATTGTTTCAATCAACTACACAAGAACATTATTTTATTCTTCTTAATTTCTCTCCCTTGTTTTATAAATATAAGATCATAATTCTTTAGCCTTCTTTATTTAGTTAATTTATCAAATATTAGTGGTTATATTTGATAGATTAATAAACTTAATTATTTTATGATATTTTGATAATATGTTCTTATGGCTTCTTCTTTATTTTTGTTCTTAAATTATTAGATCAAATAATTATTTTTGTCATATCATAGCTATTTGATTTTATTATTAATCTTTAAAGAAATTATTTTTATTAAACTTATACTTGATCTTGTTGTTCTAAAATTTATTAGTTAATTTGATTTAAGTGTCATATGTTTTGAATCATCTAGTTAGGATCATTCATTATTAAATCTGTTCTAGAACACACACGAGACTTGTGTTTTTATACTAACAATTTTACAGTTAAGTCAAGAACGTATCCAATTGGCGGGAAGCTTATTGAAACATTGGTTTGAAAACCGCTCAAGTTAAGATTAGAAACTGTGAAAACAAAGCAGTAACTCATAAGCAAATTACATTGGAGTAATATCCTATGAAAGGTAGCATAAGACCAAGTTTGTACTTGAACATTTGATTTTCATAGTAAAAAATTAGATGGTCCAGTAGACCAGTAATTGTCATCTTAGATCATGGTTATGGCTTAGGTTGTTTCCACATAAAAATATCGCGTGTTATTATTTTATTTTTATACTTTATTTTTACACACAATTGCATGTTTGATCGTTTTATTTAAATTATCAAAATATAAATTGATAAAATTAAAAATAACCTATTCATCATTTTCTAAATTAATCAGGTCCATATTTTATTAATTATAAATTTAATTATATTATAATTAATTATATATGATTTTAATATTTGTCTTGTTAATGAAACTGATTATTATAAATAAGAAAATATTTTTATTATAATTTAATATATATATTATTTTATATATTTTAATATAAATGATTTTATAATAATAAATAATTATATATAATTATTTTAATCTTATTTATTTTAATTTATAATATTTTGTTTAATATTAATTAATTATTTAATGCATGTAACAATTTCATTCAAATATCAACGAAGAAATTGAATTAATAAAATAAATGAATATATTGAAAGTGTGATAATTAATTTTAACTTTTAGTGCGTTATCGGTCTAGAATTTTCAAACTTGTCTATTATAATAATAAATATTTTAAGAAATAATATTATATAAAATAAAATATATATTATCGTACAGAATTATTTATAATAATTATTTATATTATAATAAAATATAAATATAATAATTGATACTAAATTAACGTATTTATTAATAAAAATATATAATAAATGACATATAATATGTTTATCATTTTTTAGTTTTAAATGCATATATTTTATTTATAAATGTATATTATATTATAATATTATTTTATATCTTATTTTAATAATCTTTTTAATTTATTTGATGTTTTATTATTTTTTTAGATTTTAATATATAATTATATTAATACTTTAAATTTTAATATATTTTTTTACTTTTAATTTTAAAGTAATATTAATTAATTAATTAATTTAATATATTTATGTATAAATTTTATCATAT
Organism: Hippophae gyantsensis; assembly: GCA_030763125.1. NCBI lineage: Eukaryota > Viridiplantae > Streptophyta > Magnoliopsida > Rosales > Elaeagnaceae > Hippophae > Hippophae gyantsensis. The sequence goes on from CM061036.1 coordinate 42,530,764, forward strand.
TTACTTTTTTTAATTTTTATAAAAGATTAAAATAAAATGTTAACATATAATTTTTTATTGTAATATGACAATAAAAAATTAAACCTCACCCTTTTAAGAAAATTTGTCTGCCTCCATCCCTTACCACAATTTGTTGAGTCAAAAGAGTTTGATACGTATTATAGATAGTGTTAATACTTAGAGAATGATATATATATATAAAATAATTGTTTATTTTATTCTTAATAGTTTAAATTTAAAAAAAAATAAAATTAATGATCAATAAATATATATTACTTTTTATTTATTTATAAAGTTAATTATTAAACATTTTTAATAAATTTATTTTTTAACATTTATATAACGAGAGATAAAATATATTTAACTATTTTTAATGAGATCAAATATAATTATTTGAAAAAAATAAAATAATACATAGTAATTAGGCTCAATTTATCATATTATACCTGAAAGCGCCAAATGAGATCACTACAAGCCTTAACCTTGTGACGTTTTCTGTAGAAATTAAAACGAGCTTCTTCAACCTGAGCTCTATCTTTTGGAGTACCAGCCTCTGAATCCCATTCAAATATTTGTCTTCCAACAAAATTGTTGGTGCTATACAAGTTTGGATCTTCTGCTCCACTTCCATACTTTATTTTCCACATCTTTTTTTTCTCCCCTTAATAATTAATTTCAATACTTATTAATAGCTCATCATATATAATACCAATAATACGTAAATTAATTAAATTTACTTAAAAAAATTAACTAAAGAAGATGGGAAAAAAGAAACCTTATTTATTTGCTGATTAATTAGTGATTAACAAAATTCTATATTGAGAAGCGTACTATTTAAGAAATATATGGTATGCGAATTTTCAAATTGTTAATATATAATTAAGTGGAAAGAAGTAATAATAAATCCATTAATCAATATCTGTGGCTTTCAGAGGCTTACCCAATATGAAACCAAAGGAGACCGATCGAAGAGAGTTTGAGGATTAATATTGGTCTTATGTATAGTTACGTTTGGTTTATTTTATGATTGAGCATATGATATGTGGTAAGCAATTTATATTGAAGAGAGTTTGAGGATTAATATTTTTTTATTTATTATTAATTTTTGAAAAAAAAATTATAATATGTAAATACATAAATAATATCTTTTATATTTTTTTCGTATATTTTTACTATTAAAAAAATTCAAATCATATCATATTTAATATTATTTAAATTAAAATACGTCGATTATCAAACATTTAATACCATTTAATTGTATTATATTTAATGTTATTAGTTGAAATTTGGTTCCAATCATTTTTGAGATTTTTTTTTTCCTACCGGAAATGTGCTCCCTGAAATTCATAATTCAAACCCAATTCTGGGACCGACAGTTAGTAAATATAATTGAAGGATTATTCAATTATAGGTACGAATATGACATATTTTTTATATAAAAATATTTTAAAAATTTTAATATAAAATATAATATAATAAAAATATAAAAGTATATAAATACAAATATAATTTATTTAATTTTAAAAAATACATTATTAAAAATACGGTAATAAGATATATATATATATATATTCAATAAAAATATTAAGATATTATTTAATTTTTTATAATAATATAAAATATTAATAATAAATTTAATATAAATATAACAAAATCAAAGATAAGTAAGTTGCTAGTACTAAACATATTTCTTGTTTAATATGCTTCAAAATATTCTATAAATACAAAACAAAACATACTTTTAGAAACAATCAAAATATTTTATAAATACAAAACAAAACATACTTTTAGAAACAACCATACAAGAGCTTAATTGTGTTTATTTTCTTCATATTTTATTTTCTCTTGTTTTGTTAAAAGTTTTCAAGTAGGTTTTTTTATTAAATTAATTAATCAAACATTTGTTGTTGTATTTGTTAGATTAACAAGCGTAGATTAATAATTGTGTTATTGTGTTTTTAATTGATTGTTTTAAAGTTGTTAGTTATTTTTGATTTATCTTATATATTATTTAAATTAATTAATTAGAATTTTTCATTATTAAATATTTTATAGGATACACATTTGCACTTATATTTATGTACTAACTTAGTTGCTGGTTCGATTAACTCATGAGACTCAAGTTTATTGGAACATTGGTCTGAATCCAAACGCATATCTTGTAAAGATTATGATTAAAACAACGGTTTATAAGTATGTTACTTAAGGATATTACTTGAATCTTAACCTTGTAATTGAATACTTATTTTTTATATTAAATAATTAATTGATTTGGTGGATCGATGGTTTTTTTTTATAGATTATTTGTATAATTTAGATTCTTTTCAACTAAAAATCTCGTGTGTTGATCTTTTTATTTCCAATATTATTTTAAGGAAACGTGATTAGTTATTTGATTGTTTATGAAATTTTAATTTATCATATTTTTACTAACTAAATATTTAGATTTATAATTAAACTAAATTTAACAAAATATTAGATCAAACTATACCCATTGAATTAATATTAGACGTAATATCTACGTTTATTAAAATTATAAACATTTTTGCTCATTTGATTAAAAATTTGAAATTGGACATGCTATAATTTTTATTAATTTTAAAACTTTCATATTTTTAATAAATATATTTAAATTTATATATTTAATAACAATTCTAATAATAAAAACATGTTAAAAACTAATAAAGTCATGCTCAAAATCTTATCAATAGAACAAATATAGAGAAAGACAAGATATATCATTCACATTGTACGTTCACCTCTGTCCACATAATTTATTTTACTTTATAATTTTTCTTTGGTTGGTGATGAGAAAGATTTTTGCGATAACATTGAATTATTGGTTATTCCCACATCGACCTAACAAGAATAGTGTAACATGTAATTAATATTGAGATGAACTATGCTTTTCATTTTATGTCCATACCTCTGATAAAGAGAAAAACTAACACATACGGGGAAAAAATTCTAAGTTTCACATACTGCGTAGAGTTATGTTAGTGTAATTTTGATTTTCATTTTAATAATCAAAATATTTAAAATCACTTTTGTTATAAAAGATTTATATAGGAAGATATTTGTATCAATTAATCTATTATATTATAAAAAATGTTATTTAATACATTACATTTTAAAAATCAAATAATAACAAATTTTATTATTCATTCAATATTTTAATAATTTTATGATAAAAATTTAACTATTATTTAATATTAACTACTATAATAATATTGTAATTCTTTAATTTTTAACCAGTAAAAAATAATCTTTTTTATCGATTTTAAAAATAAACATATTAGGTGATAACAAAAAAAAATTCATCGGTTTTAAAACCGACAAAATTTTATATTTTTAAACCAGTTGTAAAACCGGTTATATTTTTAATATTTTATGCCGATTTTTAAACCGACATAATATTTTATTTTTTTCATATGTTTAAAAATAGACTAAAAAAATTAAAAATTGCACCGGTTTTAAAATATACACTATCTTTGTGCAAATTATATTTGGCTAATGTTACCTAAGTTATTGGTTTAAATAAGTAGTTGTCTATTAAATTGACAAAATAAAGTCATAAAGAAAAGTCACTAGCACCAAAATAATTCTACTAATTGAAATAAACAAATAAATATAATTGTTAACTAAACGTTTTCATCGTTGCATCAATCTCTATCAAACTATACACAGTAAATCTAAAAGTTCACAATATATTTCTATAACTCTACATTAAAGTTAGTTAATAATTACTGCACATGAAGCAACATTTCTGATCCAATGCAATGGGCTTTTCATATTTGTATATATATCCAAAGAAGCTGAGTTTTCCATCAGAATTTCTGATCCAATCATTGAGTAACGGGTATATATATATGCAAAAAGGCTGAAGCCATCAGACATGTTCCATATATATTACAGATTCAAAGCTAACATCTACTTTTAGTTCAACTTTAGGTTGGTTCAGCCACCAAATTAATAAACTACCCAATTAAAACCAAATGAGACTGAGATTCAATAAAGAAATTCGAACAAGAATACATGGCTTTTAAAGGAACCAATATTTCAAGCTCTTAATTTTACAAATTATGACCAAATAAGACATCTCAAAACTTTGAGAAACTGTTCACTTACCATTTCATCAACAACAATGACAGACTTAGTCAACTTAACAATATAAATTCTGTGCACATGTTTTAAAATTAGTATCTTCATGAAATAGTGAAGAATTCTTTTCAATTTGCTCACACAGGGTCAACTTTTCTATAAAATTATCAATTGAGCTACTTTCCATGCATGCATCTATTCACACGAAAATCATCTATCTTAATTTCATTACAGTAATAAAACCGACAAACATTTGGTCATTTTGGTCATGATCAAGGCTAGCATCAGAAGCCCACTTAGCATCCAACAACAAATATTAATACAATTTAAACTATTTTTTTCTTCAAAATTTACCCATTATACTAAATAGTAATATGTTTAATCCACCACTTAATATGATGTCATATAAACAAACCTATTATCAGGCAGACACCCACAAAAATCACCTTAAAAATACAACACTATTTGACTATTTGTTTCCATTAGCTATATGAAATTACAGATAGACAGCAACTCAACTCAAACACATAGCCGACTTTCCGCAAGTTCTTTACCAGGTAACTAACATCAATGATTGTGGATCTTTTTTCATGATTCCTAATATCTGACAGAAATCACAACAACACATATTCAGCATGCAAAATAAATTCCTTTATTTAATTTGCAAAGCATAGTACTTAATGATGCTAAGTAACTAGATGGCCTAGACCTATAATGAGAGGAACTAAACTAATCTTTGATTTCATGCTTATAGCCTCAAGGTAAATCATAGATAAATACTCTAAACCTACATAGTGTAAGAAGAATTGTATATAAAAATTTAGAAGTGCAGTAAGCAGAGAAATGAGCACTCAATTTCCCTGAAAATAGAAAAATGAAGCCTTAGGATAACCTCAATAGACGAGAGTGTGATATGAAAGAATCACAAGAGTTGTGAACAATATTGTAAAAACAAGAGAAAAATGGATCTTGAGTTTGTACATCATTGCACACATTTTCCACCACCGCAACATGCATCAATTTAGTCCGCATTTTAATTATAATCCAATATTTACACCGTAGCACACATTATTCACCATTGTAGCCCGCATTATTCTAATTGTTTCTAATTTTTTTTGTATTTTACTCTCGTATATTTTGATTGATACATATGTAAAGCTTATATATATTTTTTCTTTTATTCTCCTAAGTTACAATTAAGTACTTTTAAATATGATTTTTCATATGATAATCTTTTTAATCAATTTAATATTTTAAATATCCAAAAATAATAATTCATATACGTTATTTTGAAAATATATATTTGTTAAAATAATCATAAAATAAATATAAATCTATTTTTGATATTAAAATTCAAATAAATCATGTGATATTTAGTGTTTTTAAACACTCATTAAGTTACCTAAGTTTAACAATTGATACCCTTGTTTCACTCATGTTCTTAAAGGATTTCATTTCAATATCACAATCCATCAATTGGTTTCAACATTATAAAATTATAAATAATAACCCCATTTAATTAATAACAGTTATTTTAATTTTTTTCTTCCTTCTTATTTTGACATCCTTTCTTATTATTCTTTCCCATTTTTTTTCATTTAAGTTTTTTACTTCTTTTTTCCTTTTTCTTCTTCCCCTTCCTCATTCTTTTTCATTATTATTATTTTTATTTTCTTTCTTTCTTTTTCTTCTTCTTCCACTGTTTAGTTTTTTGGATTTTAATCAAACTCTTGTTTACCAATATTACGAATCTACTTCATTTATTTTGATATGTCTTTTATTATTATTAATGTTTTATTAGATAATATTTGAACTTACATGATTGTTACTAAAACTTGTGATTTTTATACTAAATCAAATCTTTATAATTGTCATGATTGATGAAAAGATATTTTTTTAATTCCCTCGAAACAATTATTTTTAGAGAAAGTTTGACAAAATAGGTGTAAATAATATTATTTTGAACTATTATTTATGATTCATTTATTCAATTAAATGAATTAAAATCATCTTAAGTCATTATTAAATAACATTTATGCTCAAAATATGATTAATAATACACATTAATTGATAAAAATCTTATTTAAAAAAGAGTTATTTTTAAAGTAATTTAATTGAGATTTTAGGCTATCTTTTAGCCTATTTATTAAGCTATAATTTATCCTATAATTTAGACTAAATCTTAACTTGATAAGTATTATTTTATACATATTTTTATATATCAATTTATTTATATTTATATAATTTTTATTATTATAAAGAACCAAACTTATTTACATTGTATTTATTGAAAAAATATTAATTTTTTATATATTTAATATTTTTTTGAGATTTTTAGAAAAAAATTATGATTTTTATTTAAAAAGTAGATTAACTTAGAAAAGAAATGGATGTATTTCAGAACTTATATTATTCTTTTAGTCATAGTAACTTATCTTATCATTTTAACTATCCCAACTTGTCTTATCATTTTGACACATAATACACATGATGTACACTAATTCTATCTCCATCAAAATACCAACAATTTTATTTTCATTTAGATTTAATTTTATCTCTTATAAATATAAAATAACATCCACAAAATATAATCAATATAATAATTTAAAGATTTAGATACATAATTTATAGAATTAAGTTAGAGACAAGAACTAAAAATAAGATTCAAATAAACAATCAAAGAAATTAAATATCAAAATTATAAACAAATATCCTAAGTTTTCTTCAATTATTCTTCTTGATTATGTATTCATTCTCAATTTTAATATTTATATGAATTTTATTGATTATTCAAGTGTACAATTGAATAATGAGAATAATTCATCATTAATTAATTTAGTTGATTAGGTACGTAATTTTTGATCAATTTAAATAACTAATAATAAATTGCTTGTAATGAGAACTAATATTGAAGATAATTAATTCGAGTTTGTGTGTCAACCTTGATCCAATTTGACTCTTGAAATAGAATACTTATGATAGATTAAATTTAGAGAATTTATTCTAGGTTATTTATTAGAAAGATTTTGAATTAAGAACTTGATTAATTCAACGAATAGGTAAGAAGATGTCGAAACTTTTAAGCTAGTGAATTTTTTTAAGTTAATATAACTAATGAATAAGAGATTAGGATATATTTTTGTTGATTTGCAATACATGCTTGTGGCGTCAGTCGTTCTTTTATTCAATTACTTATCATAATTTTGAGATCTTATTTTTATTTTAATAATGTTTAGTTAATAAATTTAATTTTCATTTCACAAAACCAAACCTCTCATTTTAATAAATAGGAATTAGTTTATATGTTGTGCAAAAGAGATCCTTATTTACTATATACTAAATTATGATATTTTAAATATTTTAAAGTAAGGTTTAAATTGACTATTAATCTTATCCTATACATTAGCCTATAATTTAGACTAAATCTTATCCTCTATTTTATGACATATTTTAAAAACATTGAAGAACATAAAAAAATGATAGTGGTAATTTCACAAGTTGATTCAAATTTAAATAAATATTTTAAAAGAAAAAATTGAAATTCGATCGATCTATTAATAATAACTTGTGCACTTAATTTTTATCCAATTGGATTATATTGAAGTCGAGTAAAACTCGATCAATCTAACCTCTCAACTAATCAAAACCATCAGTCAATCAATTGATCAAAGAAAACTTTACTTTAACACCAAATGTAATTCTAAGTTTTGTAAGCATATGTTAGTTAATAAATGAGTGTAATATTACGTATAATAATCATAAAATATATATTTTAAGGACGACAATCTAAAACTTAGATATTTTCCCAACTTTTTGTGATATCGAGGCTAGAAACATGTTTGTAGGAAAATGTTTTGTAAACAAAAATAATTAATACTCTTATAACTTACAATTAAAACAAAATTAGATATCATCATAAATATTATTAAATTCTTTGAATTTTGAAAAAAAAATCCGATAAATTAAAGAAAAATAAAGAAAGAAATATGATATATAAAAATAAATTTCTTAACAAAATATACTTGATCTTTGTTATATTTATAATATATTTTTTAACAAATATACTTGAGTGTCAAATAAAATAAAAAGATAATTACTATAATTTCTTCTTTAGAATTTAAAATTTATAGCAAAAATAAGATGAAACAAATGTATTTCTCTTTTTATTTATTTTATAAAATAATAATAATGTTTTCCTATTTTATTACGAATTAGGATTCTTTATTTATTTTAATAAATAAATAAATTGATTTTAAGGATTTATAATCAGTTGTATTTATAAAAATTGATTTGTGGTTGTCATAAAAAAAGATGAGTATTGAAAAAAGAAGACATGGGAGGAATGAGAAAGTATTCGATCGGATCATTACAAAGAAATAAGATTAGTAAATATTTTGTTTATAAAAATAATCAATATTTTTATATCTTACGATTAAAGAAATTAAATATGATCATAAACATTATTTAAGTCTTCAAATTTTGAATTAAAAAAATACAATAAGTTAAAAGAAAAATAAAGAAAGATATATGATATACTCATGCACTAGTGTTTGTACTTTTTACAATCAAATTAACCAAACAGGCTCCTTAAGTGTTAACAAAGAAGTGGTAGGAGTATGACTACTGCTTATGTTTCCTTCTTAAACCATGCCTCTACAATTTTGTGAGTGGATCCGATTCTTTGGCACTTTCCAGTAAAATAATAATAATTAACTCATTTTTTTCCTCTCTTTTTATCTTTGTTATATTTGTATTATACTTTTTAACAAAATATACTTGATCTTTGTTATATTTATAATATACTTTTTAACAAATATACTTGAGTGTGTCAAACAAAATAAAAAGGGAATAGCTCTAATTCCTTTTAGAATTTATTTCCATGCCAGATAAAACTTTTAATTTATCACCAAAATAGGATGACTCAAATGTATTTCTTCTTTTATTTATTTTATAAAATAATAATAATGTATTTCCTATTTGGTTACAAATTAGGATGCTTTATTTATTTTAATAAATAAATAAATGAATTTTAAGGATTTATAATGAGCTATATTTGTAAAAATTGATTTGTGATCAGGTAAAAGAATGAGTTTTGATGAAGGAAAAAAAAGACATGAGAGAGAGGAGAAAGTATCCGATTAAACCAAAACATTACAAAGAAATAAGATGACAAAAATTTTGTTCACAAAAATAACAAATGTTTTTATGCCATACAATTAAAACAAAATTAGATATGATCTTAAATATTATTAAAGTCTTAAAATTTTGAAAAAAAAATCCAATAAATTAAAGAAAAATAAATAAAGATATATGATATATGAAAATAAATTTTTTAAATACTTATATTAATTTTTTGATAAAATTAAAAATAAAATATAAACAGCAAGTTATATCATTATTTTAAAATAATATAAGATAACTTTTATTTAAAATTATTTGAAGCATAATTTAAATATATATATTTCAATTAGAATAGTGTTGTAAAAAGTACAACCACTAATGTATTAGGAATGTTACTGTCCTATCCGATTACTCATCATATTAACCAAACATGTCACTTAAGTGTTAACAAACAAGTGGTAGGAGTAGGACTACTTATGATTCCTTATTAAACCTTCTAGTAAAATAATAATAATGAACTCATTTTTATCCTCCCCTTTTTCTTTGTTATATTTATAATATACTTTTTAACAAATACACTTGAGTGTCAAACAAAATAAAAAGGGAATCATTATAATTTCTATTTTTCATGCCCGTTAAAACTTTTAATTTATTGCCAAAATAGGATAACTCAAATGTATTTTTATTTTATTTTATAAAATAATAATAATGTATTTCCAATTTTATTTCGCATTAGGATTCTTTATTTATTTTAATAAATAAATAAATGAATTTTAAAGATTTATAATGAACTTCATTTGTAAAAATTGATTCATGATTGTTGTAAAAAAATGTGAGTTTCGAAGAAAAAGAAAAAGACACGAGAAAGTGGAGAAATTATGTACTCGAACCAAAATATTTTGATTTGTACGAAAAAATAAGATAGATAAATATTTTATCCATAAAATAACTAATATTCTTATACCTTATATTTAAAATAAAATCAGATACGATCATAAACATTATTAAAGTATTCAAATTTTGAAAAAATAAATTCAATAAGTTAAAGAAAAAAATATGATATAAGATATATGAAAATAAATTTTTTAAATACATACATTAATTTTTTGATAAATTTAAAATAAAATATAAATAGCAAGTTATATCATTATTTTAAATTAATATAAGAGAATTTTTATTTAAAATTATTTGAAATATAATTTAAATATATATATTCCAATTAGAATAGTGTTGTAAAAAATACAAATACTAGTGTATTAGGAATGCTACTGTCCTATCTGATTACTTATCAGATTTACCAAAGAGGTTTAAGTGTAAACAAACAAGTGGTAGGAGTAGGACTACTACTTATGTTTCCTTCTTAAACCATGCCTCTACAATTTTGTGAGACGATCGACTCCTTCGCACTTTCTAGTAAAATAATAATAATAATAATAATGAACCCATTTTTTTACTCCCTTTTTTCTTTGTTATATTTATAATATATTTTTTAACAAATATATTTTTGAGTGTCAAACAAAATAAAAAGGGAATCGTTATAATTTCTCCTTTTAAAATTTATTTCCACGACGACAGCTAAATTTTTTAATTTATTGTGAAAATATTATGACTCAAATATATTTACTTTATTTATTTATTTTATATAATAATAATAATAATGTATTTTCAATTTTGTTACATATTAAGATTCTTTATTTATTTTAATAAATAAATAAATTGATTTTAAGGATTTATAATAAGCTCCAGTTGTAAAAATTGATTTATGGTTGTTGCAGAAAAAGTTGAGTTTTGAAGAAAATTAAATATAATCATAAACATTATTAAAGTCTTTGAATTTTGAAACAAAAAATTCAATAAATTAAAGAAAAATAAAGAAAGAAATATAATATAATATAATATATGAAAATAAACTTCTTAAATACTTACATTAATTTTTTGATAAAATTTAAAATAAAATATAAATAGCAAGTTATATTATTATTTTAAAATATAAGACAATTTTTATTTAAAATATAATTTAAATATATATATTCCAATTCGAATAGTGTTGTAAAAAGTATAAATTTTATATACTATCGGATTACTTATCAGATTAACCAAACAGGCCCCTTAAGTGTTAACAAACAAGTGGTAGGAGTAGGACCATTGCTTATGTTTCCTTTTTAAACCAGGCCTCAAAAATTTCTGAGGCGATCCAATTCCTTTGCACTTTCCAGTAAAATAATAATAACAATAAACACTTTTTTTTTCCTCCCTTTCTTATTTGGTATATTTATAATATATATTTTTTAACAAATATATTTGAGTTTCAAACAAAATAAAAAGGGAATCGCTGTAATTTCTCTTTTTATAATTTATTTCCATGCCATTTAAAACTTTTAATTTATTGCTCAAATAAGATGACTCAAACGTATATATTTTTTATTTTATATAATAATAATAATGTATTTTTTATTTTGTTAAAATTAAGATTCTTTATTTATTTATATAAATTGATTTAAAGGATTTATAATAAAAATTGATTTGTGGTTGTTGTAAAAAAAAGTGAATTTTGAAGGAAAAAATAATTTATGGAGAGAGGAGAAAGTATCCAAAATACATTAGCATTGTGACTTGTAGGGATGTTCATAAATCGACCTGGATCGGACCAAACCATAAAATCAGACCAAATAGGATCGGATTAAACGATTTTACAAATCAAATGGTCCAATCTGATTTGTATTTATTAAAACTATTTTTCAAACGATCCGGTCTGATTTAAACCGATCGAATCGGATCGGATCGGTTTAATAAATATATTAAAAAATTTACATCATTTCTCGTTAAAAGATATTTAAAAATCGAACCAAATCGAAAACCGAATCTAATCGAACCGGATTGGACTGAACAATTTTATAAATCAAACGATCCGATCTAATTTGTATTAATTAAAACTATTTCAAACGATCCAGTTCGGTCCAATCTGATTAAATTTTTTTCCCAAAACTGGACCGGATCGGACCGGTGGACACCCCTAATGACTTGTATGAAAAAATATGATAGGTATATTTACAATAATTTTTTGATAAAATTTAAAATAAAATATAAATAGCGAGTTATATCATTATTTTAAAATATAAAATAATTTTTATTTAAATTATTTGAAGTATAATTTAAATATATATTTCAATTAAAATAGTGTTGTGAAAAGTACAAACACTATTTCCTCTCTGATTACTTATCATATTTCTTCCCCGTAAAAAGTACAAATACTATTTGAAGTGTTAACAAACAAGTGGTAGGAGTAGGACTAGTACTTGTGTTTCCTTCTTAAATCGTGCCTCTACAATTTTGTGAGGCGATCCGATTCCTTCGCACTTTCCAATAAAATAATAACAATATTAACCTCATTTTCTCTTCCTTTTTTCTGTGTTATATTTATAATATATATTTTTTAACAAATATATTTGAGTGTCAAACAAAATAAAAAAGGAATCGCTATAATTTTGTGAGGCCTACTTATCAGATTCTTACACATAATCGATATATTTTATTAGTAGGACTACTTATCAGATTAACCAAACAGGTCCTTTAAGTAGGGACTACTTATCAGATTAACCAAACAGGTCCTTTAAGTGTTAACAAACAAGTGGTAGGAGTAGGACTACTGCTTATGTTTCCTTCTTAAACCATGCCTCTACAATTTTGTGAGGCAATCTGATTCCTTAGCACTTTGTAGTAAACTAATAATATTTAACTCATTTTTTACTTTTTTTTCTTTGTTATATTTATAATATATATATATATTAATAAATATCAAGTAAAACAAAATAAAAAGAGAATCCTTATAATTTCTCTTTTTATAATTTATTTACATCAACTAAAATTTCTAATTTAATATCAAAATAGGATTACTCAAATGTATTTCCTTTTTTATTTATTTTATATAATAATAATGTATTTCTTATTTTGTTTCGAATTAAGTTTTTTATTTATTTTAATAAATAAATAAATTGATTTTAAGGATTTGCAATGAGCTTTGTTTGTTAAATGGCTTTGTGATTGTCGTAGAAAAATGTGAGTTTTGTAGAAAAAGAAGAAGACATGGGAGAGAGGAGAAAGTATTCGATCGAATGAGAGTATTATGACTTGTATAAAGTAATAGAAGAGATAAATATTTTGTTTATAAAAATAATTAATATTCATGTACCTTTTAATTAAAAAAAAATAGATATGATGATAAACATTATTAAAGTCTTGAAATCTTGAAAAAAAAATTCAAATAAGTTAAAAGAAAAATATAGAAATAAATATGATATATGAAAATAAATTTCTTAAATACTTATATTAATTTTTTGATAAAATTTAAAATTAAATATAAATAGCAAGTTATATCATTATTTTAAAATATAAGATAATTTTTATTTAAAATTATTTGAAATATAATTTAAATATATATATTCGAATTAAAAAAATAGTGTTGTAAAAATTACAAACATTATATCATATCCGATTACTTATCAGATTAACCAAACAGGCCCCTTAAGTGTTAACAAACAAGAGGTAAGTGTAGGACTACTAATGTTTTCTTCTTATATACCATACCTCTTAATTAAATAAAATACCTATTATTTATAAAATAATTATTATTATATATACTTTTTAATAAAATAATAAATTAATTATATTTTTATTATTTATTAAAGTAATATATTAATTAATTATTTATTTTAGGAATATTTTTCGTACCTTTATATAAAAACTTAACTTTAATTTTTCATCAAAGACCTTTTTTTTTTTTTATAATTTTGAACATTGGGTTGGACTCATTTTATTTGGATCTGAATGGCTACAATATTGTTATCGGCCCATGACCCGTCATTTAACTATAAATACAGATTGAAAAAAGGAAAAATAACACAGAAAACGAAAGCAACTAGTTTCCTTCTCGTCACGACTCACCAGCCCTAGAACTGTTTTACGCAGAGTCCTCCACTGTCCTCCTTCAAGGTAGAGCTGTTTAACCGAGTCCATCGAGTCAACTCACAAAAACCCTAAATAATGTTGGACGTTGTACAGTACCGTCTGGAGCGCATGGTGTGAGGGGATCCGATTCCTTCACAATTTCCAATAAAATAATAATAATAATAATAATTAATTCATTTTTTTCCTTTTTTTTATTTGTTATATATATAATATACTTTTTAACAAATATACTTGAATGTCAAATAAAATAAAAAGAGAAATCGCTATAATTTCTCCTTTTAAAATTTATTTAAATGACAGTTAAAACTTTTAATTTATTATGACTCAAATTTATTATTATTTTTTATTTATTATTTTATATAATAATAATAATAATAATTTATTTCCTATTTTGTTAAGAATTAAGATTCTTTAATTATTTTAATAAATAAAAAAATTGATTTTAAGGATTATAATAAGTTACATTTGTAAAAATTGATTTGTGATTATTGTAGAAAAAAGTGAGTTTTGAAGAAAAAGAAGAAGACATGGGAGAAAGAAGAAAGTATCCAATCGGACCAGAACATTATGATTTGTATGAAGAAATAGGACAAGGTGCTAGCGCTTCTGTGCATCGTGCTCTTTGTAAGCCTTTCAATGAGGTCGTAGCTATCAAAATTCTTGATTTTGAACGTGATAATTGTAATCTGGTACGTATCTAATTATTTATTTCCCCTTTTTGTTTTCTTATTTTGTTAAAACTCATTCTTTATATAATCATATTTGTTAATTATGCTCATATGATTTTAATTTTAATTTTAATGGGTTTCAATAATCTTAATTTCTTTAGTTTAAACAAAATTTTATTTGATATTTTTTATTGATTTTGATGATTAAATCTTCGGTTTATTTATTTTAATTTATGATATTTTAGTTTGAAAAAAATTATTTGTAAGAAGGAAAAATACCTAGAATTTATTGACAAAATATTTCACCATAATCAAAAGGTTGAAGTCGATCCGTGGTGTTCATAGACACTTTTTGAATCACTCATGTTTCCTTTTTCATGATTTTGTTTGTCAATTAACGTCCACAATTTGTAGTCGATCCGTGGTGTTTATTGAAAAAAAATAAGGGTTTTTTTTTTGAAGTCTAACAATGAATTATTATTATGTTTGATATGATATGAACAGAATAATATATGTAGAGAAGCACAAACGATGATATTGATAGATCATCCAAACGTACTAAAATCACACTGTTCATTTGTAAGTGATCACAATTTATGGGTTGTGATGCCATTTATGGCTGGAGGTTCATGTCTCCATATATTAAAGGCAGCATACCCTGATGGTTTCGAGGAAGTTGTTATTGCTACTGTTCTACGTGAGGTTTTGAAAGGCTTAGAGTATCTTCATCATCATGGTCACATTCATCGAGATGTCAAAGTATGTTTTTTTTTTTAATAATAATATTAAACATATAATATGTTACATATTTTGATATTTATACGTGATATTCATAATTAGGCTGGGAATGTTCTAATTGATGGGAGAGGTGGGATAAAGCTTGGAGATTTTGGCGTATCAGCTTGCCTTTTTGATTCTGGTGACAGACAGCGCGTGAGGAATACATTTGTTGGTACACCTTGCTGGTATGTACTTCTCTTTACTAATATTGATTGATTCTCATTTATTCTATTTGAATTTATACATAATTAAATATTAAAATTTGATTCAACTGATATGTTTTTTTATTTTATTATCATGTATTTAATTTTGAATCTTATTGGTATAATGTTTTATTTATTTAATAAAAAAAAGTATTTAAATTTCATTTTTTTTTAAAAAGAGAGTTAAAAATACACTGAGATCGATCGTTGCATCACTTAGTAACTTTCTGGGTTAATCCTAAGGATTAATATTTGAAATGTGTAATTCTTTTCTTTTTATAATAAAAAATAATATTTTAATTTCGTAAAAAATAATCTTATTTTCCATCTAATTATTGTTTGGTTTATTTCCCTTATTACTCGTTAATCGTGCAGAATAACTTTTAGAAATTGCAATATTTAATATAGTTAAAAATTAAAATGAATAAGTGAAAGTGATGAATTAGACTATGGTCGATAGATATTTAAATGGGTCAGGAAAGTCAAATACTCTAAGACAGCTGTCCACCTTGTAGTGGGCAGATTTAGTTAGCCCGACCCATTTAACAACCTATGCCTTGGGTACCAAGACTTATTATATTTATTAATAACATTTTTTCATATGAGATATATCTCAAAATCTCACGTATATATAATTTTCTTTGATTCATAGGACGTGTTTCCGATAATAAGGTGATTTAGGCGTGAATAGATTGGATCAATTAAATCTATTCTTAAAAGGATTTAATGTAATCTAATTTATTTTGATTATAGGATGAATCGTATCAAATATTAATCCATAAATTAATAGAAATTTAGGATCTAATTTGAATTGTTTTATTTTTTTTATTTTTAAAATTAAATATTATTTAACGTGATGTAATATATATTTTTATTTTATTTTTAAAAATTTTATAATTTATTTATAATAAATATTCTTTGAATTTTTATTTAACTTTTTCGTTATAATCATATAAAGTTTAAAAAACTTTATTAATTTTATAATAACTTTTTTACGCTATTAACTCAATCTCATATAAAAATTTAAATTTACCATAATTTACATATTCATTCATTAAAATTGATATTTATTTTTATTTATAAATAATAAATAAAATTTGAGTTAATTATTCAAAATTTTAAAAAATAATATTATGTACGATAAATATAAGAAAAAATAAATAATTATAAATATAATAATAATTAAATTTTAATTTAATAAATTTTAAATAATAATAGACAGATTTATAAAAATTATAAGAGAATTAATTTTATAAAAATATTGCAACAAAAATTTTAAAAAATCAATGATTATTTATAACGTAATTTTTTTCAAATAAATATTTATAAAAATTATGAAAATATATTAAAAATATGTGATTTTTTTTTGTCATAAAATTATAATTTTAAAAAGATTTAGATTTAGATGATCTACAAACATGACCCGATCACGTATGGATCCTAATTTGATCATATCTCTTCGTACTGTATATTAATTATGATATAATCCAGTAAAAAATGATCTATTTTGATAATGGATTTTTTTTTCATCAC
Source organism: Hippophae gyantsensis (assembly GCA_030763125.1). NCBI lineage: Eukaryota > Viridiplantae > Streptophyta > Magnoliopsida > Rosales > Elaeagnaceae > Hippophae > Hippophae gyantsensis. The sequence goes on from CM061036.1 coordinate 42,548,135, forward strand.
TGTACTTGATGGAATTTGTATGTAATATAAATGTGAGATATAATAAAGTGTTTGAATTGTGTTTGATAGGATGGCACCGGAGGTCATGGAGCAACTACACGGCTACGACTTCAAGTTAGCTGCTGATTTCTTAAGACAATTATTTCTTCTTCTTTTTTCTATTAATTTTTTGTTTCAAAGGTTTTTGACTTTTGTTGATGATAACTTGATATAGAGCCGATGTATGGTCATTTGGAATAACAGCATTAGAGCTTGCTCATGGCCATGCTCCTTTCTCAAAATATCCTCCAATGAAGGTATAAATTTCATAATTTTGCACATACATTAACACCTAAATTATTTAAATTCTTGTTAGAATTATCTTAAAAAATAAATAATTTCTTTAATTTTTAAAATAATTATATCACGTGTAATGATATAATTGATTTGAGTGCAATAGCATGAGTAAATTTATATATGATAAAATGAGTTAAATAATTAATTCTTTATCAGAGTTTCAGTAATCATACCATAGGTTTAATAGTTTCTTACTGAAATTATTAAAAAATAATAATATTTTTTACATAGATTCGGTAAAAACCTATTGAAGTTTCAAATGTGAATGTTAGGATAGTTTTTTGACAAATAAAAATTTCAATTAATAATATAAATGAATCAATGACGTGGAAGAATTGATTTTTTTAGAGTTGATGATGGTTATATAGTGTCGAATAGTCATCACAATTAATATTAATAGAAATGATAATAAAAATGATACAAAGTATTTTTGTGTTTGGTTTGATTTTAGTTTGAAGTATAATATAAAACATTATAATAGTAGTATGAATGTTCATTTCTTCTATACATCTCAAAGACACACTATAATACTCTATTTTTTCGTACATTTGTATAATCACTTATTATTACTTTTCTCATTTAAAAATCAAAACTCTTATTTTTTAATTTTGTTTCATTTATAAATTTAACTTTAATATTTATCATTATTTTAATTCTATTGTTCTAATAAATATAACAATAATAATATTATTTTTATTAAATTTCATTCTTATTATTATTTTTATTCTCGTTATATTTTTATTTCATTAACAAAATATCACCTGGATACCGTTTATATTACTTATAGTACTTAGAAAAGCTTCATTCTATGTGTGATTTTCTTTTATAGTCCAACAAATTTCTTGAACACAGTACCATAAAGTCTTACCCAATTGATTTTTGAAGGTACTACTTATGACATTGCAAAATGCACCTCCTGGCTTAGATTATGAAAGAGATAAGAAATTCTCAAAGGTACGCTCTTATAATTTAACAACTTTAGTTTTGAAGTTTTTTAAAAAATTGATTAAATCTACAAAAATTTCATTAAATTATTCCATTAATTTCATTAATAGTTATAAATTATTTTTCGTTTCATTTATAATATTAAATTACTGTATTTGTTTCATTTATATTATAGCGTTAATTTTCGTCTTATAAAATCACTCGTGAATAGTAAATTTAAAACAACTTAAATAGTTAAATAGTTCATTTGAAACATTTAATTATCTGATGTGTAATGCCGTTAGACGTAAACTAACGAAATCATATAAATAAAATAAATGTAATATTTAGGGTGTATAAATAAGATAAAAAATAATTCAAAGGTATTTTCTTAGATTTTTCAAAAAGAAAAATGCGTTCATAGTTTAATAATATAAGTGTAGTTTATGTGTCGTTTGTGTTTCAGTCTTTTAAGCAGATGATTGCAAGTTGCTTGGTAAAGGATCCATCAAAACGACCTTCTGCTAAAAAGTTATTAAAGCATTCCTTCTTCAGGCAAGCTCGCTCTAATGATTATATTTCACGTACTCTTTTGGAGGGCCTTCCTGCTCTTGGTGATCGTATTAAGGCTTTGAAGGTGTGAATCACTTTTTCTTATTCTATCTTTCGATTTTACTATCTAATTTTTACATTTCGCATGAGTTATTGTTGTGTAAAAGCTTGATACATAAAGAACTATATGTTTTTTTCTCCCTAATTTCTATATCCTTTTGTTTGTATCACCATAGAGAAAGGAAGAAGACATGCTTGCACAAAAGAAAATGCCAGATGGTCAGAAAGAAGAGATATCACAGGTACAAATTTATTTATAGTTTTATGCTTCTTACACAAAAAAAAAGCGCTTATTTACTAAATAAACATTATCAAAACTTAAAAAACACATTTTATTCTTTGTGACAAAATACAAATAATATGATTTTTTTTATTAAACAGACAATATATGACAAATTTTATTTATTTATTTTTGTTAAGTTCTATTTTGATGGTCCTTCAATTTGGTTACAGAATGAATACAAACGCGGATTAAGTGGTTGGAATTTTAATCTTGAAGATGTGAAGGCTCAAGCTTCTCTGGTAAGCACTTATTGGTCTTGTTATAATCTCTAATTATTAAAAAAAAAAAAAGTGATTCTAATTAAGACTTCCACTGCTAATATTTTTTTAAAAATCTCTGTTTAATTTCTATGATTAGATTCCAGATGTTGATGAGTCCATGTCTGATACAAATAGTCAATTGGGGAGCTCCAGTTCTTTGTCTGCTCTTGATGTCGATAAGCAACCCAAATCCCATACCATTTCCTCATCCATCGATAAAGTACTTCTCTTTTCTCAATATTGTGCATAAAATGATTCATTTTTTAATTATTTTTTTAAACCAAAGACTAACATTATGATCACTTTTATTCAACTCTAATATATTAATATTAACTCTACATTATTAATTATTACTAATAAGCGAACCAAACATGACTTAATTTTATGTGATTTTTAACAGGAACGTTTGATTCTGAACCATTCAATCACTGTGCCTTTGGTTAATTCTTCTTTATATGATACCAAGTACGTCTCTCACCTCTACATATATGCATTACATATGCATTAATTGTTGTGGATGATATATATACAAACACATGAAATATTATATAACATTTTAAAATTTTTTAATTGATCTAGCTCAGTTTTCTGAATAGTTTAGTTATCTAATTTAAAAAAAAATGACCAATAATTTGCAATTTTTCTTTATATATTTTTTAAATGTTATTGTCATAATTAACTTGATTTCGACATAGAATACGGTTGAAAAAAAAGAAGAAGAAGATCATATGGTGTTATTTATTTAAAATTATATTATTAATTACCGGAAGAAAATAAATAATTAATAAAAGTTAGGATTTTTCCTTTATAATAGTTTACATAATTTGTTTTCATCATAAATTAAGGTTTGGGTTATTATTGAATAATATAATTAATTAGAATTTTTAAAAAATATTTAACAGACTTAGTGACAAATATGATGATGAGTTTAGCATTGCAAGTGAACAAATTTCAAGGAATTCTTCACCACCTCATGATGATCATCAAATTGTAAATAATTTGGATGAAAAGAATGATGCAGAAAACAGTAATGCAAAGCTACATAAAAGACAATATTCCTTTAATAGTGTTCCTGTTGCAGAGTTTATCAACAGGTTAGATTTTTCATTTCTTTACTACATTTTTTATTTTTTATTTTATTATTTCTCTTTCCCATAATTTTATTTATATTTCTTTAATCATGTTAATTTCAATCTATACTTTATTATATATTTACATGTATATTTTAATTTTTAAAAGTTTTAAGAATAAATTATATATATTCTTCAAAAATTTAGTAACATTTTTGTCAAATCATAAGATTTTAAAAAATTAGACTTATATATGTATAAAATTAGTGATGAATATTATAATTTAATTTAAAAAATTATTCCATACATCCTTATAAATTAAAATTAAATGTTTTACCTATTATAATATGCCCTCCTATTTCTATGGCTGAAATTTATATTATAATAATTATATAAACTACATAAATGATAAAATAAATACATAATAATAGATTATATTGATCGGATTAAACCAACCAATCTTAAATTATAACAAATACGAATATTGGTTAAGAATTAAACTAATTGTGATCAAGTTGATTAAGGTACGTTGGTTGAAAATGTTAAAATCTAATCGAATGATTGTCGCTGCACAGCTCTACTAGTTTCTATGACAAACAATATCCATAATTTTTCTTTAACAAATGGTTTTTTCAGTGAGAAGTTGCAGGTTCAATCCCCAAATATCTGTAATGCAACAGTAGCTTCACAACAATTAGATGATGTAACATCAGAGGTTCCTCCAAGATCATGTAAATCCCCAAGCTTGCTCTATAATCATGTTACATTAATATTTTCGAATATGTTTCACTTATTATATGTATATTTATCAATATCTATATTATATATCGTTAAAATACTTGATTATACTAATTATTTTTTATGAGCAATTCATTACAAGTTTTTAAAAATCTGTCATGATGATAAATAATCATTTTCTTTTGTGTTAAAACTTTTTTTATTATATGTAATTAAAAAATATATATATATATATATATATTTATTTAAATATACTGTTATATTATTATGTTGTCATTTTTTTAAAACAAGTTGATTAAATTAATTATAAAAAAGTAATGGATTAAGTGCTATATTATATGATTATAATGAAGAATGTGCAATGCGATCTTGTGATGAAAATTTCCATATGATCAACTTATTATTGCAGTTCATAGTGATGAACAAGTTGATGAGAAAGCAAAGGCACCTGTTGTTCAGCAAAAAGGACGTTTCAAAGTAACATCTGAGAATGTCGACTTAGAAAAGGTGATTTTTAAGGATTTTTCAATATCTGTTTTTTTCTTAATTCTTGAAAGCACTTAATTTTGAACTTAATTTTCCTTAATTTACAGGTGGTTCCTTCTCCTGTATTGCAAAAAAGTCACAGCATGCAGGTTCGTGCTTCTGACTTCTGAAAACTTGATTGTGGTTTTTTTTTTTTTAAAGATGCATAATAATATATTTAAAATTTGATTTTTATTTTGATACCACTTTGGTTCTATATTGAAATAATTTTAGCCATGTAATTGGTATAACATTTTTAGGAGAAAATTTTATCAGCATCTTTTCTATTTTAATCGTGGATCAAAATATAAATTTTTTTTTACACAAAGTATCAAATTTTGTGATAAAATGAAAAAAATATTTAAAAATGTTTCGTGAAAATATTTTTGTTTACACAATATCATAGACTTTTTTGTTATCATTAAGTTTTAATTTTTAATTTTAATATTTTATAAATTTTATATGAGTTGACAATTAACATGATAATATCTTCAACATTTTTTTAAATATTCTTAGGATGTGTTTGATAATAATTTTTATTTTGATATTTTATTTTGTAAGTATTTTTTATCATGCATATTTAATAATTATTTTTTTTATTTTCATATTTTTAAAAAATTATTACCAAAATATAAGATAATTTATATATAAAAATAAAATAATTTCCATCATATTTTTTATTTAAACCAATTTTTTTTAGAGAGTAAATAAGTCTTATGATTTTTGCATATATAAATATTGCTAGAAAATTATTAAAAACATAAAATATATAAATAATAACCAAAAAAATTAATTTTTTATTAACAAACAAAAAAACTTATTAGTGATTTTTGATTTTTTTTCTTTAAAAATCACTTAGTAGATATTATTATCAAATATATTGGTGATTATTTTTACAATAAAATTATAAAATCAATTATTTATTCTATTTAATATTACTATGGTCATATTTTTATTATAAATTTTAAAAATTTTAAAAACATTTTTTTTATATTTTTATCATACACGTAACATTATTTATTGTTATTTAGGTGGTCATCTATCATCAAAATTATTAGAACTCTAGTAATTTTTATGCTTTTTATCGGAGCTCCGATGACTTGTGTTTTTCGTTAAAACCTAACAAAAATACTTTTGATAAAACTCTTAACGATTTTTGTAAATTTACCTGAAGTTTTAGCGACATTTTTTATACTTTTACACAGACTTTTTAACAAAAGTACTTTTCGTAACGTTATTTATTGTTATTTAGGTGGTCATCTATCATCAAAATTGTTAAAACTCTAATATTTTTTATACTTTTTATCGTAGCTCCGATGATTTATGCTTTTCATTAGAGCCTAGCAAAAGTACTCTTGATAAAAAAATTAACGAATTTTGTAAATTTAACTGAAGTTTTAGCAACGTTTTTTTATACTTTTGCACAGATTTTTTAACAAAAGTACTTTTCGCAACGTTATTTATTGTTATTTAGGTGGCATTTATTATCAAAATTGTTAGAACTCTAATAATTTTTATGCTTTTTATCGGAGCTCTGATGACTTGTGTTTTTCGTTAGAGCCTAACAAAAGTACTTTTGATAAAACTCTTAATGATTTTTGTAAATTTAATTGAAATTTTAGCGACTTTTTTTATACTTTTGCATAGGCTTTTTAACAAAAATATTTTTCGTAACGTTATTTATTGTTATTTAGGTGGTCATCTATCATCAAAATTATTAAAATTCTAATAATTTTTATGTTTTTTATCAGAGCTCCGATGACTTGTGTTTTTCGTTAGAACCTAACAAAAGTATTTTTGATAAAACTTTTAACGACTTTTGTAAATTTAGTTGAAGTTTTAGCGACGTTTTTTTTATACTTTTGTAAAGACTTTTTAACAAAAGTACTTTTCGTCTCATCCAATTTTCTCAAGAAGAGCTAATATGTCCATTTTTTTAAAATCATCCTTCAATTTCTCATTAAAATTATGTTGTGGGGTAATGTAGGTGATTACCACCCATCCTCCAGTCCCACAACAATCAACTCAGCCATCACCTCTGTCATCACCTAATGCTACTAAATCAACTCAATTTGGCCATTCTATTTTCCCATCTTTACACTCTATTTTGCAGACCAATATAATTCAAAGGGTACGATTCTATTCATATGTATATATAATTATTTTGTTTAATCATTCTAAGTCAAATAATTTTCTTTTGTATTTATTTTTTTTATTTTTGTTGTCAGGAAAATATTCTAACTTTAATGAAGCAACTTGTTGCTGAATCAGGTTTAATTCATTTAATTAATCCCCTTCGATTTAATAGTTTTCATGTAAAATACAATTTTGAACTTGATATTTTGTATTATATTTCGTTGCAGCAAGTCGTCCAGGGGACGGAGGGTGCACCACAGCACAGGCAATCGCGATGGAAAAATCTGTGGTATTTTAATTACTTTTATAGCATTTTTTGTTCCGAAAAGAATAAGCTTGTATGTTTAAACCATGGTTAGTTCAGTAGAAGTACAAGATATCTTGGGTTCAAAAATTAGAGAAAATAAAGCAAATACGTGTTAGGTACGATCACCTTATTAATTAAGAATTAATTTGAATATTAACATCAAAATTTTTTAAAATCCACGTAAATATTCCAATATGTTTTCTAATTTCGTTAAACTGGACGTGTTTCAAATAATATCTTATTGAGATATATATAAAAGAGTATTCAAAATATAATTACGAAAAGTATAAAAAATAATATTTGAAATATAATTATAAAAAGTACGAAAAAGAAACACAGATTTTATAATTTGATTAATATTTACGCTACAAAATATTTTTCAAATCTTGAAAAAATTGAACATAATAATATTTATCGGATAAATTTATATTATTAATAATAGATTAATCATGCAATGTTTTATGTAATTGTAATTTATCGATAAAGTTAAGAGTTTGTTCATATTACAATATTTTAATATTAAATTTCCATTTAAAATATAAATTCGTTTTGGCCTAGCAGCATTGAAAAAGATAAAAAAAAAATTACTCAAATAAATGATTATTGTTACTAATGCTTTTCTATTTTATGCATCTCGATTACAACTTTCTATATATTAATCCTTTTTTTTTGTTTATAAATCATATTAATCTAATATGAATTTTAAACATTAGCTAATATTAATGCTTAATTTGCTTCATATAGCATTCATGAGACATTAAGGTTTTAGTTAATTACGTGCATCTATCTTAACTCTTTTTGAGAGCATATTATTTACATCAGAGGATTGGAGCTGATGATTAGATTAAATTTGATTAGAAAGTTCTAAATTCATTAAATTTAGAATGGTTTGTGAATTGCACTGTTTATCATCTCCTCACTCATCTAAGATTTTTTTTACAACTTTCTATTATACTTTTTCTCAAATTACTTAAACTTTAAAATTGCTAATTGATTATAATATCATATGTTATCTCTTTTAAGATTATAATATTATCAAACCGTAATAATTTGCATTGTTATTGCCATATTTTGGTTTTATTCTATATTAAATACTTGTATATAAATAATTGTTGAAAAATTAGAGTAAATAGTAAAACAAAATTACAAAAAGAACATAAAAAAATATTATAGAATAGATTGAATCAATTAATAAATCGATTAGATCATATCTAATTAAATGATATCGGATTGAATTAGCTCAAATTACATTTACTGATTTTTTTTTCGTTTAATTGCAGCTTGAAGCAGCACTTGTAAGAGAAAAGGAGTTGGTTCAAGAAATAACGGATTTGCAATGGAGGTATTAATAATGTAAGTAAATACGCAGGTACAATGATAATATTTACTTACTTATATATATCAAAGGTTTATAATTACATATATACTTAATATATAATCGAATTAATTTTTAAGTAAAATATCAATTTTACATAATGTATACATACAAATTATGAATAATTGATATATTATTTTAAAATTAATTTAATTATATACTATCGTATATATGTTATTTAATTTGCATACTCTTTTCTTTTAAATTATGATAATTTGTAACACAACTGAATATATATCAATTAATTATAGCTAGTCTTCAAGGTTTTTAACGCATCAATTTCAGATATATGATTCTATTGTCAATAGGTTCTGATGTGAAGAATGTCAGACTCTGGAAGAAGTAGAAAAGTTGATTTTTTGAAATGACACACAAGTACAAAGAAACATGTGTCTTTTACTAAGGATTTGTTTGATACTAAAATTAAGGGTACATAAATTTATAGTTTTTTTCCCCCTTAATAGATTATACTAACTGATGAAATTAACTCATGTACATTATTAATATTTGTATATGCTTTAGATACTCCTTTGTTTATAAATAAACAATCAATAAGGCAATAGCTAGTAAATGGAGTTGAGTTTTCATTTTATTTTATTTTTTTCTACTCATTGAACTTTTAAATTGAACAATGTTGTATCCGATCTTCATTTTCTTTAATGATGCTTAATGAAGTTATTAGAAATTAAATCTAGTTTCTTGATTCCACAGATGTTTTTTAAGATCATTTTACATCTATATTTTTTGAAAAAATTATTTATGTTAATATAACAAAAATTAAATTATATGAAATCGAATTTATATATTTATATTTAATGAAAAATTAACAAGTAAGTTTTGATATATAATAATAATTATATTTATCATGCCAAGTTATCACTTTGATAACTTATTTATCTTATCCAAAATACAAATTCACGAAATTGTATTGATTTGATAAATTTTGAAGAGATAGTTTACTAAATTAAATATAAGGCTACATGATCTTCTTGAGCGTTTTACACTTTGCTAATATGCCAATATTGATATTATGTAATTATGAATTTTTTATAATATTAAAAAATGTATGACATGAAGGAGAAAATCTGATGTTGGTTGGAGTTACAAACGGGGGTGGAATCATAATTTGAATTTTCTTCTCTTTTTTTTTTTTTTAATATTGCTTCTATAAAAACTTTTAGGAAAATAGGCGGACTTTGACCTTTAATTTATACTATTTGTATTTAGAGTTAGACGCTCCATTTATTAGCTAATTATAATGTGGTCAATTTTATAAATGAAATATTAGAATATTATCATAATATTATATAAAAAGATAAGTAAAATGTTTTTTTTTACTAATATGGAGGTATTAAAACATATAATTTAAAATAGATAATTATTTGTATCCGTCTTTCGCTACACGACTTTTCCTTAGGCAGAAAAATAATAATAATAATAATTCATAACCGTCCAAGATGTTGGTTGAATAAATGTTAAATGATTTTTTTATTTTTTAAAAAATAAATCAATTTTACTTTTAAGTAGTAACTAGTAAGTTTCTACATAAATGAAAAAGAAAGCCGTTCAGCAACAAAACTGAAAAAGAAAAAGCTATTTGGTGATGGGATTAAAGAGGGGGAAAACTACGTAAATACATTTTTGATTTAGAGTTTATTTATATAAAAGATGTAATTTAGTTTTCTAAATTATAGAATATATCATTTAATTTTTTTGGTTTCAAAAAACACAAAAAAAGACATTTAATAATTTTAAAATTATTATATAAAAAATTATCAGATATCCTGTCATTTAATTGTTTATTATGTAAAATTATTTAATTTTTTTTAAAAAAAATTTATCAATAAAAAAATTATTAATAATACTAAAAGTATTTGTATGATTTTTTTTATAAATAAAATGATTAATAAATATCTTTATTAATTTAAAAAACTAAACAATATTTTACTCACCTATCTCAAGACATTTATTATATTTCACAATACATGAGAGCAGGGACAAAATTTAGAGTAGCAAACTATATTTTTTATTCAAATATATAGTAATTCGAGCTGCAATCCATTATAAAAATAAAATTCGATGGGAAACAATTATTTAGTTATAATTAATTATTATTATTTTATATGTAAAAATATGAATTTTTTTCAACATTGTAAATAAAAAAATCATTTAAAAATAATTTTTTTATATAATATTAAAAAATTATGCAACATTAGCCGAAAATACAAACATAAATATGCATAACATCAACACACACAACACGAACACTTAAAATGCAATAAAATTGGCACCCCTAAATATGTTTCATCTATTAACTAGATTTTTTTTCCTTCACGCATTAAAACCCATTTTAGTCTATTTATAAGGAAATGTTTGTTTGCATTAATTAATAATATATATTAATATAATATTTAAAGTAGAATGGAATTATATTTCTTTGAGGTAATTTTTTTTTTGGTTTTGTCCATAAAGGACATGTTTTATAAGATAGTTTAAAAAAAGACTAATCTGAGTTTTAATTTAAAAATAGGTAAATTATAACTTAATAATTTATTTTTATTATAAATAAAAAATAATAAAAATAATTTATATTTATATAATAAAAAATATATAATTTTTTATAACAAATAACTTATCAAAGTTTTATTATAAAATAATAATAATAAATTATAAAATAATTATAAAATTTTAAATTATTAAAATTATTGATATTTTTAAAAAATAAATTATTTAAGATTAAAAAATTAAAAAATAGATTACATTGAACACATATATCTAATATTATTATAATTTTAATTATTACTAAAATAACAAATATTTATTAATAATAACTTTATTTAGGTATTAAAATATAATTAATTATATATAATTTATATATTTTACTATATTAATAATAAAAGTAATTATAATAATATTATATTAGATAATATTTTCATACAAAATTTGAAATAAAATGTTCTATGTTTATATTGTATCGATAGAAAGTTGAATTGCGAGACTTAATAATTTTTTTTAATAATTTAATTATTTTTTATATCATAATTATAATTAATATTATAATTTTATTTATTATTAATAATAATAATGTATTATATTATTTATGAATTATCAAAATACGTAACATATCATTTTTAATATATGTATAAATTTATATTTATTATATTATAAAATAATTATTTTTTATTTTTAAAATAAAATTTTAATACATGATATAATATGATATGATATGATAAAATAGATTTGTGTATTTAAAATTAATTATAAATTTATAATATCTTCATATTTTTTTATGTTTATAATAATTATATTTTACAAAATAGAGTTAACATATCTTTTTTTATCTTTTTAAAATAAAATTAATTAAAAATGTGATTTCAAGTTTAAGATTAAATTTTACCTATGTTAAAAAAAAAATTCAACTTACATTCATTTTTAAACTATCGTCTAAAAGTTGGTTCTTATAGACAAAACTTTTTTTTTTTTACTAAATAGTCCTTAATTACTATTGACAGGCTATATAAAATTTAAAGGGTACAAATATTTATTAACTACATACTATTTTATTTAAATCAAATAATATTTTATTGATTAGAACATATTTTATAAATCTTACTACCTTACCTAATCACCATGTATTAACTAGATATTACTTATTAATAAGAAAAGTAAACAAATCTTAATCATATTCAAAAGACAAACCTATTATTAGACGTTGAATAATTAATTACTTTATCAACTGTCAAGGGTAACTAACTAATCAACTAACTCTTCCCACACACCTAAAAACACTCCACCTTCTTCTCTTCTCCACACTAAATATATATACAAACAAAAATTAATTCACTAAATTTGGCGGACAAAGACTTACTCAAAACCTCCTTTTAAATATATCTATTCATATCAACAACACTTTGCATATATATATATAAATATGTGACCAAACCTTCCTCACTTTCTTAGCAACACAAATATTCAAAACACAAGCAAAGCAAAGCTACTTTTGTGCAATTTAATCATGTCTCTCAATATCTCACTACCGTCCCTTTTCCTAGTTATATTTCTCATAATGATCCCACTATCTTCATGTTTCAATATCACTAGTATCCTTGAAGATGGATCAGATTTCACCACATTCAATGCATATTTAACACAAACCCAATTGGCTAACAAAATCAATAGTCGCAGTACTATAACTGTTTTAGCCGTTGGCAATGCAGCAATGTCAGCAATTTCAGGCAAATCAAATGATGTTCTGAAGAAAATTTTGAGCCTTCATGTCATTCTTGACTATTATGATGAGAAAAAGCTAAAAAATTTACCCAAAAATAAACCTACAATTCTCACCACACTTTTTCAATCCACAGGAAATGCAACTAACCAATTAGGATTTTTAAATGTCACGTCAACTTTTAGTAATGGTATCAGATTTGGTTCAGCTAGTGGTACTGGTCAAGCTGTTAAATTATTAGCTTCTTTTGCTTCTCAACCTTATAATATCTCTGTTTTACAAGTTAGTGGTGTAATTATACCTTCAAGTATTGATAATACTCCTAACAATTCTAGCTCTTACACAAATAGCCCACCAAGTCCTTCCCCAAGTGACTATAATTCCTCTGCTCCATCATCTGATGATTCTGCACCAACTAGTGATGATACCCCTAGTGAAGCCCCGACTAATGCTCCGACCCCATCTCCCGCCCCAGGTCCCGCCCCGCGGGCTTCAGCGGATGCCCCATCGGATTCAGTTGATGATGGTGGGGATAAGAAGAGCTCTGCTCATGGAGTGGTTGCTAGTGGATATGCACCAATTGTTATGACTACGATTTTTTTCTTTGCTATGTTCTTTTGAATTTCTCCATGATTTGGTCATTTTATAATTTTAATTAAGAATTTTACAAGATAAATAACTAGGTTCAAGTTCATCATGTATGAAGTCGAGTATGTGAGTGTTCTTGTAATCTAGTCCTATGTTGTTTTTGTTTAATTACGTAACGTGATCAATCAATCGTGGAAATTCATTGTAATTTTTTTTCTCATTATTTTGTCTCATCTATTTATAGTTGTTTTTAGATTTAATTTTATTAGGTGATTATATTTATATAAGAAGTTTTATTATTTTTAATTTAAAAAACATATTTTTTTAAGACATTTATAAAAATATATATTTTTGATAAAAAAAATTATGTTATGTTTTTTCATAATGTAAATAACATGTTTTTTAGGAATTTAGTGGTTAAACCATGTGAATAAGTTTATCATATATGAATTAAGTGTTTTTTTAATTAATTAATTACTAGTCATGTTTATAATATACAGACGTAAAATTATACTTTAAACTTGGTGTAAAAATAAAAAAAATAAAAAAATAAAAAGAGATATCTAAGTGTAAGACTATTATCCTGAGAAGTGTTTTGTGATTCTTCTAGCTCTATAGAATTGAAGCGAAGAAACTCAAACTTATTTTGCCAGTGTAATCTTTCAAGAGATTGTTCATGAACTGGTTTGGCATCAGAGATGTTAGAATCTAAATGTAAGATATCAATATCATGAGTTTTGTTTGTGGTGTTTTTTCAAGAGATAGTTCCTGAAATTTTTCAAAAGTACTAAGGTCTGTTGTTAAGACGCTAATATTCTCTCGTGTTTTGGGTCTTTGTATAACTATAAGTGTAGTCATAGAACTAGTGTTTTTGTTGGAGTTATGAGTTTCTAACTCGCTTATTTGATTTCTAATGGGTTGAAAGAATTTAATTTTGTTAGGTTTTGGATACTCAAAGGATTTAACAATAAGATTTTTAATTTCTTAATCAACAGCTTTGATATTCTTTTAAAAGGTAATGAGTTTCGAAGAACAAAAGAGGTTCTATATCTTTTCGTAGATTTTGAAGAGGATAAGCCTCAACCTTTTATGTGTTAACTGATTTTATAGTTTTTAAAAGGTAATCTATGTTCTTTTTAGAAGCATAAATTTGAAACCAATCAAGAAATAATATGTTTACGTTTTTTTGTTAACGTACCTAATATGTTTCCTTATAAAGCTTACTCTTTCCTCCTTATAAAATCTTTTAAGGTACCATTTTCTAATGTGACTATTATGTGGTGATTTAATATCTACACGTAATAGTGTTATGTCTAATAGTTGTTTTTCTTCTATAAATTCCTTTATTAAGGTATTTGATTTATGGATTATGTTTTTGGTTGATATGGTTTTGAAATATGAAGAACTTGAAGCTTTCTCTATAGAAGAGATTTGAATGTCTCTTAGTTCCTTTTAATTTGGTTTTTCTATAGCACCTGTTTTAGAGTTTATAAATTCTAGATGCCTATTATATAAGTCTTTTAAGACTTGAAGAAGCTCATATGTACTTGAAAATGTTTTGTCAAAAGAGAGATTTCAAGTGTCTTTTCTTTGGTTTTGAGACAAATCTTTTTTTAAGAGATTTTTGGGTTTTGATATAAGCTTTTGTGTTATCAATTCTTTTTAAAGGTTTTTGAATTTTTTTAAAAGAGTCTTGGTTTTCAAAAGAGAGTTGGTTATCTCTTTTATTGTTTTGAAAATGGTTTTGAAAAGAAGAAAAAGATTCAACATAAGAAAAAAACCAAAATCAGAAAAATCTTCAAAAGAAGTTAAGTTAGAAAACAAAAAAGTTATAGAAAAAGTCATTTAAAATTATGAAAATAAATCTTTTCAATATAATATACTTACTATTTAATAACAAATTCTTTAAACTTTAATATTACCTACTTTAATCAAATGCTAAATTGTATTATGATAACTTATTTATTATTATTCTTTAAATTCTACAAGCTAACACATATTGGTACTTCCAATTTAGTTCTATTTGTCTCTTGTTAATTTTGTCATTTTTTTTATTTTATCTTTTCTTGTTTTGTCTTTTTTTTGTGTAAGGTTTGTTATTGCGAATCAATAATACACACATGCACATAGTTATAAATCCTTCGTATGCGAGCGTGTTTACACACACCACAATGTTGGTTTTATAGTGTGCATGTTAGGCGGATTATTGGTTTTCGACGAGCAAACGAGTGAGCGAACCGACGTTGTTGCTCATGTTTTTGTTTTGTTTTGAGTATGAGTATTTGTGAAATTTACTCAATATTTTTAGAAACGAAAAAATGTATCTTTTTTAGCACCACCACCACCACCTTTGACGAGGTGGTCATCTAAGGTTCTATATACCCCATTTCTTTTTATTTTCGAATTACTAATACCTTGTGTGTTGTTCGCTATTAATGATTCATGATTATGTAAAAAAAAATCATGCCTATGAGTGGTGAGTACACGAGATGGTGTTTGTATGTAGTAATTACCTTCGTGAAACTTGCTATATGTGAAAACCTCTTTGTGAGAGTAAACAAAGTTAAATTATTTGAGTTCTCTTATCTTAAACTGTGTGATATTTAGTGGTTTACGGTGGACTACATGTCCTTTGTTGTTCATTGGGTGTTCATGTCCGATAGTGGTTCTGTTGATTATGTATGTCACTCATTATTGATTCATGATTTCTAATCACACCACATTGGATTGTTAGTTTTGGAAGTGAGTTAGGTTCATGTGTTAAACCAGATTGTTACGAAAATAGCAAACAAAAATAGTAATTTATAATTAGGATAGAGTATCTAATTGATAGAAGTATTGGTGATTTTATTTTCTATCAAAATTGTAATTATTTTATTGATTAATGGATTATTTAATGATAACTGATTGACTTAATCAACTTAGTCATGTTTCTCTTCACATTGACAATTGAAGTTGAAGGAGTAGCTAGATAATATGCCATAGATGAATACTTCGAAGGTCCTCTTGGAACTTTAGGGTTGATTTATAAAAAGATTATAAAACTTGAAAAGAATTAAAGATATCACTTGATTGAATGAATAAGAGATAATTACACTTAACTAATAGTTGCCTTATTTACTAGTGTAAGCGCCGAGCACTAAACTTGAGTATACAAGCATTAAACACGTAGAGCCTAAGCTATTAACAAACTTCAACCATGCATTACAAATTGTTAGTTCAGCTGCACTACATCTACTAAACTAACTGTACTACACTAATTATATCACTAGAATACATGTGATCAAGGAATGCTATACAATAACAATGTAAACAATTATACAAACTATGTTATTCCTTGTAAAATCAAACATAACACATAAAAATTTCACATCTATCCATCATATTACTTCTAACCAAACAAATTCAAAACAACATAATGTAATAATAAAAATTCTAATTAATAAAAGTTTTGTAACTAATGATGGAATATATTTCAATTTGACAATCAAACTAAAAACAATAATATATATATACACGTTATCATTTATATTATCATTTCATAATTAAATTAAAAACAATAATATATATATACACGTTATCATTTATATTATCGTTAACGAAATAAATTCAAAACTCACGTAATGAAAAAAAATAAGAATTATAATAAATAAGATCTAGCAAGGAAAGTAACAATAACACATGGGCTCAAAAATATCGGGCCATATGCAAGCTCCCATGACTGCACCCTCTTCTTTGAACGCACTTTCTATGACATACTCCCCACACGAAACATGGCCCACGAAAATTTGCGCTTGGTCTTTTGCAAGTATAGAAGTCATTGTCTGTTTCACTGTAAACAATATTAATATTTAGTAGACAAATAATCACAAAATAAAATTGAAAAATTATCCTACAAATTTATTTAAAAAAATAAAAAAACAATATTTTTTCTTATATATACTACACTTTTTGCTAACATATATATATATATATAAATCGTAGAATTGTGCAATTAGTTATAAAGTTAATCTCAAAATGACCTCATATGAGAAATGTTTTTCCTTTTTCTTTTAATAATGATGCGAGAAATATTATATATATATATATATATATATATATATAAATTTTATTTTGAACTAGGATACATTTATGGCAAAGTTAAAATAATATTTTGATCCTTAATACAACTTTTCCTCTCATTTTTCACTTATTCATGGTATGCTTGTAAACCTTAAAAAGTTTAATTTTCTTAATTGCTTTCCTTCTTTTCTTTTCTTTTTTTCTTTATTTCCATAAATGAATGGAATCATATATTTTATTAAGTGTTTTAATCAATAATAAAAGCTTTAAACATGTAACTAGAAGAGATGCTTTTGTAAAATTAAATAAAAATATATTTAAATGTAATTTTTATTAAAATATATTAATTAGTAAGATATTCAAAATATTTAAAATATGTTATTTTTCATTCACGTATTTATAATAATAATAATATTTTTTATTAAAACCAGTATTTTAACGATTTGTTATTTTGTGTTAAACTTATAAGTTTTATTTGACCACTCCAAGTAAAAAAAATTGGTTTAATTTGTACAATTAAATAGAATGTCAAATGAGTTACCTAATTCATCTATAGTCAAATAATTTAAAAAAATATTAAACTTTGTAACTTAAATTATAAGCTAAAATGAATTATCTACATAAAACTCATTAACACCTAACTTAATTATATATTTAAATTTTATAACTGAACCAACAAACCATATTTTCAATTTATGATACTAAACAACTTAATTATATATTTAAATTTTATTATTTTAAATAATTTTAGTTGAATGAAATTGAATTATATGATCGATTTTTAATTGTCTAATCTATTACAATTTAACACCTATTAATAATCTGATTTGGTTTATGTAAAATGTATTGTATTTGAACCATATTAGATCATGTCCGTATCTATATCAATCATACAAAAAAGAAAAAATATCAATCCACGAATAAATATTTAGAAAAATGTATATGTGTAAGAGCCACTTAGCCATATGAGTGTATAATACTAAAGTGTTGAAGTATTGATAAATTAAAAGTACGTACCATTTTGTTTCGGAAAATAACTATGACTTTTATCACGAGGAGTTAGTGTTTGTATCCTGAAAAACAATTGAAATTTTATTTATTTAATTAATTAAAAATATCATAAATAATACTTTATATCTAACTTGAAATAAATATAAAATTAATTATAATTATCTCTCTTCAAGTTTTTAAAAATAACAAAAACGTCGCATACGTTTAAAAAATAACAACTATATTTTTTCTTGTTATTATTTTTTACTTTTTAAGATAATTATTTACAATAAAATTAATAAAAATTATGAAATTCAATAGAATATATATTAAAAATAATAATAATAAAATGAATGTAATTGCTGTCTATTTTTTAAACTTGAAGGTATTTTTATAATTTTAAAAAAATCTAAAGGAGTTTTATAATAATTTTTCGATTAATTAACACATATTAACATTAATGAGTTTGAGAAGCAGGTATTTTCGAGAAAATGACACATATTAACATTAATGAGTTTGAGAAGCAGGTATTTTCGAGAAAATGAGTAAACTTATAATTTAAAATTCATTTGTCAACTTTATTAGCTTCTATCTTTTTATATGTATTTTTATATTTATATTATTATATATATTATAATTATAATTAATATAATAATTTTACGTCATTTATTATAAATATAATTATGCATTTTATTTTTGTTCCTATCTTTAAAGTTTCAATCTTTTAATAAACAATAATATCTAATATATTAAAAGAGATGGATAAATTTTAATATTACAATTTATCATGAACTCATATTAATTAAAAAGTAGATACGATTTTCTTTCATTTATATATAATAATAAAATTATTTTTAATTTTGATTAAATATTTGTTTAATTTAATCGATTAAAATTAAATTATTATCTAATTGATCAGAGTTTGTTTAATAGGTGGTCTCATTATTCAAAATTAAATTGAATAAATGTCTAATTGAATTGTACAATTATCTAATATGATTGATCAATAACTCTATTCATCGAAAACGAATTAAACATGTGTGTTAATTAAATTGAATAATTATATAATTGATTGAACAATGAATTCATTCATAGATATTAAATTAAACACATATTTATAATTAAATGATTAATTGTTTAACTAGTTAAAATTTAATTAATCGATAATCCTAAACAGAGTTGAACATATATCTAAAATATTTAAGAATATAATGACACTAAATAAAATTTCAAAGATAATTATAAGAAAAATAATGGTTTCATATTCTAATAAAACGAAAAAGAATAATATGAAAACTAATAATCTTTATTCCCTCACTCACTTCGTTAAAGAACTATGAAAAAAATCACCCTAAAAGTTACAAATTGTAAATATTCAAGAATAAAACAAGCTAGATATATGTGATAGATAAACTTAATAATTTTCACAAATTTTCAATTCAAGTATCCAAAAATTTAAGATAAAAGACAAGTATTTTCCTTTGATTCATCAGATTTAAATTATTTTAATAGTTTTATGTTTTTAATGATCGTCTAATATGGGAAAATATTCATATAGACTGAGAGTTTAAAGTTTTTGAGCTTCTAATCTCTATCTTAAGTGTCGTACTAGATTTATAGGGAAAAAAATCATCAGACTATCTTAAGTGTCGTAATAATTAATGCAATTATTTATATTCTCTATAATTTACATAGTCATATTTTTTAATAGTTACTTGAAAATTTATTTTTTGAATCAATATTTTTAATCATAAGGTTAATGGGATTAAAGTATATTAAATGAAAAGTTAAAAGGAACCGTACACCGAAACCCAAATTAAAAGTCCAAAAGCACGGGTTTGAAAATTTGGCGGGTCCTTTCTTAACTGAAACTCTCTAATAGGAAACACTGTGAGTGACTTCTCTCTCGAGTTTCTACAAATTCTCCAAGAAGAAATTTTTATATCTCCTTTTTTTTTTCCTTTTCATTTCACTGTTTCTCTCCAAGAAACGGCAAGAAAATATCCTAGTAATGGCTAGAGCCTTTAGTTTTCTACTTCAGTTTTCTGCGATCTTGATGTTCTTCTCTACCGTCGTTTCTGATTCCCCACGACAATCGGTTTTCTCAGGTGATTCTCCTTTTCACTCTGTTCATTAATTTGCATAGAATGTTGTAGAAAATTTAGGATATCTTTTGTATAAATGTTTTTTACTTTCTTGAAAACTACCTCCGAATTGTATTATGTTATACATTTCTGTTTATTACTGAAATCTTGAGCCCATTGGGGTACTCGGTTATTTATTTTTTATTTTTTTGGATTCGATTTGTCGTATTTTTCTTTTGCGATTCTAGAAAAATCTATAACAGTATTAGTTGCTTCTTGTTACTTTATAATGAAATCTTCATGCAGAACCTAGATACCTTAAATTTGTGATAAACGCGACAAACTTTCCATCGGAAGATTACTTCGATTACATAATAGTAGGAGGAGGCACTACTGGGTGCCCTTTGGCTGCTACACTCTCTCATGGTTTTCGAGTATTAGTGCTTGAACGTGGTGGTGTTGGATATGGAAACCACAATTTGATGAGCCAAGAGGGTTTTCTGGCCACTCTGTTAGAGGTTGACCCTTTTGACTCCCCTGCTCAAGCCTTTGTTTCCGAAGATGGAGTCCTAAATGCCAGAGGACGTGTTCTTGGTGGTAGCAGTGCAATAAATGCTGGTTTCTATAGCAGAGCAGATGAAGAATGGTATGCAAAATCAGGTTTCAATTGGGATTTAAATTTGGTGAATGAATCATATCAGTGGGTTGAAAAGGAGATTGTGTTTACGCCAACTCTAAAGAATTGGCAATCAGCTGTTAGAGATGGGTTATTGGAAGCTGGTGTGGGTCCTTACAATGGTTTTAGTTTAAATCATTTGTTGGGTACTAAAATTGGAGGTTCAACATTTGATAGTATGGGTAGGAGACATTGTGCTGCTGATCTTCTGAATTATGCCAGATTTTCACATATTACAGTTGCTGTTCATGCTACTGTAGAGAGAATTCTCTTGGCATCTTCAAAAACTTATTCAGGAATCAAGCCAACAGCTATTGGAGTTGTTTTTCGTGATGGCGAGGGCGGGTACCATTATGCTATGTTACGTGAACATGGAGAGATTATACTCTCTACTGGTGCAATTGGTAGTCCACAGCTACTTATGCTTAGTGGTATTGGTCCAAGACCGTACTTATCATCTTGGGGAATTCCTGTTGCTTCTCATCATCCTTATGTTGGGCAACATCTCTTTGATAATCCTCGAAATGGGATCTCAATTGTGCCTCCTAATCAATTAGAGCATTCACTCATACAAGTTGTGGGCATTACAGACTCTGGTGTATATCTTGAAGCAGCCTCCACTGTTATCCCTTTTGTGTCTCATTCTGGTTCTGTATTCATCAGACCACCATATTTGCCTCTTTATCTCACTGTGGCTACACTCATGGAGAAAATTGTTGGACCACTGTCATCTGGTTATATGAGACTAGCCTCAACAGATGTAAGAGTGAATCCTATAGTTAGGTTCAATTATTTCAGCAATCCAGTGGATTTAAAGAGGTGCATCAACGGTACCCGTAAGATTGCAGATGTGCTCCAGAGTAGGTCTATGGATGAATTCAAGTTCAAGGGCTTGTATGGGATTAGAAATTTTAGTTTTATTGGGCCTGCGTTGCCTCATGATCCGTCTAATGAAGTGTTGATGGCTGATTTCTGCCGCCGTACAGTTAACACTATATGGCATTACCATGGAGGTTGTGCTGTAGGAAAGGTGGTTGATGATGAATACCGAGTAATTGGTGTTGATTCTCTAAGAGTTGTTGATGGATCGACCTTCATTATTTCACCAGGGACAAATCCTCAGGCTACTCTCATGATGCTTGGAAGGTATACAAGTGTTTAAATTTAATAAGCTTTTTTAATCAATTACTTTTTAGAGAAATGCTTTTAGGGGAGAGACTAACTGTTTGGTACTTTGTTATGTTTGCAGGTATATGGGGCTGAAAATAATCAGTGAGCGAATGAAAGTTAATTGAATGACCATTTGTTGTTCCGTACAACTTGGGGTGGGGATACCAACTGACCATGCTGGCTCAGTTGAGAAGGATTAGTTTGTTCATTCATTCTTTCATTCATTGGTATAGTGTGTATAGGCAAATTGTTGTAACAAAATTGTGAGGCTGGAATAAAACTGAATTGCAAGATGCAAATTCTGTGTACTAACATGAACATCAGCATTTGAAGCTGTTTGTATATGGAAGTGGAACTTGATAGAAATTCATGGAAAATGTGACTTCTGAACCAGTTTTCAACGTTCTATTTTATTAATTTGTTAGTTGTTACCCTGCTGACTATATTAGATTTGTAATTGTTTTGCATTTGGAGTCATGATAGAAAACATTGACAAAGTATTAAAGGTTATATTGTTTGGATAATAAAAATTCTAAAACATTCATGAAATGTTATTACAAATAACAACTCTATAATCTCATAGTTGTAAGCAGAAAAAATATTTCACAATTAAAAACAAAAAGAAAAATTGTCAAATGATGCACTGTCAAGGTTACATGCATGGGCATGCTCATGAAATAAATAAATAAATAAGTTACATGAGTATGTGGTAAATTACTAGTTAAATTTTTGATTAACATGTTTTGTTTAATTTGAGAGAAAAAATTATCCTTATATAAATTAAGTTTTTTTAAAAAAAATTGGACGATCGGTGTAACTTTTATTAAATATATGGACTATTTATATATTAATTTTATAATATTGATCTAAATATATACAATTTATTTAATAAAGATACTACTAAAATATCAAATCCAATTTAATATTGTATTTATTTTTTAAAATTAAAATGAATTAAATTAAAGTATTAATTTATTCCTTCTAATTACTTATCTATTTATCAAATTTGATATTCATTTAATCTCTAACCTTAATTTATCTTATAATGTGTTTCTTTAATCTATTTATAAATATAGTCTACCTCCTTAATAAATATACAAATACCAAATTTGATTGTTAACGTATTATAGGAGATATATTGTATTTTTTAAGTACAAATACAACTGTTTTGTAAAATGTTATTTTGTTGAATTGTATAGCAAAGCAATATTTAAGTACAGAATTTTTTTCATGTGAAATTATTGTGTCGATATGTTGTGTAACATTTTTTTGAAATATTATTTTATAATTTTTTTAAACATTTCTTAATATTTAAAATAAATTTCAAAGATGTTATTATACACACGAATTATGTTTAATGGATACGTTACGTATCAAAAAAAAAAATATAATAATAAAAGATTATCGTTTTTACGGAGATTATGTCATTATAAATTAATTTTTAAAATTAAAAAATAAAAATCATTTTTTTGTGTTTTAAAAGAATAAAATTAAAAAAATTAAAAATAAATAACAATAATTAATTAACTTAAAATTAATAGGTAAAAAAAATATTAAAAAAATATCTACAAAATTATTCGGTGACATAAAGCCATTTTTTAGTGTTTGGTGAGCGGTTATCACTTGTGCCCTTTGAAATACATTAGAACGAGTTATTGAATAATTCAATTTGTTCATGTTTTATTTAAGAATTTAATTTTTATATGAATTTTTTATATATTATTATTGTTATATGTAATATTAATACGTATTAAATATATAAGTTAAAAATATAAAATTTTTATTTATTTATATTTTCGATCAAAGTCATACTTAAAAGATGAAACATGTGAATTGTTTCACTCATTTAATATTTTTGATTGTTTTCAATTTTATCCTATATCATTTAAAATTATTTTTTATAAGCTCATTATTATTATAAATAATTATATATTTTTTACATTATTTTTATAATTTTATTTATCATATTTAAATGTATTTTAGATAAATGAAATATCAAA
Source organism: Hippophae gyantsensis (assembly GCA_030763125.1). NCBI lineage: Eukaryota > Viridiplantae > Streptophyta > Magnoliopsida > Rosales > Elaeagnaceae > Hippophae > Hippophae gyantsensis. The sequence continues at coordinate 42,572,499 of CM061036.1, forward strand.
TTATATATAATTTATTATCCTCCTAACATATTAAAAAATAGTAAAATAAAATGAGATAAAATTATAAAATTTATAAATAATATCATATAATAAGAATACATTACATTTAAATTAACACCTCTATCCCTCGTACATGAAAGAAAAACTCGAAATATTTTCAATAAAATTACATTATCTTAACATTTCACTTAAAAATAAATTACATGATTATAAATTTAGTTTAATTTTATTAAAAAACAAGAATAATATAAATTTACACCAGGGTGAAATTTGTGTCTAATAATTACAAATAAAATTATTTTATATTATAAAAATAAAAGAGATAATATATTTATTTCTTATTTGTTTAGTATGATAGATTTGTTTATTCTCAAACGTTTCATAAAGTCAATGGGAAATTTATTTTTGGACTTTTCCTTATTATTGTTCTACTTAAAGGGAAAAATGAAATCTTTAAACAAATATTTATAATAACAAATGACATGGCTGATTATAATTGGGTAGATAAACCCATCTATTAATCAAATTATGCCACGTCATATTTACAAATCTGTGAGAAAAAGTTTTTAAAAAGAGATCGAAAAGAAAAGAAAACCCGAACAGCAAAAAGGAGAGGAAAACTCAGTAAATTATTTTTTATAATTAATTTGTTTTTTAATTTAGCCTTGATTTTAAATGGTCTTCTTCTACTTGCTTAGTCTTTATATCTCAAATTGTATTTTATCTTTACTAATTTCTTTCTTCTGCAAGTTTCTTTAGTTATAGCAAGCAGTTGAAACCCTAAAGACATTAGCGATCTTCGAGTTTCTCTCTCTGACTGGCAATGTGTCAGGTTTAGCTTCTTCCTTTTTTGGATAGAAGTGTTAGGTTTAACTGTTTAAGAACTTTTTTGTTTAATTTTCTGTTTGATCTCTCTGAATTTCTTATTTCTTTCTAAATTATTTGCATTGATTAATCCATTTACACGCTATATGTAGATATGTTCTTTGAATTCAGGGTTTTCGTTTTCTGGATCTTGTTGTTTTTGGACTTCCTATTAATTGAGCTTGATAATGTATGTTTTTGATTTTGACGTTTAGTAGATAGTACTATCTATGGTTGATGTTAAAATGTGTGGCGGGTATGTTTTATTTTCCGATGTAATTGAGAGTTGGGATTTGGGATTGATCGTCATCTCGTGAAGCATTTCTATTGAATGTTGAAAACATTAAGGTCATTGTTGCATAATGGTGTAACATTCCGAGCTTGAAAAACTGACAGGTGTTTACATTTTACAGTAAGTTGGGGACAGAAAAATCTCTTGATTCCCCCTGGGAGAGGAAAATAGGATCAATAAAGTTTTGGATTTAGGGAACAGCTGTTTCTTTCATCATATATCCTGCTTCTTCAGTTGTGTCAGGTGACACTCTTTTAGATTTACCGGATATATTACAAACAGTCAAAATTCAGCGACCAGGTTCAGGGGGTGACTTGCCCCAAGTTGGCGAGTACAGCCCTTACCCCGTAGCTCGAAGGGTGAATTCTACTCATACAATTATGATGGATGACGATATCGAGAATGGTAGTTTGGGGCCTTTCCAAGATAGGCCTCGGATGTTTCCGAACATGCGTAGTAAAGCTTACACCCCTTGGGTAAGGATCTTATATTCTATTGTCTACTGTTATTTTTGCTTGATATATATCTTTAGTTGTGGCAAATTATCATTGCTTTCAGTTGTTAATGTAACGTGCTTTTAGGTCTAAACAGGCTACTTTTGGATCTTTTGTTTTGTTTCTATTGTTTTTCCTTTATCTATTGTTTTTTATTTTAAGACTTTTTGGTTCAGTGGATAAAAATATATTACAATATCTTAGCATAATCATTTGATGAGGTTTATATTCCTGTTTTAGTATTAGTTCTATTATTATTAACTTTTCTTTCAAGTATCTGTATTAATATATGAGAAGTTTTTCACCAGGACCATCTGTTGCTGACTTTGTTAAAGTTATTTTTAATAAATTATTGCATGAATTGTAATTTTCTTTCAGCTTTGTCATTTTGGTAATTTTTTTCGTCACAATTGATCTAGTCTTTACTCTGTGTGCATTTGCCATTTTCTTGATAAATAGTGTTTATATTGGTAGCAATTTTTTCCCTGCAGATATTCCGAGTCTTGATGGGAATAAACACCCGTGTTCTTTATGTACTTTTGCTCTTGGTATTTGGAGGGATCTTTTACATTGGAGCAAATACTTCTCCAGTCATTGTATTTGTCTTCTCGATATGCATTATGAGCTTTCTTTTGTCAATATATCTTACTAAGTGGGTGCTATCAAAGGATGAGGGACCTCCTGAGATGGTTCAGGTAGATCTAGTTCAACTTTTTTCTGCAGGCAGCATTTTTAAATTATTCTCTATTAGTTATTGATGTGCTGTTTACTATATGTTACTTTTTTTTTTACTTCAGCTTTTGGGTTTGGGAATTTTAAGAAATCCATAGCTTCATTGCTGCATTCTGTTTCCTTGTGTTGTTTATCGGGGTCGAGATGAAGAATAAATATAACATCACCTTAAAGTCTTCTTTGCAGCTAAGTTGGGTTTCATTATTATTCTCATGATGCGCGTGCTGTTGTTTTATTGGATTAATGCTAAATTATTCACCCTAAACCTGAGGCTTTCAGTAACTGGACTTAAAATAACTTTCCATTTTTTTATTTTTTACTTACATTAATAGCTGTTAATCGGTCCTGGGGGAGGGTTATTTTTTTTGTTTTGGTTGATGCCATATTCTATTTCCAATTTTAATAATGCCTTGTTTCAAAAAATTTATGTAACCAAGATTGTTTTTATTCTGTGTTTAAGAACGTGAGTAAGTGAGACCTTTTATGTTGGATGTACCGTTTATGGAAACATGTCGGTTTACTAAATCACTTAAAATTCCCCCATCCTAGAAAAAGAAAAGTAAAGAACTAGCAGAAAGCAGAGTTAGTGCTTCGCCTTATTGGTCATGGCTACCCCAATTTGGTTGATATTCTGGACAATAGGATTTTTTTTATAAATATGATACAACTAATTTATCCCTGGAACTGGTTGTATAACATGTGATCCCTTTCCCCCAAAATAAATCAAAAAGAAAAAGATTATTATTAATGTCATTTAAACTTAAATATGTACTTATATGTGATTCTCATTTCACACTCTAGATATCAGATGCGATTCGTGATGGGGCTGAAGGTTTTATCAGGACCCAGTATGGGACTATCTCTAAGATGGCATTCTTACTCGCTCTTGTTATCCTTTGTATATATTTGTTCCGAACTACAACCCCTGAACAAGAATCTTCTGGCCTTGGAAGGTGACAGCACGATCCACACTAATTATTCTCATTTCCAATCCTCATTTACCTGATTTCTGTTCATAATTATTCACGTTTTTCAACTTGCCTATGCAGGTCTAATACTGCTTATATAACTGTAGCTGCGTTTCTTCTGGGAGCTTTATGTTCTGGTATTGCTGGTTATGCTGGAATGTGGGTGTCAGTTCGTGCAAATGTTCGAGTTTCTAGTGCTGCCAGACGGTCTGCAAGAGAAGCATTGCAGGTTTCTTTCTTTTCAGTGTATTGTCAAGAAGTACTTTATGAGTCATAGTTTAAGACAAACTGTTACATGCAGATAGCTGTACGAGCTGGTGGTATTTCTGCCATGGTGGTTGTTGGCATGGCTGTGATTGGCATAGCCATCTTGTATTCCACATTTTATGTTTTATTGGGGGTGGATTCGCCAGATTCAATGAAGGTTACTGATTGTAGGTGTCAATTTTCCATGTCTTTTCATTAATATTATATAGTTTAACATCGGCATGAATAATGTGCCCCTTCTTTTTTCCCCCTCCCTATCTGTAATCCTGCCAACTGTGTTTTGTCATTACTTTATTGCTTTTTTAGATGCCATTTGAAGACAGAATTATATGTATGTGCTATTCTATTTATTGTGGCATAACTTTAGGGGTTTGGAATTTGTATAGTCTGCAACTTTTAGAGCTTGCATTGCAATCAGATTTTGTTGTTTTGACCTTTCTAGCAATTCTCACCTTGCCTGTCTCGCATGAAGATAGGTTTAAACAAATTGCTGATCTGACTATTTAAGTTTAATGTGCATGTTTCCACAAACAATATGAATATAGTCCCGTCCTTTAATTGGATCTTAGAAATAGCTTTACTGTAGATTGGAAGTAGTTATGTTGTGTGTTTAATATTGTTACTAGGTCCTTGTTTTCTCAGCTCTAAAATTTGACTTTTAAGTATTTTCTCTTAGTGCCTCTTCTTCTCGTCGGGTACGGCTTTGGAGCTTCTTTTGTGGCCCTGTTTGCCCAATTAGGTGGTGGGATATTCACAAAAGCTGCTGATGTTGGGGCAGATCTTGTTGGTAAAGTAGAGCAGGGAATTCCTGAAGACGACCCTAGGAATCCTGCTGTCATTGCAGACCTGGTAGCTATCATCGCTGATTCTCTCTCTCTCTCTCTCTCCCCCTCTCACTCTCTGTTGTCTCATATTTTTATAAAGAAGTTGCTCATATCAACTGTATCATTCTAAAAAATTGCATTCAAGGTTGGAGACAATGTGGGTGATTGTTCTGCTCGAGGCGCTGATCTTTTTGAAAGTATTGCAGCTGAAATTATTAGTGCTATGATACTTGGGGGAACAATGGCTAAACGATGTAAAATTGAAGGTAAGGGGTGGGTTAGTTATTGGCATTGATGCAGAATTAATTTCTTTAATTTCTATGACTACCTATTGCTGTGGAATTTTTAATATATTTTGCTGTTTTCGTTCTAATATAACACTTACTTTTTGAAAACTGAGTTTTGAATATATTTTATGCAGATCCATCTGGCTTCATATTGTTCCCTCTTGTTGTTCACTCATTTGACCTTGTGGTTTCATCTGTTGGAATACTATCAATTAGGAGTAAACGTGATTCAGGTGTGAAGGCTCCTTTAGAGGACCCAATGGCGATCCTCCAGAAAGGATATTCCATCTCAATAGTGTTGGCTGTTCTTGCATTTGGTCTGGTAATACCACATTAACGATAAAAAATGTACTCACTATTTTGTTTCATAAAAATGAACTGCAATCTGCAGTTGCTAATATGCTGGATTTCTTTTATTCTTTGTTTGAGAATAATATAAATTTACATTCTAACTTAAAGCCCCAATTTTTTAAATGTTTTTCTTTTCCTTTCTCTTTGAATTCTAGTGTATGATTAATGCCTAGTTGTCTGTAATATTGAGCAGTCCACTCGCTGGATGCTGTACACTGAACAAGCACCATCTGCATGGTTCAACTTTGCCTTGTGTGGGTTAGTTGGTATCATCACAGCATATATTTTTGTTTGGATTACCAAGTACTACACTGATTACAAACATGAGCCTGTGCGCACATTGGCCCTTGCTAGCTCCACAGGACATGGGACTAATATAATTGCTGGCGTCAGTCTAGGCCTGGAATCAACTGCTCTTCCTGTGCTTGTTATTAGTGTATCTATAATCTCAGCTTTCTGGCTTGGCCGTACCTCTGGACTGGTAGATGAAAGTGGAAACCCAACTGGTGGACTTTTCGGCACAGCAGTAGCAACTATGGGAATGCTTAGCACTGCTGCCTATGTTCTCACTATGGATATGTTTGGTCCAATAGCTGATAATGCTGGTGGAATTGTAGAGATGAGTCAACAGGTAACCTTGTATAATGAGTTCTCTAAACAATCCCCAACAATTCTATTGAATGATATTATTTTATTTGGTTTGTTAGTTTTAAATGATTTTTTTTTTGAAAAAAAAAGAAATGTTTTATTTGAATTGTAAACTTACAATGAATATTTTTTCCAGCCTGAAAGTGTTCGAGAGATCACCGATGTCCTGGATGCAGTAGGGAACACTACGAAAGCTACTACTAAAGGATTTGCCATTGGATCAGCGGCACTTGCATCATTTCTTTTGTTTAGTGCTTATATGGACGAGGTTTCCACCTTTGCACACGAACCTTTTAAACAGGTGAAAAGGACTATTCTTATGAGAATTATTTCCTCCTGTCTGTAGTAATCATCATGTTTTCTTAATATATTTTTTGTAACTTTTATTTAATTTCCAGGTTGATATTGCTATTCCAGAAGTTTTCGTAGGTGGGCTGTTGGGCTCTATGCTTATATTTTTATTTAGTGCATGGGCATGTGCAGCAGTTGGTCGAACTGCTCAGGAGGTGGTTAATGAAGTTAGAAGACAGTTTATAGAAAGGCCTGGTATAATGGTGGGTATATTTCTACCTGATTTTTTGGATGTAAATTAATTTAATTATTCAGTGATGATCTTTTACTGTCGAGAAAAATAAGCCCTGTAATTTTCTTGTCACAGGAGTATAAAGAGAAGCCTGATTATGGCCGTTGCGTGGCTATTGTAGCATCTGCATCTCTGAGGGAGATGATAAAGCCTGGTGCTTTGGCTACTGTTTCTCCGGTAGTTGTTGGTGGGTTAATTTTTTTCGTCTCATATTAGTCTTTTTATGAATTTGCATGTGCATGTAGCTATTACTGATTGGAAGAAACAAAGTTTCGTTCTCAACATATGTGATAGTGGAAGTAAAACAAGATATTTTGAATTAAAAGTCAAGCCTGAAAGCGTATGCGAGAAAGATGTCAAAGCATCCGCTCAGGATCAGATTGGACTTTATCTTCTATATCTGTTTGCCTTCTTTCTTGGTCTCGTCGCCTTGTTGGATGATAGTGCTATATATTGTAGGGTTCCCATATAATATTTTTGGTTTAAATTACTGATGTAATCAAATTTATCTGCTATTTTTCTTCTGTTTCTTGTATATCGAAAGATCTGCCATCATTTTGCACTTTATGAATGGACTACATTGTTTCATGTCTGTAGAAATTATAACACCTTAGACAGTGAGGAGGCAAGCTGTGTTTGCAGTATGTTACTTCACAGGTTTCTTTGCTCTCTGTCACAGAAAATGGTGGTCATTTGAGCCTAGAAGATCATGTCAAATAAAGGAGTCAAGTTTCTAAATTTAACTTGCTACACTAACTGTGAAAAATGAGAGATTTGAAACTTGTGTAATGAAAACATAAAGCTATATATAGGTTCATCTTTAATTTTTGGCCTTTCCCTCTTCACTGGTACATGGGTTCGGTGACACGTGTATATATATATATATATATTATAATAACTGATGAGAATATAGAATTCTAGATAGGTCTGTTTATAATTTTGACATTTTCGCTAGTCACTGTTTCCTAATTTCAGTAAGGTTTCTATTTTCTTTTTTTCCTTTCCCCCTCTTATTCTTCTGATGCAATTATGATGCTGTTTTATGAAGGATTGTTAAGTTTGATCATAATGCCTGCAGGTTTGGTGTTCCGGATCTTGGGCTATTATACTGGGCATCCTCTGCTTGGAGCTAAAGTTGTGGCAGCAATGCTAATGTTTGCAACAGTGTCTGGTATTCTTATGGCTCTTTTCCTGAATACAGCAGGGGGTGCTTGGGATAATGCAAAAAAATACATTGAGACAGGGGTTCTCGGTGGAAAAGGAAGTGATTGTCATAAAGCTGCTGTTACGGGAGACACGTGAGTCTTTCTTCCCCTTCTGTTGATATTTCAGTGTAGTGTCAGTAACTTGTGCAGCACAAATTTATTGTTTTCATTGTTATTCATCAGTAAGAAAACTCTTGAAAACAAGAGTTTTTTGTGGGAAAATACCATTTCCTTGCATGCTTTGTTTATTCAACCAAATATTTGGTGGTACCAAATATCAATGAAATAAATACCAGCATGTTGTGGGTCCCTGATGCCGTTACCTGTTCTTGTAATTGATGTCAGGCATGCCTTTCCTTCCTCTTCAACAAAATATTGGTCATTCCTTTTGGCTTACAGTTTCCAAGAAATGATAACTACTACAAAATGGTGGAATTGCTACTGATGCAATACTATTCCATTCTAGAACTGTTTCTTCACCATATTTTATAACTATTGGGTCATTTGATGTTTCCATTGTTTAATCCTTCTATTAAAGTGCTTGTTTGATTTAAATCTGGAGTGTTCATTAAGAAAGTTTTCTTCCATGTTTATGGGTCGGTACACACAATGAGAAAACTTGAACCTCTCAGCCAGCTTTGATAGTCTTGCCTTGTAACTAGAATTTCAAATGGTTTCTTGTTTCCTTCATATCTATTGGTTTTCTTTTTCTCATGATGTTTTACTCATCCTGCAGTGTGGGAGACCCATTCAAGGATACAGCTGGACCTTCGATTCATGTCCTCATAAAAATGCTTGCAACAATTACACTTGTTATGGCTCCTGTCTTTCTGTAAGAAATGTTTATACCCATTTGTGGTCTTACTGGCATATTAAAACCGTTATCTTGACAACTTTCGAATGATTTTTTGCAACTATCTGGATAGGTTTTCTGATGTAGTCCGAGGGTGTGAGATTTGTAGTTATACACCGAGATTTTTCTCTTCTCTACTTTATTTGAATAAGAGATATTAGCTCACTCTTAATTGTATTGTGACCCCAACCTCTTATTTTTATTGACAAAAAAGGGAAAAATTTGACTAGCTTTTGTTCTTATTGGCCTTGCATGTGTCAGTTATCAGCATCATTTGTAAATCACTTTAAACCATCTCTAACAGATATTAAGTTACATGTCTATCTTATGATTGGGAACTTTGACTGATTCAATTACGCAAGGAAGATTTTGATAGACTTTCCTGGTTTGATGGTGATGCCTACCCGAAAACTTTAAGCATGTCTACTAACTTGCTGCTACACAGGTACAGAAATGAAAGGGACTTTGTATTACTATGATTATATTGGAGAATGAAACTTGAATAGTCTGCAGGCACTTTGATCTCTCCTTTTTTTTCTAATTCAAGGAAGCTGATTTTAAGCTGTAGATCTAAAAGAAAAATAAAATATTGCACTCTACAACAATCCAAAAACTACCCCAAGTAAACTACTAATCACCCACCCAGCTTTATCACAGTCCAATGCTACCATACCGTTTGAATCTTGAAAATACTTCCTAGTTGTCCATATCCATTTCTCACATGACATTTTGTGAGTTTTTCAGGTCAGTGTTTCACATTATGTGAGAGGAGGAACACATGAAATTGTTCAATTAAAGAGTTTTTTAGTTTGCTTTCTCTAAAACTCTTGAATAAACTCCTTTTTGACATCCAATCTCTAAAATGGATAATAAAGAATCCCTAATTTCAAACGGTCTCCCCAAAAACACTAAAAAATATCCCATTACGAATCCTTAAAGACTTGATTCAATCAAAGTTTTTGAATCTACTCTATTCAAAGAAAAGATCTTGGTTGAGATCTCCTGAAAGATTGACAGCAGCAATAGTCGCCTCGCCATTGTTGACTTGAAGGTCAATTCTTAGCACTATTTTGTCTTTCTAGTGTTGTAAGACTATCATATATAACTTGTGTTGTCTTAAATTAAAGTGGTTTAAAGGTTTTAATTTTTGTTTTTCCCCTGTTCTTCTCTCCTATTAAATTCCAACGCATAAGTGGTATCAAATTTAATGCAGCCTTCCAAATGGTTTTAACCGAGGGTGTAATATTTGTAGTTATACACCAAGAATTTATCTTCTACACTTTATCTGAATAAGAGATGTTGTTAGTTCACTCTTGGTTGTAATGTGACTCCAACCTCTTATTTTTATTGACAAAAAAGGGAACATATGACTATTTTTTTTGTGTGCGCCTTGAACTCTTGCCAAAAGGAGGAAAAAGAAGATCTATTTGCATAATTTGTATATCTGTTTAAGCAGTATCTGATAAATTCTAGGTCATTATCAAATTTACATGAGAAAGATTTTGGAAGACGTTCTACAAAAAAATGAAAGGAAATTTGTATTACTATGATTTATTGGATAATGAAACTTGAATAATCTGGCAATTCTAGATCTATAAGTGAAATAAAATATTGAATTATACAAAAATCTAAAAAATAACCTAGTATAAAATAAATTATTGGTTAATCTTGAATCAGTTAATTAATGTATTAAAATCAATCAACAAGAGATATATTAACAAAAAATATAGAATTAAACATTTTTTTTCTCATTGACATCCTTCAATATTCTCACTTTCTTGTGTTAATTGGTGGTCAAATCAATAATTGTTCCACCGAGTAAATTAGTAACGAGTAATCACCCAAAATGCCCATAAAACAAGCTAGGTATTCCATTTGAATCTTGAGAATAATTCTAGTTTAATGAATGTACGTATGTATTACTCTTTCACAACATATTTTGTGGGTCTTATCAAAGGCGGATTTGGAAGTGGAATTTTTGAAATAAGTGATTTGATTATAAAATAGAGTAGGGATAGATATTACAAATGAAGATGAAGTAGTGTGAATTTGATCACTGCTTTAACATGATTACATAGGCTTTATTTTAGCCAATAAAACTCTTATCACTTCTTTTACAATAAAACTTATCTCTCCTATAAAATATGCTTTATAAAGTACTCTTTTTTTTAAAAAAAAGTTTAAACGTCGTGATAATTCAGGTTTTATTATTACATAGTCACGCATGTTTAAAAATTAGTATTTATTTTTACCTATATTTTCTAAGAGTTATAATTTAGTATATTTATTTGTTAAATAATTTTAAAATTAATAATATTGAACAATACATATGTTTGATTTTGAAAATTTAACTAGTGTATCATAATTAAGTTAAAAAGAGAGACAGTTTTTTGTGAGGTTGGAAGTCTGAAAACATTTAAGCGTCGTATGTATTAGTTGAATTTCTTAAACAAAAAGAATTTTGTCTTTAGAAGTCATATTCTATATGATAGTTAAAAAAAAAAGAAGGCCAAAATCTATTTTAATTTAAAAATAAATAAATTAAAAATCATTTAATAATTTACCCGTTAATTTTTTTTTCTAACTCACCATCCCACTTTCTTTTTCTTTCTTCTTGCTAGTTTATAATTCTATTTTTTTTCTTTCTCTTTATTTTCTAAAAGAAAACCAAAAATAAAATATTCTCATCCATCAATTTTTAACAAATAATAATTTATTTTTATTATAAATAAAAAATAAATAATTTTTTATAACAAATAACTTATCAAAATTTTATTATAAAATAAAAATAATAAATTATAAAATTTTAAATTATTACAATTTTTACTAAATAAATAATATTGTAACACACATATATAATATTATTATAATTTTAATTATTACTAAAAAAATAAATATTTATTAATAATAATTTTATTTAAGTATTAAATTATAATTAATTAAATATAATTTATATATTTTAGTATATTAATAATAAAAATAATTATAATAATATTATATTAGATAATATTTTTACATAAAATTTACGATATAATGTTTTATATTTGTATTGTATCTTGTAGAAAGTTGGATTGAGAGATTTTACAATTTTTTTAATAATTTATTTATTTTTATGAATATTATTTTTTATATCATAATTGTAATTAATATTATAATTATATTTATTATTATTATTAATAATAATGTATTATATTATTTATGAATTATCAAAATGTTTAGCATATCATTTTAAATATACGTATAAATTTATATTTATTTTATTATAAAATAAATTATTTTATTATTTTTTAAAATAAAATTTTAATATATGATATGATAAAAGAGATTTATGTATTTAAAATTAATTATAAATTTATAAGATTTTAATATTTTTTTATGTTTATAATAATTATGTTTTATAAAATGGAATTAATATATCTTTTTTTTTAAATAGAATGGATTAAAAACTTTACTTTCAAGTTTAGAGTAAGATGTTGTCTGTTTTCTTATTTTTTTTACAAAATTTCACTTAATTTTACTTTTAAACTATCACATGTGCGATGACTCTTATAAACAAAATCCAAAAATTAAACTCGTGTAATGTTTAAAATTGTTAATTTTAAAATAATTTAACAAATAAGTTACTAAATTAAAATTCTTTAAAGACATGAATGAAAAAAGAATATCATTCCTAAACATAAGACCATCGTTTCACGGAGTTTTCCATTCAAGCAAAAAAAAACTAGTCGTATAATGGTGACAACGGTTGAGATATTTTTATTCATAAGAAAATATTAATAAAAAATATAATTGAATGATATATGACATATTTTTAATATGTTTTTTAATTTCTATAAGTCCAACAAATTTGTTAAAATGATAATATATTACTTAATAAGCAATGTTTCATTTATAATACTTAATGATAAGTTATTACTTAATAAGCAATGTTTCATTTATAATCCTTAAAGATAAGTTATTACAAATATTTCAAGACCAATTATGCTATCTATTTAATCGGTTTGATTGATATTACTTATAGGTAATGTTTCATTTATAATTCAGAGTTTTGATATGTCATATTTGTTTATCTTTATAACGATAAATGACCTATTTAACTTAAGAGTGTTGATTTAGAATTTATTAGATTTTTTGATATATTTTATGATATAAAATTAAATTATCTAATATTTGTATTAATAAAATTGGTATTATAATAGTTGGAGTAAAAATGAACTTAGTTGATAAATTTTGATTTTTAATTTATTTTAATGATTTTTTAATTAGTTATAGTTGATAATAATTTTTAATTTAATTTTTATATTTTTAAAAAATTGTTATAAAAATATAAGAAAATTCATAAATCTTAAAAAAATATTATCTTATTTATGATTTTTTTATTACATATTTTTTAGAGAACTAATGAAATATTATGAGTGCTTTTTTATGTATAAATATTAAAAAAATTAAAAACTTAAAATTTGTAAAATATGTATTTTAATAGTTGGAGTAAAAACAAACTTAATTGATAAATTTTGATTTTTAATTTAATTTTTATATTTTAAAAATTATTATAAAAATATAAAATAATACATAAATTTTTAAGAATATTATCTTATTTATAATATTTTTATTACATATTTTTTAGATAACCAACGAAATATTATGATATTTTTATGTATAAATATTAAAAATAATAAATAATAATTTAAAATTTATAAATAATTACCAGAAAGAAAAATAAATCATAAATAATCTTTGATTTTTTCTTAAAAAAATCATATTACTTTTTGTAAAAAAGAAAAAAAAATCAATTATTTAACCGAAAATAAAAAATCATAATTCTTATCGAACATTACCTAAAATAACCTTATCTTCATTTTCAAACCTCGATTGTTGTTAGAGGTTTTTGTTTGTACGCTCCAAAACCCTAGAATAAAATAAACTCTTTCTTTCTTTTTTTTCCCATCAAATCTCTAAAATGGATATCAAAAAATCCCCAATTCAAATCGGTATCCCCAAAAACCCTAGTAAAAACACTACCACATCAAACCAGAGCGAGAAGAGAAAGCCACCAAGCCCACAAGATATGATATCCCATTACGAATCCCAAGGACTTGATTATCACGAAGCCTCCGTCAAAGTAATTGAAGACCTTCAGTCTGCTCTATTCAAAGTCATCGCTTCTAGCAGAGGCCGAAAGGATAAGATCTTGGCTGAGACCTCCCGAAAGATTGATAACATCAATGGTCGCCTCGCCATTGTTGACATGAAGGTCGATTCGAAACCTGGGTATGGTGAAACTTTTGCTATTGGAGTTGCTTCTGGGCTCACTTTGAAAGGTGTTTTCAGTGTTTGGCCTCATGTTGTTGGATCTATTGGTCAGATTTGGAGCTCTGTTCGATCTGCTACTAAGGATTAGCTTTACTTTTTTCATTTTTTTTAATATTTCTGGCCTCATTTTGATAGTTAGTCGTAGTTTGTAGATTTAATGGTTTATTTCGGATTTTTCTTTGAATTTGAATTTGTTGGGTAGAATCAAGATGATTTTTTTCCTTGTGTTTGTTCTCTGCTGCTTCACCTTTTTACTCAAATTACATGTTTTTTATTTTTAATAAAAACTAAATTATTTTTAATAGGTTATTATTATATGATTAAAAGATTGATTTTTTTTAATAAAGATAAAAGCATTCTAATTACTACTCTTAACAAAATAATATAATTTGGCATTTAAAAGCGATGTCGTAGCACTAACAGGTCGTTTGTTCTTCTTTAAATGGTGGGTTTTTTTTTAATTAAATGTAGAAATTTATTTATTTAAAGTGGAAAATACTCTTAACTTTATTTATTCGGAAAAAAGATAAATTAAGTGTGCTAACTTTATTTAGGATACTGCATTGTTATAGGTATTTTTGTTATTGGTATAACAAAGTTTTTATTTTTAAAAATATTTAATAATTAAAATATATGTATAAATTTTAAATTATTTTAATATTAATTTTTTATTTAAAATTATCAGTTTTTTTATTGCAAGATATATAATTGTTTTTTACTTGAATCAAGAAATAATTATTGTTTTTTTAACCTTTTTAATGAAATATTGTAAGTAATAAATATTAATATTAAGTGTATTAGTATATTTCAACTGAGTTTATGTGACTTCTTAACTCACAATTATAAATATTATTAAATAAAACAAAATAATATATAAACTAAAATCTTAACAAAATTTATAATTAAACGAATAAAAAAAAACTGATAACTAATAGTTATGCATCTTATTATTAAGTTCCGTTACAAATACTATGAAACATTTAGGTTATATTATTATCTTCTCTGTACATATATGAAAGTAGTCAAATTTTATACAAATAATTTTCTTCAATCAATTAACTTAAATAAAATATTATCTTCACTACATGGAAAATGATAGAGTTTAATAAAAATGACAACATAAATAAATTACGATTTTAACCAAATTTGATGACACTTAAATATATGAAATATTAGCATATATTTTTAATTGAATACAAACCAAATAAAATAGGTTGAACATTTTTTTTATTAATGTTAGATAATATTATTTATTAAGTAGATTATTTATAAATATTTTATTTTTAAATAATATTGTAAACAAATATTTTGTATAATGATAAATTTATATTGTTTTAATTTCAAAACATAAATTAAACATCACATGTTTATTACTTTACAAAATATATTATTATAATTATTTTATAAAATTAATATATTTATATAAATTTATCTAATAATTATAAATTTAAAATATAGTTTTATCGAATCGGACGAACTTTTATATTTATGTATAAAGTTTGGAATCATGTAACTTGGTGCGTAAGTTGTACTAAAGTCATTTATTTATTTAATAACTATATAATAGTTTTCATTGGTTTGTCCCGCCAATCTTGACTTTTTTTAATTAAATTTTTGTTGTATTTGTAGACCTGTTTTAGTTTACGTTGTATTTAAGTGATATATTTTTTAAATATTTGAATAATGGTATTTTTATAATTTTTATTATTATTAAAATAAAAATATATAAATTTTTTATTAAATTTTTACTATTATTCAATATTATAATTAATAGAAAAATACACTATTAAAAAAAATTATTTATTGTAATAAAATCACAATCTTTATTTTTTATATACAATGATGGCTTAATTTGATATATTTTACTATACATGTTAGTTTGTTCAAATAATTTGAGATTATTGTAATTTTATTAAATAACATTAATATATATAATAATCATAATTAATATATAATTTTTTTATTATAATTATATTTATTAATAATATTATATTATATTATATTATCTTAAATTAAAATAAGATGTCGTAAATTAGATTAATTTATTTTTGAATTTTAATCTATCATATTATAAATGATATTATTTAATATTTTAATCGCATTTAATTATTTATAATTTTATTATCGTTAAAAATTTATATTTTAATCACATTTAATCATTTGATAAAAAAAATAATTTATAGTTAGTTTGTTTTTTTTACAAAACTAACGAACTAATATAATTTATAATATTATAATATAATATAATATATAAAACGACACAAAATATCTAATATCTATTTTTTTCTTTGAAATTTATAGACTTTCATATATTAAAAATTCTACGATTACAGGACAACTTGGGTTGATCCTAAGTTTTGAAGAAAGGTATATGATAAAGCACTAATATAAGCATCAATGAAACCTCCACGTTTCAAAAACACTCATACTTACCTTCTAAGTTTTCTTCTTATTCACTTACAGTAAATGTCTTTTCTTTATCTATTACTTCTCTTCTTTTACATGGTTTTTATTACCTTTTGTCATTTCACTTCTTTACTTTATAATCAAATGTTTATTCATTCTTTTGATTTGAACTAAGCCTTTTCATTAACACACCAACTTCATACATTCTTTCTTTGCATCTCTATTTGTAATTAACTCTGTTTTTGAGTTATATAATCAATTTATAATCAACGTTGTATTTCAATTAATATACAGAGGTTACAAACTTATTCAGAAGTGAAGATGGAGATTCATTATAAGAAGAGTACTAAAACAAAGAAAAAATCTGCAGACAGAGATTTAATTGATCTGGTTTTCTCTTGGTCGATTAAAGATGTTCTCAATAACAATCTCTATAAAGACAAGGTACATAATTCCCTTTTAAGCTCAACGTAAGGGTGTGTATGTATATTGTTTTGATTTATAAATGTTTACTGTTTTTTTTTGTAATGTTTAAAGACAGTAAATTAAGTTGATAACACATGTTCTTATTATTTGATTATAGTTATGTAATATATTTTAATATTAATTTATCTCACAAATTATGATTACTAGTTTTGTTATTTTCACTTTCTAGTGTAAAGGTTTGGATTTATTAATGAATATTATGTCAACTAATTTTAAATTGATGATTCGATTAGGTAAAGAAAATCCCAATGAAGTTCTCATCCAAAGAAAACTATTTGAATTCATTTATTGATCCTCTTATCGAAGAAGTACATGCTGATTTGTTATCAAACGTGAAGACTATACAACAAGCACCATCTTCTAGAATATTGAATATTAAAATATCCAAAGATTTTAAACTTCCTTATGATTTATATTACCATATTATAATCACAATGCAAACAGATGCCAGAAATGAGAAGAACAATTTTGAAGGTTATAATAACTATGAACCTATGTCTGGAGACCTAATTGCCATAACAGATGTAAAACCAAGTTCTTTCAATGATTTACTTCTTCCTGGAAGATATTATGTAATTGCTTTCGTCCAAAGGGCAAAAGATGATGGTAACATTTTTGTCTTATCAATTCGATCATCAAAACCTATCCTAGTTGAAGACAATTTGTTGAACAAAAAAATGCAGCAAAACTCTTTATGCTATTTGTTTAACAAATATGATTACAAATATACGTATATGGAAAGCATTGCATTATGATTCAGATGACAATATGAAGATTATTCAAAGAGTTTTACGACCAAAATTTGTTGTAAGTTCTCTCATTGTACAATTGGTTGTTAACATTAAGTGATTTCATTATAGTCATTAGCTTTAAAGATTTGTTTCTCTTTCTTGTAGGATGTTGCTCAATGTTCTCTTTGTTCCAATAGAGTAAAATGTCATGAACTTTCTTCATGTACAAAGGCCAAAGTCTTGTCTTCAGATTTGAATAAATCCCAACAAGCGGCTGTATTGAGTTGTATTGTTATGAAAGATTGTCATCATTTGAATTCTGTTAAATTAATTTGGGGACCTCCTGGCACGGGAAAAACAAAGACTGTTGGTTTCTTTCTACACTCTTTCTATACGATGAAATGCAGAACACTTACATGTGCTCCAACCAACACTGCAGTTTTGGGAGTCACAGAAAGGTTGTTAAAGAAAGTGATAGAGTCTTCTGAATATGATACATATGGGCTCGGAGATTTAGTTTTGTTTGGGAATGTAGAACGGATGAAAATTGATGAGCACGATGATCTTCTTGATATATTTCTTAATCATCGTGTTGATATACTTAGTGAATGTTTTGGACCTTTGTTTGGGTGGAAAGGTAGTTTAAATTATATGATCAGTTTGCTTGAGAACCCTCTAGATCAGTATCTTATGTACTTGAAAGATCGAAGAGGAGGAAATAACATAGATGAAGATAGTGTGAAAGAGGAGGACAAGGAGGATAATGAGACTTTAGATGATGCTAACATCAAAGGGAAACAAGGAAAGAAGAAACTGAAGGATCAAATATCTGAAAAGAAGAAAAAAAGTAAAGGATGGAAGAAGGTTATTACTGAAACATTGGTAGAAAACAAGAACGTCAAAAAATTGAAGGATACAAAACAGAAGTATGAGCATGAAGAAGAGAAAAATGATAATGGCTCTTCGAAAGGGAATGACGACGAAGAATATGTTCCTCCTTTGTCCTTTGCAGAGTTTGTAAGAAATAAGTTTGAACTTATTGGAAAAAAACTTTTATTTCTCATTGTGAAATTGTATACACATCTTCCGACTTGTTTCATTTCTGTAAAAGTTGTCAAGGAAATGATTAGAGCTTTACATTCACTCAAACATTTGCTAAAATCGTTGCAAAGGTTTACCAATGAAGAATTAGAGGTTTACTTACAAAATTATGTGATTCGTACTGAAAGTCAATATTATAAGTATTTGAATGATGCGCGAGATCAATGCCTCAACATCCTAAGGTTACTCCCTGAGACATTTCTTGTTCCTGATTTCCAGGATATCGAGGAAATAAGAGACTTTTGTTTATCAAATGCATGTTTGATTTTTTGTACTGTGTCAAGTTCTGCAAAATTGAACAAAGTTGGGATTTCTCCGATAGAACTTTTGGTTATAGATGAAGCTACTCAGCTTAAAGAATGTGAATCAATCATTCCTATGCAACATCCTGGTATTCGTCATGTTATACTTATCGGAGATGAGAAACAACTCCCTGCAACAGTTATAAGCAAGGTTTAGTGCACTTTCACTATTCTGATTTTTCTTTGTATTGCAATTGTGTGGTTTCTAAAATAATTTTTGTATACTTTCATTAGATTTCTGAAGAAGCCAATTTTGGCAGAAGCTTGTTTGAAAGGCTGGCGCTTCTAGGACATGAGAAACATCTTCTCGGTGTCCAATATAGAATGCATCAATCCATAAGCTTATTTCCAAATAAGGAATTTTATGGAAATGAGATAATGAATGCGAAAAATGTTGAGGAAAAGAGTTACACTAGACATTTTATTGAGGGGAAAATGTTTGGTTCGTACTCGTTCATTAACGTGACACATGGTAAGGAAGATTTTGATAACAAATACAGTCAAAAAAATATGGTCGAGGTTGCTGTGATCTTCGAGATAGTATCAAGACTTTATGAAGGTATAACACTCACTAATTGTATTATATAAAGCTCGTATTTTGAACAATTAATATTATATAATGATAATAAAAGAATTGTTTTTATTTTATACTTGTGAAGAATGTACTAGGACAAAAAAGAAGGTCGGAGTTGGTGTGATATCTCCGTATAAAGCACAGGTTTTTGCAATTCAAAAAAAAGTAAAAAAGTATTCTATTGATGATAATGAATATTTTTCTATTAGTGTTCGTTCTGTTGATGGATTTCAAGGAGGTGAAGAAGATGTGATAATCATCTCTACCGTTAGATGCAATGCATATGGTAATGTTGGTTTTCTTTCGAATCACCAAAGGACTAATGTTGCACTAACTCGTGCTAGGTAATGTTTTACATACTTATAAGTTTTGTAGCTATATTAAAGCATGTTTTTAAATATGTTTTTTAAGATTTCTTTTTTCAACTTCTATGTTAGAGAATGTTCATATATGACTGTAGTTTAAGTTTATGACCAACTAATAATCATGTATGGAAAAATTGTGTAGGCATTGTCTATGGATATTGGGGAATGAAAATACTCTAATAAAAAGCGGTTCTATTTGGAAGAAGCTTGTCACAGATGCCAAGGAAAGACAATGTTTTTTCAATGTGGATGAGGATAAGAAATTAACACAGGCTATTGCAATTGCATTGATTGAGCTTAAACAAATCAATATTCTACCTAATATTGCTCCACTTTTATTTAAAAATACAAGATGGAAGGTATGAGAAAATTTAGTACTCTTTATGTGTTTGTTTATTTCACTGTTTGTTTTTTGTTCAACTTGTTCTATGCATACTAAATGTTTTTCTTTTGATGGAATTATTATGTGTGCTTAATTAATTAATATCAAGTTTCTTTTTGAAAGTTTTTAGAATATCTTTTTTTTGAGTTTTCTCTTATAAATAGTTAATGATGTGTATCCTCAATTTTATCCTTTGACATGTTTTTAGACTATGAGATTTAAAAATCAAATTCTCTTAGTTTCATGCCAACAAGTAACAATTATTTTATTAATTATAGGTTTTGAGGGGTAATTTTGTCTTTCAACACATTCAAGAAATTTATTTGAGGTTGTCTTTTTTTTTGAATTTGAGGGATTAAATTGATATTTTATCGAATCTCGTGAGTTTGATTGATAATTATCCTATCAAATATTAATAAAATGTTGTGGAATTTGATGTTTAAATCTTAAAATTATTTTATTGAAGGTTTTCTTTGATGATGATTTCTGGAGATCCATGGCTAAAGTTGGGAACAATGAGATATGCATAGAAGTTCTTAATATGTTGGAAAAGCTTTCAATTGGATGGAGACAACCCACGTGGAGAAATCATAAATTTCAATGTAAATTTTCATCTCTTATATTAGAAGGTTACAGAGTTACTAAGCAACTATACCTTGTTTGGGGTATAGATATTCTCTGTGAAGCTTCCCACTACATCCAAGTTTTGAAGATTTGGGAGATTTTGTCATTTTTTGATATACTAAAGTTAGAGCAAAAACTAGACGGCATATTTGAGAGCTATCCAAAAGATAAGATCAATCGTTGCAAACACAAAAATCATGAGGGGTAATTTTGATCATCCATTTCTATGCACATTTATAATTCGTAGATGATGTTGTAGCAAAATAATAAATTTTTAATATTTCTAGCATGAATTTGTTTACATTTGAAGCAAGGTTATCAAATTTCAACCAAATTTCAACTTTTATTTATTTCAAATTTTTAAAGATTTCAAACATTTTTGACCATGTTGGTAACTTGCTACTACAAGTTAAAATCGGTTGGGGTCCTATTTTAATAAAATTTACTCAAGAGGTTTTTCTCTTAATAGGCCGTTTAAAACATACTCTCGTTACTATCTTTAAATTTTCATTAGTTATATTTATCTGTTTTAAAAAGTTTTTAATTCTTGATCATTTAAACATCAATTTATTTTCATATGATAATTTGTGTAGTGACTTTGTTGTCCCAATGAGATGGCCTGTTGACATAATCTATAAAAAAGATGATGATGTAAAGTCATTGTCAACACCACTTGCTTCACTAAGTTTGTTGGATAAGCCAGAAACATCATCTTCATCTTACAGGTTTTACTAGATTCATGTAATATAAGAAACAAATTATATATCTTATGTAAAAGGACAAATATAACATAAGATGAGCTGCTTATATGTTTTCTTTGTCAAATATCACTTAAACTCTCGAAGGAGCAGGTATGATATCATGAAGGTGACTCTAAGAGGGTTGCACAAAGACAAATAAAGTAAGCCTATTTCATAGTCTTTAACTATTTCAAGTTTCAACACTGTGATGAAGTTATTATTCTCACTCTCTAATGTTTTTATTTTGTTTACAGGTTGTTGAATTATTTACTTTTTAGTCAAATCTATGCTCACAAAATAATGTATTATTTGTTGTTAAAGTTAGTGACATATTGCTTGTAAGTGTTTTTTTATAAAGATTTGAGTTGTATTTTGGAGTTTTTTATTTTATTTTATTTTTGTTGCTTGTAGTGAAAGAATCATACTAGTACTTGAATTCATGATATTTCACTTGCATCTAAGGGCAAAATCATTAGTCCGCATAATTTTAATTATTTTATGAATGAAAAACAATTTTATCCTTCATAATTTTAATTATTTTTGTGATTTTTTACTGTTTTCTCTTTAATGCTTTTTAATTTGTTTGACCAATTAATTTCGTGTGTTTTTTCTTTATATATATATATATATATATATATAAAAAGAAATATAAATAAAAACTTTTTATCATTATTATTTTTTATTATTTATATTTTAAAGATCTAGAGTTAGGTTCGGTTCAAAGTTGCTAAATAAAGGAAAGATATAAATAAAAGGGGTGAAAGTTATTTGTGATTTTGTGTGTCATTAATAGTTATAAAATGATTTATATGATTTATTTTTATGTAACAATGGTTTATCTTTTCAATTATTTTTGTTAGTTTATTAAAGAAACACCAAAAATTAGACTAAAAGATTGGAATCAATAAAAGTAATATTAAAATTATTTTATCTGGTTTTTGCAATAAAAAAATAAATTAAAATACATTTTAGCTTTACAAAAATAAGATAGAAAATATCAGGTGTTACTCCAATGTTAGCCACTAGAGTGCTTGTTTCGTACATTACCATGGAAAGCAGAGGGTATGGTGAAACTTTTGCTATTGGAGTTGGTCATGGGCTCACTTTGAAAGGTGTTTTGAGTGTTTTGTCACATGTTGTTGGATCTATTGGTTAGATTTGCAACTCTGATATGCTATTAAGGATTAATTTATATTTTTAAATAATTATTTAATAAAAATAATATAGCTGACATAAATATAAATTTAGAAAGATATTATAAATTTTTTTTATAAAATAACTAATTTTTGTTTTTAATAAATTATATGTGTATGTAAGTGTTTGATTGTTTAAAGATATATAAAAATAAATAAATCACTAACCTGTAAAAAAAATATTTACCTGCATTATAATATTGTAAAAATAAATATATCCTTTATGAAAAATTAGGTATTAAATTGAGAGATATCTATGTCTATTTTTTTATTATTTTATTTTAAATATTATATATTTTTTAAATAATTTAAAATGAAAATAAGTAGATGAGAATGTACCTTATATAAGGAATATAAACGATTAATGAGGAGAGTTTACATAATAATTGAGAGAAGAAGAAGCTGAGTTTTTTCTACCTCTTTCTTAATTTTTATTAGTTTATGGAAGATTAACTAATTTATTAATTTATGTAGCGGAAATTAATTTATAATAAGAAAAATCAAATGATAAATCTTGTTAATATCTTTAAAATAACATATTTATAATATTATAAAAATAAAGATATCTTTTATAAAAATTTACAAAAAATTAGGTATTGAGTGATATATACATATATTTTTCTTATTTTTAAAATTTAAATATTATATTTAAAAAATAATTTAAAATAATAATAAATATTAATATTGTATCACATGATTAAGTTATAAATTATTTAAACTTAACAATTTAATAAACTAGCTATAACTACAATATAATGCTTTAATATTGATGAATGTATATAATTATTATTATCATTATCTCAATTTTTATTTGTAAAATCACAAAAAGATTTATTAATAAATAAATTATGCATAATTAAATAAAAATTGATATAATATATATGATAATTATATGTTCATTAGTGATTAAATATATTTGGATAGCATGTTTGATATCAATTACCTACTCTTTTGGAGATAAATGAAAAAGAAAAAAAGAAAGAATCAAATGCTTGTAGGAGTACTAGTACTTCATGTGTATACAACGAAGACTGAAATTTTTTAATAGGACACAATAATGTTCTCATTGTTTATTTAACATAGTTGATATGCAATGTGTTTAAATTCAATTATTAATTATAATGCCTATTTTACTTGTTTTCTTAATTCTTAAATAATTATGATTTTTAAGTGTTTTAATTAGAGATATGAAGTAGATTATTTCATCTTATTTTATCACGTATTTCATTTAATATTTTTAATGAACTCACGATGTAATATTATTTATTTTAATTTAAATATTATATTATTTTATTTTATCTTATTTAGATTATAACTCTAATATCATATAATTTCATATCATTTTATTTAAACATATATATGTTGTATTATTTTTCTTATTAAACTCATATTATAAATTATAATTTATCATATTAAATAAGATATTTAAATTATTAACGTTTCATTACAATCTAATTTTATTAATAATTAAGTGAATTAAGATAAAATAAATTTTAAAAATTAATAAATTATTTTAAATTTTTTATTAATATCTTATCTTAATTTATACATTTAATTTTTATTATAATATATTACAACTTTCCAGAGCAAAATCACTCACCATATCATGATAGAAGCAAAATCACTTGCCCTATGATACTAGAAGAAAAAAATTACTTTGACTTGCATCTATTATTTATTAGTTCAAAATATTCTTTAATAATTTATTATTCTGTATTTCATTTATCTTAAAATTTATGGATTTATTAGTATATTTATATATTAAAATTTATCCTTTATTTTCCTATTTTCCTGAGTTGCATAGAAGCAAAATCAAAAATATATAATAAATATAAAATTTAAATATTATTTTTAAAATAAATATAATATTTTTACAGTTAATTTTAGAAAAAAATTAAATTAACAGAGCACCCGAAACTTCACTGGAATGCCTTTCAGACAGAAATAAAAAACGTTTTGAAAATTTTGGACCGTAAGGTTCAATGTCACTTCAGAGCGAAAAAAGTAACAATGACACGTCCACAATTTTTATGAAAATTTTAATAACTCAACTAATAAAATATATAACAAAAAATTCATTTTTATACACGTCCATCTGTATATCGATATTAATAACAAATTAAAATATTTAAAATTATTTTATTAAAAAATTAATCTTTTTATTTTAATTGATATTTATCTGATAAATATGAACCTATTTTTATTTTTAAAAATATTTAAACAATATATTTTAAAAAATATCAATTCTTTATTAACCATTATATAATAAGAACTAATCTTATATAAAGTATTGATATATACTTATGTGCTAAGTCTTCTTCTCATTGACTTACAGTCAATGTCAGTCAATGTCTTATTATTAACTTACAGTCAATGTCTTCTTTTAGGTATAATTATTTTATAAAATTAATATATTTATATTAATTTATCTAATAATTATAAATTTAAAATATAGTTTGATTGAATCGTACAAACTTATAATATTTATGTATAAAGTTTTGAATCATGTAACTTGGTGCGTAAGTTGTACTAAAGTCATTGATTTATTTAATAAATCGTACAAACTTATAATATTTATTAGTTTTCATTGGTTTGTACCGCCAATCTTGACTTTTTAAATTAAATTTTTGTTGTATTTGTAGATGTGTTTTAGTTTATGTTGTATTTAAGTCATATATTTTTTATATTTTTTAAATATTTGAATAATGGTATTTTTATAATTTTTTTTATTATTAAAATAAAAATATATAATTTTTTATTGTATCTTTACTATTAGTCAATATTATAATTAATAGAAAAATACTGTGATTATTAAAAAAAATCATTGATCGTAATAAAATCACAATCTTTATTTTTTTTATACAATGATGGCCTAATTTGATTTATTTTACAATACATGCTAGTTAGTTAAAATAGTTTGAGATTATTGTAATTTTATTAAATAGCATTAATATATATAATAATCATATTAAATATGTAAGTTTTTTATTAAATAATTATATTTATTAATAATATTATATTATATTATTTTTAATTAAGATGAGATGTGACATAAGTAATTAGATTATTTTAAATTAAGATGTGATGTCATATATTATAAATGACGTAATTTAATCTCTTAAATTTTAATAAAAGTAAATTAAGAATATATTATATTATTTTAATAATCTTTCATTTAAAATATTATTACTTTATATATTAATTAATTAAAAGGTGATCAAAATACGAGTTTTTAATTATAATAAAAATGAAATTTAATATAAAATAGTTTAAGAAAAATAAATAATAATAAAAATCAAACAAAAAATTATTTAAATATATATTTTAATCCTTTTACAAAATTGAAAATAATAAAATAATGATAATTAACAAATATTAAAATATAAATATTTTGTAAAAAAAAATATATATTAACTGTGACTTTATCACCGTTAAACATTCATGTTTTAATCGCATTTAATTATTTGATAGAAAAATAGTTACAATAATATAATTTATCATTAGTTTGTTTGTTTTTTCACAAAGCTAATAAACTAAATGATACAATTTATAATATAATGTATAAAGCAATATAAAATATTTAATCTAAGGAACTTATTTGGTATTTTTTTTTCAAAATTAATGTCAAATTTAACATTTATAGACTTTCATATATTGAAAATTCTACAATTATAATAAAAAAATATTCTTTTATTAAGTAAAATACCAATTTAGTAATGCAATCCATAGCCAAAAAAAAAATTCTATCAGATTTTAGAATTCGGATATAAAAATGAAAAATATATTTTATCAAAAACTTAATACATTTATCAATTCACATGAAAAATTATAATTAATTTATGTATATATCATTTCTCTGTAATAATTGTAATAATTGTATATACTCAGTCTTCAATAATCAAAATCATTTTTTAAAAATAAGATCACCAAAGCAATTGAGAATTTTATATAATAATCTTTAATTTATATATAAAGTCGCTTGTTGATACCAAATTATAGCCATCTTCTTTTTGTTTTGCAACTTTTTTTAACCTCTCATTTTGTTTTGTATTTTGTAACTATATATTTATTTAACCCCTATTTATTCAAGTTTTTTTTTCAAATTATATCTATATATTTTTTGTATTATATTATATATAATCTTTATATAAAAGATGCTTCAACCTCCTAATGATAGTATTATTGTTGTTTTCGTACTATATTTAATATATTTATTCTCTATCAATTTGAATATTTTAGTATGTCTTTGTTGATTTTTAAAGTTTACATTAAATATTAAATATCTTTTGAAGCCATCAAAAATGACTACACCCATAACCTTTATTTGAACCTTTAAAAACAAATCTCATCATTTATATTTTGTTTTTCGCTACTTTTATTTATTACTCTGCTTTATTTTATTTTATATATATTTCTTCAATTTTATCTATGGATAATACAAAGCAAATGTTTTAATTTCTGATCCGACACAAAAAAAGGGTGATTTAAACACAATATAAAATATATTATTTCATATTATATGAAACGACACATGATTGTTTTTAAATCAAATAAAAAACATAAAAAAACTAACTAGCTATAAATTATTTACTTTTAATTTTACTTTTCAATTCAAATAAATACAAATTAAGTACATAAATTTAATAAGAATATAATATGATAAATTGCATAGACTATTAGTAGAAAAAAGAATATAACTATCTTATCATATATATTTCATTTTCATTTTAAATTAACAATGCAAAAAAATTCAATTTTAAAAAATTTCAAGCCAACCACCTAGAGAATTTGTTGCCACTGTCATGCTTTTTAGCTTTACTTTTTAAAGTTTATGTTGTCCCTTATATGACGGAACCAAAGACCGAGGAAATCTTTGACATCATTGTAATTTAAATAATTAATATAAAATAGTTTAAGAAAGATTAGGTACAACTTGGGTTGATTCTAAGTTTTGAAGAATAAAGGTATATGATAAAGCAATAATATAAGCATCAATGAAACCTCCACGGTTCAAAAACACTCATACTTACCTGCTAAGTTTTCTTCTTATTCACTTACAGTAAATGTCTTTTCTTTATCTATTATTTCTCTTCTTTTACATGGTTTTTATTACCTTTTGTCATTTCACTTATTTACTTTATAAGCAAATGTTTATTCATTCTTTGATTTGAACTAAGCCTTTTCATTAACACACCAACTTCATACATTCTTCCTTTGCATCTCTATATGTAATTAACTCTGTTTTTGAGTTATATAATCAACGTTGTATTTCAATTAATATACAGAGGTTACAAACTTATTCAGAAGTGAAGATGGAGATTCATTATAAGAAGAGTACTAAAACAAAGAAAAAATCTGCAGACAGAGATTTAATTGATCTGGTTTTCTCTTGGTCGATTAAAGATGTTCTCAATAACAATCTCTATAAAGACAAGGTACATAATTCCCCTTTAAGCTCAACGTACGTGTGTGTATGTATATTGTTTTGATTTATAAATGTTTACTGGTTTTTTTGTAATGTTTAAAGACAGTAAATTAAGTTGATAATACATGTTATTATTATTTGATTATAGTTATGTAATATATTTTAATATTAATTTATCTCACAAAATGAGATAAATAGTTTTGTTATTTTACTTTCTAGTGAAGGTTTAAAATTATTAATGAATATTATGTCAATTAATTTTAAATTGATGATTCTATTAGGTAAAGGAAATTCCAATGAAATTCTCATCCAAGGAAAACTACTTGAATTCATTTATTGATCCTCTCATTGAAGAAGTACATGCTGATTTGTTATCAAACGTGAAGACTATACACCAAGCACCATCTTCTAGAATATTGAATATTAAAATATCCAAAGATTTTAAACTTCCTCATGATTTATATTACCGTATTATAATCACAATGCAAACAAATGCCAGAAATGAGAAGAACAATGTTGCAGGTTATAATAACTATGAACCTATGTCTGGAGACCTAATTGCCATAACAGATGTAAAACCAAGGTCTTTCAATGATTTACTTCTTCCTGAAAGATATTATGTAATTGCTTTTGTCCAAAGGGCAAAAGATGATGGTAACGTTTTTGTCCTTTCCATTCGATCATCAAAACCTATCCTAGTTGAAGACAATCTGTTGAACAAAAAATGCATCAGAACTCTCTATGCTGTTTGTTTGACAAATATGATTACAAATATACGTATATGGAAAGCGTTGCATTTTGATTCAGAGGACAATATGAAGATTATTCAAAGAGTTTTACGACCAAAATTTGTTGTAAGCTCTCTCATTGTTTTCTCTTATTCTATATTTACTTTTTATTTAGATTGAAGTTCTATGTATACACTACTTGTACAACTGTATAATTGGTTGTTAACAATAAATGATTTCTGTTGGGAAATTATGCAAATTTTTGATAAGTCATATTTATGAGAAAACAAAATAGATAAAATAACACATAAATTTGATAACGGAGTTCGATCAATCTTGTTTACGTTTCTGGACCTGTTCTGTAGATTTTTTTTTACTAAAAGAGAAGAACTTATACAATGTGTTTACAACACTCACAATTCACAACCCACAACTCAATTACACTCAAGATATTTTTCTTTCACAAAAGTTTTTCTCTCAATTGAAATGAACACTTTTTTGATTCATTATAATTATACATCTATTTATAGGAAAATTTATTTCTTGAATTACTCCTTAAATTAAGGGGTTTTTGAATTACTCTATGAATTAAGCATTGATTTACTTATCAAATTAAGGATGATCACTCCTTGATTTGCTCCTTGAATTAAGGAGCTTTATAACAATCTCTCACTTGAAGATTGATTTCAATCTGTCTTCATACCTCGATCAATGCAGCAGCTTTTCTAGTCTTGTTACTCTAGCAGACCAACTGAAGTTGAGTACAACTTTAGTTTCATGGCAAGCTCTCACTTGTTGGCATCTTGAGTCTGACAAGCTTCATCATAACATTCAGGCTCACCTCCATCAGTCAGCAATATATAGTTAATGTATCTCATGTTAGGCACATGAGGTTGAGAAGACCTTCTCATTGGTGTGATGCGTACTACTCTCTCTAACAAGTTCCTTTGGCCAAGGACTTGCTACAATTGGTTCCTTCACGGAACTATCTGAGACATCATCTGCATCTATAAATACTGACTCATTCTGTTTTGAGTTGTTGGTGTCTATTTTATGCATGTCCTTATGCATCACTCTTTCATTGAAAATCACATCTCTGCTACGATCACTTTCTTGTTTTCGTCATCCCAAATGCAGTAGTCAAACTCATCCTCACCATAATCGATGAAGGTGCATTTCTTAGATTTGGGATCAAGCTTATTCTTGCCTTGATCATTGATATGCACAAATGTTACACAACCAAAAACTTTTAGATGTGATAGTTTTATCCTTTTTTCTGCTTCATACCTCCTCTCTTATTCTGTGCTCCAATGGAGCAGATGGGCCTCGATTGATCAAGTAAGTTGTCGTGTTGACTGCTTCTGCCCAGAACTGCTTTGGTAGACATGACTGTATATGAATGCTTCTAACTCTTTCTATTAACATTTGGTTCATACGCTCAGCTACACCATTGTGTTAAGGCGTGCCTGGCACAGTTCTTTCCATTTTGATCTCGTGCTTATAGTAGAAATTTTTGAATCTAGTGTCTTCATATTCACAACCATTGTCGGTTTTGAGCTTTTTGATTTTCAAACCTGTCTCATTTTCAACCATAACTTTCCATCTTATGAAAGCCTTAAATACTTTAGACTTATGTTTTAGAAAGTAAACCCATACCTTCTGAGAGTGATCATCAATGAAAGTCACAAAATAGTGTTTCCTACCAATGGATAAGACAATTGTTGGTCCCCAAACATCAGAGTGGATAAGCTCTAACCTTTTCTTCTTTGGGGTTCTACCACTTGTCTGAAAGCTGACTCTTTTTTGTTTTCCAAGTATGTAGTCTTCACACATGTCTATCTCCATTGACTCTAGACCTGGAAGTTTTCCCTTTGAATGCATAATCTTCATCCCTTTCTTACTCATGTGGCCTAGTCTTTGGTGCCACAGATTTGGTGTTTCATCGCCTTCTACAATTGCGATTGAACAACATGCCCCTATTGTCATGTAAAGAGTGTCACTCTTCTTGTCTCGAGTAATCGTTATTACACCCTTTGAAATCTTCCAATCATCACCATGGAAGATCATAGTGTAGCCTTCACTAGCCAACTGCCCTACTGAGATTAAGTTCTTTCTTAGGTCGAGAATATGCCTAACATCCTTCAACTGTCAAACAGACCCGTTCAACTTAATCTTTACTACATCTTTGCCAATAATAGCACACAGTTGATCATCACCAAGATCTACCTCGGTAGTCTTCGAGCTATGAGAATTAGTGGTATTCCTGGATTTGGACCTCTTGTCCTTTGATCTACCTCGGTAGTCTGTTCTACCATGTCCATTCCTTCGGGTTAAATTTCTTCCTCTTGATTCTATATGCAAAAACTGAAGAGGTTGACGATTCACCCGACTCTTTACGTCAGATCTCTTAATTGAGAACCAAATCACGAACATCGTCAAATTTTAACTTATTGCTTCCTGACGAGCTACTCACATTCGTGACAGTAACATTCCAGCTTTCTGGTAAAGAAGGCAAAAGTATTAATGCTCGTACTTCTTCATCGAATTCAATTTTGAACTGAACTCAACTGGGCTGTGAATCTGTTAAGTTCATTGAGATATTGAGTTACCGATGCGCCTTATGTCATCCAGAAATTGAACAAACGTTTCATCAAATGCATTTTGTTTGAGGTCGATGGCTTCTCATACATATTAGAGAGAGCTGCCATAAGACTCGTTGTGGTCTTTTCTTTTGCTATGTTGAAAGCAACATTGCGAGATAGCGTCAATTGAATAACTCTGAGGGCTTGTCTGTCTAGAAGATTTCAATCTTCTTCTTTCATAGCCTCTGGCTTCTTCCCCGAGAGAGGCTGATACAGATTTTTTTGATATAGATAATCCTCTATCTGTATTTTCTAAAATTCAAAATCTGTGCCATCAAATTTCTCGAGTTTCACCTTTCCTTCATCTGTGGCTATTGCTCCCACTCAAATCTGGTTTCCTCAAGATCGTTTCTGACTATTTCCTCAAACGATCGTATATTAGAACATCTTTGTCAACGAACAAATATCGTCGACAAAATTTCACTATTCACATAAGTCACTATTCATTATTCACGTGAATAGTATCTTGTAAGAAAATGATAGACATCTCCACCAAAAGCTCTGATACCAATTGTTTGAAAATTATGTAAATTTATGATAAACCAAGTTTATGAGAAAGCAAAATAACACAAATTTGATAACGGAGTTCGGTTAATCTTGTTTACGTCTCCAAACCTACTACAGATCTTTTTTTACTGAAATTGAAGAAATTATATAAGGTGTTTACAACACTCACAACTCACAACCCACAACCAAATTACATCCAAGAAAATTATTCTCAATTTTCTCTCAATTAGAATGAACACTTGATTGTTTGATTCATTACAATTATACATCTATTTATAGGAAAATTTACTCCTTAAATTAAGGGTTCTTTGAATTAATCATTAATTTACTTCTCAAATTAAAGATGGTCATCCTTGATTTGCTCCTTAATTTGTTCCTTAATTTGTTCCTTGTTTTGTTCCTTAATTTGCTCCTTGAATTAAGGAGCTTTTTAATAATCTCTAACAATTTCATTATAGTCATTAGCTTTAAATATTTGTTATATTTTTGTAGGATGTTGCTCAATGTTCTCTTTGTTCCAATACAATAAAATTTCATGAACTTTCTTCATGTACAAAGGCCAAAGTCTTGTCTTCAGATTTGAATAAATCCCAACAAGCGGCTGTATTGAGTTGTATTGTTATGAAAGATTGTCATCATTTGAATTCTGTTAAACTAATTTGGGGACCTCCTGGCACGGGAAAAACAAAGACTGTTGGTTTCTTTCTGCACTTTTTCTATACAATGAAATGCAGAACACTTACATGTGCTCCAACTAACACTGCAGTTTTGGGAGTTACAGAAAGTTTGTTAAAGAAAGTGATAGAGTCTTCTGAATATAATACATATGGGCTTGGAGATGTAGTTTTGTTTGGGAATGCAGAGCGGATGAAGATTGATGAGCGCGATGATCTTCTTGATATATTTCTTAATCATCGTGCTGATATACTTAGTGAATGTTTTGGACCTTTGTTTGGGTGGAAAGGTAGTTTAAATTATATGATTAGTTTGCTTGAGAACCCTCTAGATCAGTATCCAATGTACTTGAAAGATCGAAGAGGAGGAAATAACATAGATGAAGATAGTGTGAAAGAGGAGGACAAGGAGGATAATGAGACTTTAGATGATGCCAACATCAAAGGGAAAAAAGGAAAGAAGAAAATGAAGGATCAAATATCTGAAAAGAAGAAAAAAAGTAGAGCATGGAAGAAGGTTATTACTAAAACATTGGTAGAAAACAAGAACGTCAAAAAATCGAAGGATATAAAACAGAAGACTGAGCATGAAGAAGAGAAAAATGATAATGGCTCTTCGAATGGGAATGAGGATGAAGAATGTATTCCTCCTTTGTCCTTTGCAGAGTTTGTGAGAAATAAGTTTGAACTTATTGGAAATAAACTTTTATTTCTCATTGTGAACTTGTATACACATCTTCCGACTCGTTTCATTTCTGTAGAAGTTGTAAAGGAAATGATTAGAGCTTTACATTCACTCAAACATTTTCTAGAATCGTTGCAAAAGTTTACCAATGAAGAATTAGAGGTTTACTTACAAAATTATATGATTCGTATTGAAAGTCAATGTTTTAAGTATTTCAATGATGCACGAGATGAATGCCTCTGCATCCTAAGGTTACTCCCTGAGACATTTCTTGTTCCTGATTTTGAGGATATCGAGGAAATAAGAGACTTTTGTTTATCAAATGCATGTTTGATTTTTTGTACTGTGTCAAGTTCTGCAAAATTAAACAAAGTTGGGATTTCTCCGATAGAACTTTTGGTTATAGATGAAGCTGCTCAGCTTAAAGAATGTGAATCAACCATTCCTATGCAACATCCTGGTATTCATCATGTTATACTTATCGGAGATGATAGACAACTCCCTGCTACAGTTATAAGCAAGGTTTAGTACACTTTCACTATTTTGATTTTCTTTTGTATTGCAATTGTGTGGTTTCTAAAACAATTTTAGTAAACTTTCATTAGATTTCTGAAGAAGCCGATTTTGGCAGAAGCTTGTTTGAAAGGTTGGCACTTCTAGGCCATAAGAAACATCTTCTCTGTGTCCAACATAGAATGCATCAGTCCATAAGCTTATTCCCAAATCGAGAATTTTATGGAAATCAGATAATGAATGGGAAGAATGTTAAAGAAAGGAGTTACTCTAGCCATTTTCTTGTGGGAAAAATGTTTGGTTCGTACTCATTTATTAACGTGACACATGGTAAGGAAGATTTTGATAACAAAAGCAGTCGAAAAAATATGATCGAGGTTGCTGTGATCTTCGATATAGTTTCAAGACTTTATAGAGGTATGTCAGTGACTAATTGTACATGTAACATTCATATATAGAATATTGATATTTTTTAGTAACAATAATAAAATTACAATTCATGTTGTTTTTGTTAAAGAATGTACTAGGATAAAGAAGAAAGTTAGAATTGGTGTGATATCTCCATATAAAGCTCAAGTTTTTGCAATTCAAGAGAAAGTAAAAAAGTATTCTATTGATGATAATGGATACTTCTCTATTAACGTTCGTTCGGTTGATGGATTCCAAGGAAGTGAGGAGGATGTGATAATCATCTCTACCGTCAGATGTAATGCATCTGGAAATGTTGGTTTTCTTTCGAATCATCGAAGGACTAATGTTGCACTAACTCGTGCTAGGTAATACTTGACTAATAAATTTTGCAACTATATTTTTGCATGTGTTTTATAATGTTTTTTATGGTCTTTATTTTCCAACCTTTACGTTAGGCAGTGTTCAATTATGACTGTTGTTTAAGTTCACGACCAACTAATTATCATGTATGGAACAATTGTGTAGGCATTGTCTATGGGTATTGGGGAATGAAAGTACTCTAATAAAAAGCGACTCTATTTGGAAGAAGCTTGTTATAGATGCCAAGGAAAGACGATGCTTTTTCAATGTGGATGAAGATAAGAAATTGACACAAGCTATTGCAGTTGCATTGATTGAGCTTAAACATATCAATATTCTACCCAATATTGTTCCACTTTTATTTAGAAATACAAAATGGAAGGTATCAAACATTTTTATTACTATTTTTTTTTCTTCAGATGAATTTGTTTCGTGTGCTTAATTAATTAGCAATCAGTTTGTTTCTAAAAGTATTTAGAATACATCTTATATGAGTTGAATATTTTCTTATAAATTGTTAATGATGTTTATACTTAACTATGTCCCTCTCACGTTTTTAGACCAATAAATTTAAAAACCAAATAGCCCTTAGTTAATTTCATGCTAACAAGTAACAACTACTTTATCAATTACAAATTTTAAGTGACAAATTTTGTTTATGAAAAACGACCTCGGAGATTAAATTGATATTTCATCAAATCTTAGGAATTTGATTGATAATTATCTTATTAAATATTTATAAAATATAAGAAAGTTTGATGTTTTTTGGTACATATATACTCGCTTTTCTAATCATTTAATTCTTAAAATTTATTTTGTTTAAGGTTTGCTTTGATGATGCTTTCTGGAGATCCATGACCAAAGTTGAAAACAATAAGATATGCACGGAAGTTCTTAATATGTTGGAAAAGCTTTCAATTGGATGGAGACAAACCAAAAGGATAACTCATAATTTTAAGTGTAAATATTCATCTCTTATATTAGAAGGTTACAGAGTCACCGAGCAACTTTACCTTGTTTGGAATATGGATATTCTCTATGAAGCTTCTCATAACATTCAAGTCTTGAAGATTTGGGAAATTTCATCATTATCCGATTTACCAAAACTAGAACAAAAACTAGACAACGTTTTTGAGAGCTATTCAAAAGATAAGATCAATTACTGCAATTACAAAAATCATAAGCGGTAATTTTGACTTTCTCTTTCTGTTCA
Organism: Hippophae gyantsensis; assembly: GCA_030763125.1. Classification (NCBI taxonomy): domain Eukaryota; kingdom Viridiplantae; phylum Streptophyta; class Magnoliopsida; order Rosales; family Elaeagnaceae; genus Hippophae; species Hippophae gyantsensis. The sequence goes on from CM061036.1 coordinate 42,608,242, forward strand.
CATTTACAATTCTTTGATTATACTTTAGACATTGATTAACTTCTATAGCAAAACAAGAAATACTTCCTATTAGTAGCAAGAATATGTTTATACTTAAGAAAACTTTATTTTTCCTTTTCAATGATATCGACATCATGAATTTTCTCTACTTATATTTCAATGCTGGATAAATTTCTTAATTTTGGATTTTTTAAACATTAATTTTTTTTATATGATGTGCAGTGACTTAGTTGTCCCAATGATATGGCCTATTGACATAATCTGTAATAAAGATGATGATGATGTAGAGTCATTATCAAAACCACTTGCTTCATTGAGTTTTTTGGATAAGTCAGAAACATCATCTTCATCTTAAAGGTTGGTTTTTAATTATTAGATTTATGTAATATAAAAAAATCAATCCTATCTTACATATGTAAAAAGACAAATGGATCATAAGATGAGTTGCTTATATATTTTCTTTGTCAGATATCACTCAAAGTTCCAAAGAAGCAGGTAAGATACGATGAAGGTGACTCAGACAGGGTTGCACAAAGACAAATGAAGTAAGTCTAGTAATGGATCAATACATCTTCCTATTTAACTCTTAAACCATTTCAAGTTTCTACACTATGATGAAACTACTACTCTCTTAGTCTCATGCTATAATGTTTTTCTTTTGTTTACAGGTTGTTTTAATTAGTTATTTTTTTGGGTCAAATTTATGTTCAATTTTTTTCTTTTTTACTCAACAGTTATGTGTTATTTGTTGTTAAGATCGGTGATATTTTTCTTGTAAGTGTTTTTTTATGAAGATTTGGGTCATATTTATTGTCTTTAATTTTTAATCCTCTTTATGTATTTGTAATTGTGTCTATAATATTGTTAATAAAATAATCTTCATTTTAACCTAAAATTTTAAGATTATTAACTGTTTAAAAAAATTAGAAAAATTATTATTTGTTTCACTAATATGATTGGTGACCGTTTAAACCTTTGAGTTTCTTGCCTTATATTCAATCTACATATTGTGAACTCAAAATAATTTCTAGAATTTCAAAATAAATTAAAATATAAATTATTGTTAAATTTATGACATAAATAATACAGTGGTACTTTTAAACATTTACTCGCTTTTAACATATCATTTCATGTGATACCAATGGTTATAAAATATATGAATACAAGGTTTACGTTTTATGGAACAATAACTTACATTTAATTTCAATCACTTTTGTCTATCTATTTCATGTGTTTTCTTTATAAGTAAGTATATAAAATAATACACTAAAATTAATACATGAGAATTGGATTAAAAAAAGGTAACTATGTATTAAAATAATTTTGCTCTGATTTTTCCCACACAAACATACGAACAAAAAAAAAACATTTTAATTTTACAAAAGTGCAAAAGAAAAAGGCAAGTGTTATTCCGGTGCTAACCAATATAATTGAGTGGCTAAGGCTTGTTTTGTCACTACCATAGAAAACAGTCGGTATCTTTGGTGAAACTTTTGCTATTGGAGTTGCTTTGAATTCACTTTCAAAGGTGTTTTCAGTGTTTGGTCCATGTTGTTGGATCCATTGGTCAAATTTGTAACTCAATTCAATATGCTATTAAAGATTAGTGTTTTTTTAATTATTGTTTATTAGCTAACTTTAATAGTTTGTTGATTTAGTGGTTTATTTAAGATTTATTTGATAAATATTTTGATTTTTGATATTGAATGTTTTTTTAAATGATTTTTTAATGAAGTATGCTCCGTAATGATTTTTAATTTTAATTTTATTTTTTTAAAAAAATTACTATTAAAATATGAAATGATTCATAAATTTTTAAAAATAATATTTTTAAATTAGATTTATAATTTTTTTATTTTTTATTTTCACCAAATATTTTTTTAGAAAATAAATTAAGTATTATGATTTTTGTTTTTATAAGTATTTGAAGAAAATAATTAAATTCATAAAATTTATAATTAAAGAATATTCTTTAATATTTAAGTGTTCGATAAAAATAAAAATAAAAACATAAATCATTAGCAAATAACATATAAGTGATTTTTTATTTTTTAAAAAAATTACTAAATAAAAATTGTTACAAAATATATTGATTTTTATTTTTATAAAAATTTATAAATCAAAAGATTAATTATTTAATCATAAATTATAAATTATAGAATAAATATAGTTATATATATATATATCAATAACTTTATACGTTGTTACAAATATATCATTAAGTTTTTATTTGTCATTTCTATACCTTCCAATTTTCAATTTATAACAAATATACCAACCTTAATTGTTGTTAACGGAAGTTAAAGTTTCTGAGTTGTGTAAACTCAAGAACCCTCAAATTAGATTTCACCACCCATCGACCCACGCGAACAAAACCCAGTTAGTGACCGACCCCCATCATGCGGACCACACCTCCAGCCAGTAACCCATTCCTCGTCAACCCCAACCCCAACCCCAACCAATGACCCACTCCTTACAAGCCAACCCACCCCTTGATTTAGTAGGAGATGCCAATGGACTATCTGGAAGGTTGTGCTCCAAAATGTACCAAAGTAATGACACTCATGATCTTTAAGATGATGACATATTTAAAATGAAAATGAAAATGAAAATTCACCATAATCGACCCACCAAAATCATTAATTGAAAATTCATTTCTTGGTGAACGACTAAACTTGTGCAAGTCTTCAACCCATCATCAATGCTGCTGCAGTCCTATATAATTTGAGGGGTGTGATTTGATTTGGATTATTTACTGTTTTATACGCATTATAACCTATATATTTATCAAAAGTTTCGATGTTATAATTATATATTTTAAAATCTTAAAATATGGTGATATAAAAATTTATTTACTTTAAATTAAAAATTAAAATAATTATCAAATAACAAATTTACTATTTTTCTTTTATTTTGAATTTGTTGGGTAGAGTGAGAGTTCTTTTGTTGTTCATAAATGGAATTCTTTTTAAAGATAAATGTAAAAACTTATTTATTCAAAACATCTCTTAAGCTAATATATTACTTTTTTGGCTTCAGATTTTTTATCTTAAATTTTGTTTTAATTAATGACACATCTTTCTTTTAAGTTGTCTAGAGGGGGTGATAAATTTTTAAAAAAAATTAAGATTTAATTTCAAGTGAAAGCTCGAGATGTAATTTATGATAGTATTAAATTTATTCTCAAGAAAATAAATCAAAATCGACCATATATAACTAAAATTATCAAAAATTGCTGAGAATGACCGTTACTTAATTACCAAAATCATTAAATAAGATTGGTTAAATACATACTCTTACGTTAACATGAAGCTAATTTTAATGAATCTATTTTTAAACTTTGGGGTCTTTTTCAACTTTTTACACTTTTGACACTCCTAATGCCTATTTTAAATAAAATTTCCAATTTCCAATTATCAATAATCAAAATTATTTTTATAAATAAGAAAGTCAAAATGATTGGGACTTTTCATAATTTTAAAAATGATGGCTCTCAAGTAGCGTATAGGTCTTATTTTTTGTACTTATATTTTAATCTTATTATTATTAAAAAATAATAATAATGCACTTATGTCCTATATGTAAAAAAAAAAGTAGAAATTATTTTTCAATTGCAAAAAGAAACTGTTTTGACTGAAAGATTACAATTGAAAAATATTGAATGAAATTTAACAAAATTAGAAAATATTAAAAAATAAAAATAATGAACCTTTGTTTTGGGGGAATTACTTTCTTATAAAAATACGTTGGGGGCAATTTAGAAGCTATTTTTCTTCGAAAAAAAATAAAAAAAATACATTTAGAAGCTATTTTGTCTTATATAACAAAATGTCAAAATAATATTAATATTAATATTACTATACTATAAAGTATTCATTTTATAATTTTTTTATTAATGATAATAAAATGTAATTAATATTAAAATAAAATAAATATTTTATATATTTTTGATAATAACAAAAATTATTATAATATTATTATAACACATTACAAAAATATGAGTAATATATTTGTATTATTAGAGCTTCGTACATACCTTCATTTCTATTTTTATTATTGTTCTAAAAGTTACTACCAATAAATATATTAAGTAAATTTTATAACAATTAATGAATAATTTAATTTATTTTTGAGTGATGATGTAAAAATAACATAGATATAAACTTTTAAAAAAAAATATCACAGTACAAACTTATTTGATATATTTTTGTGAGTTCAAATATACTATTTAATTAAACCCTATTACATCAACAAATATGAGCAGTTTTTTTAATTACTTTTTATGTTTTTTCTAATTTTAATTTTTTAATTAATTTATATTTAAACTTAAATATACGTTTAAAAATAAAATTCATTTAAATAAATATTCAATATTAATATCTACTGCTCAATTTTTTTATTAAAGGCATAGTAAGATTTGTCCCTATTTCGAATGCATATATAAAAATAAAAAAAATTTAAATATGTATTCAACGATAATAAAGGGTTTAATAATAAAATCATTCTCGAAGTTATCCCGAAACAAGGTCGTAAAGGTTATTTATATATGTTTCTTCACTTAAACTAAAAAGTTGTGTAATTAGTTATATTGTTTTAAAAGTTATCACTTAATTATAAAACATATTATGTTAATGATTTATTATTAAAATATAATTTTTAAAATAATTTTTTTATATAAAAATTATTAAAATAATATAATTTACCATTAATTTATCAATATCTTTAAAACTAAATGATTAGATAATATCATATATAATTTAAGGTAAGAATGATCAAATAATTCAACCAATTCGTTTAAACTAAGAATTTGAGTAGATTTTTCGAATTCAGATTGTATTAGATTAATAAATTTTATAATCGGATCAAATGTAAATTATACAATTTTTCATATTCAAATTAACAGATTTTATAATCTGTTGTATCTGATACATACCATAATAATATTATATTATAAATATATATTTTATTTTATAATTTGATTTATTTAAATATATACATACCATAATAATATTATATTAGTATTTTAGCTTAAAATAAATATAAATATTTATAATAATTTAATAATTGTAAAAACATATTTTTTATTCTTTTTATTTTTTAAATTGCGACTGCAAATAATAATATTTATTACAAAAATATTAATTTAAAATTTAAATATGTATATGTCTTATTTTATATATGATAATAATTCATAAATAAATTTCAATATCAATATAACCTTATCCGATCCGAAAAAATTCGATTTGAATAGATTCGGATCGATTATATAATTAGATCAAATTTGGATTGAAAATCTTCAAATCTATTCGTATCGAATCATATTCGGATTGACCAAAAATAGATCATTTTTATTTTCAAAATAGAATTTATATTACTATATTATAAATTATTTATTTTATACATTTTTTATTAATGATATTAAAGTGTAATTAATATCACTACTACAAAAAGAGGTATTTAAGTCACTGTGTAAAGTCGATTTTTGGAAAAAACCGACTTATAATGAATTTAAAGTCGGTTTGTTGTTAAACCGACGCTATCCACATAATATAATCAGGTTTCGGGCAAATTTTACGCAGAAACCATTTTTCTTCCTCTCTCTCTCCTCCATTTTCCTACACCGCGCGCCACCTTCTCTCTAAATTTCCGGCCACCTCCGACCACCATTCGTAGCGTCATTTTGTAAGTTATATTTCTCTTCTCATTATCTTTCAGATCTACTATTTTTTGAGCGAAATATTACAATTTTTTTATACCCATTTTCTGTATAAATTTTTGATGTAGATATGTATTTTATTTTGTTTGACTTATTTTATGTGGAAATAATATCTGAAATGTTGTGGTTTTGATGGATTGTATATAATTATTTTGCGTGGATAATAAATAATTATAGTAGAATTTTGCAGTTTTTTTCTGTATAAATTTTTGATTTAGGTATGTTTTTTATTTTGTTTGACTTATTTTATGTGGAAATAATATCTGAAATGTTGTGCTTTTGATGGATTGTATATAATTATTTTGCGTGGATAATAAATAATTATAGTAGAATTTTACAGTTTTTTTCTGTATAAATTTTTGATTTAGGTATGTTTTTTATTTTATTTGATTTATTTTATGTGCAAATAATATCTGAAATGTTGTGGTTTTGATGGATTATATATAATTATTTTGCATGGATAATAAATAATTATAATAGAATTTTGCAGTTTTTTTCTGTATAAATTTTTGATTTAGGTATGTTTTTTATTTTGTTTGATTTATTTTATGTGGAAATAATATCTGAAATGTTGTGGTGTTGATGGATTATATATATTTACTGTGCGTGGATAATAAATAATTATCAAGTAGAATTTTGCAGTTTTTCTGTATAAATTTTTGACCTAGATATGTTTTTTATTTTGTTTGACTTATTTTATGTGGAAATAATATCTGAAATGTTGTGGTTTTGATGGATTATATATATTTACTGTGCGTGGATAATAAATAATTATCAAGTAGAATTTTCTTGATTTTTACGTATAAATTTTTGACCTAGATATGTTTTTTATTTTGTTTGACTTATTTTATGTGGAAATAATATCTGAAATGTTGTGGTTTTAATGGATTATATATATTTACTGTGCGTGGATAATAAATAATTATCAAGTAGAATTTTTGACATATTAATATTCAGTTTGTTTTATTTTGCTTGTATAGAAATAATTTTGTAAAATGATTAAAATGACAATTGTTTTGCATTATGTATGTTTTGATATATATTCTAATAATTAGGAAATTTATATATAATAATACTTCAAATATATTCATTGTATACATAATTAAGTAATATGTTTATCTGATGTCATTAATAGAAAATGGACAAATCTTGGATGTCAAAGTGTAGAATTGAGCAAGACTATATTTCTGGAGTTGAAAGTTTCATGGAATTTGCTTGTAGAAATAGTAATACTGGAACTAATATGATTCGCTGCCCATACGTTAAATGTAAAAATGAGCGATTTCATGAATTTGATGAGGTTAAGTATCACCTTATCCGTAATGGTATTCTATTAAGCTATAAATGTTGGTATTATCATGGAGAAAATATTGATAATATTCATGTAAAAAAGGTAAATAAGAATGTGAGTGGATTACATACATCTTATCAGAATGTACAGACAGAAAATATGTTTCATGATGTTGAAGATAAATTACGAGATGATGATCCTGAAACCTTTAATAAACTTATAGAAGATGCCGAAAAACCGTTGTATCCAAAATGCAAAAAATACACTAAAATGTCGGGATTGGTTCATTTGTACAATGTGAAATCAAAACATGGTTTTTCTGATAAGGGATTCACAGAATTACTAAATCTACTAGTCGATATGTTTCCTGAGGGTATTGAATTGCCATCTTCAATGTATGAAGTGAAGAAATCTCTTAGTCGATTTGGCATGGAATATCATAAGATTCACGCTTGTCCTAATGATTGCATTCTTTATAGAAAAGAATATGAGATATTACATGATTGTCCTATGTGTAAAGAATCGAGATGGAAACATGGTACAAATGAGAGTACAACACATAAGAAAGGAGTGCCTGCAAAGGTTCTTTGGTACTTTCCTCCGATTCCTCGCTTTCAATGGTTGTTCAATAGTAAATATACATCAAAGATGTTGACTTGGCATTCAGATAATCGATCTGATGATGGGGTGCTACGTCATCCTTGTGATTCTCCAAATTGGAAAGTAGTAGATAATTTATCTCTTCAATTTTCATCTGATCCGCGCAATCTTCGTCTTGCTATTGCTGCTGATGGAATTAATCCACATAGTTCCCTCAGTAGTAGATATAGCTGTTGGCCAGTAATTATGGTAACATACAATCTTCCTCCCTGGTTGTGTATGAAAAGAAAATTCATGATGTTAACATTATTGATCTCAGGTCCGAAACAACCCGGTGTTGATATTGATGTATATTTGCAGCCTCTGATAGATGATTTAAAGACGTTGTGGAATGATGGTGTAAATGTTTACGATGCATATAAAGAAGAATACTTTAACTTGAAGGGGGTCCTTTTATGGACAATTAATGATTTTCTGCCTATGGAAACTTATCAGGACATGCAACAAAAGGTTACAAGGGATGTCCTATATGTAGTGATGGAACTTCTGCAACTTATCTTGTTCACGGACGAAAGATGTCTTATAGAAGACATAGAAGATTTTTGCCATCTGGACACAAGTTTAGATACCAAAAGAAACCGTTCGATGGTGAAGAAGATCATGATCAAGCAACTCGACCTTTGCGAGGTATTGAGATATTAAGGCAATTGAATGGGATGACATTCAAACGATATGGAAAGATGAAAAAAAAAATCACTAAGGTAGGGAAACGAAAGAGGTCAACTAATGAAATGTGTGAAAATGAAAAAGAGTTTGAACCGACTTACCATGGTTGTTGGAAAAAAAATCAATATTTTGGGAATTACCTTATTGGAAAGACCTACACATTCGTCACATCTTAGATGTCATGCACATTGAGAAGAATGTATGTGAGAGCTTGATTGGTACTTTACTTAATATACCTGGAAAAACAAAGGATGGAATTAAAGCAAGATTGGATTTAAAAAAACTAGGCATACGACTTGAATTGGAACCAAGAGTGGAAAATGATAAGAATCGAACATACTTACCACCAGCATCATATACAATGTCAACAAAAGAGAAGGATGTGTTTTGTAAATAATTGGAGGGTGTGACAGTTCCTGATGGTTACTCATCCAACTTAAGAAATTTTGTGTCTATCACCGATAAGAGACTGTATGGATTGAAATCACATGACTGCCATATCTTAATGCAACAATTATTACCAGTTGCTATTAGATCAATTCTTCCAAAACATGTTCGATTATCAATAATTCGGCTTTGTTCATTCCTCAGTACAATATGCAAGAAATCTATATCAATTGGCGAGTTAAATTCTTTACAGAAAGAAATTGTAGAGACTTTGTGTCTAATTGAAAAATATTTTCCTCCTTCTTTCTTCGATATAATGATTCACTTATGTGTTCATTTAGTTCGAGAGGTTCAATTGTGTGGTCCTACTTACTTAAGGTGGATGTATCCTTTTGAGAGATTTATGCAAGTCCTTAAAGGATATGTAAATAATAGAAATCGACCTGAAGGATGTATGGTGGAATGCTACATTGCTGAAGAGGCCATTGAGTTTTGTTCTGAATACTTTAGTGGTTGCACTGAAATTGGGAATCTTACACACAAGTTGTTCTTAGAATGTCCCATGATCCAAGTAGGTAACCCTATGCTTGGTGGAAGTAAGAAATTATTTATTGATCGCACTCGATGGGAAAAAGCACACCGAATCATTTTGGTAAATAATAATGAGGCACAACCGTACATAGAGTAAGTGATGTTCATTGTTTCATGATTGCAAAAATCATTTTTTATTTAACTATTAATGATGATATATAATTTAATATATATTTAATAACATTATAGGATGCATTTAAACTTATTGAAGATCGATCCTCGGTATAAAAAAAAGGAGGAGAAAAATGGTTGTATGATGAACATAAGCGAGAGCTTATTAATTGGTTTCGTAACCACGTAAGTATCACAAACAAAAATTCATGCATGTATCTTCCTAGATCTATTCAATGTTTTAAAACTTTGCTCTAAACACATTTTGTGTTTTTGTATACATAGATTCGAGATGAACTCAAGAAACTCAATCATAAAATATCAGAAAGTTTACAATGGCTTGCACATGGGCCAAAATTTGATGTCAGATCATTTTATAGTTTCACAATAAATGGATCGAGGTTTACGACTCAAGCTAGGGACAAAGTCCGAGTAAATCAAAATAGTGGGGTGAAGATGGTTGCACAAACTATGCAATTTGCCAGTTCAAAAGATGCTAATCCTGTACTTTTTGATAGAACATATTATGGTATAATACAAGAGATTTGGGAATTGGATTATGAGGTCTTCCATGAAACAGTTTTCTTGTGTGATTGGGTTGAAGATGTTATCAATGTGGGATATAAAATAGATGAGTTTGGATTTACCCTTGTAAATTTATCCAGGATAAGTCACACTGATGATCCTTTCACGTTAGCTCTTCATGCAAAACAAGTGTTTTATGTGAGCGATCAGATTGATTCAAGATGGTGCATTTGTGTTAACGCCTCCACAAAAAGAGTTTTACCATTGTGATGTTGTAGAAGATGATGACTCTATGCTTGATACATTAACCAATATTAGTAATTTCTCAAATAAATTGCCTAATGTATGTGATGATCTAATTGATGATGATGATGATTCTTCGTCATGGGCTCGAAATGATTGTGAAGGAATATATATATATGATCAACAACCTACTTAAACATAACGTATGTTCTATATTGTTGTAATAACTCTTATATATATGTATGTTCCTAAAATTATCAATTAATTTATATTTCTTCATTGTTTGCAGATATTTCATGGATATTCGAACAACAGAGATTGTAGATCCAAATGATCCATTGGGGTATTTGAAAAGAAGGGGTTGGGCGATTATACCTGATGCTCCACTTAACCCAGATGATAGAATACATGTTCTATTTGATGCTACTGGTAATCCAATAGGGGAAAATGGTCAACAATTGAAATCCTCTATTGGTCGACTTGCAAAGTCCAGTATATCAATCAATATAAATGATTGGTCTGAGGTTGACGAAGCAGAAAAGTTCAAAATATGGATAACCATTTGTGTAAGTCTCTTATATTTTATAATCAATATATATATTATATTGATTGGTATATCTAATCTTTTGTACTGTGTTTTTACAGAATCGTTACAAAGTCGATGACAATTGGAAGGGCAAGTGTTATAAAATTGCAAATAAGGCGTGGAAGGAATACAAGACTTCCAGATTGGCAAGAAATTATGTGTTTCCATATTTGGAAACACTTGATGAGAATGAAATCTACAAAGTTCCTGAAGGACACCTCTGGATTACACCTCAAGTTTGGAAAGAATTTGTGGATTATAAACGTACAGATGAATTTCAAATTATTAGAGAAGATCATCAGAATGTACAAATGCATAACATTCTTCCTAACCGTACTGGGAAGTCTTCAAATCCTAAAGTTAGATATAGAATGGTATTATTAATTTGTCTTAATTTATAAATATTTTTATATTTACTTTCTTCAATTTAATTTCATGTTATTGTTAATAAAATTTTCATAATTTATGTAGGAAAATTTGAATTGGGTAGACACATTACAGGCCGAATTATACATAGAAACGAAGACCCCCAAAACGAAGAATTCAAAACCGATGACTCAACGAGGAGAAGAACAATTAAATAAGTTGGTTAGTAATTTTGGTTGATAAAAAGTCTTAATGATATTTAATAATTGATATAATAATGAATGATATGTTTGATGACTTTATTATTTGTAGAGAGCCGTTCAAGAAAAAATATCCAGGGGTGAAACAATCGAAGAGCCTAGAAGAGATGCTTTATATCATGCATTCGGCCGTGAGCATCCTGGTCGTGTTAGGGGAGGTAGCCAATATGATGGTTCTATGGAGTATTTTAACATTCCAAAACAAAAGCCTCAGACGGTAAGTAAGGAGAAGTATACTAAAATTGAAGAAGAATTCACCTCCTTTAAGGCTTCAGTTATGAGTGAGATTGCCACTCTAAAAGAACATCAATCACAACAAATGTCAGCCATGGCATCATGCTACAACCAGGGCATGCCATATTGGCCAAGCATGCAACCATCCATGCCAGGCATACCACCTTCCACGCCAGTCATGCCACAATTCATGCCAAGCATGCCACCATACATGACAGGCTTGCCACCATACATGACAGGCATGCCACCCATGCAATCTCATTGTGCTCAAACTACATCCAGTATGGGATATAGCCATCCTATTGGACCTCATTATATGCCAGGAATGCATATGCAATCAAGTAGTGGTTCATTTTCTCCGATGCAATCTGCACATTCTTACCATAAATCAAACCAAGATGAACATCTTGGTGAGAATGTACATCCAATAGCTACCCCACATGAGAGTCCTCTTTTATTTGATGAATCATATGTGGTAAGATTTTAATTTCTGTTGTATATAATCTATTATTTTTAAATTCTTATTATATGTTGTATTTTTTTAACACTTAAATTTTTTACAGAATATGAAATGTTTGTTGAAACATCCTTCGTCAACGGACTATGTTGCTATTGGAACGGTACAACAATTGAGCGATGATCGGATGATTCATAATCAATATTTGCCTAATCATTGGCGAATAGTAATTGACCAATCATTGTTTCATGATTGTCCACTACCTGTGCCTTCTGATGCTACCACAGTCCAAGAGGCGGTTGGACAGTATGTGGCTTGGCCGTCGATTCAAGTTGTTCTAAATTTTGACGTGGTACTATTTTTTAACTTAAAAGATAACACTTGTTTACTACTATTATTTTATTATATCTTATATTGTTACTAACAAAATCCATATATAATACTTTTTTTTAGTCTATTATACCAGATCTCTTAAATGCGGCACATTTAAGAGATACAAAGCAAGTATCTCATGCTAAATCTATGTCTAGTGGCCAATCATCCCGTACCAAGTCATTCAAGAAGAAGCCTTGGAAAAAGTATAGTCATATTTATGCGTTAAAATTTAGTAGAAATCTTGGCACTTTGATGACTATTGTTGGGAGGGCATCTAGCATAAATGATGGATGGGTTGTGCCACTTCCTATAGACATTTCTGGTGTAGACCTCGGCCAAACGTATATATCGATCGAGTGCTTATTGCAATTATTTGAATATCAAATGATCGATTTAAGTATAATTCAAGTGTGGACAAGGTGAGTCCTCAATCTATTTATTTTTCTTTTATTTATGTAGAACATATATAATTATATTTATATTATCTAATTATATATATATATATCTTTTATATAGGGCGTGTTATTATCGACTTCAACATAATCACTCATCACATTTAGCAATGTTCTATGATTCTTCATATGTCAATCAATATCAAGAGAAGGATGTTAGCATCAGAGCTAAACAATTATGTGATAGAGCATTAACGCTTAACAGAAATCAAAAGTTGATAATCCCTTGGCCATTAAGGTTTGAACAAGGCCAAGATCATTGGATGTTGGTCATCATTGATATGTTTAATAATCATGCTTGGTATTGTGACTCACTTACATAGAACTGAGTAAAGATACAACAGCAGTTGTTGAAATGTAAGAGTTATAGTTACATATTAGTTTCTTCTATAATTTTTTGTAATATTTAATAAAAACTAACCGTTTTAAACCTTGATAGGGCATGGAAGTTATGGAACAAGTTTCGAGGCATTGCCCTCAAAAAATCTCATAAGCTTATATGGACAAAAGTTATGGTATGTATAAGTCAATATTAATAATTTTATTAATTTTACAATTGAATAATAAAGATATGAAAAATCATGTACACTTAAATTTTGTAGGTTCCACAACAAAATAATGGAGTTATGTGTGGTTATTATATCATGAAGTTTATGAGTGAAATCATCACAAATATCAAAATTCCAATTGATGATGTGGTAATATTTTTTATCCATATACATAATTTTTTTTAACATATTTGAGTTTGTTTTTGTAAATAAATGAAATTATATTCTTATTTTGATTTTAAATACATGTAGTTCTTTGGTTGGAACAAGACGGGCTACGATCAGCAAATTTTTGATGATTTACGAGAGGAATGGGCAGAACACATGATTCAAATTATATCATCACAAGAAGAATCAGGAGAAGATTACGATGATCTTGAATAGCATATGACGACATGACGATAAATTTTTAATGATTCAATTTCTCTATCTATTCACGTATGCAAATCACTTGTTTGATTGATGATTATATGGTCATGTATTTAGGGGGATGCATTATTTTATGGACCTATTTTTGGCCCAAACTACATCTCATATCTCTTTCCTACTTTCATTTAACTCATATTAGCACTTTATTAATCATTTGTTTATAAATATGAATTTATCTGGAATCTCTGCTAGTATTTTTAATGATATATATAATGAACTCTAAATATGAAATCAAGTGTAACTCCGATTTCTTACTTGGCTTGTGTGAGTTTTAGTGCCCATGAACGTGTTCCGTTTAAGGGCCTCAAAACTCGTACAAGCCAAGTAAGAAATCGGAACTACACTTGATTTCATATTTAGAGTTCATTATATATATCATTTAAAAATACTAGCAGAGATTCCAGATAACTTCATATATATAGACAAATGATTAATAAAGTGCTAATATGAGTTCGTCGAATGTCGCTGTATGTGGTAATCTCTTTTTGATGGTAATATTTATAATGATTTAATTTCTTTATTCGTATGTCTGAAGTTTAGACTGTTTGTTTGATGAATGTTTTACGTGCTCATATGTATGTAGGGAAATATGAATTGTTATATGAATCAGTTGTTTTTTTGTCATAATGCTTGTGAAGGCCAATCAAGATTCTAAGCCAACCAAGCTTATACTCGATCGCATAATTACACTTTGATGACATTATTTTATTTGTAATTTAAGTTAATTATATGTATTATATATACATTATTTGTTTTTGTAATAAATTTAATTATCAAGTAATTAAATATATTTAAAATTTTAATTATTTGTATTATTATTTAAATTTTAGTTTTTTTATGCTATATATATTGAATAATACGAAAAATGAGAATAAAAATAAAAAAAATACGGTATGTAAAATCGGTTCACGCGATGAACCGACTTTACCCGTAAAGTCAGTTCACGCGGTGAACCGACTTTACCTTTAAGTCACTAAATTTAAAGTCGGTTCAACGAACCGACTTTAATGCCTATTTTTGTAGTAGTGTATTAAGATAAAATAAGTATTTTATATATATTTATTGTGATAATAACAAAAATTATTATAATATTATCATAACACATTACAAAATAAGAGTAATTTTATATGTATCATTGGTTGTTATAAACTATAATACTAATAAATTAAGTAATTTTTATAATAATTAATAAATAATTTAATTTATTTTTGAGTGACGATATAAAAATAAAAAAATAAAAAAGATAAATATTTTAAAAAAAATATCACAATACAATTGATTTAGTACAAAGTTATTCTTTTTTTATATATAGGACATAAGTGTATTATTTTTTTTAATAATAATAAAATTAAAATATAAGTAAAAAAAATAAGACCTATACGCTACTTGAGAGCCATCATTTTTAAAATTATGAAAAGTCCCAATCATTTTGACTTTCTTATTTATAAAAATGATTTTGATTATTGATAATTGAAAATTGAAAATTTTATTTAAAATAGGCATTAATTAGGAGTGTCAAAAGTGTAAAAAGTTGAAACTGTCCCCAAAGTTCAAAAATTAGATTCATTAAAATTGGCTTCATGTTGATGCAGGAGTATGTATTTAATCAATCTTATGATTTTGATAAATAATGATAATTTTTGATTAATTTTTTTGCAAATAAATTTAATACCATCATAAATTACATTAGTGAGCTTTGACTTGAAATCCGATTGTAAATAATTTTCTAAAATTTATCACCCCTCTAGACATTTCTAAAGTTTGGAGTCTATTTTAGGTAAAATTATTAGTAATTGCAAATATGTATATTTTTTATAACTTGATAAGAAAATACGTTGAATATACATTTTTGGTTATATATGGGTATTAAGAAATTACTATCTTACATAATAATTTATTTTTAACTCGCAATAAGTGTATATTATTATATATACGTAAATCATCTCAACGTATTTGCATATTTAACCAAACTATAATGTATAGCAATAACTTAAATGATGTGTCATTAACTAAAACATAATTTAAGATACAAAATCTGAATCCAAAAAAATAATGTATTAGTTTAACATATATTTTGAATAAATAAAATTTTACATTTATCTTTTAAAAAAATTCCATTAAATAACAACAAAAGACCTCTCACTGATCTACTCAATAAATTCAAAATCAAAGAAAAATAGTAAAAGTGTTGTTTGATGGCTATTATGATTTTTTATTTAGAGTATATAAATTTTTATATCAATAAATTTTGAGGTTTTATAAATATAATACATAATTTTTATATCATCAAAATTTCAATTTATAATAAATATATCATTGATGTTGATTATTTATATAAGTCAACGAAGATGTATATAAAACCCTAAATAATCCACATCCCTCAAATTAAAAATATATATGTATAAATACTAATTCGATTGTATTTCATAAATGATATAAGCATACATGATTTATTAAAAATAAACAAGAATTATATTACAGTTTTAATTCTATCTTATATTAGTATTTTTTTAGTTATTTTATATTATGTACTTAATTTGTATTTTATTTTATGTAATAAAAAATTTATCAATATTTTTAAAATTAATTATATTATAATTTTAACTCTATGTTATATTAATATTTTTTAGTTATTTTATATTATGTAATTAATTTTATTTTATTTTATGTAATAAAAAATTTACATATATTTTTAAAATTATTTATATTATAGTTTTAGCTCTATATTTTTTAGTTATTTTATATTATTAACTTATTTTTATTTACATTTATGTAATAAAAATTTACCATAAATTTTTTTAGTTATTTTATAATAAAAAATTTATCAATATTTTTAAAATTAATTATATTATAGTTTTAACTCTACGTTATATTACTATTTTTTAGTTATTTTATATTATGAAATTAATTTTATGAACTTAATTTTAATTTTTTAGTTATATTATTTTATGAACTTAATTTTGTGAAAATAAAATATTACATTAATATTTAAATTTAGAGTTATAAAGTTGGTTTGGAGGTGGTATTAGTGCAGTAGTGCTTTATCTTCAACATACTCTCTTATGACATGTCATTAAAATTCCTTTCCTTCATCGAATTGATTAAAATTACTAATCAATTATCTTCTCCTTTTATTATTTTCTTCTTTTTTTTCTCTCTTCCCATCAAAGTGCAAATTATTGTTCACTCTTCTAATTAGAAAAGTAGGATTTGAAGAAGACAAAAAAGGTGAAGGGTTGCCTACGCACATGTGTTTTTTTTTTTTATAAAGTTGTCAATTTTTTTTATGAAAATAAAATATTTTATTAATATTCAAACAAATACACTTAAAAGTATACTAGAGAAAGTAATTTTAAATAATAATTTAAATCATAAGAAATATAAAATAATAACGTAACAATCTAAATAAAATATTTCATTAATATACAAACAAATACACTTAAAAGTATACGAGAGAAAACAATTTTAAATAATAATTTAAATAATAAGAAACTAAAAAAAAAAAAAAGACAATCTATTGGAGATAGACCAAGAAAGAGCTCCCCTCAAGTAGGAGGAAAATATATGGTAGAGAGGTCAAAAATGAAGGAGAAAGAAGTTAGATTAATATAGGAAAAAAAGAGGGTGTTGTTGTTAAAGAAGTTTTAAAGTTCTTTTAGAGAAGGTTGATAAAAAATTTAGAGAGTAGCATCAAATTCATATTTATCATATTTATTCGATGTTGTTTGATTAAAATAAAATGAATGATACATATATAAATTTATATTTAAATTAATTATATAATAACATATTATAAAATTATTTTAAAAAATGAAAAAAGATTGATTTGTTTTTTTTAAAAAAATTTATTAGGTGATCTGATATGAATCATTTGAGTTCAAAAGTGGGTGTTATAAGTATATTTTTTAAAATAATTATAATAATGAAACCTAAAATGATGAAAAAAGAAAATCATTGTTCGAAGATTAGTTAAACAGCCGAGAGAGAATTAGATTAGTATAGTTTTCATGCCCGGTGGGTGAAAGATAAAATAAAAATTCTATTCACCGAGCATAACTATATTATATTTTTTAATTATTTTATATTATATAATTAATTTTGATTTTTTATATATGTAATAAAAATTTTAAAATTAAAAAAATGATAATTTTATATAGATGAACAATTTTTAGTACAATAAATAATATTTTATTAAATTTAATGTAGTATTATTTATCATACTATATTTTGTAAGATGAAAAATATTACATAAAATTTAATGTGATACTATTTATTGCTACTTTAAATTTGAAGTTATAGAGTTGTATGATTGTGTTAGTGATTTATCTTCAAAACTTTTTAACCTATGTTTGAAATGCATTCCAGTACAGTGAGGATTCGAATAATTTGTTGATTTAATTCTCTTATTGCACTACTAAACTTCTAATTTAACGTATTCACTTATGATATGTAATTAAAATTCCTTCCGGACATTAAAATTATAAATCAATAAAAAATATATTTAGTTAATAACAAATAACATTTTATTGTTACTTAAATATCACATATATACTCATAATTTATTATTAATTAAATTTTTTTTATATTTTAAATATTTTTAAGAGAATATATGTACTGATGGACAATTTTATCAATGTAATATTACATCAATAATAATCATTAACAACAAATAAATTTTTTTTTGGGTGCTAAAATAATACCTTATGTGACAACTTAATTCTTTGAAGAACCGCTTTGGGAAGCGGAAGAGAATAAAGATGGAAAAGTAAACAGTCGTTTGGTATTTATACCATATATAACAAAATATCAAATTTATAATACTTTTAGCAAAAAAATTGAATAATGAATATTAATATTAAATATATATATTTAAATGATTTTTATTTTTAAACACATGTTAATTTTAAATATAAATCAATTAAAAATTAAAAATTACAAAATAGAGTAAAAATAAATTAAAAAAACTGCTTATTTCTTTTATTTTATCCATTTTATGGACCTAGGGTTTTTGGTATAGAAAAAAAATTTAAATATCATAAATTTATAATAAATTTTATTGGTGTGATAGACTTTAATTAGATAATATATTCGAACTCACAAAAATATATTAAATAAGTTTGTACTAAATAAATTGTATTTATTATATATTTTTTAAAAAATTTATATATTTATTATTTTTTAAATTTTATTCAAAAATAAATTAAATTATTTATTAATTATTATATAATTCACTTAATTTGTTGGTAGTATGGTTAAAAACAACAAAAATAGAGATGAAAGTCTGTATGAAACTCCATTGATACAGATAAAATTACTCTTGTTTTTATAATGTGTTTTAATAATCTCATCATATTTTTCGTTATTTTCATATAAAATTTTTATTTTATTTTAATATTATTAATAAAAAATTATAAAATAATAATTTATAGTATAGTAATATGGATACTATTTTGACATTTTTTTTTATGTATGGTATAAATACCAAACGACTTTTTACTTTTCCATCTTGATTCTCTTTACGGTTGTCCCAATAAAAAAAGAAGTTAGATGTAATATTATGTTAATAAAATTGTCCATCGGTACATATATTTTCTTAAAAATATTTAAAATATCAAATAAATAAATAATTTAATTAATAGTAAGTTATGACTTAAGTTTGTTATTTATTATGATTAAAGTATATTTTTTTTGTCAATTAAATTTATTTTATCATCTCATATTTGATATTTAAAAAAAATTATATTAATTTTAAATTTTATTAATCTAATATATCATATTATTCTATATTTTAAAAATAATAAATAATTTATTGAATAGCAACCAATACTTATTCCCGTTTAATATGCTACTAAAAACGAAAAAGAATGTGAAGTAACTCGACTGAAAAAAAAAAGTTATTTATTTTTTTGGAAAAAGGATTTTTTAGGGGTTTGCTAAGAAACTTGTGTTTATATTATGCTTGGTAAATCGAATTTTTATTTTATCTTTCACGCGCTAGGTGTGAAACCTATACTAATCTAATTCTCTCTTGGCTGTTTAATTAATCTTAAAACAATAATTTTATTATTATTTCATTTTAGGTTTCATTATTATAATTATTTTAAGAAATATACTTATAACAAACATTTTTGAACTTAAATAATTTATACAATGTGACGTAGTCAAAGATTTTAAAAAATGAATATATTTTTTCAATTTTTGAAATAATTTTATTATGTGCTATTATATAATTAATTTAAATATAAATTTATATATCTCATTAATTTTATTTTAATCAACAACATCGAATAAATATGTGAAATATGAACAAATAAGAATTTGGTAGCTTTGGCTCCTCTATTAATTTCTTTTACAATAACACTCAAACATATCAAGATTGAATCATTTCAGTTTACCTCCTATTTAGAGTTTAAGTTTGAAATTATTAATAAATCGTGTTCTTTTTAATCGTTTTGTATATTTTAATGTTTCAAAAGAATATCTTTTATTTGTTTTAGATTTTATATTATTTATTTTTAAAAACATGAGTCTCTTAATTATATTATTATTTTAGATTTATGGTAGATTATTATTTGATTTATTTCATGTATTTTTAGGTGTATTTATTTGAATATTTAATGAAATATTTTATTTTCATTAAAAACAATTTGATTACTTTCTCATAAAAAAAATAACATGTGCATAGGCAACGCTTCACCTTTTTTGTCTTCATCGAATCCTACTTTTCTATCTAGAAGAGTGAGCAAGAATTTACACTTTGATGGGAGGGAAAAAAAATGAAAAGAATAAGTGAGAAGATAATTTTAATGTAACTTCAATGAAAGAAAGGAATTTTAATGATATGTCATAAGCGAATATGTTGAATTTGATTGAATGGCTTGAATTAAAAGTTTAATATAAAGAGAGAATCAAATCAACGAAGGATACGAATCTTCACTACAATGGAATGCATTTTAGGCAGAGATTAAAAGTTTTGAAGGTAAAGCACTGAACCATCTCCATCCAACTTTATAACTTTAAATTTATTACCATAAATAATATAGCATTAAATTTGATATATTAGTGTGATAAATAATATTACATTAAATTTAATATAATATTATTTATTATATAAAAAATTATTCATGGATACAAAACTATTATTTTTTTAATTTGATAAATTTTTTATTATATATAAAAAATAAAAAATTAATTATATGATACAAAATAATTAAATAAATAAATTAATAATATAATATAATATAGAACTAAAAATTTAATATAAATTAAAATAATGAATTATCAAAATTTAAAAAATATTAGTAATTTTTTATTATATATAATAAATTAAAATTAATTACATAATATAAAATAACTAAAAAAACACTAATATAATATAAAATTAAAAATATAATATAATTTTTAACTGTTTAGCTTCAATAAATTCAGTAAGTTTGTATCAGATATTAAAAGTAATCGAATTAATATCTATTTATATTTATTATTAGTTTATGATTTTTTAATTAAATATAATTTTTAATTTATTAATATTAATATATAATTATTTAATTGGTTTAATATAAAAGTTTGTAAAAATTAAAATAATTTTTTTATTTTATAAAAGAAATATTTTTAATATAATATTTGATGGTATGAAATGAATAGAAATAAAATTTTAATATAAATTTTAGTATAAAATAAAATTTAATATAAAATAGAATAATGTTACTCTAACAGCCGCCAATCTCCCGCAAATTACAGCTCAGCAACTCTTAAGACTACTTAGACCGTTTCTGACTTAAAAACAACATTTTATTTTATTTTATAATAAAATATAAATTTTTGATGTTGTGGGTCAAAAAAAGTAAAAATTTAGTGTAAATTTTATTACAAAATACGCAAAATTTACTTTTTTTTTGCAATAGGATTACCCCAATTTGTTTGGATAAGAAAAAAAACGTTAAATACACATAAATTTTACATGCTTTTTTTATTACTTAAATTTTAATACGTAATAATATTATATTAATTATGATAATAATAAAATATAAAAATATGAATATAAAATTACTTATAAAATTAAATATAATAACAATTTTTTACATAGATATTATTTATGAATATAAATGTTAGAAATTTAAATCTAACTAAATCTAATAAAATCTCATTAAATTAAATATTGCTCAAATTTATAAACAACACTGTTGCCGAACTCCTGATCGATAGTGAGTTAAAGGAAATTTAACAACCCTCTTCACACGGACAAAGATGGGCTCACAAAACCACAGTGAGACTATTAAGGATAAAATTCAAATCACCGATCAAGCTAAGCTCAATTCTGATACTATGTCAAAAACTTAGACTTAACTTAACTTAATAAGATCTTATTAAATTAAAGATTGTTTAAGCTTATAAGTAGTATTGATTCCGAACTACTCGTTGATATAAGACTGAAAAAAACTTAACAATAACAAATAATATCTTCATTTTGGATACAAAGTATCTATTTTAATATAATTACTAATTATTAATCTTAGTTTCTTTGAATTTTTAAAATCTAACGTATATGCATGGAACTACCTTATACGAAACTTTTTCCCGTTAAACCGTACCCGCCCAAGAAAATGGGTTAAATGAGAAATACCTAACGACCTTATTACATTCATGTTTACGGCTCTTCCGCTTCCCAAGCCTTCTCTCTTCACAGTTGTCTTTTTACAACGTATTTGTACTGCTCAGATTGTCTGAGAATAGTGTCCGTCCTTCCTTATTTAAGAAAATGAGGTGGTTTTGGTGAAGAACTTTGTGTTTGCATTATTCTGCTTGGTGAATCGACTTTCTAGTTTATCTTTCACTAAAGGTATGTAATTAATAAAGCACTACTATAAGTCTCAATGTCTCAACAGTTCAATATATAACACTTATATTTACATGCTAAGTTTTCTTCTTATTCACTTACAGTTAATGTCTTTGCATGTCTATATGTAATGAACTCTGTTTTTGAGTTATATATGTTTCTATTAATTTATAAAAACTTAAGCACAATCAACGTTGTATTTTATTTAATATATATACAGATCATTACTAACTTACTGAGAAGTGATGATGGAGATGATTTGTGAGAAGAGTACTAAAACAGAGAACAAAACTGAAGAAAAAGGTTTAATTGATTTAGTTTTCTCTTGGTCCATAAAAGATGTTCTCAATGACAATCTCTATAAATACAAGGTACATTATTTTCTTTTAAGCTCACATATATAATTATTGTTTTCATTCATAAATGTTTACTGGTTTTGTTTATGACATTTTGTTTGCTTTATTACAAGGCCAACTATATATTGTAATGTTTAAATACATTAAATTAAGTCGATAACACATGTTATAGTTATGTTATATATTTTAATCTATACTAGGTGTGTCGTGATCATATTGTATTGGTCATAACTTGAATTTAAATTTATAAATAATTGTTAGAATTTGTGATTCATTGTTATGATAGTTTGTCATGTCAGAATTGTCGATTCTAATATACACATTCAAATATTAATTTATCTCACAAATATTTAAGATTATTAGTTTGGTTATTTTTACGTTCTAATGTATAGTTTAGAAATTTTGATGAATATTACATTGATCTAACAGTTAACTAATTACAAATTGTTAATTTGATTAGGTAAAGAAAATACCAATGAAATTCTCATCAGATAGAGACTACTTACAATCATTTATAGATCCTCTTGTTGAAGAAGTACATGCTGATTTGTTATCAAGCATGAAGAACATATGTCAAGCACCATTTTCTAGAATATTGAGTATTACAAGATCCAACAATTTTAAACTTCCTTTTGATTTCTATTACCAAATAATCACATTGCAAACAAATACAAAGGAGGAGGATACAAGTTATAATAACTATGAACCAATGTATGGAGACTTAATTGTCATAACAGATATAAAACCAAGGTCTCTTAGTGATTTACTTCTTCCTGTAAGGTTTTATGCCATTGCTATTGTTGAAAAGGCCACTGTTATTGTCGAAAGGACTAAAGATCGTGATGCAAATTTTGTCCTCTCAATTCGATCATCAAAACTTGTGATATTTGATAATGACAATTTGTTGAAAGAAGAAGCCAATAGAACTCTTTATGCTCTTTGTTTAACAAATATGATAACAAATATACGTATATGGCAAGCATTGCATTGTGATTCGAAGGAGAATATGAAGATTATTCAAAGAGTTTTACAACCAAAATTTGATGTAAGAAGCTCTTTCATTGTCTTTCTCATATTTTATATTTCATTTTTATAGATGGATTTTCTTGCATATTATAGTTGTTAAATTGACATAAAAGTATTATTAACATTAAGTGATTTCATTATAAGCATATTAGCTTTAAAGATTTGTTCCTCTTTCTTGTAGGATGTTGCTCAATGTTCTCTTTGTTTTAATCATGAAAAATGCACAGAACTTTCTTCATTTACAAAGGCCAAAGTCTTTTCTTCGGATTTGAATAAATCCCAACAAGCTGCTATATTGAGTTGTATTGCCATGAAAGATTGTCATCATTTGAATTATGTTAAACTAATTTGGGGACCTCCTGGCACGGGGAAAACAAAGACTATTGTTTTCTTATTGCACTCCCTTTTTATGATGAAATGCCGAACACTTACATGTGCTCCAACCAATATTGCAGTTTTGGAAGTTACAAAAAGGTTGTTAAAGAAAGTGACAGAATCTTTTGAATATGATACATATGGGCTTGGAGATTTAGTTTTGCTTGGGAATGCAAAACGGATGAAGATTGATGAGCACGATGATCTTCTTGATATATTTCTTAATCATCGTGCTAATATACTTGGTAAATGTTTTGGACCGTTGTTTGGGTGGGAAGGTAGTTTAGTTTATGTGATCAGTTTGCTTGAGAACCCTATACATCAGTATCTTATTTACTTGAAAGATTGGATTTGTGGAATAAAATTAGATGAAGACGAAGACGAGGATAAGAAGGGTAGAAATAAGGAAGAGGAGGAAGAGGAGATCTTTGAAAAGAAGGACAAAAGTGAAGGATTGAAGAAAGTTATTTCTGAAACATTGGAAGAAAACAAGAACATCAAAAAGCTTAAGGATGTAAAACAGAAATTTGAGAATGAAGAAGAAAAGAATGACAATGGTTCTTGTCAAAACAAAAAAAAGCTAGAGACTGAGGATAAAAAAATTGTTCCTCCTTTGACCTTTGTAGAGTTTGTACGCAAGAAATTTGATCTTATTGGAGAGAAACTTTTATTTCACCTTGTGAACTTGTATACACATCTTCCGACTAGTTTCATCTCTGTTGAGGTAGTCAAGGAAATGATTAGAGCTTTTGATTCACTCAAACATTTTCTAACATTGTTGCAAAAGTTTACAAATGAAGAATTAGAGGTTTACTTAGAGAATTATGTGTTTAATACTAAAAGTGGTTGCTTTAAGGATTTGAATGGCATGGGAGATGAATGCGTAACCATCCTAGGGTTACTCCCTCATATACTTCCTGCTTTCGATTATGGGGACAAGAAAGTGATTGGAGCTATTTCTTCACTCAAACAATTTTTAACACAATTACAAATGTTTACAAATGGAGAATTAGAGGTTTATTTAGAAAATTATAAGCTTGATATTGAAAATGACTACTTTAAGGATTTGAATATCGCACGAAATGAATGCCTCACCATCTTAAGGTTACTCCCTCAAACATTTCCTGTTCCTGATTTTAAAGACAACGAGGAAATAAGAGACTTCTGTTTGTTAAACACATGTTTGATCTTTTGTACTGTGTCAAGTTCTGCAAAATTACGTAAATATCAAATTTCTCCTATTGAATTTTTGGTTATAGATGAAGCTGCTCAGTTGAAAGAATGTGAATCAACCATTCCTTTGCAACTTCCTGGTATTCATCATGCCATATTTATCGGAGATGAGAGACAACTCCCGGCAACGGTTATAAGCAAGGTTTAGTACACTTTCACTATTCTGATTTTTCTTTGTATTGCAATTGTGTGGTTTCTAAAATAATTTTAACATACTTTCATTAGATTTCTGAAGAAGCCGATTTTGGTAGAAGTTTGTTTGAAAGGATGGCACTTCTAGGCCACGAAAAATATCTTCTCGGTGTGCAACATAGGATGCATCCGTTCATAAGCTTATTCCCAAATAAGGAATTTTATGGAAATCAGATAATGAATGGGAAGAATGTGGAGGAAAGGAGTTACACTAGACATTTTATTGAAGGAAAAATGTTTGGTTCGTACTCGTTCATTAACGTGACACATGGTAAGGAAGATTTTGATAACAAACACAGTAAAAAAAATATGGTCGAGGTTGCTGTGATCTTCGAGATAGTATCAAGACTTTATGAAGGTATAACACTCACTAATTGTTTTATATAAGCTCTTATTTTGAACAATTAATATTGTACAATGATTATAAAATAATTGTTTCTATTTTTTACTTGTAAAGAATGTATTAGGACAAAAAAGAAGGTCAGAGTTGGTGTGATATCTCCGTATAAAGCACAGGTTTTTGCAATTCAAAAAAAAGTAAAAAAGTATTCTATTGATGATAATGGATATTTCTCTATTAGTGTTCGTTCTGTTGATGGATTTCAAGGAGGTGAAGAAGATGTGATAATCATCTCTACCGTTAGATGTAATGCATATGGTAATGTTGGTTTTCTTTCGAATCACCAAAGGACTAATGTTGCACTAACTCGTGCTAGGTAATATTTTACATATTTATAAGTTTCGTAGCTATATTAAAGCAGGTTTTTAAATATGTTTTTTAAGGTCTCTTTTTTCAACTTCTACGTTAGGGAATGTTCATATATGATTGTAGTTTAAGTTTATGATCAACTAACTATCATGTATGGAAAAATTGTGTAGGCATTGTCTATGGATATTGGGGAATGAAAGTACTCTAATAAAAAGCGATTCTATTTGGAAGAAGCTTGTCATAGATGCCAAGGAAAGACAATGCTTTTTCAATGTGGATGAGGATAAGAAATTGACACAAGCTATGGCAGTTGCATTGATTGAGCTTGAACAAATCAATATTCTACCCAACATTGCTCCACTTTTATTTAGAAATACAAGATGGAAGGTATCAAAAAATTTAGTACTCCTTATGTGTTTGTTTATTTCACTATTTGTTTTTTGTTCAACTTGTTCTATGCATACTAAATGTTTTTTTCTTTTGATGGAATTATTATGTGTGCTTAATTAATTAGTACCAAGTTTCTTTTTGAAAGTTTTTACAATACCTCTTTTATGAGTTTTCTCTTATAAATAGTTAATGATGTGTATCCTCAATTTTGTCCTTTGACATGTTTTTAAACTATGAAATTTAAAAACCAAATTCTCTTAGCTTCATGCCAATAAGTAACAATTATCTTATTAATTATAGGTTTTAAGGGACAATTTTGTCTTTGAACACATTCGAGAAATTTATTTGAGGTTATCTTTTTTTATTAAATTTGAGGGATTAAATTGATATTTTATCGAATCTCTTGAGTTTGATTGATAATTACCCTATCAAATATTAATAAAGTGTTCTGAAATTTGATGTTTAAATCTTGAAATTATTTTATTGAAGGTTTTCTTTGATGATGCTTTTTGGAGATCCATGACTAAAGTTGGAAACAATGAGATATGCATGGAAGTTCTTAATATGCTGGAAAAACTTTCAATTGGATGGAGACAACCCACATGGAGAAATCATAATTTTCAATGTAAATTTTCATCTCTTATATTAGAAGGTTACAAAGTTACTAAGCAGCTATACCTTGTTTGGGGTATAGATATTCTCTGTGAAGCTTCTCACTACATCCAGGTTTTGAAGATTTGGGAGATTTTGAAATTTTTTGATATACTAAAGTTAGAGCAAAAACTAGACAACATATTTGAGAGCTATCCAAAAGATAAGATCAATCGTTGCAAATACAAAAATCATGAGGGGTAATTTTGACCATCCTTTTTTATGCACATTTACAATTCTATTATTTGAGATATTGATTAACTTTAATTTCCCATAGCCATCCATTTCTATGCACATTTACAATTTTTAGATGATGTTGTAGATGCTGTTATTTAAGACATTGATCAACTTTAATTTCACATAGAAATTGTAACATAACAATAAATTCTTTATATTTCTAGCATGAATTTGTTTACATTTGAGCAAGGTTATCAAATTTCAACCAAATTTTGACTTTTATTTATTTCAAATTTTCAAATATTTCGAACATTTTTTACCATGTTAATAACTAGCTATTACAAGTTAAAATCGGTTGGGGTCTTATTTTAATAAAATTTACTCAAGAGCTTTTTCTCTTAATGGGCCTTTTAAGACATACTTCCGTTACTATCTTTAAATTTTCTTTAGTTATATTTCTCTGCTTTAAAAATTCTTAATTCTTGATCATTTAAACATCAATTTCTTTTCATATGATTATTTGTGCAGTGATTTTGTTGTCCCAATGAGATGGCCTGTTGACATAATCTATAAAAAAGATGATGATGATGATGATGATGATGTAGAGTCATTGTCAACACCACTTGCTTCACTAAGTTTGTTTGATAAGCCAGAAACATCATCTTCATCTTACAGGTTGGTTGCTAATTATTAGGTTAATGTTATATAAGAAACAAATCATATATCTTATGTAAAAGGACAAATGTAACATAAGATGAGTTGCTTATATGTTTTCTTTGTCAAATATCACTCAAACTCCCAAAGGAGCAGGTATGATATGATGAAAGTAACTCTAAGAGGGTTGCACAAAGACAAATAAAGTAAGCCTATTTCATAATCTTTAACCATTTCAAGTTTCAACACTATGATGAAGCTATTATTCTCATACTCTCTAATGTTTTTATTTTGTTTACAGGTTGTTAAATCGGCTATTCTTTAGTCAAATCTATGCTCCCAAAATCATGTATTATTTGTTGTTAAAATTAGTGACATTTTGCTTGTAAGTGTTTTTTATAAAGATTTGGGTTGTATTTTGGAGTTTTTTATTTTATTTTATTTTTGTTGCTTGTAGTGAAAGAATCGTACTAGTGCTTGAATTCATGACATTTCACTTGCATCTAACGGAAAAACCATTAGTTTATATAATACACTAGTGTTTTGAGTTGGAAAATTATGAATAAAAAACCATTTTATCTTTTATAATTTTAATTATTTTTGCGATTTCTTATTGTTCTCTCTTTAATATTTTTTAATTTCTTTGGCAAATTAATTTCGTGTGCTTTTTCTTTATATATATATATATATATATATAAAAGCTTTTTATCATTATTATTTTTTATTATTTATATTTTAAAGATCTAGAGTTAGATTCAGTTGAAAATTGTTAAATAAAAAAGAGATATAAATAAAAGGTATGAAAGTTATTTGTAATTTTGTGTGTCATTAATATTTATAAAATAACATACGATTTATTTTTATGTAACAATGATTTATTTTTTCAATTATTTTTGTTAATTTATCAATGACACATCAAAAATTAGACTAAAAGATTGGACTCAAATAAAAGTAATATTAAAATTATTTTATCTAGTTTTTGTCATAAAAAATTAAATTAAAATACATTTTAACTTTACAAAAATAAGATAAAAATATCATGTGTTACTCCAATGCTAGCCACTATAGTGCCTGTTTCGTACGTTGCCATGGAAAATAGAGGGTATGATGAAACTTTTGCTATTGGAGTTGCTCATGGGCTCACTTTGGTATGCGTACATCTTTTGCTTTTAAAATTAATTTATATTTTTAAATAATTATTTAATAAAAATAATATAGTTTACATAAATATAAATTTAGAAAGATATTATAAGATTTTTTATAAAATAACTAATTTTTGTTTTTAATAAATTATATGTGTATATAAGTGTTTAATTGTTATAGATATTTTAAAAAAATAAATCACTAACCTCTAAAAAAACTTATTTACCTGCATTATAATATTGTAAAAATAAATATATCTTTTATGAAAAATTAGGTATTAAATTGAGAGATATCTATGTCTATTTTTTTATTTTAATTATTTTATTTTTTTAAAATAATTTAAAATGAAAATAAGTAGATGAGAATGTAACTTATATAAGGAGTATAAAGGATTAATGAGAAGAGTTCACGTAATAATTGAGAGAAGAAGAAGCTGAGTTTTTTCTACCTCTTTCTTAACTCTTATTAGTTTATGGAAGATGAACTAATTTATTAATTTGTGGAGCGGAAATTAATTTATAATAAGAAAAATCAAATGATAAATCTTGCTAATATCTTTAAAATAACATATTTATAATATTATAAAAATAAATATATCTTTTATAAAAATTTACAAAAAATTAGGTATTAAAGTTTGTGATATATACATATATTTTTCTTATTTTTAAAATTTAAATATTATATTTAAAAAATAATTTAAAATAAAAATAAATATTAATATTATATCACATGATTAAATTATAAATTATTTAAACTTAATAATTTAATAAACTATTCTAAGCGCGTGATAACTACAATATAATGCGTTAATATTGATGAATATATATAATTATTATTATCATTATTTCAATTTTTATTTGTAAAATCAAAAAAAATTACTAATAAATAAATTGTGCATTAT
Organism: Hippophae gyantsensis; assembly: GCA_030763125.1. Classification (NCBI taxonomy): domain Eukaryota; kingdom Viridiplantae; phylum Streptophyta; class Magnoliopsida; order Rosales; family Elaeagnaceae; genus Hippophae; species Hippophae gyantsensis. Next base: position 42,638,782 of record CM061036.1, read on the forward strand.
TAAATAAAAATTGAAATAATATATAGGATAATTATAGTTCGTTAGAATGATTAAATATATTTGGAACTATTTTGGAGATAAATAAAAACAAAATAGAATTGAGACATGTTTAGAAACGTAAAATAAAAACTAACTTGAGACAATAACATTATATATTGTGAGAACTTAACAATAATTATGCTAGTTTAGTAGCAATTATCTAACAATTTCAATATCGTGGAAGTCTAAATATTATTTTAAGACTATAAAATAAAATAAAAACTAATTTGCGTTTATTTCTCCGACCAAAAATAATATATATATATATATATATAGATGGAAGAAGACTAACATTTTTTAATAGGAAATACTAATTTTTCAATATTTATATAACATACTTTGTTGATGTGTTCTGCATTTAAAAACAACTATTAAGTACAATGTATCTTTTCCTGATTGCATCAATTATACCGGTATTTATTTTAATTTTATATTTTATTTAATATTTTTAATAAATTTATAATATAATATTATCTCATTTAATTTAAATATTATTATATTATATTTAATTTTATTTAAATTATAATATTAATAGAATTAACTTTAAATATATATACGTCATATTATTTTTATTAATAAATTTATATTATAAATTATAATTTATTATATTTTTTATTATTTTTATATTTTTATTGATCTCATTTTTTATCTATTAAAAATAAATAAAATATCTTAATTAATAATATTTTATTATTATCTTATCTCATTAAAAATTAATTAAAATAAAATAATATAAATTTTAAAAATTAATAAATTATTTTATAAATTTTATTAATATATCTTCTTAATTTATATATTTAATTTATATTATAATATATTACAACTTGATAGCAAAATCACTTGGCCTGTGATAACAGAAGAAAAAAATTACTTTGACTTGCATCTATAAATTATTAGTTCAAAATATTCTTTAATAATTTATTATTCTGTATTTCATTTATCTTAAAATTTATGGATTTATTAGTATATTTATATATTAAAATTTATCCTTTATTTTCCTATTTTCCTGAGTTGCATAGAAGCAAAATATAAAATATATAATAAATATAATATTTTTACAGTAAACTTTCTTAAGTTGAAATGTTAATATAAAGAAAAGAATTAAATTAACATACAACACGAAACTTCACTGGGATGCCTTTCAGACAGAAATAAAAAACGTTTTGAAAATTTCGGACCGTAAGGGTCAATGTCACTTCAGAGCGAAAAAAGTAACAATGTCACGTCCACAGTTTTTATGAAAAATTTAATAACTCACCTAATAAAATATATAACAAAAAAATTATTTTTATACACGTCCATCTATAACGTTACACATACATTGAAATATTTAAAATTATTTTATTAAAAAATTAATTTTATTATTTTAATTGATATTTATCTGATAAATATCAAAACTATTTTTATTAATGTTAAAATAACATTTTTATTTTTAAAAATATTTAAACAATAAATTTTAAAAAATATCAATTCTTTATTAACCATTATATAATAAGAACTAATATTATATAAAGTATTGCTATATACTTATGTGCTAAGTCTTCTTGTCTTATTATTGACTTACAGTCAATGTCTTATTATTTACCTACAGTCAATGTCTTATTAAAGGAGAAAAAAAAAGTGATTTGCTTTGTCATTTCACTTCTTTTCCCATTTTATTGCAACTGATTTTTTATAATCAAACCTTATATACGTGTGATTTATACTAAAAAGTGGTTAGAATTTTTTAAACTTAAACCCGATATAAGTAATGAACTCATTTTTGAGTTTAATTTATGTTTCTATAAATTTATAAAAGCTTTTTTTTCACAATCAACTTTGCATTTTAACATACAGAGGAGGTTACTAACTTACTGAGAACTGAAGATGGAGACTACTTATGAGAAGAAGCGTGAAACAAAGAACAAAACTGCAGAAAGAGGCTTAATTGATTTGGTTTTCTCTTGGTCGATTAAGGATGTTCTCAACGACAATCTTTATAAAGACAAGGTGCATATTCTTCCCTTTAAGCTCAATGTATTATATAAATATAATAACCTATTGTTTTGATTTATAAATGTTTATACATTTTGCTTTATTAAAATTTTCTTGTATTGTAATATTTAAATACATTAAATTAAGTCGATAACACATGTTATAGTTATCTAATATATTTTAATCTATATTAGTTATGTGGTGATCATATTGTATTGATTATAACTTGAATTTAAATTTATAAATAATTGTTTCTAATATACACATTCAAATATCAATGTATTATATAAATATAATAACCTATTGTTTTGATTTATAAATGTTTATACATTTTGCTTTATTAAAATTTTCTTGTATTGTAGTATTTAAATACATTAAATTAAGTCGATAACACATTATATAGTTATTTAATATATTTTAATCTGGATGTGTTGATCACGTTATATTTGTCTTAACTTGAATTTAAATTTATAAATAATTGTTAAAATTTGTGATTCATTGTTACGATAATGTATCATGTCAAGATTATCGATTCTAATATACACATTCAAATATCAATTTATCTCGTAAATATTTGAGATTATTAATTTGATTATTTTTACGTTCTAATATATAGTTTAAAAATTTCGATGAATATTACATTGATCTAACAATTAACTAATTACAAATTATTAATTTGATCAGGTAAAGAAAATATCAATGAAATTCTCATCAGAGAAAGAATACTTACAATCATTTATAGATCCTCTTGTTGAAGAAGTACATGCTGGTTTGTTATCAAGCATGAAGACTATATGCCGAGCACCATCTTCTAGAATATTGGATATTAGAAAATCAAGTGACGTTAAATTTCCTTGTGATTTATGTTACCAAATAAACACATTGCAAACTGATATGAGAAATAAGAGGAACAATATTGCAGTTTATATGCCTGGAGACCTAATTGTCATAACAGATATAAAACCAAGGTCTCATTATGATTTACCTAAAACATTTCATGCCATTGCTCATATCGAAAGGGTTGAAGATGATGGGAGAGTTTTTGTCCTCTCAATTCGATCATCAAAACCTCTCAATTCGATCATCGAAAGGGTTAAAAAAGGCAATATAACTCTTTATGCTTTTTGTTTAATAAATATGATTACAAGTTTACGTATGTGGAAAGCACTGCATCCTGATTCGGAGGAGAATATGAAGATTATTCAGAGAGTTTTACAATCAAAATTTGTTGTAAGAAGCTCATTCATTGTCTTCTCTTATTTTATATTTCCTTTTTATTTAGATAGATTTCCCTATATACTCTAGTTGTATAATTATTTGTTATAAGTATTAACGTTAAGCGAATTCATTATAGTCATTAGCTTTAAAGCTTTGTTCTTCCTCCTTGTAGGATGTGGTTCAATGTTATCTTTGTTCCAATCAAGCAAAATGCCCTGACCTTTCTTTATGTACAAAGGCCACCTCTTCAGATTTAAATGAACCCCAACAAGCTGCTGTATTGAGTTGTATTGCTATGAAAGAGTGTAATCATCTAAATTCTGTTAAACTAATATGGGGGCCTCCTGGTACTGGAAAAACAAAGACCATTGCTTTCTTATTGGACTCCCTCTACATGATGAAATGCAGAACACTTGCATGTGCTCCGACCAACAATGCAGTTTTGGAAGTTACAGAGAGGTTGTTAAAGAAAGTGACAGAGTCTTTTGAATATAATACATATGGGCTCGGAGATTTAGTGTTGTTTGGGAATGCAAAACGGCTGAAGATTGATGAGAGCGGTGATCTTCTTGATGTGTTTCTTGATCGTCGTGCTAATATATTGAGTAAATGCTTTGAACCGAATTTTGGGTGGAATGGCAGTTTAATTTATGTGATCAGCTTGCTTGAGAACCCTATAGATCATTATCTTATGTACTTGAAAGATTGGGTAGTTGAAAATAATGTAGATGAAGTCGAAGACAGAGATAAGAATGGTGAAAATGAGGAAGAGGAAAAAGATAATTATGAGACTTCAGATGATGAGAGCAACGAAAGTAAAAAAGGAAAGAAGAAAGTGAAAGATGAAATCACTAAAAAAAAGATAAAAAGTGAAGGATTGAAAAAGGTTATTGCTCAAACGTTGGAAAAAAACAAGAACATCAAAAAGCTTGAGAATATAAATCAGAAGTCTGAGCATGAAGAAGAAAAAAATGACAATGACACTTTGCAAAACAACAAAAAGCAAGAGAATGAGAATAAAAAATGTGTTCCTCCTTTGACCTTTGCAGAGTTTGTAAGCAAGAAATTTGATCTTATTGGAGAGAAACTTTTATTTCACCTTGTGAACTTGTATAAACATCTTCCGACTAGTTTCATCTCTGTTGAAGTAGTCAAGGAAATGATTAGAGCTTCTGATTCTCTCAAACATTTTCTAGCATTGTTGCAAAAGTTTACAATTGATGAATTAGAGGTTTATTTAAAGAATTATGTGTTTGGTACTAAAAGTGGCTGCTTAAAGAATTTGAGTAGCACAAAAGATGATTGTCTCAAAATCCTAAGGTTACTCCCTAAGATATTTCATATTAGAGCTTTTGACTCACTCAAAGATTTTTTAGTATTGTTGCAAAAGTTTAAAAATGGAGAATTAGAGGCTCACTTTGAGAATTATGTGCTTGGTATTGAAAGTGACTGCTTTAAGGATTTGAATGACGCACGAGATGAATGCCTTAGCATCCTAAGGTTACTCCCTCAAACATTTCATGTTCCCGATTTCAAAGAAGATGAGGAAATAAGAGACTTTTGTTTATCAAATGCATGTTTGATCTTTTGTACTGTATCAAGTACTGCAAAATTGCACAAAACTGGGATTTCTCCTATTGAACTTTTGGTTATAGATGAAGCTGCTCAACTTAAAGAATGTGAATCAATTATTCCTATGCAACTTCCTGGTATTCGTCATGTCATACTTATTGGGGATGAGAAACAACTCCCTGCTACGGTTATAAGCAAGGTTTAGTATACTTTCACTATTATGATTTTTCTTTATGTTACGATGTTTGGTTTCTGAAATAATTTTAATATACTTTCATTAGATATCTGAAGAAGCTGACTTTGGAAGAAGTATGTTCGAGAGGCTGGCACTTCTAGGCCATGAGAAACATCTTCTCAATGTCCAACATAGGATGCATCCTTCCATAAGTTCATTCCCAAATACGGAATTCTATGGAAATCAGCTAATGAATGGCAGAAATGTTGAAGAAATGAGTTACACTAGACTTCTTGAGGGAAAAATGTTTGGTTCATACTCGTTCATTAATGTGACGTATGGTAAGGAAGATTCAGATGACAAACGCAGTGTGAAAAATATGGTCGAAGTTGCTGTAATCTCCGAGATAGTTTCAAGACTTTATAAAGGTATGACACTCACTAATTGTGTTACATAAAGCTCCACAATTTATACTGAGCAATGATAATAAAAGAATTATTTTTTTTTGTTTTTGATACTAAAAGAATGTATTAGGACAAAGATGAAGGTTCGAGTAGGTGTCATATCTCCATATAGAGCTCAAGTTTTTGCAATTCAAGAGAAAGTAGAAAAATATTCTACTGATGATAATGGAGATTTCTCTGTTAGTGTTCGTTTTTTTGATGAATTTCAAGGTAGTGAAGAGGATGTGATAATCATCTCTACTGTTAGATGTAATGCATCTGGAAAGATCGGTTTTCTTTCGAACCACCAAAGGACTAATGTCGCACTAACTCGTGCTAGGTAATATTTGAAATGCTTTTGAATTTCGAAGCTATATTTAAGCATGCGTTCAATTTTTATTTTTATTTTTTATTTGTCTTTTTTCAACTTCTATATTAGATAATGTTCAACTTCTACTGTTGTTTAAGTTAATGATCAAGTTATGAAGTTACGAACAAATTGTGCAGGCATTGCCTGTGGATATTGGGGAATGAAAGTACTCTAATAAAAAGCGACTCTGTTTGGAAGAGTCTTGTCATAGATGTCAAGGAAAGAGAGTGTTTTTTCAACGTGGATGAAGATGAAACCTTGACACGTGTTATTGCAGTTGCATTGTTTGAGCTTAAACAAATCGATATTCTACCCAACATTTTTCCACTTTTATTTAGAAATACAAAATGGAAGGTATCGAACATATTTAATTAGTACTCAATATGTGTTTGTTTCTTCTCTGTTTGATTTACGTTTATTCTGTTATGTGCATACTAATTGTTTTTCATTTGATAAAACTGCTTTGTGTGCTTAACTATTTAGAGCACTTCAAGTTTGTTTCTGAATAATATTTGACCTGGATAAGCAATGAGGATGGCTATCAACTAAAACTAAACAAAAAATATGTTAATGAGGAAATAGAAGAAGCCTTGCGACTGTTGGTCTCTTCTCACTGATCACTGCTCTAATCAATTGCTTATCTCTTCTCACTGTTCTCTGCTCAAATTAATTGTTGAACTCACTGCAATTTCGTTGTGCTGTCTATTATCTCTTAAATGTTCTTGGCAATTTTTAGATTGCTAGAATTGAAGGAGATGAACTTGATCTGTTGTTCTTCCCTGTGAGTGTGAATTCTCTCAGGTATTGCCTTCTAACCTGGAGTAGCTCGGCTTACATTTGTGTATGGCTTGAGAGATGATCGTACTCAGTGTGAGGTTCAGACCACAAAATTTATTAATAAAAAATAACAAATTGTCCTTCGTTTCATGCTAACAAATAATATTAATTAGAGTTTTTAATGTGCAATTCTGTCTTTGAACATGTCAGATGTACTTATTCTAGGCTCTTTTCTTTTTCAAAATTTGAGGGAATAAAATGATATTTTATTGAAACCTTAGAGGTTGGATTGGTAATTATCCTATTAAATATTCATAAAATGTATTGAAATTGATGTTTTTTGGTTACATATGTACTAGATTTTCAAATTATTTAAATCTTGAAATTTATTTTGTTTAAGGTTTGCTTTGATGATGCTTTCTGGATATCCATGACCAAAGTTGGAAACACTGAGATATGCATGGAGATTCTTTCTATGTTGGAAAATCTTTCAATTGGATGGAGACAAACCAAAAGGATAAATCATAATTTCCAATGTGAATATTCCTCTCTTTTATTAGAAGGTTACAAGGTCACCGAGCATCTTTACCTAGTTTGGAATGTTGATGTTCTCTATGAGGCTTCCCACTATATTCAGATTTTGAAGATTTGGGAAATTTCGACATTATCCAATTTACCAAAGTTAGAACAAAAACTAGACAACATTTTCAAGAGATATTCAAAAGATAAGATCAATTGCTGCAAGTTCACAAATTATGAGGGGTAATTTTGACTTTCCCTTTATGTGTACATTTACAATTTTAAGATGATGTTATACACGCTGCTACTTGAGACATTGTTTAACTTTAATTGTCCATATAACATATAGCATAACAATAAAATCTTTGCAGTACTAACAGGAATTTGTTTACATTTGACAAAGCTTTTGACTATATATATATCAACAAAATTTTGACTTTCATTTATTTGCTTACTTTTCATTTTCAATGATATCTAAATTTTTGACTATGTTGGCAACTAGCTATTGCGAGTGAAAAACGATTGGGGTCCTATTTTATGTAAAATCTACTCACAAAAACATGTAGTGTATTTTTTTTCCATCCTGATGTGCCTTTCAAGACAAACTCCCATTACTATCTTTTAAATTTTCTTTATTTATATTTCTCTGTAGAAGAAAGTTATTAATTCTGGATTTTTTAAACACTAATTACTTTTTATATTATAATTTGTGTAGTGACTTTGTTGTTCCTAAGAGATGGCTTGATGACATGATTTGTACTGAAGATGATGCTGGGGAATCATTATCGAAACCACTTGCTTCATTAAGTTTGTTGGATAAGTCAGAAACATCATCTTCATTTACAGGTTGGTTATTAATTATTATATTTATGTAATATGAGAAACCAAACCTCTCTTTTACATGGCGCTTATTACTTGGACAAATAGCCTCATGAAATGAGCTTCTTATATGTTTTCTTTGTTAGATATCACTCAAAGTCCCAAATGAGCAGATATGATACAATGAAGGTGACTCTAAGAGGGTTACACAAAGACAAATGAAGTAAGCTTTAATTGATTAACATTCAATATATCTTCCCGTTTGACTCTTAAACCATTTCAACAATATGATGAAATTACTAATACTGTAGCATGGTTCTTTTGTTTTCAGGATGTAGAATCAGCTTACTCTTTTTGGTCTATATTTGACATATCTAAGCTCTCTCTCTCTCTCCCCTCCGTTTTTAACTAAAGAGGGTCATGTGTTGTTTGTTTTTAAGGTTAGTGACATTTTGCTAGTAAGGGCTTTTATTTAATATTTGAGTTGTATTTGGAGTCTTTTATGGTTACTGTGGTCTGTAATTTTTGATACTTTTTTTCTAATATGAACCTAATTTTCTTCGAAAAGTAAAAATCTGACTTCTTTATGCAAGTTAAAGTTAGGAGTAATTCTATATGTACCGAGTTGCAAATTATGGATATTATCCATTGGTATTTAGATGTAGGCCTCATATCTCCACTGATGGGACCTACTACAATTTATATAGCATTTACTTGGCATCATTTCATCATCTTTTTAACTATTTAATTTGTGGTTTTTGGACATTTCATTTTGATAGCATTATTTCATATCTTAACTCTTTAATTTGTATTTTTTGTACATTTCATTTTACACTAGTTGTTGGTTGAACTTTGGCATAGATTTCAAATCCTTAAGGAATATATCCTTGAAACACTAGGGTATATATTTTATTGATAATTGTTATAAATTAGCACTTATAGAAGTGAAGATCGTGTCTAATTTTAATTGTATAAATATATAATAATAAACGACAGTAAAATAATCAACAGTGAGAAAAATAAATTACATATTGAAAAAAATTCACTAATAATCAAATGTAGATATAAACATCAACTTTTAGAGAACTTTATAAAATATATCAAATCTAAAATATATTCACAAAATATTCTCCTCTAATTTATTGATAATATATAACAAGATAAATTAAATATTAGGCTGGCGAAGAAGAAGAGCTGTTGAAAAACAAATATATATATTCCCTCTGCTCTGCTATCTGTTTCCCGCTTCAATTATTTTCCCTTTCCTCTGGCGGCTAGCTTCTCACGCAATATATATATATATATAAGAATAGGCGAAGAAGAAGAGCTGTTGAAAAACAAATATATATATTCCCTCTGCTCTTCTATCTGTTTCCAGCTTCAATTATTTTTCCTTTCCTCTGGCGGCTAGCTTCTCACGCAATATATATATATATATATAAGAATAGGCTAAGGGTTTAATTATGATATAATGGGTCATAATGTTTTGTGCCAATATTTTAACAGTAATAGAAGTCAAGTTCCAATTTGGAGACAGATTATTTTTAACAATTTATCTTTTTAAGCTGAACATATTATTGAGAGAATATTCTAGATATAGTATTTAAGGATATCATATTCCTATTTAGATAGCTTTACGAGACAAATGTATGGATGATATAGAGAAACCTTCTACTTGAGTCTTTGACTTTTTGCAAATAAGAGAACCATTTTAATTAAAGCGCAAATATAAATGTCTTGATAACATCATGATACACCAACAATACATGTACCTGCCTCATATAAAAAAATTAGGGCACGAATACATGACACCTACACTGTGGAGCAATCAACCACGTGCAGGTAAATTCCCCATGCATGCCTCGTGTGTCCTAACCACTCGAGATATCGAATGGCCCAGTGTATGACACATATCTAAGCCTGAGGTGCTTGGGCCACAAATTGTTTGAGAATAGAGTATGACTTTGGTTGATGCCTAAACATCAAACCTCCAATCCTTTACAGACTGCTTTTGGTCGGAGTGGAGGAGTGTAGCATTATTTTCTATGCTATGTGTCAAACTGCTTTTAGTTTTTCTGCATGGTAGAGTTTTGTGATTATATGATGCCTCATATTATCAGTTTTGTTGCATTCCAATCTATAAGAAGGATAACCATGTAAATTTCCATTCTTCCTTGACCTAAAATTCCAGGTTATCTACTGTTTAAAAAAGTTGGATGGTTTATGTTTTGTTTAACTCACCGTGGCACCTTCTAACCCCTCTCCACCACTGCACTTTGAGCAAGAGACAGTTTAAGCCACTGAGCTTCTTGTCTGATATTCAGTTTAGATCGTGAACTTAAAATAGTTTCTAGAATTTCAAAAGCTTAATATAAAACAGATCGAGCTAATGCCTACACAGCCAAGGGTAATAACTGTTGATAGTTGCTAAAACAAATGGGAGAAATAAATACAAGTAACTAACTATCTTTGTATTAAAATAATTTCCTCGGGTTTTTGCCTTAAATTTACAAAATACAACGGAAAAAATCAGGTGTTATTCCAGTGCTAACTACCAGAATTGAGTGGCTGATGATGCCTGTTTCTTCCATTGCCTTGGAAAATAGTGGGAAGAATAGATAATAAAAATAACAAGACTTATACAAAAAGCAATATAACGACCTAATGAATCTAGCACGGTAAAGAGTTGCCTCCATGAAGAGGCTTAGATCAATAACTAGACTGTACCGACAAGGCAAACTCACTATTTTGCATAACGATCAACAAGGCCCTTGGCTCCATCCGGTGCGAAAAACCTTGCCTGCACATAACCCAGTTAGCCATAGTTAAAATCTAGGGCAAACTCGTAATAATTTACAAAGTACGAAGAGATATCCAAATTTCACAATGTGACAATTTCAACTCAATTAATCTCCGTTGTAACTGCCTTGCATGCTTTTGTAACTTTGTTACATATGTGTGTAGCAGAGAAAATTTTCACATAGTGAAATTTGTGAAACCCACCTACATTATGAATCTGTTGCAATCTCAAGCTTATATCAAGCGATTTCTGTAAAATCTTTCTCCTACACAAGCACGAACATACTAGTGTCCTCTGACTTTTTAGTTAAAAGAATCGTTGTTATACACTAGTTTTGAAATATCGATGTTGGTGAATATGTAAGATATAATTTTTACAAAAATATTGAAAATATTGTTATTGTCGACAGAAATTTTGAAAAAAAATTATGAAAACTATAAAAACTTCGAAAAATACGAAGAAAAAAATTATAAAACTTTATAAAATGTCAAAACAATCAATTATTTATATTTTAAGCTAATTTTTTTATTTAACATATGTATTTTTAAATATATAAAATATTTATATTAATCAATAAGTTGATTAATTAATTAAAATATTATTTAATAAAATATATATTCGTTTTTGTTAAATATTATAGAATAAATAGTTAAAATGAATAGACTATCTAATTGTAACTACTATAAATAAATAAATCTCGATAGTATGAAAATGAATTTCATTGATTATTTGTTTTTAAAAATATTTATATATATATAGAAAATAAGTTTAAAAAAAAAAAGAGAATATATTATCTACTATAAAAATGAGAAAAAAATAAATTGAAATGATTACTCAAAAAGAAGAAAAAACATAAATATAAATCAACAATTGATATTTTTGATATTTTGTTCAACATTTTAACGACATTTTAGCGACAATATCTACAATATTCAGGATCATCATGTTGTTTGTTCTTGATATATATAAATAAACATCATGTTTCAATATCAGGATGTATAAAAAAACGTTTATACTTTCATCCCTGGTTATACATAAAAGGGATAAAATTATATATATCAAGAACAAACAAGAGGGTGATCCCGGTGATGTGTCGAACTTAAACTAAACACAGCATCAATATGCTATATCCGATCTAAACCAGGGAAACAAGAGATGTAGTGAGACACTAGACAGAATTTTTACCACGATCAAAATTTTGTATTATTTCTTTTGGAATAGAATATTTTCCCACAAAGAGTTGGTTATGTTTTCTTTTTTAGATGATGAAGTAAAATTCTCTGACTAGACTGCACATAGTGTTTAGCAAATAAATAATTAACTTAGGTAAACTGTGAGAATTCAAGTACAGGTTATCATGTACTCACTTGTATAAACATCCTCTCTGCATCTCCAAGTTTTCCATTTTCTTTCAAAATAATACCCTGAGATTATCAGATGAAAATAAATTCAAGAGCCAAAATGCAAGTTATTTCGTGTATACCATCCAAATATCTTTAATAAAATTTCTAACTAGCAGGAAAATATATAAAAGAGAATCTTAGCCAATATAGTGAGCAGGCGAAAGAACCTTTGCCAAGTAACCACGGAAGTCATTTGGGTGACTGGAGATGAGTTGATCGTAGACAGAAACAGCATCACCTATATGTCCCCAATCTGAATAGGCTTTTCCCAGAAGTAAATCAACCTGAAAATTAATGAAATACAACCAACCCCAGGAAGAATATAGAACTATATACTATGTTTCAAATAAAAAACAACTAATCTGATAAGTATCTTGTAATACATATATGAAGAAAAAAACAACTTACTTGAACAGGGTCCACCTTCTTTGGATCTGTTTCTTTACTAGTGCGTTCAGTTCTCACATCTAAATTTTCTTTACTTAGGCGCTCCTTAGAGGCAAGAAGGACTTGAACAGCCTTGAATCATGTGAGAAGAATGAAACTAATTTAATACCAGAGGTACTATTTTGAAAAAGGATGTATTAACAACTTCACTAATAATTCATCAACATAGAAGACAACTGCAGCTTAAAATATCATGAGTAATCATCAGATGCCTGTCTATTACAATCACCAGCAGTTTCCATTTCAAAACATTACTTTCTATATCAAACTTCAATAAGATCATTGCGTAATAACCCATTTATTATAACAAACCTCTTCTGGTTTCTTGGCCGCAAGTAATGCATTTGTGTGGCCCCGTAGAACTTCAAAATTGAGATATGGAGAAACCTGTCAAGTAACAACATTTTTTTTTTTTGGGGGGGGGGGGGCGGAATAATCAAATCCCAAATATATTTTAGCAACCCAAAATGAAAATCGAACCATTAAAATATAAGTAGTAAATTCAAAACCAAATTTAATCATCCATGAGTAAGTATAATTTAAAATTTAGGGTTTAAGGTTCTAGGTTTAGGATTTTTATTTTGGAATCAGGGTTTGGGGTTTGGGGTTTGAGGTTTAGGTTTTAGGGTTTGTTTTAGGATTAGAGTTTAGGTAATGGGTTTAGAGGTTAGGGTTTAACATTTATAATGTGAAATGAGAATGAGAATAGTAACAAATAATGAATGTGGATTAGAATGAAGTTTAGGGTTTAGGATTTATAATGTGAAATAGGGATAAGATTTGGATTTGGAACAGAAATGAGAATAGGAACGAAAGAATGAATGTGAATGAGGATTGAAATAAGAATAGTAATGAGAGAATGAATGAGAATGGAATTAAGTTTTAGGGATTGAATTTATGAGTTACATTTTTAGATTTATATTTTAAGGTTTAGGATTTACAACATAAAATGGGAATGAGATTTGAAATTGGTATAAGAATAGGAATGAAATAATGAATGAGAATTGGAGTAGAAATTGGAATGAGGGTTTGAATTTATGATTTATAGTTTTAGAATTAAGGTTTAGGGTTCAAAGTTTATAATGTGAAATGGGAATCATATTTGGAATTGGAATATGAGTGAAAGAATGAGTGTGAATGGGAATGGGAATGGGAATTGGAAATAAATTTTAGGATTTGAATTTATGATATATAATTTTTGGTCTAGGTTAAGAGTTAGATAATTGGAATTAAGATTTAGGATTTTGGGTTGATAATTTGAAATGGGGATGAGATTTGGATTTGGGATATGAATTAGAATAGGAATGAGAATGTAATTATAATTTAAAAATTAAATGTACAAATTATATTTTCTAAATTTAGGGTTTAGATTTAAGGATCTAGGATTTAGGTTTTATAGTGTGAAATTGGAATGAGATTTAGAATTGGCATAAGAATGATAATAATAATAAAATAATTAATGTGAATGAAATTAAGATGGAGGGTTTGAGATCCTGTTATTGTTCTTTGGTTACATTGGGTACTAGAAAAAGACTTTGTATTTAAGAACTTATATTAATAGATTTTTTAGTATTTTAGGGTTTGGATTAGGTTAATTTTTCAAACCACATCAATTTCTTGTTTTCTTGTGTTTTTATTGATTTTTTGCTTCCATTTTAGCTTTTGTTACTTTGTGATATTTACATTTCAGCTATGTTTAACAAATAGTTTAAAATTTAGGATTTAAGGTTTAGAGTTTAGGATATAAGTAATTAGAATAATAATGTGATTAAGATTTAGGGTTTGAATTTATGGTTTACAATTTTAGATTTAGAGTATAGAATTTAGAATCTATAGTTTTAGGGTTGGGGTTTAAAGTTTATAATGTTAAATGGAATGAAATTTGGAATTTGGATGGGAATGATATTCGGAATTCCGATAGGAATGAAAATGAATGAGAATCGAAATGACAATATAATTAAGATTAGGGTCTAGAATTTAAGGTTTAAGGTATAAAGTTTATAATAGAAAATGAAAATGAGATTTAGAATTTAAATAGGAATGAAATAATGAATGTGAATGGAAAAGGAAATAAAATTAGAAATGAAATTTAAATGAAAATTTGATTAAAATTTTTGGTTTGGGTTTTTGTATGCGAGATTTTTAGGTGTAATGAGACTTCAAGTTTGAGTGTTGCTTTGGATATTGGGTATTATAAAAAGATCTTATATTTAAGAACTAATATTAATGGATTTATTTAGAACATTGGGATGTAGATTAGGTTAATTTATCAAATAACGTTAATATCTCATATTCTAGTGTTTTTATTGATTTTTTGCTTCCATTTTAGTTTTTGTTGCTTTGTGAAATTTTTACGTTTCTGTTATGTCCAACAAATGATTTAAGGTGTAAGGAATCGAAATGAGAATGAAAAATGATCATGTAATTAAGATTTAGGGTTTAAATTTATGATTTATAGTTTTAGATTTAGGGTCTATAGTTTTAAGGTTTAAAGCTTAAAGTTTATAATCTTAAATGAGATTTGGAACTTGGATAGGAATGATAATAGAAACGAAAGAATGAATGTGAATGATAACAAGAATGAAAATTAAAATGACAATATAATTAGGATTTATGGTTTAGAATTTAAGGTATAAGGTTTAAAGTTTATAATGGGAAATGAGAATGAGATTTAGAATTTGAATAGGAATGAAGGAATGAATGATAATGGGAAAGGAAATTTGAATGATAATTTAATTAAGATTTAAGGTTTAAAGTTTATAATTTGAAACAAGAATGAGATTTGGAATTGGGATATGAATAAAAAAATGAATGTGCATCGAAATGGGATTTGTAATCCAAAATGGAATATGAATGAGAATGAGATGGACTTAAGATTTAGGATTTGAATTTATGATTTACAATTTAGTCTAGGGTTAAGATTAGGGTTTAGGGAATTGGAGTAGAAATGAAAATGATAATAGAAATTAAGATTTAGGATTTGAATTTACTATTTATATTTTTAGATTTAGATTTCAATTGTAGAGTTTAGAGTATAATATTAAATGGTGATGAGGTTTGGAATTAGAATAGGAATGGAATAATGAATGTGAATGAGAATAAGAATTGGAACGAAAATGTAATTATAATTTAGGGACTAAATTTACATTTTTTAGAGTTTAGAGCTTATAATGTGATATTGGAATAAGATTTGGAATTGGGATAGAAATAAAAGAATTAATGTGAATGAGAATGGAACTAAGATTTAAGGTTTGAATTTATGATGTAGGATTTAGGGTTAGGATTTAGAGTTTAGAATTTAGAGTTTAGAGGTTAGGATTTAGGAAACAAATTTAAGGTTTAAGGTGTAGAGAATAGGTATGGGAATGAGAATTGGAATGATGATGTAATTAAGATTTATGATTTGAATTTACAATTAGATTGAGGGCATATAGTTTTGGGGTTTAAGGTTTAAAATTTATAATGTGAAATGGGAATGAGATTTGGAATTTGAATAGGAATGAAAGAATTAAAGGAAAAGAAAATGAAAATAGAATTAAGATTTAGGATTTGAATTTATGATTTACGATTTATAATTTTTGATCTAAAGTTTAGTTTAGAGTTGGGAGAATTAGAATGAGAATGTAATTAAGATTTAAGATTTGAATTTATGATTTATAGTTTTAGATTTAGGGTTAGGATTAGTGTTTAGTGTTTTAGAATTAAGGTTTAGGGTTAAAGTTTAAAATGTAAAATAGGAATGAGATTTGGAATCGGGATAAAACTAAGAAAAGGAATGAAAGAATGAATGCACTTGTGATTTGGAAAGGGAATTAGAATGAGAAAAGAATTAAGATTTAGAGCTTGGATTTACCATTTACATTTTTTTGGTCTAGGATTTAGTGTTTAGAATCGAGAGTTTTGGGGTTTGCGATTTAGCGTTCAAAGTTTATAATGTGAATGGGAATGAGATTTGAAATTGGGATAAGAATGAGATCTGAAATTGGAATAGAATGTAATTAAGATTTAAGGTTTGAATTTACCATTTATAGTTTTTGGTTGAGGATTTAAGTTTTATAGTTTGTGCTTATATTTTTAGTATTTAAGATTTCGAATTTTAGGTTTAGTTTATAATTTATAATGTGAAATGAGAATAAAATTTGGAACGGGGATATGAATGAAAGAATTAATGAAAATTAAAATAATTATTATAAGGAGAATGTAATTAAAATTTAAGATTTGAATGTACGATTTGCAATTTTAGATTTAAGGTTAGGATTTAAAATTTAAAATGTGAGATGAGAATGAGATATGGAATTGGAGATAGGAACGAAGGAAGAGAATTAGAATGTTAATTGGGATAAGAATGAAATTAAGATTTACAGTTCAAGTTTATGATTGACAATTTTAGATTTAGGAGTCTAGCATAGGACATAGGATTTAGGGGATTTAGGGAAGTGGAACGAGAGTGTGAATTAGAATTTGAATGGAAATCGGAATAGAAATTATATATATATATATATATATATAATGAGAGAATCAAGCTCTTCATTTTATACTTTAGAACTAATTTGACCTCCAAAAGAGTCTAAGCTCTTTAGTAAGCCTTTAGACTCTCTATTGCTCAATGTTATTTGGGTTTTAACGTGTGGCTTTAGATTTTGACATGAGGCTTTAACACAGACGAGTTCGACCAGAGCCTTCAACAAAGATGAGTTCAAATGTAATAATAATCCTAAGTTTGTTTCACTTTTTCCTCAATTTTTTTAATCGTTCTGGAAAAGAAAATGGGGCAATGCCAAAACTGAACCATTCCATAAAATTCATATCCAATCCGTTCCAGTAATAAATGATGTGGGTGTGGCCAAATTTAATTATTCAGCAGGTATTACCAATGGTTATTGGGAGCACCACACTATTTGACACCTCTAGGCCAACATGTACGTGTTTACCTTCTACATTTATCTTTCTCCCTAATTATTACTATCTCTCTCCTAAGTTCTCCCCATTCTACTATTCTTCCTTGTTTCCTACATCAATTACTCAAGTCAATCGATGTACTGACACCGTACTAAAAGATATCCCATAGTTTCAGATGCCCCATATTGGAACAAGTTTATCCAAACAGGAAACAACAAAAAATCATTCTAATGCATACAAAAGTAAAGAGTAACGATATTGCCACAATTACTTTTACTAGTACTACAATAAAAATATATAACATGTCAATTTTACCCCTCGTATTAATTACACATTAGTGTCATTACTTCTGGATAAAGTTGTAGTTAATATAATATTCTTGTGGCATTATCAATTTACATTGTGGTAATATCATTACCTTTAATGATTATGTGATAAACATAAAAAGTAACAAGAGGATAACATATATTGAAAGCATACCTACCATTGAAGCAGTTTTATATGCATCAGCACTTCCCCCATAATCCTTTAGTTTATATTTAACTTCTCCAAGCAAACGAAAAACATCAGGGTCGTTTGGATTCTCCTATGTCATATAAAGCATAAATAAAGTGAAGATTAGACTAATTTGGAATGGAACTTGTTGAGCAGCCACCAGCAAACAGTTTGTTAATGTGTCTGACCAGACCTTTTTCAAGTCCTCCAGCAGCGATGCGGCACGGGTATACTCTCCTAACTCAGCTAAGGTTACAGCAGCACCCTACAAATCAGTCAAATCATCTTTAGAAATATTACTACAGGACCTTAAGATGTTCAGCACGCAAACAGGTAACAAGTTTTGGATACCTATCTATACAGCTTTCATTTCTCTGAATCCCCATAGGAAGAATGCAGCAATTGAGCATCTCTTTAAGTGTTTTTTTTCACTATTTCATTTTTGGGAAAACTAAATGGTACATAATTATGATTTCATCTCCTTGTTTTTCACCTAGTTCTTCCTATCTAGCCAAAAAATACGCACCAAAGATGAGTGCCTTGGTTAATTTCAGTTGTCCTTTTTGTACAACAGATTGATCAAATGGTATTTGTGTTGACTATGATCCCAAATATGAAGCAGGATAGTATTATATAGGTTGCCTTTCTGACTTTGGAGACATTTCAACTGCTGCCATAGAGTAAACTAATACATATGACTGATCGCACTTTTATCTTGATATTGTATTACCTTTAATTTTAATTCCAAAACCAAGCAAGCATATGGGAGTAGCAACAAACAAGACATAAAGAACGAGTCAAAACTCAACCTAATTCATTTCTTCTTGTTGCATCATGGCATAGTAACCCAGAAAAAAAAATAATATACTTCATAAATGTTTGACTTACTTCGAGAGCAGCTGCATCTTTTGGGGAATTACTCAGTGTTACCTCATATTCTTTTAGTCTAGTCTGCCAAGTATCGTAAAAAAAAGTGAAGAAAAAATTGTTTAACGTCTTTTAGACAATTATTCTGTGATCCAACAGAAATACAAAGTATAGAAAAATATATTAGATAGGGTCGACCAAAGAGTAATAGACTATTGCCTAGAAAGGTTTTGGTTGTTTCCAATAAAAGAGAAAATCACATTGCTAGGATGAATCTCTTTTATTCCATGCTCAACATACAAAGTATTTCCATGTTCTAGATCTAGCTGTGTGTGTTTAGTAACAGCCAAGTGTGTCCCACGTCAATTTTAGTTGTGCAACAGAACTACACTTTGAAGAAAATAAATGATAGACTACTGAAAATATTACCTGAAGGATAACTTTCTCTTCTTCTGACAGTTTGCTATTGACAGTAGCAGCATCTTCAGTAGGGCTAACACTATAAAATGAAGACTATATCAATATGAAATAAATTCTGAGACATTCCAGGCAATCGAGAGTCAAGGTAAGAAATTTGCTAATAACAAGATGGCAGGTCAGAAGTAAGTGCAAGTAGTTCAATCCTCTTTCATAAGTACTCAAAAGACAGATTAATACAGTGAGAGAGATTTGAAAAACCTAGTGGCAATGTCTTAGTCAACTTAATATGCCAGAGTAAACAAGAGATGGGGGGAGCTGCTCGTTATATCTTTACAGGCAGGTTAATAAATAGGCATTATGACAAATCAAGGACCTTTGGTAGGATAAAACAAGACAAGTATTTAAGATTATCTAAAAGTTTTTGCTCTACCACCTACTTACTGCAAACATAAGAAAAAAAAATTAGCTGATACGGGAAAAAGTAACCAACCATAGCATACCTTCCAGAAGGAAGAAAGTCTCCAAGAGCAAATACCAAACCAAAAAGCACAACAGCTACACCTACTCCAATCTAAATACGTCAAACACAAATTAGACATGCAAGCACATCATAAATACTACAGAAACTTAAATGGAAACGTTTTTGGGTAAAACAAGAACAAAGAGACACCAAATTTTACCTTAGTACCAAATCCAATTGTTTTATTATCTGATTTAATTGGTGCATCATAGTCAATTGCCCGAAATTCTTTTTCCTCATCGGCCTTTTTCTGCTCAAGTGCTGACCTGTACTGCTAATGGTCAGGGGACAGAATTTAATGTCTAAATTCTATACTCGAATTCATACATACAGATATTATCATATTTTGCAGTAGGATTAAGCAATTGGAAGCAAGATAAAATCAAGTTTCGTATCAGAACTATAAATATTAAGCAACAATGATGTACCAATATAAGTTGAAGTTCACAAGGAGAAATATAGACAAAAAGGAAAGTACAAAAGGGGAATTGACAGAAAAGAAAGTTTTCTAACAAGTGTACATTTCGAAATACTCAGGCTAGGGGGTTCATTGTCAACTATGGTGAAATGGAACAGATATTATCAATAACTGGCTCATATAAAACAGTCAATCTATTGAATGGACTTAATAAAGCCGTCCACAAAGCCTCACAAAATAGCAAGATATGCATTCAAGGAATCAAGTAACAGTAGAATTTATGAGAAAATAAAAACCAAAAGGAAAATATAAAATAAATAGCAGCATAATTATAGACTTTATGAGACAATGGCAGTAGAACTAGACTGTTCCAATACTATTACAAATGCACACAAAATTCAAGTCATCCATCTAAAAGAAATCCATGCTAATAGAAAAACAAGTTTACCGTGTTAAAGTGAGAGCATTGTATAATGCATAGTTATCCAAACCATGTGAAAAAGTTAGATATATTACAGTGTAAGTTTATATAACTCTCACTTACAAAAATCATATTAAAATGCGGCTAATGACCGTCCACAAAGCAAAATAATAATAATATAAAGTATGAAAAAAAGCGGATAAAATTGATAAATGATATTACCCTACCTTTTAACTGCTTTGAGTCGCTCTTCAAATTCAAGGTCTAATGATATATTGCTGGATTTCCCACCAAATCTAGAACTTAAGCCAGGTGCCTCTGAAAAACAAATATTAGATCTGATTCAATAAAAAGAAATAAAATAGTAAGAAGAGCAGGTAGATGAGTTCATATTCTAAGTCTAGAAAGTATAAAAGGTGTGTCTAAAGGTGATTGCAAATGTCTCTACAAGAAAATAACTATTCATGCTTCGAACTTCCATGCCAACAAGTTGACCATAAATATAACATAGCATTTCGAAAAGAGAATGCATATGAGCAGATCCCTGTGAAGAAGTACGCTTGTGGAGAGTTGCAGCCAACAACAAATAGTCCACATCAAGCAATTTTTTGATCTGTTCCATCACTACATAGTTTAAGCTCAACTAATACATATGAAAATATATACAACTTAGCAGGCTATGCAAGAAACTAAAAGCCAGTCATGTAAGTAGCAGGCTCATAGAAAAGCATAACACACTTACGAGAAGAAACATCACCTGATTGTTTAGTTGTTGAATTCCTGTACGAGAAAATAACAGTTATTACATGATTGATGACAATTTAAAAGTGTCATCATAAAAGTATCGTTAGATTATTAATTGCCTATATTGACTGTAAAAGAACTTGATAATAGCAGAAATGGATACTGTCTGGAAAACACAAACTATCATAATTGCTTAGCTGCTGGTAAAGGCAAGTCCATACATACAAGTAATATGCTCTTACCAAGGATAAAAGTGCCTAGTCACTGGTAAAGACCACAGGCAAATGAAGTCATCAATTTCAGGATTTTTTGTTTTCTTCCTCAAAAGGATCTAAATTGAACAACTTATGTCTAAAAACAATTCGGGTTACATGAATTTTAGGTCTTTGAGTGATACTATTAATTATGAAATGAAGACTGAGGTAGACAAGAGCTTCAATTCTAATGAAAATGAATTTTATCTGTTTAAATTACATAGACTCTTCACATTTCCGTTAATGCAATAATCTAAAAGAAATGCTGTATCATTATTCTCTGCTGAATTCCTTAGATATATATATCACTATTTTAGCAATATGAAAACTAAATTCATTCCTATATCAGTTAGTCATTGACGTTATATAAAACAATCTATATACCATCTCAACTGAATCAACTGGCTGTTATAGCCATTTCAAGTATCCAGATTTGCATGTAATATTAACTGAGACGTGAGAATGAATGAAGAATCACCATTATGCATTTATTTCAAAAATCAAACTAAAGAAAATAATTGTCCAAATAACCATGTTATGTAGAGAAAACAAGATTTTGGGATATATCAATCAAACTATAAAAATTAAGAATCATTTGTGGTAATGACTAACATAAACAAAGAGCAAAATTTACTTGGGATAAAAAAATAAACCCATCTCAATTTTACCTCTGCTGTAACATCATGCTCTTTTGCTCCTTTGAGGTTGCAGCTTTATTCCTCTGAGTACTTAAAACCAACTCATTAACACCCAATAATTTTCAATTATGAAGCACTAATGAAAAGACAATAATTAAATATTAAAAAAAGAAGACATGAGATAGATGGGAATTGGGAAGTAATCTTACTGCTTACATCAAAAACACCAAGGACAATAAAGATAACTAAGTAGAGAAATAGACTAAAAGTTGAAAGATAAGTCACAAGTCCCATGGAATTGGGTATTATAAACCAAATACTCCAATTCTACGAACTGGGTTTATCTTCAATTGTTCCGAATAATTAAGATAACGCGTGTAGAGCAAAACGTACCTTAGAGTTCTTGTTACTTCCATTGGTTTTGGTTCCGAAACCACGTTTGGGATTTGAATCAGAGCATCGTATGGGAATTAAAAAGAAACGACTTGCCGTAGTCGTCGTCGTCGTCGCATACGTTGTTACCGCTGTAATTGTGATTGACATTTTAATTTCCCCGATTAGCTGAATTATATGATCTGTTTCTTACCGTTCGGAACTTCGGACTTGGAACCAACGGTTTGGCTAAAGCGTCATTCTTTGCAGCTCTCTTCTCTCGGTTTCAGATAATTCCTTGCAATTGGGCCAAGCAAGCCTCTGAAAGTAACCATTAACGAACAAGGAACAAAAATTAAAGATAATAATAATAATCTTAATGATAAATGTTTTTTTTTTGTATAAATAAATATGATATATAAATGATTCAAGTAAGAATCAGCTCTACGCTAATACAGAAATTACATTAGGACAATTATCAAAATCAAGCATCAAATAGTAAATTTGGCAAAAAACAGCCTATAGATGTGCCACAATATTGACAGAATGAGCATTGTTTTTAACTGAAAATTTTCTAATTAAATAACGATAATGCTTAGTATTAGTAGGTTAAAGTACCATATCGAGACACATTATTTCTTTGTAATCTGATTTTCTCATCTGCTTGAGTAGAGTCTCCTTTAAGAATTACACTTTGGACAACAACCGAAATATCACCCTTTGAACATTCCATGATATATTCTTTGGATCAACAAGATCAGTAAGTAAGTTTATAGCAACCATTTGGCAAAATCAATGAAAAAACTTTAAAATTTGGATATGTGAGCCAAGATCCGTCCAAAATCAAAATATTTATATTTTTCCATTGCGAAAATTCTCGGTGAAGTTTATTCAAGCCATCGTAGAAGCATTGGGAAAGTTTTAAAATATTCATAATGTACCGAAGAATCGCTTTGATAAGAATGTATTTTTCTAACTCGGAAATGAATTTTTCTTTCCGGCCTTGATTTAAAAAAAAAACATCTAAAACTTAAAAGGTTTTATTGAATATTAAAGAAAATCAATAAGTTATAAGTCTTAGTTCGAGACTTAAAAATGTAAATATTAAAAATTTAGTAAAAAAAAAACATACAATCAACAAAATTAAAACTTCATAAATAATTTATCACCAAAAACAACAAGAACAAATGTTTTACATGGTATCTTAACTTTTATAAAGTTATAAATTAATATTAAAATTAGAAAAGATATATTATTAATATTTTACTTTTTCATCATTAATTTTTTGAAACAAATATTTAAAAGATATGAAATAGTAATTTTTTCATTTTAAAAAATTATTTAATGATGTTTTACATTGGTCAAATTTTTCTTTTTATAGTTATTTTAGACTATATTGTATTATTTTTAAAAGAAATTAACTTTTAACATACTCCTAAAAAATAAAATATTTTTGTGTATATTTTTTAAAGGTAATATATCAATTGGTATTCATCCCAAAACAACAATAAGAACTGATAACACAACAAATATTATGCGTGACATTAATATCAATATTAGGATTGAAATATAATATATCTATGATAAATATTAAACACACACATCTATGAATGTAAAATTTTGGTGAGTTTGATATCATTCACCAAAAATTTTATTTATAATTTTTTCACAAAGTTGATGAGCATGAATTAGCATTGTATTAAGACATTAGAGTATTCCATGTAGGCTTAGTTTTTTTTTTTTTTGTTAGTAGTGTTAAGTTATGTTTGATATTGTAATTCAGTTATATTTCACTTGTACTACACTTACATTATTTCACTTATACTACACTTCCATTATTTCACTTGTACTACACTTGTACTATTTCACTTGTTACACTTACTATTTCACTTGTACTACACTTGTTACAACCCTATAAATAGGGTTCTCTATGTACATTCTAAAACACACAAATACAACATTAAATCATTTTTTCTTCTTATCTCTCTATACTCTTCACATGGTATCAGAGCCTCTCATATACCTCTAAAATTTCTATCAAAATTTTGCCTCTCTTCATCGTAGCCAACCCGGCTCACCTCAACCCAGTTCCAGGCTTGTTTTCAACTCCTCTTTTCATTTTTAAGGATATCTCCTTTATACTGTTTCTATTTATTTACTTTATATTTCCTCCATTATTTCGTTAAAATGGACCGAAATGATGTCCCAAAACCAATCTCTACCACCCTTGATGATACTAACTACCTAGCTTGGGCACAAGCAATGAAAAGTTTCTTAAAAGGATGCAAGCTATGACGTTTCATAACTGGTGATATCTCTATACCCATCCAAGAAACCACTGAAAACAACTCCTTATTTGCTGACCGCCTTGAAGATTGGGAGAGTAAACATCATCAAATTATTACCTGGTTTCGTAACACCACCTTACCCTCCATCCATGGTGAATTTGGGCGTTTTGACACTGCCAAAGAAGTTTGGGAATTTCTTAAGGCTCGCTTCACTACAACAGATTTGGCCAACCAATATCAACTTCTAACAACTCTTTATACCAAACGCCAAAGGGCTGATCAAACCATTAACTAATTTCTCTCTGAAATGCATACTATTTAGGATCAACTCGCTCTCTCTGAACCAACTTGGACGAACAAGATTGATGCTGAGATGTTTGCAACTTACCGTAATCACCAGCGTCTTGTTATTTTTCTCATGGCTCTCCATGATCAATTTGAACCTATTCGAGCTTCCTTACTCCATCGGAGTCCTTTTCCATCCTTAGATACTGCTGTGACTGAGCTTCGCTCTAAAGAAACTCGGATGGGGGTTTTCAAAGTTCATCATACAGATTATGTTCTTGCCACCCCCTCTTATCGCCCAAAAGGAGGTTCTAAAGAAGACTTCAAATATCAAGGTTGTACCTACTGTCACAACCCCAATCATGAGCTTCTTACATGTCTCATTCGGGTATGTATATATTGTCACAAGAAGGGTCCAGGACACTTTAATAGAGATTGCTTTCGGAATCCCTCTCGACATTCCTCACGGAATCCCTCTCAACATTCCTCACGGAATCCCTCTTAGAATCCCTCTCAACATGCTTCAGGTAAAAATAGTAACTCATCTATCGCTGCTGCTGTTTCTGAGGATAATCATGACAAATTTACCTTCTCTACTAAAGAACTTTAAGGTCTTCTTAAACATGTTCTCTCACAATCTAGTAATCCTCCTCCTACTGTCTTGTCTCTCACATCAGGTAAATCTTTATGGTATTTTGATTCTGCTTGTTGTAATCATATGACTTATGATACTCACATCTTCTCTCCCACACAATCTTCCATCTCTAAACCTTTAATTCAAACTTCCAATGGTTCACATATGCATGTTAATGTTGTAGGACAAGTTTCCACATCTTTTATATCACTTTCTGACACCTTTCATATTCTCAACCTTACTCTAAATCTTATCTCTGTTGGTCAATTATGTGAATTTGGTCTTACTATTACTTTTTCCTCTTCTGGTTGTCATGTGCATGATCCACAGACAGGACAGATCCTTGGGATAGGCCGTAAGGTTGGACGATTATTTGAACTTATCAACCTTCATCTACCCAATTCTCCTCATACTTCCGTTGCTGCTTCTACTACTCCTATCAACCTATGGCATGCTCGTCTAGGCCATACGTCTATAGGATGTCTTCGTCCCTTAGCATCTTCTGGTAAATTAGGATCTATTTCTATTTCTGATAATGTATATTGTTTGCCTTGTCAATTGGGAAAACAACCTGCTTTATGTTTTAATAAAAGTGATTCTACTTCTATCTCCCCTTTTGACTTAATTCATTCTGATGTTTGGGGTCCATCTCCACATCCTACTATGGGGGGATGTGTTTACTTTGTCATTTTTATTGATGATTATTCAAGATTTACATGGATTTTTCTCATGAAACATAAATCTGAATTACCTAAAATTTATTATGATTTTGCCCAAATGGTTAAAACATTTTCTCAAAATATCAAAATACTTAGAGCTGATAATGCTATGGAATATAAAGAAACAAATTTTATAAATTTTCTTCGATAAAATATGAATCTTTTTCAATATTCTTGTCCTGGCACATCTCAACAAAATGGAAGAGCTGAGCGAAAACACAGACATATTCTTAATACTGTCCGTACTATCCTCATTTCTAGTTCTTGTCCTGAACGCTTTTAGGGTGAAGTAGCTCTTACGGCTGTTTATACCATCAATCGTGTTCCTATGCCTATTATTCACAATCAATCCCCTTATAAGCGTCTCTATAGTACTTCTCCGTCTTATGAACTGCTCAAAGTGTTTGGTTGTGTCTGTTTTGTTCTTCTTCACCCTCATGAATGCAATAAATTAGAACCTCGTGCTCATCTTTGTTGTTTCTTAGGGTATGGAATAGAACACAAAGGCTATCGTTGTTGGGACCCTATCTCTAAACGATTGCGCATCTCTCATCATGTCATCTTTTGGGAACATAAAATGTTTTCCTCTATTTCCTCATTTCATGTCTCATCTCCTACCTCACTCGCATTTTTAATGACCCAACTATTGATTTATTTCCTCCTGACATTGCTCCATTACCATCACCATCGTCTACTACGGCTTCTCCTGATGTGTCTACTCCTTCTACTGATCCTACCATAACATCTTCTGAAGACCACCTACCTGATTGTCCAGAATCATCACTTCGTCGTTCTACTCGTGTAAGTAGTCTTCATTTTCATCTCCATGATTACCAATGTTTCTCTACTATTTTTGTCTCATCATGAACCCCAAAACTATAGAGAAGCTAGTTCTAATCCTCATTGGTAGCAAGCTATGACAGATAAATTATAGGCATTAACAAAAGCACATACATGGGATCTTGTTGATCTTCCATCTAATAAATCTCTGATTGGTTGCAAGTGGATTTTCAAAATTAAAACTCATTCAGATGGGTCTGTGGAACGATATAAAGCTCGTCTGGTTGCAAAGGGTTTTACACAGGAATATGGAATCGACTATGAAGAAACTTTTGCACCTGTAGCTCGCCTCACCTATGTTCGAAGTATCATTGTTGTTGCTACTGCCCGAAATTGAAACATGTTTCAAATTGATGTCAAAAATGCTTTTCTCAATGGAGACATAACTGAGGAAGTTTATATGAAACTTCCTCCTGGATACACTCATTCACCTCATCAAGTATGCAGACTTCGTCGTGCTCTCTATGGCCTCAAACAAGCTCCTCGGGCTTGGTTTGCCAAATTTAGCTCTACACTTATTGACTTTGGCTTCACTTCCAGTTCTTATGACTCCGGTTTCTTTATTCGAAAGACTCCACTGGTGTAACACTTCTACTCCTTTATGTAGATGATATGATCATAACAGGGAATGACTCTAATGGAATTATTAATCTCAAGCAGTTTCTAAGCCATCAATTTGAAATGAAAGACCTTGGTCGTCTCCACTACTTTTTGGGCCTAGAAATCTCATCTGATTCTCAAGGATATTATCTCTCTCAAGCAAAGTACTCTTCTGATATTCTTAATCGGACTGGCCTTACTGATTGCAAAACTGCATCAACACCTATAGAAACCAATGTCAAACTTACTCCATTAGATGGTACTATTCTCTCAGATGCCACATTATAAAGACAACTAGTAGGCAATCTTGTTTATCTCACAGTCACTCGTCCTGACATTGCCTATGCTGTTCATCTGGTTAGTCAATTCATGTCTGCTCCACGGTCTACCCATTATACTACGGTTCTTCGCATTCTCTGCTACATCAAAGGCACCATGTTTCACGGTCTCTACTTCTCCAACAAGTCTAATCTTCTTTTTTTTGCCTACTCTGATGTTGATTGGACAGGTGACCCAACTGATCGTCGCTCTACCACTGGATATTATTTCTTTCTTGGAAACTCTCTCATATCTTGGCGAAGCAAGAAACAATCCCTCACTTCTCGATCCAGCATTGAAGCTGAATATCGTGCTCTTGCTGACACCACTCAATAACTTCTTTGGCTCCGTTGGTTACTTGCTGATATGAGTGTTCTCCAATCAACTGCAACTATCTTATATTGTGACAATCAGAGTGCTATTCAGATTGCTCACAATAATGTATTTCATGAACGAACAAAACATATCGAGATTGATTGTTATTTTGTTCGTCAACATGTTCTTCAAGACACTGTTTGTCTCAAATCAATATCCTCCACAGATCAAACAGCTGACATCTTCACCAAATCTCATCTACCAGGCAGATTTCAAGAATTAGTTTCCAAACTCAAGTTGATTGTTTCTCTTACTCCTTGAGTTTGAGGGGGGATGTTAAGTTATATTTGATAATGTAATTCACTTATACTTCACTTGTTACACTTACTATTTCACTTGTTACATTTACTATTTCACTTGTACTACACTTGTTACAACCCTATAAATAGGGTTTTCTATGTACATTCTAAAACACATCAATACAACATTAAATCATTCTTTCTTCTTATCTCTCTATACTCTTCACAATACTTATTATTGATAATAATGTTTGCATAGGCTACTAATATTCTATTACATTCATATGGTTGATTTAGGATTAAGCCGCACTCATTTAATTGAATTTGGATCAAAATCTATATCATTACGTTGAAATTGAATATAAATTACGTTAATAATTTTAAAAGTACTAAAAAATATATAATTTTTTTAAATAAAAGTTTAACGCTTAAACCCACACGCATTACAATGACAGATATGATACCAGACTCTTTCATGTTATATAATTTGTAAGTTATTATATGTATTAAATGTAATGTTAGTGTTAGATTGAATAACATTAAATTAAGAATATGAAAACGTGAAAATAATTATGAGAAAAGATATTAATAAAATGAATTATATTATATTATAATATATATTTTTATAAATTATTTATTTTTTTAAGTTAAATAATACTTAATAATTGTAAAATGATGAGCCTTATAAATTAATAATAGGTAAATATAAAAAATGCCTTTAATTGGAAATCACTTTTTGTAAACAAACATTTTTCTGGTTGCAAACTCTTAGCATTCTATTTGTGTTTAAAGAAAAAAAAAATTCTTTAACGTGATTTATAATACACGTTAATTTATTTTATTTAATTTTTATTAAGATTAGATAGTAATAAGAAAATAATAATTAAGATATAATATCATTTGTTATTAATGTATCTAAATGATATTAATAAAAATAAAAATATAATAAAAATTATAATATATAATTATTTATAACTTAGTTAAGTAAGAAAATAATATAATTTATAATTTTATAATTAAGAATATTAATCTTATAATATAAATAAAATTATAGGATATTTAAATAAAATCCCACTAAATAAGACATTAGGCGCGAGGCCGTTCTCAAAGCCTCAAACCTTCACGCTCGGCTTAGTTCGAAGCTTTGACAAAAGTATTAAAAATCTTTCGCGCTCTATTTTCTCTCACACGCTCATCTCTGGTATCAGAATCCTATTTTCTCTGGCTATGCATTTCTACTACTGAGCTCGATCTGCTTCTTCAACCCGTAAGTGTTTCTCCTTATACTCTTTTCTGCCTTTTGTTTTCTTTCTCTTGTTTTCCTGAGGTTTACATCGTTTACGTTGGTAAAATCTAGTTCTAATTTGCAGCCAATCGAAACGTATCTCGAAGTCCGAGTTATATAATGATGAATTTTGCGCTTTTTGATTAATATATAAGCTTATTTTAGTACAAACTGTATCTATGGAAGGATATGACTAGGGTTTGAATTTTATTTGACTACCTACTCCCTACCCTAATTTCGCTCTCTCCCTTTTCCACCCCAACGCTGGCCGTCAAGTATCGTCCAACTCTATTGCCACCGCCCAATAGTCTCCACAGTCCACTCTCCTATTCTCTTGCCCGTGAAGTACGCTGCTCGGTTGGCTTTTAGTTTGTAATAGTTAATCTCTCTGCCTTATCTTGATTTATTGGTTTCAATTTTGTTCTGTATGCTTAGAATTGCCAACCGTATTGTGATATTAGCTAGTTTAGTGATGTGATATGATGATATATGTACCTTTGCAATAATTCAAATGTGTTATTCTTAACTTTTCAATACATTTCAAGGGCTTCATTTTTAATTGCGCCTCATGGATTCACAAAATCTTGAGCCGCTTCTGTCGCTAATGGCAGAGTGTAATTATGGAGTTCTATTTGCTTTAGCTTTGTTTGTTTGAGAGTACAGTATTTTATACCTTTGGATGCTGTAAATTTCCTTGAAAAGTTTTGAAAACCTTAAGAAGCATTTTTTCCATGAACCTGTTGATAGCTTGTTATATTGTCTAATAAATCTCAAAGGCGATGCTATTGCTCTTGTGTTGTGTACTATATAATCATGTATCTTAAATTTTTTACCTCTTGCTTGTTGACTCCATATTTTGTGAATTTTTTATTTAGAAATGAACCAATAGCTGAAGTGAGCTTTGTTGCTTTTTCATTACATTCCTCAGATTTAGTACTGGGAATGGAATTGACAATATTGTAATAAGTGTTTCTGGAGACAAGTTGTCAATTGATGTCAATTCCTGAAGACAATTTTTTCAAAAAAGAAAAAAAAAATCATTTCGATTATGATGAATTTCCTTGTGCTGTGTGCTGTAAAAATAGAATTATTGTCTGATTACTTCCAAATGTGACATACACATTTTCCTGTTACTATTTTTGAATTTAATATATTATTTAATTTTTTGTTTTACTAAATATATATAAAACGAAGGGTCGCCTAATTCCGTTACTTTTAACGAAAGTACATTTTAATTCTCCTACCTATTAGATGGGGCAGCACAAGTCCGCTACCTTTACAAAAAAATCTCAAAAGTTCATTTTGTATAGTAATGGACTTGTGCTGCCCCAGTCTCGAAGTGGACAAGTGAGCACCACAAGTTCATTACTTTACAAAATGGACTTCTGCAACCCTTTTTGTAAAAGTAGCGTACTTGTGCTGCCCCATCTAAATAGGTAGGGTTGAAGTGCACTTTCGTTAGAGATGACGGACTTGATCTGCCCTTTTTGCTATATATATATATATATATATATTCCTTATTATTGTTTCCTTGACTTGATTTTTCCATCTTATTTCAACTGTCACATGATCACATCCCAATTTGTCTAAATCAATTTAATTATTTTAAAACGAAAACATGAACCATCAATTATCCCACTGATTTCACATATTAAATACTTCAATCTCCAACGATCACTATAAGGGAGAACATAGCGTAAAAAAGCTAAATTCTATCTAAGGTTCCCAAACTTTCATCTCGATTCACTTGGTTGAAAAAACAATTTCCTATTTCGTTCTTAAATTGTTGAGCATCTAAGTCCTTTTTACCATATTTATGTCCCAAGTTTAACTTAGGGAATTTAAGTGGAACAAATTAGCCACACTATAAATTTCAAACACGCTAATTAGCCACACTATACACTATAGTCCCCAAACTTGCTGATTTAGGACTCAAGTGTGATGCTCAACTAGTTTGGGACCAAGTACCATTTTTATTTTACCTAAGCAAACCAAGATGAAAGTTGGTGGCTTGGAGTTTACCCCCGCCAAAAAAAATAAAAAATAGAAGTTTACTTTTCATTCGTAATTAGTCCCTCTAGATGCTAGAAACTAGAGACAATAACATATTTTGACCTGAACACTTTATAAGACAAATTTGAAGCCTAAGGAGACATTGATCCAAACTTAACTGACAAATTTGAGGACCTTAACACTTGACTTACTAACATATGGAAGTTATTTTGATAAGAAGTAAGTATGTACAAGTGCTAATAACAGAGTAAATGTAAACATTGCTAGCTTGCATGCTAAATTATGTTCTTATCAATTCATAATATTATTATTGTTCTTTAAAAAAAAGGTTGTTTGGTTTTTGAAGCAATATGTTAAAGATTTTAGTTAAATGATATATATTAGCTGCTGATTCTGCTTTTACTTTTGTTGCTTCTGCATGTTCTTTCAGAGGTTGAATAGTCTGGTAGTTTCAACATGTACATAAAGCAGGTAAGTCCCATTTTCTGGAAATCTCATTTTATGATTCTTGATTAATTTGTGTTAATTTATTTTCTTTTTACTGTGGTTTCAATTAGGTTATAATTGAGGGATTCAAGAGCTACAGGGAACAAGTTGCTACCGAGCCTTTCAGTTCAAAAGTTAATTGCGTTGGTAATGATGTCTTTACTATCGGTTCTGTTTTATCCTCTTTCTTCTCCAATATATTTTTTATGTCGTTACGCTAAATTATATCATAGTAAACATTGCTTGTATAATAATGTTCTTACCCTCACCCCAGTGAAAAAAGAAGAAAAAAGATGAAGTATTCCATACTTGATGAACTGCCTAAAAGCTGGTGTTTCAAGATGCAATTGCAATCACTTAACTATTCAATGAAAGTGCTACAGTTTCTGCCTTTGGACCTTGAGACGATACAAAGTTACATTCTTTTAATAAGATTGTCCATTTTAATTTTATTATTGAGGCAATGTTTGAAGAAGAAGGCAACTCAGGGACACACATAATTACCATTTTTAAACTGCAAGTACGGAATTAATGGGTTTTGTTGGAGGCTTTCTTAATTGGTTATGAGTTTGGTTAATTTTAGTATATATAGGGAACGTTCAAGAATTGATCTTTCATTTTTTGATACGCTTTTTAGTTTAATTGTGCCAATTAGCATGGTTTTTCATGCAAAATATATAATATGATGCTGAAGCTATGTACAAATTGACTTATTAAATACTCTTGTTTGCTTCCTATGTGTTTTTCTCAAGACTTAACAACTGATGTAGGATGGGGAGAGGGAAAGTAGAAAGAGAGGACAAGAATAGAAGATAGAGAACTTAGGTTAAGAAATTAGAGATAGAGAGAATGGAAAATTGAGAGTAAAGTAAACTCCATCATAACTCAATAATTCATTAACCAAGGCTTGCTAAATTACAATAGCTTAGGCTTTATTTATAGAGCACTTAAACTTAATCCTTCAATAAATCAAAGTTCATCCAAAATTCTGATCCTAATGGCATAATAACTATAAATTTAATAACAATTCTAATACTAATTGAACTTTAATTATTTAAATCTTAACTATTCTAATACTATAATAAAATTATAATTTTTGCCCCGTGTTAATTACATAAACTTAGTTTGTCACTTGTTGTTTTTACATGTAATTATGTTATACCTATGTGCCTTTGACTTTACTGTGATATTTACTTCTGCTCCTTTCATGGGGAGAGAATATGGTTATGGTAAGGTCAAAGTATATTCATCAAATTTATTGTATTTTACAGTTGGTGCTAATGGATCTGGAAAGTCAAACTTCTTCCATGGTAAATGAACTTACTTTTTGGTTCTGCTAATTGCTAAAAAAGAAATTGAGACTAATTTTATTTTAATAATTTGGGTTTGGACTCTATTCTTTTGCAGCAATCCGTTTTGTATTAAGTGATCTTTTCCAGAATCTCCGAAGTGAAGATAGACATGCGCTACTCCATGTACATTTCAATATATCATTGTTCTTTTTTGGCCTTTGTTTTGACCTTTCTTCATAACTTTCCTAATTCTTTATTTTTGACATGTCATTATGGAACAGGAAGGTGCAGGGCACCAAGTCTTATCAGCTTTTGTTGAAATTGTCTTTGATAATTCAGACAATCGTATTCCGGTAAATCCTAACCAATACGTGGGTCTAAACCAACGTTCCAAAAGACATAAACTGGTATTGAGGTGGTTTCCCCAAATGAGGCAAGGCGTAAGGCTCAAGTTGGTGTGAGGCGTAAGCCTCATTTAAAATAAGAAAATACATAAATTATTAATAATCTATTAAATAGAGTAAAAATGCACTAAAAGTTAAAACAAATGATAAAATGTAAGAATAGTATGAATAGTTTAGATATTAAGTTACGAACCATATAAATAAACATCTAAATCGCAAGTTAAGATTCAAATAAAGTCACAAAATAAGTTTTAAAATGAATCAAAAATAAGTCACAAAACATATTTTAATAAGTTGGTCATTGTTATTTTCTTCCTTTTTATCTCTTGAGTCTATTAATTCAAACCTTCAATCATCACTATTAGCACTCTTATGCTGGTCATTGTTATTTTTTTTGTCTTCATCTCTTCAGCCTACTAATTCAAACTTTTGTTCATGCATCCTCGTTTTTACTAGTTTTATAATATAATGATTCATCATTATATATAATTCCAATGTCTTGCTCATCTTCATCCATCCATTCTTCGTCTTTTTCATTGCTATGTCTGTTTTATCTTCTATGAGTTTTTTTTTTCTTTCTAATTCTATTGTTTTCATTGAATGGGCTACTAGGCTTTTTATAAAAAAACTGCACTTAGCTTAAAAAAGCTTAATTTGGCACTTTATAGTTTCATAAAAAATGTGTGCCTCAAGGCGTAAACCCTTGAGGTGTATGCCTTCTTATAAAAGACGTAAGCTTCAAATTGATGAGAGGATGTGCTAGCCTCAAGGCTCTCATTAACTGCCTCGCTTCAAGGCGCCACCTCATTGTGTTTTTTGGAACCTTGGTCTAAACATGGGATGCTTGACTTTTTTTCTTAATTATTTTAATTTTTCTATTCTCTTGTCTATTTGTTTTTGTAATATTTAAGTTTAGAAGACCCCTTAATTTTCTTGGTTTAAGTGAACTGAGCCCTTCAGACCCTTTTTTATTATAAGAAACATCATATTATATTTATTGATATAAATAGTTACAAAAAAGGGGGAAATTTGTGGATTAGCAATCCACTCGAAAGGAAAAAAAATCTAACTATAATGCCTATTCCTTGAACCCTTGCAGTCAGTTGACTGATAAAACTGGCATGTTTAAGAAGCAGAGTATCACTAATCTATAACTCATATTTCTTAAATTATTTATACTGGGTATGTAATTTAGCTTTTCTATTGTTACATAAGAAAGTCTGATTTTATTTTTTTTTTGGGGGGGGGGGAGCCTTTTTAGAATTTTTGTCTAGAGCACATACCACATTAGATCGAGGAGTGATATAGTTAACCTATACTTGCTCATTGTTTTGCTTCTTCTTGCATTTGGTTGTTATTATTGATTTAATGTTCACCATTTGAACGTGCATCTGCTCTCTCAGGTTGATAAGGAGGAAGTCCACTTGCGCAGAACAGTTGGCTTAAAGAAAGACGAGTATTTTTTGGATGGAAAACACATCACGTAAGTGCAGATTTAATGTGATCAATATAAAGGCATTTCATATTGGACCTGGTTTATTATTTGGAGTCTTTTTGCATTTATGTTCAACTGCACAAGAATTTTCAGGAAAACGGAAGTTATGAATTTGCTGGAAAGTGCTGGGTTCTCTAGATCAAATCCTTACTATGTTGTGCAGCAAGGGAAGGTACCACCTTTTTACTGGTTTGATTATTTTTGGGACTGTTTCCATGGAATAAGTTTTTATTTTTAATTCTATTGGTGGCTGATTTGTAGATAGCATCATTGACATTGATGAAAGACTCTGAGAGGTTAGATTTACTGAAGGAAATTGGTGGTACTCGAGTGTACGAGGAGAGACGACGGGAAAGTTTGAAAATTATGCAGGAAACTGGCAAGTTATCATTAACTCAATTGGTTTTGGGGTAATCTCATTGTGTATGGTTTCCCATATTATATTTACATCAAATTATTTTTTGGGGACAGAAAATAAAAGAAAACAGATTATTCAAGTGGTTCAGTACTTGGATGAGAGATTAAAAGAGCTAGATGAGGAGAAAGAGGAACTAAGAAAATATCAACAGCTTGACAGGATGCGAAAGAGCATAGAATATGCTATTTACGATAAGGAACTTAATGATGCTGGGACGAAATTGGCAGAGGTCAGCAATTGATATTCATACCTTTACTACTTAAAGCCTTCACCCCTGAGTTCATTACATTTGAATTTTAGACTATTCTTCTTGGTAAAGTCTTCTTTGATAATGGGGGGGAATAGTTGTTTAAAGCATGAATTGGTAATGATTAGGGAAGAAAAGGAGATCAGTAGCATAATGGGTGTCTTTTTATTTTTGCTTTTCTTTCCTGACTCGGCATTCCTGCTCAATGGTCAGAGCTTTGGCTGAGATTGAAAGAGCTTCACATATGTAATACTGTTTCTTTTATGTGGAGAGTATAAACATGTGTGGTTTGTTAGTAACCATTTTAAGATTTTAGGAGATGGACCAATATATCATATATAGTCTAAAACACTCTCCCACAGCATGGGCTCTATACACCTTATATTCCCAACACTTGAAATTCAATGATTTGTGGTTTCAATATATTGTCTTCTTAGCATGAAAAAAATTGTTGCACCTAAACTAATTCTAGTCTTCGTTTCATATCGGCACCTTAAGTTGTAATATGATCCTTTTGCTTAAGATTAATCAATGTATTTATCATCTGTTAAGAAATTGAACTAGGCTAATATTTTTTTGCTAATCATTGAATTATTCTAATATTTTAAATATAGTTGTGAGTTTGTTCACTTTAGCTATATATTTAACTTGATGTAGGTGGAGGAGGCTCGAAACAAAGTTTCTGAAAAATCAGCAACCATGTACAATAGTGTATTAGATGCCCATGAAAAATCCAAAGATCTTGACAAGAAGGTGAAAGATCTAACAAAAGAAATTCAAGCTTTAAGCAAGGAGAAAGAAGCTGAAGAAACCCGGAGGAGAGAAGCTATAAAAAAGCACACTGAACTGGAGCTTGATGTCCGAGATATAGAGGAGAAGATGTCTACAAACATGAGAGCCAAAGTATGATCTGGCTGTCTCCATTACAGTTTTTATTATAAAGAGAGAAAAATGAATACTGCACATGCTGATTTACTTTTGCATCTTTCCAGGAAGAAGCCGTGGCACACCTTCACAATCTACAGAAGGAAATCAAGGACTCAACGAATGAACTTGAAAACATAAATCCTTTGTATGAGAATCAAGTCATTCAGGAAAAGGAGATAACAAAAGAGTATGTTGATAGAGTATTATTCAAATGTTTTATGATTTATTGCCATTTTTCATCAAGATTAGTGTCATTAAAAAAATCATGACATTCTGCAGTTTTATTCTCGTTCCTATTTGGTTTTGTTGACCAAAATTATTCGGCTGCATCATAGATGTCAGCTGCTATTTTTTATATTTTTTTTACCCTGTATAATTGGCTATTGATAATATGAGTCCAGTTAATTCATTTTAAATGGTAGGCTACGGTTCCACAGTGAGTTGCTATGACAAATTAATTGTAAAATGCTATTGCTTTACTCAGTTGGGGTCATTATTATTCTTCCATTGTTTCTACTTCTTATTACGTTTCATTAGGAGGAACCTTGGATACGTATACAAACACTTTATTATCCTACACTTTATTGGTCAATTATGATGAAAATCATTCTCCACTAGAGAAGGTTGATTGTATGTGCCAATGCTTTCTTTTCATGTTTGTCTTTGATTGCACTTAGAATAATGGAGAGAGAGAAGAGGCTTAGCATTCTTTATCAAAAACAAGGTCGTGCGACTCAGTTTTCTAGTAAAGCTTCTCGTGACAAATGGCTTCAAAAGGAAATTGACGATCTTGATCGAGTTCTTTCTTCAAACTTGACACAAGTAAGTTTTACGATTTGTTCTAAGAATATAAACTTCTCCTTGGATTTTATAACAGAGTGATGCTCCAAAACTATATAGAGAACTTGAAAATTGATTCTCTCTTGCATGGTTAAGAACTCTAAAAGGAAATAAAATATCTTGGCACTAGTGAACTTTGTATGGCTTTCAGCTTCAGTCTGCTGTGGCATCTTCTTTTGTTAGCTTCTAGTTCCGTATGTTACTAACATGTCAATTCTCCTTGGTGGTAAGTTCTAACTTTATTGATCTACTTTTTTGTTCAGGAGAAAAAGCTTCAGGAGGAGATTGGTAGGCTTAGTTCTGAGTTGAATGAGCAGGATGTCTACATTGCAAAACATAGTGCAGCGATTGCAGAGCGGGAGTCCCTCATTTCTCAATCTCGTGAAGGTTTCAGTCACCAGAAAGCACAGAGGGACAAGTTGCAGGATGAGCGCAAGTATAGATGTCCTGCATTTATATTTGTTTAAATTAAATGAGTTTTTGATGCAATTTACTAATCTAATTAAAATTCATTCTATAGATCTTTGTGGGGAAAAGAAACTGAACTTTCTGCTGAAATTGATAAGCTTAAAGCAGAGGTCGAGAAAGCAGAAAAGAGCCTTGATCATGCAACTCCTGGTGTAAGTAATTTCATGGTTTACTTATTGTAGCTCATAATAATAATGCCTGTCGGTAATGTTGTAATGTGTGAACGGACTTCAATTACGGTAAACTTACCAATGACTTTCTTGGTCTGCATATGCTTGTCTGTACATTACTATTATACCTAAAAGAGGAAATTTGAGTTGGGACGGCCTTTTCCTATGAAGTACTTGTCTCGACATAACGTGGATACGAGTACTAATGCGTGCACATGGCTTAAGTTTTTCTGACTCAGCGCTGCAACCAATTGAATCACGATCATGGAAGAGAAGGAAATATTAGCTTACAATTTTCTGTGCTTTCCCAATCTTTTTTTTTTTGGGCTCTGCATTGAAATATTAGCTTACAATTTTCTGTGATTTCCCAATCTTTTTTTTTTGGGCTCTGCATTTATGGAGATCTGAAGCATAATGGGAGAAATAAGACTCTCGGAAAAGGAAAGGAGACCTGGGATAAAGAATGAAAAAGTAATAGAAAGAATCACTTGACTCGTTCCTTTGTATTGATAAAAAAATTAAAAGGAAATTAGGAACGTTGGGCATATTATATGGTTGGGCTGGATTCTATTTTCTATAGTAACCAATTAACCATATGGACTGATTTTAGCATTGTTCTTTAGGTTTATGCATAATGCTATCAATTTCAAAACAAAAAATATGTGAGCATGACTAAAAAGTAGATAAATATGGGTAGATAGGTAATGATAGACATAAATAATAAATACATGGCAATATATTCTTTAAATTAAAAGAATTAATTTATCTTGCAGAATCTGAATATAAAAGAAACATAAAATTTTAATCAATATATGCCATGTATGTACATGTACCTTAAATTTTGCAGAGTCAATAGCTGTTGCCCCTTGAAATCTCCAAAGAGAGAGTCGGATGCTAGGATCCACACTTGCACTCTCAAAAGAATCCTTGGAGCATTGGGAATAGGTGGCACAATAATTATACATACAGTAGATGTGATAACATGAAAGAAACAAGATTTATATTGCAAATCTGCTTTTGCTTTTGTGTTGAAACATCATAACTGATAGAATGAATTGTTAAAAACTAAGTTGAATACTTCTTCTCAAAGAAGCATCTGGAGCATGATTGCATGAATAGTTCGTCATTAGTAATGTATGTGACTCCCAACTTGCATGACTTTAAAACTAAGTCTGTAGCTTGAGTTGTCCTATGTTCTTGAAGATTATGATATTTGGATTTTATAAACTTCTAATTTATCATAAGTGGGAAGCTATTTATGAAGCTTGTCCTTATCTGTGTAGAGAATTTATCTGAATTGATAATCTATGAACCGAATGCAAGTTTTATGAATCCATAATTGATATCTTGTAAAAGGCTTACAAATCCGTGCGTGAACACACATCATCAATGTACCTTTATACGTATCTATATTCAAGGATGCTCAATGTCATATGAATACACATGTTTACATGCATATCTATGATTGTATTATTGATGTCTAGTATATTCATGCATGCTCACGCATAGAGTATTCATTTCTGAGGAAAATGCATGTCTTTGTAATGATTACCGTCATTAATGTTTATGAGCCTTTTTTTTGTCTCCCTCTGATATTTGAATGTTTTGTTTCTGAAGTTGACTTAATTTTAAAGTGGGCGATGTGTCATTTGGGTCTCTAACTTTTTCCCAAGAGGACGATGTAATTCCTTATTCTTTGAAGACAGATAAATGTCTAACCTTAGCCTAAGATGAACAATATAATTCTCAGTTTAATTTTTGACAGCTGAGTTCTAACATTTTAAATGTGTACGATTTAGACCAAATATAGTAAACCTAACTGTATTCGAATAATTTATCTTGGTTTATAGGGTGCCTATAAATAAGGGCATAAAACTGTATTTAGTCTGACTTGAATGATGATTGAATATCAGTTTCTCTGTTATTCTCTTTTCTTCCGTCCTAACCCTAAATTCTTCTCATCCCCTTTCCTTTATCTCTCGTATATTACCCTGTTTGTTCTACATCAGCTTGTCTAGTTAGGAAATACACTTTTATATTGTATATGTATACTAAAAGAAATTGTAGTGTGGCGTACAATTCTGTCCCATATTGACTTCATATTATAGCAGCAGGCGGTTTGTACATCTGAAGCTGTTATTAATCTTTTTATTTTATTTTATTTCCTTCGAATCCTAGTACTTGCATCCCCAATATATCCTGTGGCTCGTCTTATTTTACATCCTTCTATGTTTCTGTATTACTCAGGATGTGAGAAGAGGGCTAAACTCTGTTAGGAGGATCTGCAGGGAGTATAAAATTCCTGGGGTATTTGGTCCAATTATTGAGCTTCTTGATTGTGATGAAAGATTTTATACAGCAGTCGAAGTTACTGCAGGAAATAGGTATGGAAGGAATTCTGCATAGGTCTTTGCCCTTAGCAATGCATGGTGTTGTTACTAGTACTATTTGATTCATTCATTTCTTTGGTTTTTGTGATTTAAGTTTCTTGATCTTGGTTATATCTTAAGTCTGGTCCTTTTTTCTTTACAGTTTATTCCATGTGGTGGTTGAAAATGATGAAATATCAACTCAGATAATTAGGCACCTAAATTCATTGAAAGGTGGTCGAGTTACTTTCATCCCACTAAACAGGGTGAGGGCCCCACATGTGACATACCCACAGAGTTCTGATGCTATACCCCTACTTAAAAAATTGAAGTTCTCTTCAAATTTTTCTGCAGCATTTGCCCAGGTAAAATTCAAATATTTGAAAATGTTATTTGTAGATAGGCTGTTAGATGGAATGCCATTTTTACTGTTTTCTCGATTGTATATGCTATTCATCTCTATCCTAGGTGTTTGCAAGGACTGTGATTTGTCGAGATCTAGATGTGGCCACAAAAGTTGCTCGTAGTGATGGTCTTGATTGCATAACTTTGGAAGGTCGGAAACACGTCATTATTTGCTGCATGAGTTTTCATGTCCTTGTGAGATGTTTATTGAAGCTCTGTTCTGTTTACAGGTGATCAAGTGAGCAAGAAGGGTGGCATGACTGGTGGATTTTATGATCATAGACGTTCGAAACTGAAGTTCATGAACATGATCATGCAAAACACAAAATCTATCAACATGAAGGAGGAAGAATTGGAAAATATTCGAACTAAACTTCAAGATATCCTTTCTATTCTGTGATTTTTCATGCTATGTCTTCTTGTTTATGCCTCTCTTTTTATATGTATATATATTTGCCACTTGATTAAAGTTCCAAATTACCATTACTTGCAAAATTATAGATTATAGTTATTTCAGCGTTTGCTCCTGTTTTGTTTCTTTTTGAAAAGTTCCAAATTTAGTTTTATGATACAGTGCTGGGACCAAATTACTGAATTTTTATAACTTAATGTCACATTATTCTCACCTCCTGTCTCCCACATATTTGGCATCTCTTTACCTGTCCCCTTTTGAAGACTTTTGTACTTGAGCTTAGCTTTTCTAGGTTTGGTGCTTGGTGCTTGGTGTTTGTTGGTATTTTACAATGCGTGACCTTTTCCATTTATGTATTTTTTTCCCCACATATTTGATTTATTTTCACTTTGTAACTTGCACAAGTCATAATTATGAATGGAAAATTCGTTAGAAAACTTAGAGTTCTTGAAGAAACTAAATGAAGGATACATTTGATAACTATGCTTTCATAATTAGTTCTGTTATTCTTCTTTGTGATTGATACTATTATCCTTATTATCTATTTTGCAAAAATCCCGTCAATACCAAAGATGGTAGTAGTTCATCGGGATTATAATTTGTAAACACACTTAACTGAGTTCAGTCTTCCTCTTCAACAGAACTCATTTTCTTGTTCTAAATAAATGCATTAGATCTGGAAATAAATTTCCTGTTGTGCTTGGTTTACCATTTGTTCTCTTATTGCCCCCCACCCCTCTCCTCTACTCTCCTTTTCTTTTTTCTTGGTTTTGTTTATCCAATATGGCTAAGAGATTGGTGTTAAAACATTAAAAAAAAATCTATTGTATTAGTGCCTGGTATTTCTTCATCTTTCCTAAGTCCTGGAAAGATTTCTCTTTATTCTTCTGCAATTTGTTTTCACTATATGTATCTCACAGATAGACCAAAGTATTACAGAACTTGTAACTGAGCAACAGAAAGTTGATGCCAAGCGGGCACATGATCAATCAGAATTGGCTCAATTTAAGAGGGATATTGCTGATGCTAGTAAGAAGAAACATTCAATAACTAAAGCTCTTGAAAAAAAGGTATTTTGGTACCTGCAGATGTCCTTATCTGCATACCCTGTGGGCACTACTTCCTGTCTGTTGCTTTCCCTTGTCAAAGATTTTGTTTTCTCTTTTGTTTGATTATTCAAACCTGTTTGTAGGAAAAATCACTTGCTGATGTAAGGACTCAAATTGATCAGCTTAGAGCCAGCATAGCCATGAAACAGGCTGAAATGGGCACAGAGCTGATTGATCATTTAACTCCTCAGGAGAAGAATCTTCTGTCAAGATTAAACCCCGAAATCGCAGATCTAAAAGAGAAGCTTATTGCATGCAAGGCAGATCGTGTTGATGTGAGTGAGTTGGTCTTTGTTCACATTCATATTAATTACGCCATCTGATTCCTCACGTGCATATGTTTGCAATTGATAGACTGAAGCTAAAAAAGCTGAGCTTGAGACTAATTTAACAACCAACCTTAAGAGGCGGATGCAAGAATTGGAAGCCACAGTTTCCTCTGCAGAACATGATAATGTGTCTGGTGAAATTGAACTAAAGAGGCAAGAATTAAATGATGCTAAACTATTAGTTGAAGATGTAACTCAGCAGCTTAAAAGTGAGACACTTGATCTACTCCATTGAATTACCATTTGTCAAGTTCTAATCTTTTGTTTGTGTAGTGACTATATAGTTCTGTTCCTCAGGAATTTCTGACCTCATTGATGAGCAGATGAAGGAGCTTAAGAAAATTAAAGATGAAAAGACTAATTTAAAGGTAGGCACGTATCTTAATTTGAGTGATGGTTATAAATGTGGTTTGCTGAATGCTTAGAAGATCATTGGTGAATGCAGAATTTAGAAGATCAGTATGAGAGAACCCTTCAGGATGAAGCCAAAGAATTGGAGCAACTATTGAGCAGAAGAAACATGTTTGTTGCTAAGCAAGAGGAGTACAAAAAGAAAATCGGGGAATTGGGTTCAATATCAATGGATGCATATGAAACGTATTAGCTCTATCTGAACTTTGTGCTCATTATCTCATCTATTTCAGATATTGATAAATGGCGCAATTGAAAAGTTTTTCATGTTGGGTTTTTATAATGAAGTCATTTTTGAAACTGTTTAAAATAATTTTTGATTGTGACTTAGTTTTTCAATATATCTAACAATGGTCTTTATTCCATTTATGGTGTAGTTCACCTGCAGAATATAAATTGTTGTCTAGTTTCGTATTTACGTTTTCTTAATGGTATCGGTAGGTACCGGCGAAGAAATGTGAAAGAATTGCATAAAACACTGCAGCATGTCAATAAAGATCTGCAAAAGTTGAGCCATGTTAACAAGAAAGCACTCGATCAGTATATAAATTTCACAGAGCAAAGAGAAGAGCTTCAGAAAAGGCAGGGTGAACTGAATGCTGGTGATGAGGTATGATTTATTTGCTATCTTTTATTCTCCTACAATGGGCCTCACGTCTGAGTTCTGCTTGTATACTGAGTTCCTGACTGCCAGTGGTTGTAATTTTGTTCTGTTTTAAATTTACAGAAAATTAGAGAACTCATAACTGTTTTAGATCAAAGGAAGGACGAGTCCATAGAGCGTACTTTTAAAGGAGTTGCTCGACACTTCCGAGAGGTCTTCTCTGAGCTTGTACAAGGTGGTCATGGTCACCTGGT
The DNA here is from genome assembly GCA_030763125.1 of Hippophae gyantsensis. Lineage (NCBI taxonomy): Eukaryota > Viridiplantae > Streptophyta > Magnoliopsida > Rosales > Elaeagnaceae > Hippophae > Hippophae gyantsensis. The sequence goes on from CM061036.1 coordinate 42,683,622, forward strand.
TATGATGAAGAAAAAGGTATGTTTTTCCCTTTAATATTTCCCGATGGCCCTATACCATCTGTTCATGGATAAATGGGCTTTGCTCGTTGCATATATTTCGATACTGTCTAGAAGGAAGGTTTTCATTGCCGCTTTCTTAGTTTATTACTTCCGAGAATTATAGGTCAAAGTCCATTGCTGCTTTTTTAGTGCATTTTTTTTTTAATTATGAATCTTGTAAGTTCTTGACATGGACTCACAATATTGATTAAGGTGGAATTTTGGAAAATTTTACCAATGTTGTAAGAAGCTATTTTAAGTACTGAGGCGTTTTCCTTAAATGAAGCGAGGCTTGTGTCTCGAGATGGTCCAAGGCATAAGCCTCAAACTTAACTTTAAAAAACCTTTAAAATCTAATAAAAACAAGTTTTTAATTCAATAAATAATAAATATTATAAAAATAACTCAAACTTTAACTTTAAATAATGTTAAGATATTAATATAAGCAATTAATCACGAGTATAATTATAAAATACACATTAAATAATATTAGTTGTGGTTCTATTACTCAAATATCAATTTGGAGCAGAAAGAAAAATACAAATATAAATAGTTAAATAAAGAGGTAATGTAATGTGACTTGTAATGCTACAACTTAGTGACTAACAAAATTTGGAATTACATGAGGCAATAAAAAGAAAAGTAATAGACGAATTAAGATCGAAAAATGTTAAGGAAGCAATCTAATCACGTTTATTCATGAGATTATGATATTATCCTTATTGTTTTTCTTATCTATGATTTTCTACCTTTTTCAATTTTGTACAAATCAGGATTTTATGAATAATTCACCAACCATAAACATAAAAAATTAACCATTTGGGGTTAAAGTCTCAATCACCTTGAGACGTAAAATCTTTAAGGAATAAGCCTTAATTTACCACATGAGGCTATAGCCTCAGACCTTTTTATTTTTAAGCCTCAATTCGATATGAGTGAACAGATATCTCCCTTTTGGCATCTTTTTTTCCATTTCAAAATAACTTAATATTTTCTATTCCACCATTTTTGGATTTTAAATGTCCTTTAAAATGGTGGGCATGTTGACACTGATATTTCTTTCAAATCTGTAACTAATGTATTGATTGGACTTTATCACATGTTTGTTGCACCGTATTAGACAATATATGTATAGTTGTATCGGATTGAATCATATTGTATGGATCGAGTTGTACAAGCTTGTACAATGTTTTTGGAAAATAAATTCAGAAAGCTTGTATAATGTTTGGTGGCCACATTATGATATACTTGAAAAAACTGCTTTGTTTGGTGATATTTTGGATTGGACAATTTCTTTTAGCAAAATAACATGAGTAAAAATAGTACATATTTAATATTTTCTAATCTTTCATACTTTTCAAACTTTAGTTTTTTACTTTTATTATATATAATATTCAAATATATTTCAAAAATTAACTTTAATATAAATTATTATGAGTAATTATGAATTTATTAATTAAAATTTATGCACTAATATAAAACGCATATTAATGTAATAAAAATATATTTATATAACTAGCATATTTCATAATTTTTTTCTTCATAAAAGGTAAAATTTTGATTTTAATTTCTAAAGGAAAATAAATGAAATTTAGAAAAAAATCAAAAAAGAAGATAATGATGAAGTTATCATGCATGAGTCTAAAAACAAAAAACTGAGAAATTTAAATGAGATGTCCTCTACTATTCTGACCCACCCTCACATGTGGGTTGAAGTTGTATGCTTACAGGCCTTCCTTTTTGAGATCCCATTGTTTTATTTTTAAAACCAATCCCGTATATTAGCTATCAAACATGGAACTTTGATGTCCAGTTCTTTTATACAGTAAACCAGAGTCCAAACATCCAGTTATTTTATACAGTAAACCAGAGTTCAAACATACTCCCAAGTGTCCCAGTTTTTGAGACAAGAGGATCAAATGTGTACATGTTGAAAATAATTTGCCCTTTTACTTGAAAAAAGGGATCTCTGGTATCTTGCTCTCCAATTAATATAATTGTTCTCTCTTTCAATGAATTTGTGTTAAAATTTTAAAAATAAAAAAAAATGCATGTAGGGTACACATGCAGTTGTTTATCTTGCTCTCCAACTAAATGTAGGATTTAAAGGACTATTACAGTAGTTTATTTTCCTTTTCTTGGAAAACCTTGGAAAAACCATAACTCCTTTTAAGTTTTTTCCCCTTCTCAAACAAGTTTCTGCTTCAGTATAATCTGAACAAATGTTGACTAGTATTTTCATCTTTTGAGTCTTATTTGGTGCACTTAATGTTGGCTTGTTTTTATGCAAATTGCATTGGAATTTAAAAATGGTTAATATTTTTCATATCTCCAGGACAGTGATATTGGTGATGATGATGACGAGGATGGGCCTCGTGAAGCAGATGTGGAGGGTAGGGTTGAGAAATACATTGGTGTGAAAGTAAAGGTATGTATTGTTGGAAGGCTTTGTTTTCTGTATGAAAAAATTGATTACTATGCATGGATAATTAGAGAGCATATTACACAAATCCTGCAGATATATTATCATTTGTCCCTTTGGTATTTAGATAATATATTGCATCAATTATTTTGAACATTTTAAATTTTCTTTCGTTCAATTGATAACCTATGTTTGAAAGGTTGCTCATTGAAAATGTTTCTTGAAATACGCCTTTGTGGAAAGTAGTGAAGTCAAGAAATTTGATGAAGAATTAATGTTAAATTTATACAAATAAAGATGCTAGAGGGAACTTTTATAAGAATATATAGGAGTAGAATTTAAAAATGGTGTTTGGTCTTAGTTGATGCATCATAGTTTTCCGCAAGCAATTGTTATTTAACAAATAATTGTGTTGGATTTTATTTAGAGAGAGTGAAGATTTGGTGCAATGTTAGAGTTTTGTAACGGATAGGGCACATATTTACTATATGGTATAACTTGGTGCTTTTTTATTTTTATTTTTTATAAATGGATTACTGTTCTAATTATTACATATGTAATAAAGTATGTTGCTCTTATAAAAAAAAATTGAAGAATAGGTGCTAGTCAAGGCATTGAAATGAAGCACGTAAAAATAATTTCTGAATATTCCTTTATTTTACTTATCTGTTTTTCTTGTCATTTCTTTTCTTTCCCTTGCAGTTGTTTTTAGAAGATGAAATTCTGTTTATTTATTTTATTTTTATATATGTATCAAGTGGAGAAAAACATATATTGGTTTCAAATTATGCTTTGAATTACATTTAATCCTGACACTTACACAAAATTTAGCATTGTGGTCTTATTCTATAGTTTTTGAATGCCTTTTGTTTGGTAGGTTTCTTTTACAGGACAAGGGGAGACTCAGTCCATGAAGCAGTTGTCTGGGGGTCAGAAAACTGTTGTTGCACTGACACTTATATTTGCCATCCAGCGGTGTGATCCAGCTCCCTTCTATCTTTTTGATGAGATTGATGCAGCCCTGGATCCTCAGTACAGGACTGCAGTAGGAAGTATCCTACTTGTATTTTTTGTGTAGTTCCTCTTTATTTTTAATTAGATTTACAAAAATTGTTTCCTATATTCTTACTAGTTGTTCTTTTAGATATCGTATACTGTGATCTCATGTTTAAGTTGCCCCATAGTTATTGAACCCAAGTGTGAAGGAGAGATGAGAGATTTAAATTTGAGTCTAATATGTTTAGATTCAGCTGCTCTTTTATATCTTGTTAATGTACAGTTTAGTAGCTAGATAACTAGGTTCTTGTGCACATGAGTTCATAAGATAGTTGCCTGATGGTGATAAACTTCACCCACAGCCATTTTCATCTGGTTTCAGATAATTTGCATGTTTACATTTTTCTTATTGCTATATTCAATTTTAAATTTCATTCTCTGCAGATTCTGGATGATTCTTTTCCTTTGCTTATAATTTTTTTTTTGGTTGGAATACATGTTGCTTTAGAATTTCTTTGCTACATGCAATATAGATATGATTCGTCGTTTGGCAGACATGGCAAATACTCAATTTATAACGACAACATTCCGGCCTGAGCTTGTGAAAGTTGCCGACAAAATATATGGTGTGACACATAAAAACAGGGTGAGCCGTGTAGATGTTGTCACCAAGGACGGCGCACTAGACTTCATCGAGCATGACCAGTCCCACAATGCTGAATAAGGTTCTTGTATCGTGCACTTTTCTGAATTATTTAATTTATACCATTTGTGCACAGAAGAACAAGAATTATTTCGAGCATGTTGCAAAACACTTGTATTTTTTTCTTCTTCTAATCCAGCTGTTTAAATGTGTAGGTATTGCAGTGAAGTTCCCCAAAGGAAAAATGAAACAACTTCTAATTGCATGGTGAAGTATGCTTTGCTCCTTTTTCGTATGTTCAAGCTGACTGACTGAAGTAACTCATATATCGTGCTTTGCTAGACACTTCACATCATTAATTAAAAATATAGTATGCGTAAATGTAAATTTTAATTGATGCTACTTGTTGGAACAATTATTATGTTAATCTGTATTATCCTTTTGCCCTAGATATTTGTAAACAATTGCATACTAAAATACATATCTGACTTTTTCTTGTGGATTTTTTTACATTTCATGTGAGCTCTTTTGCTTCTCTCTCCCCAAGGACGGACTTAGTTTCTATTAATTTCTTCTTTGGGGCTCTGTTTTGGTATCTTTATCTTGAAACTTATTTAATATTATTTATTGAGCTTCTGAATCATATTGGTTGCTTAATTAGAAGATCTTTGGCATTTACCTGAAAAAGAAAAAATGATAAAAAAGATCGAAGGCCTCGAGGGTGTGGCAGATGGCTCTGATGAAATTCCATGTGAAAGACCCATTTTTATGTTGACACTCGATAGATTATTTAAAAATAATGAGCCCACAAGTTGACATCTCAGTACACAGAGAGAACGTGGTTTAAGTCTTCTCTTTCAATTATAAGCGGCTGTAGAAGAATAATTTTTCAAAATTAAAAAAATATATATATTTTATAAAAAATTGACTGGCGTACACTGAAAATGATTAGTACTTCCAAGGGCTATTATTTTAAGTATGTATACATGCATTTATTTTCATGCGTACGGCATAATTTTCCCCATGATTCTGTATAATTTTAAAATATTTTCAGCAAAAGTAAATATTAAAAATATTTAATTTTTGGTTGGAATGTATTTAGGGAGAAAAGCAAATTGAACTGAAGAAATGCTAAAAAGTGAATCTTGAACGACTATGTTGATAATAATTTTTCAGCTTGATCAAATACAAGGATGACAACTTAGTATATATAATTTCTTACCGACTACATGACTTAATTTCTCAAGGATCAGATTGTTGAGATTTTTTTGTTGGAGTTGGTTGTTAAGTTGAATAAACCGTCGATAGTCAATTTATTTACAAGTAACAGTCATAAGCTTAGTTGATCAATGGAAAGTCAATTTTTTACTATTAATAGAGTATAGTATTATGATTTAGTATTGTTTGTAAGGTCGTAGTAACACATTAAAGGTTCAAATTTTAATATTTATATTACACACTTAAAATAAGTATTTATTTATAAATAAAAAAAGAATATTCTGGACTCTAAACCTTCTTTTGCTACCTATAAATGTTTTTTCTGTTTAGGAGGTGATAGAAATAGTAAATAGACTTGTATCATTATATGTACACTTTCTCTTGATTATTTAATTTTATTTAACTCTATTTAGTAAAAAGAATATTTTACTAAATAGACGTGTTTTGTTTTTTTCGGGGAATATGAATAAAAAGTTCGCTGAGCAAATATATATAGAGAGGGACTTTTTGGTAAAAAGTGAGCACGTTTAGGGGAAAAAAAGTTCAAGTTTCTGTTTTGAAATTGTGTTTAAAGGTGTACGTACATGTACCATTTTTAACATCATCCCCAATTAAATTTCATTCTTCACTAAAACATTAAATTGTTTGTCCAATAGACTCTTTTCATAAATATTTAAATTAATCTTAAATAAAAAAGAAAAAATTATCTAATATTTCATTTAAATATTTTAATCCCCTGATTTTTATAAAGAATATAAATTCACTTTAAAACTGGGATATTAAACAAGAGAACTTGAATAATTAGTGGCATAAAAACTTATAGAAACAATGTGTATTCTTAATTATACTTGAAATTTACATATCTAGTATTAACTACATGCATGAAAATACTATATTCTTTAAGGTCACTCTTATCAAAGTGTGACCGATAGTACTTTTCAATTAGATTACTACCCATTTACATGTGGTACTGACGTGAGGAACAAATAGAATATTACAATCACGCAGAGAAAGTAACTAAATATAATATTAATATGTCTATAAATTAACAATTTCTATAACATAATTTCATTAAAGAATTTATAATATTGTATTGTCAATAATGGTTCTGAATCTCTATGACAGGTGGTCATCCGATTACCATATATAACAAGTCTATCTGTTATATTGATTTATACTTATATATATTCTATATTTCATGTACTAACAACTACTTGCAAGACCTATCATTTCTTTTTAAAAAAACATTTAACTTTGAACAAAAATACAACTAATTACTTCTAGTACGTTTTTTTTTTTGTCAAATTGTACAATAAGTAATATAGTTATACTGTACAACTACATAACTAATTATAAAAAAACTAGGATTAGATTAAAAAAAAATAAGCACTTAAGTTATATTCATAATTTATTTTATTTTAAGTTAATTGTATTTTATCATATATTTTATGTACATATTGTTAACGTTTTTTTTTTCAAATTTATTTAATTATATATCGTTAAAATTTTCTATATATAAAGTAAATTGTTAATTACGTGTACATATAAAATTTTTTATAAGACTATAAATTTAATTTTTTTTATTTTCTACACGTCATATTTGTTTTTCATAACTTTATCCAACATTTATTACAAATTTTTCAATACTTAAAATATATTATAAAATAATATAAAAATCGAGTTTATTTTAAGTGATTATCATTGTTATTTTTTTTATTTCATTCTCTATAATTCTTTTTTAAATTGCACTAAAGTTCTTTTATTTTACTTTTTTTTTTATAAAAATAACATTAAAGATATATTTTTTTATTAAATAAATAAAAATTCATCAAATAAAATTTAGACTTGGTTTTATAATAATAGAATAAAAATTCGTACAATTTGTATCAAAAACTAATCATAAATTCTATTTTTTTACTTGTTCATAGAGAAAATAAAAAAAATTGACCAAGAAGTATCTAAAATATTATGTGTTCGAGCTTCAATAAAATCAAAAACTTCGTTATTTGCCCGTCTTGTAGGTGGTATGTCGGATTATTTAAAAAGTTAATCTCTCAATCCCATGAAATACATTAAAAGTTTTAATTAGATGAAAATAAAATAGAAAATGATTCAATGCATTTAACTAAATACAGAAAATATCTTGAACTGTATTCATAAAACAGTAATTGAAATTTTACTGAGAGAATCCGATCTCAGTGTTTGATATTATGCACTATTTTTAAAATATTCAAAACATTATTGGTATGATACTTTAAATTAATAAAATATTGAATATTTGTAAATATTATTTTAAAATTTAAACTTTTTTTAACTTCATTTAATAATCTATCAATTCATTTTAGTGTCAAAAATAAATAGAAAAAATGACTTAATTTAAGAGATTAAATAATAAAAAATATTAAAATAATATAATTTTTTTTAATTAATTTTTTTTATAAATTTAATTAATTAAATGATACCGTTTTAAATTTTAAATTAAATCACATAAATTATTTAATCTAAATAATTTTTATAACACATGACACTAATAAATAATTACTCATTCTTAGTCTAGAAATTAATAATCACTAGTTCACTACCATGGAATTTAAACAAAACAAAAACTAAATCGTTGATGCATGGGTTTTTGATTCTTTCTCTGAGGCAGTTGCACCAGCTACCGACGCAGTACACTGACTTTAAATAATTTTCACAAAATAAAATAATTGATTAATAATTCCAAATATTATATTTATTAAACAATTATGTAAAATCACCCCATCCCACTTCTATAAATCCTAGCCACTTAACCCACTTGTTATTACATCAGTATAGTTTAAAGGTCAAAAAAATAAAATTAAACAGTATAGTTTCTTAGAGCTATATTCTAGACATTGCTACCATGGATTCAAAGAAGCCTAACAAGATTAGAGAGATTGTAAGGCTCCAACAAATCCTAAAAAGATGGAAAAAGCTAGCAAATGCTTCCAAAAACATTAACACTAGTAATATTACTAGTACTGGTACTATTACTAGTAATAATACCAGTACAAGCACTAGTAGCAAAAGCATAAAGTTTCTTAAGAGAACATTATCATTCACAGATGTTTCAAGTAGTACTAGTACTACTTCAAATGATAATGTTGTTCCAAAAGGGTTTCTTGCAATTTGTGTTGGGAAAGAGTTGAAGAGATATATAATTCCAACAAACTACTTGAGTCATCCAGCTTTTATTTTATTACTTCAAGAAGCTGAAGAAGAGTTTGGGTTTCAACAAGAGGGAGTGCTCAAAATTCCATGTGAAGTGTCTTTATTTGAGAAGATCTTGAAGATGGTTGAAGAAAAAAGAGAAGCTAATTTCTTGGTTCATGAGTTTGGATTCAATGCAGACAACAACAATAATGATATTATTGATAATTGCTGTCCATCACCTAATTCTCACCATCCTCAAATGTGCAGATGATGATTATTTTTTCTAATATGTAGTACTTACACACACACTTCAATTTAAATTTCCTCTTCTTTTTCTATTTTTGTGAATTTTAAGATTTATTTATATTTTCTTATTGATACGTAAAATTAATTGAATTATGGGAAAAGAGAAAAGAGTATTAAAGTCTATACAACAAACAAATATTTTTATATGATTTAAACATGCGATTTAAAATGATAGAGAGATGAGTCTAAATAATAAACTATTTTGAGAATAAGTAAGAATATTGAAATTAATGAGGAGTTAAAAAAACTTTTTTTTTTTTTGATAAAGTAGAGTTTATTGTTTTAATTTTTTTGATTAGGCCAATATTGTTAGTATTTATTAGTTTGGATATAAAAATATTATATTTTTGTTGATCCGAACTATCAAATATTTTATGTGTGTATCTACTATCATTTTGATACTAATTATATTTTTTTTTTCATTGAAGAGTATTAAATTTAGTTTCTTATATATTTGGAAGAGTAATTCCATTTTCTATAAGATATTAAATAGTATTTAGTTTCGTTTGATATCACGACTATTTAACTTAATTATGATATATGAGAAATTTTATAAAATTATATGTATTGTATTTGCTGTGATTGAATATTGCTTTAACAACTAAAACACTTTACATAATTCACAATATATCAAATGAATTAACCTTTGCACTTGATTTAAGAACTAGAAGAAGCAGTAAACAAGAACTAGGTAAAAATTCATTATGTCAAATGTTGTCAAGATTACAAACTATTATTGGCACCCAGTGATCACCACTTGAAACTCTCACAACCTTTCCTTTACAAGGACAATTACAGAAAGCAAGATGAAAAATGATAATCACAATATGCCAAAAGTGCCTGCTATTTATACAATGAATATCACTCTAGCTAACCAATCCTAGGCTGATACATGTACAAACTAAATTGGGCCCTTATAATATACATGGGCCAGTTGGTTACAAAAGAGATATTAGTAATACCAGAAATAACAGAAACTAGCTATATGCTTCCTGAAGACCATCTTGATTATCATGCGCTACAAAGTAATTCCCAAGCCATAAGTTGCCAGTTTCCTTGTGGTCATTTAGATGTCACACAACTTAATTCTCTACCTTAACATAAATGAACTAATGAACTTAGCTCAGCCTACCAAAGTTGCCTTAGCCACTCTCACCGAGCTTAGACAATGTCTAAACTTGATGGTAGGAACTATTTTGGTTGACATATCAGTAAGATTGTCTTCAATTGGGACTTATCAATTACAATATGTCCTTGTGTTAATAAATCTCTAACAAAATGTGTCGTAATATCTATATATTTTGTAAGTTTGTGATAGATATGATTCTTTGTTAAGAAAATATTACTCTACTTATCATAAAAGATCGTTGCTACATTTTGTGTAATTCCTACTTACCTATGAATCCCTTAATTAAAATAACTTCCTTGATTGCTTCAGCGCAAGCTATGTGTATACCTTCAGTGGTTGAGTGGGTAACTACTGGTCGGAGATTTTTGGTTTTCCAGCTGATTGTATTCCCCCTTCAATTTTTCCTTCTTTTTTTATTTTTGGGAATTATTTATATTTTCTTATTAACGTGTGAAATTAATTAAATTATGAGGGAAGAGGAAAGAATATTGTAGTGAGTGAGAAAATGAACATTTTTTCTTTAATAAATTATAATTTATTGTTTTAATTAATTTCTTTGATTAGGAAAATATTGTTATTATTTATTAATTTGGACATAAAAATATTATATTTTTGTTGATCCAAAATGAGTGTGTACTCTATACAAATAAAATTTTAAATAAAATTTTAAACTTTTTATTGAAATCTTTGAATTTGTTTTCTATTTGAAAGAGTAATTACTTTTAAGAATAAATAGTATTTAATATAGTTAAAACATGTGACTTAAAATACGACGTGAATGAATCTTATATAAAACAATAATAGAGTAGTATCATTGGTCTCACTACTATTTTATTTATGATAAATTTTTTATATAATTTTTTGTATGTTGTGTTTCCTAGTAGAAATAAGAAATTAGTGTAAACATATCACAAAGATAATATAAAACCTAACTTTAGAGGAAAACACAATAAAATTGTTACATGTAAGTTTAGTTTTAGTATTTTACAAAATACCCTAAATGATAGATATGAAATTTCATATATGTCTTCCTCTAGCATATTAACCTATAATTGATTAGATTAAAATGTTATTAATTAATTAATAAATTATATCGTGTTTTAAACACTTATAATTTACGTGGATATATATAGAATATTTAATATTTAAGTTCCGATTAAGATATATAAATAATATAATTATATAAAGGTATAATAATAGTCTCTTAGATTATATCATTTGTATTATTTAACCCCTTAAATTAAAAACAGTATCATTTAATCCATTAATATCGTAAAAATAGTTAATTAAAAATAAAATATATTATTTTAATAATTTTTTTATTAAAATATTATTATTTTTTATCAAGTAAAAAAATATAATTAAAATAGGAACGTTTAATAATAATAAAATTATTATTAATATGAAAAAAATTTAAAAAATATTTATTTTTAATAATTATTAATTATCATATTTTTTATTTTAATGTTTTATTAATTTTAAATTTTTATTAAAAATTAAATATATATTTAAATAATTTTTTAAATTTTATTATTATAGTAATAAATCTTATTTCAGAATGATTTTAATAAAAAAATATAATTTATATTTGATTGGTGTGACAATGATATAAATGATTTACTTCAAGTGAGTAATGAGAGGAAGAAGACTCTAATAAATATAATGTAAATAAAAGCATGTGTATATAATTAATTATTAAAATAACGAAAATAAGTTATTAATTACGCATATAATGTGAATAAAAGCATGTCTATATAATTAATTATTAAAAAAAACGAAAACAAGTTATTAATTAGGCATCGATCGTAACTTATTTTTGCACGGGAACATTAGAAAATCGTCCTTCCGACTTTTGTTCTCCCGAAAATAATGTTAATAAAATTGAAGATTATTATAAATTAAAAAACAAAAAATAAAAATAATAATAATTTACTCTAAACTCATCTGAATAAAACAAACATCATTTAAGATTGTGCTCGGATTATTTTGAGATTGTGATAATAGTAGCTAGTTAGCTACTAGCTAATGCCTAAAGTTTTTTTCATTTGAGTGTAGCTTTTGGGCAGCTCAAAATTTTTGTTTGGCTCAAGGAGAGATATAAAAATAAAGTTTTAAATTTTTTTTATAAATATAAATTTTTGATATTATATTAATGCCATAAAACTAGAAAAAAATAAGAGTATAAAAAATATACAGAAAAAAATAAATCTTATTATTTTTGGTATTTATAATAGAATGTGTTGAAATTTGAAACTTATAATTTAATAATATTTAAATCAAAAGTTATATTTAGAACGTAAAAATAAGATTAATTTATTTTTCGTTTTAAATTACAGTTTCAAATTATATAAAATACTTTTTGATAAAAAAAAAATTTTATTTGAAATGATTTTCATCGTAATAATACTAACCTAGATAAATAAATAATATTCAAATATGTAATAAAGATTTAATATCCATAATATCATAATACTTTCTCTTAGATGTCAATTATATGGAGAGCATATCTGGTTAAAAACTTTGCTAGAAAAATCCAGTGGGATAAAAAGTAACGAAAGGAAAACAAGTACATTGTTCCCATGAAATATGGTAAAATTATCTTGTTAAAACCTTTTAAAAAAACCGAATGGGAAAAATCATATAATATTTATTAATTATTAAAAAAAGTAACGTATATTAATTACGCATATTTATGTACATTTGTAACGAAAAGAGTACAATATGTATACAAATGTGCTACAATAATTGTTCAACTTGAGATGTCCTTCAATTAACACATTTAATAGCATTATGACAATTAGTGACATGACTAAAAGTTTAATTCAAGAGTAAAACCATATAATATTACTCTTTAGTTATTATTTTTTATTAAAAAATATTATACGTATCTTATTTGAGTATAAATGTTTTTAAATTATTGAGTTTTTAGTTTATTTTTTAATGATAAACCCTTAAAAAATAACTTTAGAGAAAACATTTACATATTTTATTTACGTAATTTATCTATAATTTTATAAATATTATACCTAAAATATACATTATCATGAGTTAAGAGAAGCCAATGACTCTCTTGGTCCTTACATATTTCCGCTAGTGATGATAATGTCTCAAATATTAAAATAAAAAATTATAACTTATTATAATTAAGTCTGTTTGGTTTTCAATTGATTTCATATGTAGTGCAATTTTTTTATATTTTTCGACTATTTGAGATATATATATTTTGATTATATGTTAAATAAAAACTTCTAATTTGTAAGATATGTGTTATTATTCTATAAAAATACTTTATTTCTTAAGTTATCATAAAATTAATTAAACATAATGTATTCATAAAGCATACTAGAATAATGTAAATATATTATAAATGGTAAAATAATAACTCATTTATCCAATGATTGCATTACATTCTCTAAAACAAAACTCATTATTTTGGTGTTACCTAAGGTTCAATATACGTCTTGCTAATATTTATCAATGTCCATAAATATATCAAGTATCTATCATTTTTGGCGCCATTGTTGGAGATTTATTTACTATTTTCATTGTTGATATTAATACCAATCAATCTGATTTTAATTCAAAAAAAATTCTTTTTTTTATTGTTGCATGTTTAATTTATTTTTCAATTTTCTCGTGCGTTGAGATTTTGTTTGACACACAAATCTTAACTCACAAAAAGGAAAAAAAATTAATTTGCTTATTATTGGTTTATTTTATTTTTCAATTTTATCATGCGTTGAGATTTTGTTTGATACACAAAGCTTAACTCACAAAAAGAAAAAAATGAAAAAAAAATTATTTGCTTATTGTTGATTGTTTAATTTATTTTTCAATTTTCTCGTAAGTGGAGATTTTGTTTGACACACAAATCTTAACTTACAAAAAGAAAAACAAATTGAGAAGTCAAGTTGAAGACTATAAATCAAGCGCTTCTTGAGAGGCAACTCATGTGTTTTATATATATTTTTTATTTTTCGCATGTATTCCTTTTTATATTTTGTTATGTTATTTTTTTTTCTTTCGTAGGTGCAAATTGGAGGGAATGAAGCTATTTTGGATTAACCATTCAAATCAAACCAGGAAGTTTCTTTAAACCCATCTCATATGTTCTACTTTCACACATTGAGGACAATGTGTATATTAAGTTTGGGGGTGGTAGAAATATTGAACTTAATTGAAATCTTTTCTGGATGTTTTTTGCTTGTGAATTTTTTTTTGTTTGATTGATTGAAGATATTTTGCTATGAAAATGATTTATTTTTATTTCTTCAGTTTAAATGGGGCATAGTGCTTTGAAAAATTTGAATATTGTCTAAGCGGTGAATAATTTTTACGTATGTTTCATTTTTACAAGAATAAATATTCATGAGCATTAGTGTTTATTTTTGAGTTGCTATGATAATTTAGAGAAAGTTTATGTGAGTATGGAATTCGATTGATTTTTGTGGTGTCACAGTTCTTAGAATTTGTTTGATTTTCTCTCGAGGTAAAATTATAAATAACATTTAACTAAGAAAATGATTTAGGCCATCTTTGGATCGTTTGAGCCTTTCTATCGACTTTCACATGCATTATCCATAGTATACCCCTTTTGAGCTTCAAAGTTTATATATATATTTTTCTCATTTCGAAAGCCTACTCTAAAATATATATATATATGCGTGTGCAGATATATCTATTTTTCTTTTGTCACTAACATGTGACAATTGTTATTGAATATTTGAAGATATATTGAAAATGAGAGGATACTAAAAAAATAGATTCTAAAAAGAAAAAAAAAAAAAGAGATTCTAAAAAAAAAATATGATTATTGTATGTGATGTTAAATCCTAAAGTGGAAAATGTTTATTTTCACGATAGAAGATCTCTTGTTTCAATTCTAAAATGATGTGTTTAGGAAAAATTGAGCTAAATATTATCCTTTATCCTACATTTACCTAAGCCAAACATTACAAGCTTAATAAAGTCCTATTGATTATGGGTTGTGTTTTTCTACATTAGTGGAGAGAGAAATGAAAAATAAACTTATGAGATTTGTGACTTCATTAAAATCTGTTTGATTGTATATTTGCATAAACTGATCCGGAATGCTTTTGATGAAATATGAAAAGACTTCACACACACATTATAATTCTTTGTGAAAATGTAATATATTTTTAAATTGATTTTACTTAGATAAAATTCTTTTATTTCTTTGAGTTATGTAATTTGGAAAGACTAAAAAGAAATATTTTGAAAATCACTATTTTAAATGCAGTTATCTTTGTTTTATTTCCTTTCTTTTGCTCGAGGATTAGCAAAAACTTAAGTTTGGGGGTGTTGATAACTGTATTTTATATAGTTATTTTCATCTATTTTATTAATTATAATTGCTATGTTCTTCACATTTTTAGTTAATTTTAGTTTAATAAATTAGTATTTACTTTTTATTTGTTAAGTAATATAATTTTAAGAAAATTAAATAAATTGAATCGAAAATGTACTTAAATGCAAATTTGGGTCCAAAAATATAATTTCAAATAAATGAGTGCTTAATTGCAATTTATAAAAGGCAAAAATATAATTTAAATTAAAATTGGGCTAAATTTTAATTATTAAAAGTTTAAAATTTAATTTAAATTAGAAATGGCTTAATTGTAATTAAAGAAAGATTAAAATATAATTTGAATTAAATTTGTGGGTCAAAATGCAATTAAGGAAATTTATATTCTATGCAGGAAAAGGAAGTCACGCGCAACATTATTTTCGGGTGACACGAACCGTTCGATCAGACAATCAACTAACACGATGAGGCGCGTGGATTGCAGTGAACACGAATTTCAAGATTTATGCGACTCTGTGCCCCAGTAGGGCCCACCTATCGTGCAGGGTGGGGCCCCCGTGTCGGTTACGCGTATGCCAAAGGGCGTGATCCCGTGCGGTGGAACCATCTACGATCGTTTCCTTCAGCCATATATAGTCTGCCACGTGTCTCCAATATTCTTGCATCTAATAAGAAGAAGACACGTGTCACATATCGGGTAAACCAAACGCAAGGAAACAGCGCACCTTTCCAGCCACGTCGTTGTCTGCCACATGTCCTCGCGCGCCATGCTTTCGTGCGGCGCAATTACATGTACCCATTTTCCTCTCACCAATTGAAGGCTGCCACGTGTACCACTATATTTTTCAGCAAATCAGATCGCGACACGTGGCAGAGTTTATCGAAAAGCAAAACAAAAACAGACGGCTCTCCCACTCAGATTTAAACGCATTTTTGATACCAGTTTTGTCCCTCACGTGTAATATTTTATTATTTTTACCATATCTCTCTGTCCCCGCGTGTATTAAGAAAATATATTTCTAAATTTATATTTTTTTAGAAATTTGATGTTATAAATAGGGGATAATATGTATAAGTTTTGGAGTTTTTGGAGTTTTTGGAGTTTAGAGTTTGGAATTTTTGGAGAGTTTGTGGATTGGCTGTGGAACACGCAGAAGCCATTTTTGGTTTCTGTTGTGTTCTGCGTGTGCCAAATATTTGGGCTAAGAGATGTTTTAATTTTCCTAGGGTTCTTCATCTTAAATTCCTTAACTTCTGTAATTTTTATTTTAATTAATGAAGTAATTTAATTTTTCTAGGGTTGTATTTTATCTAAATTTATGAAACTTTGATTTTCATTATTTTTGAAAGATTTATAAGACGTTCGATTTGTTTATTCTATCTGTGCTTAATGTTTTTTGATTATTTACGAATTTTATCAAATTGATCTGTGACACTTAAATAAACTTGAAAGATGTATTTTTGTATATATTGCTCGTGGATAGAATGACATGTATGATGAAGGATAGAAATATACCCTAATTGTATGTGTGGCCATTTGAGAACTTAGAACGCAATGAATCTTGGTGAATTTAATTCTCATAGGAATATAGTGAATTAATTTAACGAGATGTGTCTATACGGAGCTCGGAAGAGATGTATAGATAAAATTAGAAGTTTTCGGTTGACAAATTAAATGTACTAAAATATAAATCAAGAGAAAATAATATGATTTGAGTGGATTAATTTGGTGAAAAATTGCAATCTTAGATTTCTTTTATTTTATTATATAATTATATAACTCTTTTCTTAATTTTTTTTTAAATTAACGAGTGTTTTGGATAAAATCAGAGAAATAATTTTAGTACTATCAATAAAGGATATTTTTAAAATAAAGAAACAAAATAATATTTAGATATGAAATGCATCTATTGAATTTTAATGCTAATGTAAATGCACTATATATTTATTAAATTTTTTAAATAAATTCATGTATATATTAACCGATAACTTGCCTCGTTAGAAGTGACTCAAAATACATCAGGTAGATATACCAACTTGAAAGTTCTTTCTATCATAAAGTACAAATTGATACCATTGAAAATGGTTTGAAAGATATAAAATTGAAGACATTTTTTCAACGAACTATGTGCATATGGGAATTCCAGTGTCAAAAAAATCAAACCTATCAAATGAGGCATTTTCAAGTCAACGAGCACAATTACAAAGATATGCGAAGAAATTGGGTTGCCCAAGATATTACAACTTTTGACATCTAAAGATACAGATGTCCAAATTCATGCAATTAAAGTGGTATCCTAACTCACCATTAAAGATATTAATTAGATAAAGATTGCATAGGAAGTATGCTCTTGCAATTATCCATAAATACAACTATTTTTTGTGACTTCTGGCGCCAGTGTTAATTTAGCAATGAACGAGATAAGTCAACACTTAATTATAAATAACCCATTTTCCTAGCTATTAACAATGAACTTTTCTGTAGAAAATAAAATTATTCGCATAAGCTTCCTTTGACTTGTTTGAAACCCAATTCTCAAAATCACGATGATACAACCATAATCATGAGTCTTTAGATGAAAGCTCTTATCTAGACAACTTTCACTGAGGGGTAGAATTTCCAGAATTTTCAGTAAGGATGGCTTCATTGACAATGTCACTTCCAACCAATAAAAGCATGTCAATTGGGACAAACGTATCTTCACTCGTCTAACTAGAAGAGCGTCCAATGGAAACAATATTCCTAACTCGAATGAAGCTGAATTCCATTCAACTCATCGTATGTAAGTTTACATTACTCTAATTCGATGCAACGCTTAGCCGCGCCAATTCCAATCAGGCTAGCCTTATATGTTTTGAGTAAGCTATTTCTCTTCGATTCTTGTTAGGTCCAGTTGAGGTAGGCCTAGATCCGCAGTCTTGTTCATTATAACGATCCTCACTAGCCATTCCAACAATCCTTTCCCGACCTAGTCGGTTCCTTTTGACCCAGCCAAGCATGTTACCCTTTTTCTCAACACTCATTTATGACAGGTTTATTTTTGTTTACCAGTCGTTAGATCGCACATATATTTTGCATGGATTGTAGCTCATTACTTCAACTCGTGATTTGATCCAAGCCGAGTTATTATATCTTAAACCAAGTCGCACTAACTCTCGTCCACGCTCGAACCAAATAGCATATCATGTCAATTTGCATATTTTTTGCTTGTGACTCACTCTAACCCTTGACCCAATTGATAGGTAGTCTCTTCATTCCCAAATGTCAAGACAAAGACATGTTACTTGTGTGATTATAGGTGAGACATAAGGTATGTGATCATTAGGATCAAATTCAAGGATAAGATGAATTGGGCTCTTTCTATATTCAGGATAAGTGTGATGATTAGTCATGATGACATGAGTAAATCTCTTCTAGGTATGGGTTCTCTTTATGTGGGTCATAATTCTTAAAAATGATGTCTTGATGAGAATCATTGAGCTCTATAAATTCCAATTGGATCAATCACAAGGTATAGGAGGACATAACTCGAAAAAGGCTTTAAATGGGCTCATTCAAGAGGTCATGCATAACCAAGGGGACCTAAATTGGGAGTACAAGGATTGGGACAATCTTAGGATGGGAATTAGGGTAAAATTGGCAAAAGAAAACTAAGCACATTGTTGTGCCATTTGGACTTTTTTGGGCAGCTTCATTTTCAGCCCTTAGATGGAAACAAAGGTTAAGATGTAATATATTTTATAGGGTTTCTTTTGTTCTCAGTTGCTCCACATTTTGCTCCAATTTTGGAGTGCCATTTGGACTGATTTTGAACAGTTTTCTTTTTTCAGCCCTTCAATGAAATCAAGGATTAAGATGTAATATTTTCATAGGATTCCTTTGTAGTAAGCTGTCCCATTTTTTCCATGTTTTGGTCCATGTTTTTTGCTCCCTTTTGTGTTTTTTTACCTTTTTTTATTTTCAACTCTTGGATGAGATCAAGGGCTATGATGTAGTAGAGCTTAGGATTTTTTTTATATCCTATGAGCTACTGGAAAACACAATTTGAATGAAATTTGAATTTTTAGATCATTTGAAAGCTCATTCAAGTTCTTTGTTCCTCTTTAAACAACTTATCAAGGGATTGACAACATTTGTAGCGTTGTTTAGCATCCAAGCATTTATGGTGAGTAATATTCATACTTGTTAGGCTTTCATTTATGCTAGACTTATCAAGAAAATAACAGCTCCTTGTGGCGTCTTTTCCCCTAAAAAAATGGTTAGTATTATCCATTAATTTGTGGATAAACCCTTTGCTATATAATCTGAAATTAGCTAAGTCCTAACCACTTGGTTCATATCATGTCTTCTTGTTTATAAAGAGTTTTCTAAACTAGCAACACTTGGGATCATCTTGTAAACTTTGACCTCTTAACTTATCGAGCTTAAGACTAAATGGAGTTATACCCCAGTTCATTGTGTGGTCTGAAATAGGCTACATGGTGAGGTACATGTTCATTAAGGTCATTTCCAAGAACTCGATATATAGGGTTGTTCTAAGGATTGTTTCCTATTGAAGCAAAGATTGTGTAGTGGCTGGTTATGTTAACATGAGTCAATTTTCTTACTACACAGGCTGATTCTCCTTAGATGTGAAATATAAGGCCAAATGCTAACTATTAACTAAAAAGATTTAAGGCTCCACAGTGGGTACCATTTGTTTAGAGAGATTATAATATGGTAAGGTTTCTAAAGATTTTAGAAAGAAATATACAATGTTGATAATGATCAGATATTTTATTCATCTCACTAAGGAGGCATATATAGCATCTATTAGGCAGGTGTCAAGGTTACATTGGTAAGTTGTTTTATACAGGATCATGTCACTATCATCAGGTCTTGGTTGATTGCTTCTAAGGATTATGTTGTTATGTACGAGTTGTTAAATGAGTGCTACCTCTATCATATAAACGAGATAACTCAGGTCGTTAAGGTTACGTACCTGCTACTTGGATAATAACAAACATTAATAACTAACTAGTAACAAACGTGTCATTATTATAATGATAAATGAGAATCTAGTTACAAATACTTCGAATTTTTAATTGATTGTGTATCTTTATTTTTCACATCCCCTAGGTAATTAATAATTAGTCTTAAAGCAAAACACTTTAAAAAAAATTTATATTAAAAAATCTTTAATAAAAAAATTGTTAAAAAAATATAACAATAAATTATCAATTTTTTTTAAAATTTTTTTATAACTTTTATTAGTTATGGTTAAAGATAATATATAAAAATTAATATTTTTATAATAATTAAATAAATATTATATTATATTTTTGTTATTAATATATTGCAAGCAAAATATATTATAAAGATAACGAAAAAATAAAAATAATTTTTAACATAATTAAGGGATATATAATATACATAAAAAAAAGAGAGTATACTGTTAAACACAACAAAAATAATAGAAATTTTTAAGGAGAAAAAGGAGCAAGTTGAAAATATATGTACCTCTCTGTCACCACCAAGTCTTACCGCCGAGAAAACGCAAGTTGGAGTTGAGTCCAACCCTAAGTCCCTAACTCCCAAGTAACAAACAAACAAACAAAAAAAACCCCGAATTGAAAAAGGGAGAAGAAGAACAACAGCAACGTTTTCACAAATTTTTTTTTTTAAAAAAGGCCCCTAAAAAATATCTCAATCCTCTCTCTCTCTCTCAGAGGATCAAATGTCTCCAAAAACCCCTTGTCCCCCACTCTCTCTTTCCCACCCTCAGGCAAGTCAATTCCAAACCCTCCTCTATTTTATTTCTCTATATTTGCATGTATATTGTTGTAACTTGTACCGATTTCATTTGAAAAATACACCGTGACTCTGGAATTATGAGAACCCAGATCAGTAGCCTTTTGCATTTGTTTTGGGAACTCATAAATTTTTGAAATTGAGTTGATATATATATATATTTTGGGATTAAGAAACTTTCGACTGATAAGTAAAAACATGGCATTTGAATCACAGTCATTGAAGGAGAAGAAGTACAGTGGGGCTGGGGTTTTTGGGGACGTCTTTAACATGGCTTTGCTCCCCGAAGTGGTCGAGCTTGATAAGGAGACTACCCCAACTTTGGAGCTTCGGTTTCAAGTTCCTGACCTTAATCGCGCAGTCAGAGTACGTTAAATTTTTTATTTGTTCTTTTTGGATTTTTGCGAAAAAGAACAACTTTTTGTTGGTATGTTTGATTCTAGAGAAAATAGTAGAAAATGATAAGGAACAAAGATATTCTTACTCATTTTATTATTTGTAAGATGCCATAAATATTGAATAGTTCTACTTTTGTTCTTCCTTTATTTGATAGCCGTATTCGGAAGGACCCTACAACTGGATTGTATTATCAATATTTAGCTGTCCTGTATCTGTTTGGTTGATCACTGTTAGGCTGAATGATTTCATGTTGGATGATTTACATGATCATAATTTGTCACTCAGCTTAAAATAAGTTACATGG
This sequence comes from Hippophae gyantsensis, assembly GCA_030763125.1. Classification (NCBI taxonomy): domain Eukaryota; kingdom Viridiplantae; phylum Streptophyta; class Magnoliopsida; order Rosales; family Elaeagnaceae; genus Hippophae; species Hippophae gyantsensis. Next base: position 42,705,369 of record CM061036.1, read on the forward strand.
CAAAGCAAAATAAATTGCTTTTCAAGTTTCGAGGACCCTTTTTATATATGTTAGATGCTTCCCTTTTTCTGTATGATTTTAAAGCTATGCCATTGCTTTGCTCCATCTTAATTTTGTCATGACCCAAAATAAGAAGCCTTTTTTCCCGGAACCAAACAAAACACTATCTATGTTTCTTGTTTGTTTTCTTCTCTTCCTCTCCTTTATTGGTCATGAAACCAAAACAGGGAAAGGAAAACGTGGAGAAAATACTGTGGCAATCAACTTATTAGTAGCTTTAATTTAGTAGTATTCCCCCCTCCCCCTCTTTCTCCTCTCCCTCCCTCCTCCCTCTAAAAGCTTATGATATAGATTACTTTTTCATACTAAATAGCATAGCTATATGGAGCTTCAATGGTTCCAGTTGTTATGGCTTTGAGTCAAACTTAAACATCTGTGAATAATGGACTCCTTTGATTTGTATTGGTATAGTCTAACCTACTGGAATAATGAGCATATTTGACGTTGGGACAGATTGATTTCTATGGACTTCTGGATTTCTGTACACAAACATTGAAAAATGTGTAGCAGGGTGTTTATGCTTTTATTGTTAAAACGGCATCCTTTGATGTTCTGCAGGATTTTGTGAAAAGAAGAGAAGTTGGTGAATTCCTCAGTGGTGCTTTAGCAGGGGCTATGTCAAAAGCTGTTCTTGCTCCACTTGAGACGATCAGGTTGTTTTGTTGTTGCTTGCTTTAACTTTACCTGCCAAAAGTTTGTTTTTGATGCATTTTGCTTGGATATGCTCGTGACTTGATGGGTTGTGTTAAACATTTATGCTTATCATGTATTTTGATGGTGCATCCACTTCTTCAATATCATTTAATTATCTAACTTGAAATCAACAAATTTTGTTATACAATTCTACCTTCAACTAAAATGGCAAAATAATATTGTATCATATGGCACTGTAGAATCCTTGAAGAATAAGGCTTCTTCTTTTTTCTGTGTGGAGTTAGTTTACTTCCTACTGTTTTTTTTTTAATTTTATGTATTGGCTTTATTATTTGGATAGGATTACATGCACAATGTGTTACATATGTTTTACTTAAAACCTCATAATTTTGAGATTTTGATGGCCCTGTTTTAGTCCATTAGTTTTTTTTTCTTCCTTTTTCGGCTATACGTTTTGTAGTATCATAACATATCAATTTTTATTATAGTAATTTTGTATCATGCTTAGTATTAAACTTCTCACCTTTGATTAGGCAAACTTATGAAATTGGTCATATGTATTTTGCAAATGATATCCATTCTGACTGTTCCATGCCTAGAAACTGAATGCACTATATTTGGATGAAACCCTGCATTGATATACTACTGGAAAAGTCATTTGGCGGGTTGTGATTTCTGTTTGGAATCACTTTGAATTAGTTATTTTCAAGGACTACTATTGTTCCATGGGCTTGCCGTAGGTTACTGCATGTGGCGGTATATTGCAACAGTGTCTTCTTGCGGTTCTAAGTAGTAATTCAAGTTTTTTCAATGACAGTTTCTAAAATTGATTTCCATCCATTGTGTTTTTATGAGGTCCGCTTTTCAGAGGGCCATCGAACACCTCATTGCTCACAAAAGCCATGTCTGTATATGAAGCTTGGGGAAGAAAGTTGGATTTCTTGATTTTCATAACATCCCTTATCCAAGCTGAACTATTGAAAATATTAATTTAATATATCCTGGTTAGACATCATCTGATATCTATAATGTGATATGGGGCATTTTGTTTTATGGGTAATCTTGTTTGAATTTCTGATGTGCTTATTGCTATGTATGCTCAGGACGCGAATGGTTGTAGGTGTTGGATCCAAAACTATTATTGGTAGTTTCTCTGAGGTCATTGAGCAGCAGGGCTGGCAAGGACTGTGGGCTGGAAATGCAATCAATATGCTCCGTATAGTCCCTACACAAGCTATCGAGCTTGGAACATTTGAATGGGTGAAACGAGCAATGACATCATCACAAGAGAAGTGGAAACAGTCCGAGGCTCCAAAGGTGCAAGTTGGTCATTTCAATTTTCAATTTTCTTTCTCTTGGATATCTCCAGTTGCTGTGGCCGGTGCTGCCGCTGGATTTGTTAGCACACTTGCGTGCCATCCTCTTGAAGTTTTAAAGGTATTTCATAATGAGACAGCTAAAAGTAGCTCTCTTTTTTTTTCTTTTTTTGGGAATCAGCTGAAAGTAACTTGGAATTGAAGACCTTGGCTTTTCATGGCTGCAAAAAAAATATTATTTAGTCTGCTTTTGTACCATTTACTTTGCGTCTTGTTTCGTGTCTTTTTTTTCCTTTTCTTTTCTTTTCTAAATTCCTTTTTGTATCATTTGTTCTTTTTAGATCTTTTTTGTTGTCTGTGTCTTGGTGCTAATTAGTACCTTATAATGTCATGTCTCATTACATGTTTGTTTGTCGTATATGCAAACTTCTATTGTATGTTTTTATACCTCCAGTTGTGAATATTTTCATCCTAATTTTTTGCTACAGGATCGGTTGACTGTAAGTCCTGATGTATATCCTAGTTTAAAGATTGCAATCAGCAAGATTTATAAGGATGGTGGAATTGGTGCATTTTATGCTGGTCTTTCACCTACACTGATCGGAATGTTGCCGTACAGCACATGTTATTATTTTATGTATGATACAATAAAGAGATCTTACTGCCAAGCAAAGAATAAAGAGTCTCTAGATCGTTCAGATATGCTTCTTATTGGTGCTCTTGCAGGTGAGAATTTTACCTCAATTACAAATGCTTAATGATCTGTGAATTCAGATATGGATTTCAGACTTGTCAGCTTTTCAGAAATTGGGCACTTGGACTGATCATATGCATGTATATTTTTGTATGGTTGGGTTTATAATGTCGTAAATAGTATCTCTCTCTGAGTGTTTGCTTGTATAGGGACATACCATAACTATATCGAATATTAAAAAAGATTAGCTATTTTAAGAAATGAACGTCAAGCTTTAAGCTGTTTTACTCATCCAAATGGGTATCTGACTGAGTTGAGGCAAATATTATGTTCTCAAACGTCGTCATAAAAATTTATTTATAGCAAATAGCAAGACTGACAAATAAAAGCGAATAGTCACGTATTTTTATTCTGGAAGCAAGTACAATAATGTCAGGAGATTTGCGTAGAGAGTTGATTAATTGGAGAAACATGTTGTGGTTAGAAGCTATGACTGTCGAGTGTTTACTGTTGCTATCGAGGGGCATTGTTTGACTTTTTGTGCATCAGATGCTAGGAGATGGATTTGAGAAACATGATGGTGTAAGTATGATGAAACTTGGGTATGTCTTATTTTTTGTCCTGGTTAGAAACTCCAAGATAGGGCTTTGGCATATCTTTTTTTTGTTAAAGTGAGAACTGGAGCCTTTGGTGTACACATAGCAAGTTGCTGACACACTTATGATGAGCATTGATCTAGGGTAAGGGTCGTACGATGGTTGTGTTCACTTGTTAGTTGATACAATAAAAAATATAGATAAGTTTATGCGTAACAGGACCTTTAATTTACAAAATTATTAGTGATAATTTTTTTTTTGAAGCATATTAATGATAAAAGTTGTTACTCAAATGTTTTTTGGTATGTCATATTCATGTTCTTGTTTGAGCTTATTGTGTTGTACTCATTGTCGTGTCAAGAATTGTCGCTCCCAATCTAGAGAATCAGAAAAAAATTTGGTTGAATATGTTTATTCATTAAAGCATTGTAATATCATATTGTTCTCAGCTTAAATTTTCCTTTTATTCCTTAAACTACCAGGTTTCACCGCAAGTACCATCAGTTTTCCATTAGAGGTGGCCAGGAAACGTCTGATGGTCGGTGCTTTGGAAGGAAAATGCCCCGCTAACATGACTGCAGCACTTTCTGAAGTAATCAAGGAAAAAGGCCTGCTCGGATTGTACAGAGGATGGGGTGCAAGCTGTTTAAAGGTCATGCCAAACTCTGGCATAACGTGGATGTTCTATGAAGCTTGGAAGGACATATTACTTGGTCAGAGACATCTTTTATAACTGCTGTTTCAAGATACCTTGAATTAATATTTAAGTTAATTCTGGTATCTTAAATATAATCAAGAAGGTGGCTGGTACCCATTAGTTTTCTAAAAGCTCCAGCCGAATGTCGTTAACCTCATTTTGAAATTCAACTCTCAGAATGCTAGGAAGAGAGGAGGGCGGTTTCGAGTTTTTTTTTTTCAGAAGCCATTGATATATTTTGACTATACCAAGGTTGTTAGAAATCTGTTTTTCCCCCCTATTTTTTTCTTTTAAATTTTAATTTGCTATTTTTACATTATATCCATCTGATAAATTTGAGGCTATTAATAGAAATTATTATTTAAAATATTTGAAATTAATATTGGTATCATTTTACATATTAGATTAATAATGCATAGTTCATACTAGTAGATTATCTTATTGATATGCAATAATACCACAGTTGTTTCTCACTAATTATTTGTTTATGGTTATCGATATGTATCTTGCAATCGGTGAAAACAAAAGGGTTTTTTTGTGTGTCATATTTTATATAATATTTTATTTGTGTTATATTTCATAGAACATTATATCATAATTATTTTTATTATTAATATAATAAATTATATAAATTATATCTAATTAAATATATTTTAATACTTAAATTAAATTATTATTATTAATAAATATTTGTTATCTTAATAATAATTAAAATTATAATAATATTAAAAATATGTGTTATAATGTAATTTATTTTTTAATTTCTTTAATCTTAAATAATTTATTTTTTTAAAATGTCAATTTATTTTAGTAAAGTTTTTAATAATTTAAAATTTTATAATTTATTATTATTTTAAATTATTTTATAAAAATTTGATAAGTCATTTGTTATAAAAAATATATTTTTATTATATAAATATAAATTATTATTTATTAAAAATTGGTGGAAGAGAATATTTTATTTTTGAACTTTTTTTTAGAAAATAAGAAGATGAAAAAAAATGATGATTAGAGAAAAATAAAATTGAATGGAAAGCTAGAGAAGGATAAAAAAAATAAAATGATCGACTAATTGTTGAATGGGTCATAAAAAAACTTATTTTTAAATTAAAATATAAATAAGCTTATTTTTGAATTATTTAACAAAAAGCAACTTTTATTATCTTTCTTTAAAAGGCAAAAAATAGATAAATAAATAAAATCATTAAATGAATTAGAACTGTATTGTAAATTGAGATGGTATATTTTATTATTAATTACAATCCGTTAATTGTAAGAAATTATTTTATTAATGAAAAATTTGAGGTAAAAAAAAAAAAAGAGGTAATCCAAACAAGTTAGAAACTACTATCATCATCAATCTTTTGTCAGCGACCTTGGCTCATCCCACCATTGTGATTGGACGAGAGCCACCGCCAAAACCCCAACGACATTAACACAATTTCAATTTCCTTCACGCGCACCAACGACCCAAAAAGCTCTAAACTTGCGCTCACGACGCCCCATGTTTTACCATCTGTGCCACCCCAAACTGCCATCGTTGGCCTCGCCTTGGTATGGGATTTTCGTAAACATCCATCAACTTTGCGATTTACCAACCAGTGCTACCAACCTTTGACTCCCATCCGCGATTAACTCTCAGTTTTTGGAATTTTTAAAATACTAATTTTTTCATTCTAAAAATAGCAAGCATTTGTCACGTGTTGTTAAAAATCTCTCTATTAATGAAAACGTCTAAAAGGGTAGATATGTAGGCATTTTCACCACAATTTGGACGTTGGAGGTAGATTTACAATCGGCTCCGAACATTAAATACATAAAATATATTTAAGTTTTTATTTATACTATAAGAGTAGAGAAAAAAGAAAAATGATAAGACATTAAGTTTAAAATAAATAGGATTATAATTTATATTGAATAAAAAAAACAATACGATAAGATTTTAAAACTTTAAATCATAAACTTATTTAAAAAAATTAAATTTAATATAAAATAAGATTAAATAATTCAATTTAATGGATGAATTGAATAATAATACTTTTGTTAATAACTTTTTAAGTAAATAAATTTAATATTTCAAACCTTAATGTTATATTTTTAAAATTTATTTTATAATATTTAGTTTTGTTGTTAATTCAATTTTTAAATATATTTTCAACACATATTTATAATTTATTTTTTATATAAATGTTTTCAAAAATATAAAATAATTATATATTATGAAATAAACTATGCCTCTAACTTTTGAAATATTAAAAAACTTGAATACAAATTGTTTCTTAAAAAATTAAATATGAATTTAATATATTTATGAATGTCTTAAAATATTATATAAAAATTAAACTAATTTAGTCTGAAGAGGTTAAAAAATAAATTATATCATAGTTAAACATTTTTTTTCTTTTTTTCTTTTTTCCCAAGATTTTCAAATGTCTCTCAAGTCCTAACGTAACGGTAAAGGTAAGGAGTAATTAAAAAAAAATTATTAAAAATTAAAACCACACACCTGATTTCAAAAAATAACTGTGAAAATGTTTTTTTTTAGTAATAATGCAAGCTTTAAACATCAAAATTTGAAATTCAAATATTGTAACGGCCAAATGAGCTTCTGCTCTTAATCTCCAACTCTCATCTTCAAATCCAGGTCCCCGTTCTCTCTCTTTCACAAACACATACACAATGGCGTCTCTGAACCCTGGAATCCTCTTGAAACTCCTCCAATCTATGAACTCTACGTCCCGAGTCACCGGCGAGCACAGATCGGCAGTTCTACAAGTCATCGGGATAGTCCCTGCTCTCGCCGGCTCCGATTCCCTCTGGCCCAACCATGGCTTCTATGTTCAACTCTCCGATTCCCTCAATTCAACATACGTCTCCCTCTCCGACCACGACATCGATCTCATTCTCAACAATCGTTTACAGCTCGGTCAATTTGTCTATGTTGACCGTTTCCAATTGGATTCACCTGTCCCACTGGTATCTGGGATCCGACCCATAGCTGGTCGCCACCCGTTTGTTGGAAGTCCTGAACAACTCGTTGCTCGAATCTCTCAGTCTAAGCGAGAATTTGTTATCCAACCCGTTTCTGATTCGGACCCAGTAGCTATTTACTTATCTCAAGCATCAACTGAGAATAATAAGCAGAGAAGCAAAATTGACGAACCGAAAACCGAAAAGGTCGGTCGGTTAAGACAACCTCTTTCACCGAGAGAAAATTTACCTGATGAGGTACCTAAGGTGGTCTCTGATAAACCTTCTAGATTTTCGTCTCCGGCTGGTTCAAAAAGGTCTGTATCTGCAGGGAAGAAGAATAATACGGTTGTACATGAGAGAGATCCATCCCCGGCCACAAAAGGGAAGCGATCGGCTTCTCCGGTGCCATCGAAATGTGTGGTTCCGAGCTTGGTTGCGGCTCGTGAGGAAAGTAGAAAGGTCGCTAAAGAGCCTGCCATTATTGTTCCATCGAGGTACAGACAACCTTCGCCTAATGGACGCCGACAGGCTTCTCCGGCACGAAGGACTTCGCTCTCGCCTGGAAGAAGGTTGTCCGGTGTCTTGAAAGTTTCGCCTATGGTGAATGGAGGTGGTGTTGGGGATTCCACAGGTAGGAAGAAGAAGATGGCAACTATCGTTGCTGGGATTTCGAAGATTTCTGAAGCCATTGCTGGTGGGTCTGCAAAGTCTAATAGGAAGGGCTGGGATAATGAGCCTTCAGTAGTTTCAGCTCCTTTGGAGCAAAAGGAGAAGAGTGTCACCAAAAATAAACCTGATCTGCAAGCAATTTTGCGGACGCAGGTATTTTTGCTTCTTAATTTTTTCCTGAAAGGATTTAATTTTTCGGTTATGCATAAATATCTATGAATTAAATTTCTGGACTATTCACTGTTCAGGGCTAGTTTTAGTAAACCAAAAGTAGCCCAGATTAATTTCTGGGTTATTATACCTGCAATTTCCTTGATAGATAGACCATTCATGTTTCATCCAATTGAACCCATGTCAATAAGATAACATTCAAGAACTCCCTCAATATCGACCAGCTTAGCTTTCCCTAATTTTGATGTGATAATGTTAAGTCTAGTTCATGGAATGTAACTAACAAATAAAAATTTGAATTTTTGGCTTGATTTGCTCATCCAATTTTCTCATTTTTTTTAATTTCATCTGTTTTATAGGCTGCCATTTCTAGACGTTTGAGTGATGTGAGCCGAAAATCATACAGTGATGAGTCGACAACAGAGAGTGTTAATAAGTTTAGCTCACTTGAAGGTTGTAATAATGTCCTAGGAAGACCACGCAGTGCGGCCCTTGGTTTCACTGTTCATGAAAAGAAATGGACTGATGGCAGTTTTCCACTCAGCTCAGTTTCTGCAGACCTTGCACGACTGGGGAAGGTATGAATGAAATTTCATTTAAGTTGAAACAATGTCAATTTATATGCAACTTGGGGGGATTTGAATGTGATTTAACATTGAAATGGAACAAATTTGATTTTAATAAGCTACCAAAACTGCAGGAGGCTATGCAAAGGAAAGTTGTTGCTTCTCTAGCTGCTGCTGAAGCATTAGAAGAAGCTGTTACCACTGAGTCTGTTTTGAGGAGTTTAAGGTGATTACATCCCAACCTCATTTCCATGTTTCCTGTATACGAACATTTGCACACACTTCACTCATTACTTGCCATGTTGTACATGGGATTTCATAACTTAACAGTTTTCTAGATTAATGCCTTGTAGCATGCGTAGATAGGTGAGAGTATAAATATGTATATAGCTTGCATTCCTCGTATGAACATATAAAGTGGCAATCTGACATACATCTAAAGCAGTATCATAGAAATTCCTTAGTGTATTTGTAGGGATGGATTTCTTTATGTTTATAATATGCATTCGTCGGTAATGATTTCTGTAATTGCTGACATGCCCTTTCTTTCACTTACCAGCATGTTTTCGGAACTCTGTTCCAAATCTAAGATTGGGAATCCTTTACCCACCATTGATCGATTCTTTTCAATTTACAATGATGTTATAAGATCGACTAAGGTTGCTGAATCAGTTGTCACAAGCCACGATTCGGACACACCCCAAGATAACATCCCAACAGAGCAATCAAAGTCAGCTTCCTTGTGGGTAGAAGCTGCATTGTTCACTGATCTGGAGGTGGTTTCTCTTCTTTCCAGCAAAGATGATGAGGCATTATCAACAACACTGCACAAAAGTCAGTTAAAACGACAATCTACGAGTGCAAGGTCAAAATCGCAATTGAAGGCGGCTTCAATGCCACAACCGGGTAATGCTGATGTTAGGGGCTGGACAAGAGGCTATGGAATGCAAGAGACTCTTGATCTTGCTAAAGGTCTGCAATATGAGATGGAAATGTGGTTTCTACAATTTGTTGAGGAGGCTGTGGATGCTGGTTTTCGAGTGTTTGGAGAGCGCAATACTGACGGAGGGAAATTACCACTAGACAATGGATCCATTGCAGCTGTTCTATCACACTTGAAACGAGTTAATGAATGGTTAGACCAACTGGTTTCAAAAAGGGATCGTCTTCTCAATGGGAAGATTGATGGACTAAAGCGAAAGATCTATGGCTTTGTGATTCACCATGTTGGAACAACGTTTGACGGTTAATGGTTCACAGCTTGCTTCATCTTGATATTCTTTTAGGTAACAACTCATGAGCTTAAATTCTTTGTTTGACTTCAATTTATTTAGAGGAAGAATGCCTTAAGAACTTGCATAATACTTGTTTATTGACAGTTCTACTACTGTAAGAGATGCCGCAGCAGCAGCAGCAGCCAACAGAGAGATTTGTCTGTTGATTTCTCACGAGTCCTTGTGTTTAATAGCTTTTTGATAGAATGGCTCAAATGTTGAGGCTTTGCGTAATGTTGTTTAGTATCTATTCTAAATTTCATTCCATGGATGTAAATTGATATTAATTTATTTTAATTGCCTTTTTGATTCATCGTATGAATGTCGGTAATCTTGCTTTTGGGCTGGTTCTGTGTTTTTTTAAAAAAGCCCTCTACGCAAATTAATTTGTTGAACCATATTAAAGAAAATCTTCAGGACCAATTGCGAGTGATTAATTTAGTTCCTTTATTCGTAATCAATACTCCCATACGCTTTGTTATTCACTTATTTGAATATTAGCATTTCACTAATTCAATTAAATCATGAATAATTTTACTTTACATTTTAACATACCACGTCGTCTAACTATTGGATTAATTTAAATTGATATCATTTATGGAATGCTTTTAAATAGAACTACTCATATATGGATAGTGTGTTACATCCGATGTAACATAGAAACTTAAATCAAAACTAAAACGTATAAATTCAAAGCCTAAAAATGCATTATTAAATTGTAGGAGATAAATTGGTCCGTCAAGTGATTCCATAAACATCTCCAACAATCCAAAATTCATGATCTAATTACCTATGTTCCAAGTGGAAGTGAGTTCCAATCCTGTTAAATATATATAATAATGTTATTTTAGAAACAAACAAAAAAAAACCATGATGTTGCTGAAGAATTGCATTGAATTTCCAAATTTTGAAAAGGAGGATTGCAATTAACATGCTTCCCAAAACATCTATATATTTGGTTTCAAAGTTACAGAATGAATCTGCTGTTTTCAAACTAAACCATTTAGACTAAAGGTTAAGCTCAAAGCGAAACTGATCGAAGAAAAATTCTGAATTTAGAGAGCATTATTGTGAATAAAGAGGGTGAGTTTAAGAAACTATATGCAGAGTTCTATGAGCATTTTCAAATCATCAGGAGTCTGAGTTTTCTTAAGCTGGGGGAATGATGCAGGATGAAGTCATTAAAGTCTATCTAGGGAACCATGAGTCAAAAACATTCATGAATTTATCTAAGTTCGTGAATTAGTGCATGAAAGTGCGTCCTTAGCATTCCTCTAATCAATTCGCTAGTAATCTTTAAAATGACAAGAAGCATAACAAACTGAAGTATAATTTCATTACATATGAATTTGCAAACTACAACCAAAAATCAAAGTATGTATTTACACAGAACCTACGATTAGCATTAACCGGTACCAACTACAAGTCATCTTGATCCTCGTTAGTACTACTTGCTCTTCTTGAGAACCGAGACAAACATGCGTTGATTGTTTGAGAATTCTCAGCTAACATGTACAGGCAAAACAAGCACAGTCCTGATTCAAAGTATGAAAGAGAACTTTACAATAATTGCAGGACAATGAGGCATGAAATAAGATGCAGAAAAAATAACAGTGCCATTAGGCAATAAAAATGCTGCAGGAAACAAAATGAAAACCACAACGAGACTGCAATTGAAAAGAAAAAAAAAACTAATAACACTTCAACTATTGCAGAACCAAAAGGTTAACCCACAAATACAACACCATAAATCGAATAGCAATTATAAAATAGGTGTCTCAGTCTACGTAGTAAAACTAAAATATGAAGAAGAGATTCGAAATTGCAATTCTCAACATTGCACATACACCATATACTGCAACGGGCACTACTAAATCAGAATGTGGTATTATTCACAAATTACTGCTATTTTTTAAAAAAATATTATCTAGTACAATGTGGAGGTGAACACTGACAACAATCTGATTGGTTCAAACTTGCTCGTGCATATGAGAAAGAGAATGCTACTTGAAAATAAGAAATGCTAGCAAGTTAAAATACTAAAAAAATGTCCGAGTATAAACGGATATAACATGTATGGTTTAAAATTTATTCACCTATAAAGTAATTCAGCATACCAGCATAGGTAACTGTGAGGACTGAAACAACCCGTCCTAAAGCTGATAGGATGTATAGAAACAACACGACCTGAAGAATACATATATGTAAGTTCACTGATCCACGATTAGTATTAATTTTTCAAAGTAAAATGACTAGCAATTTGGAGTTAAAAAGCTCCAAACCTATGCAACTATGATGAGCTACCTATGAAAGCATGAAAGCAAGGAAATCTTATTGAGACAGCAAAGAAGAACCTGAAAATTTAGAACCTAGGCCAAATGATTTCTAAGAATGCAGAACCTCCAACAATTTTTTCATACATTCTGGTATTTATAGTAAAAAATGAGCTGCTTCATCTTACATGCATCGGAAGCATACACTATACAATCTCTGTAACTACCAGAACAAAAAAACTCACATGCCTTGAATTTTTTAACTAAAACGCAAGCATCTATACCATAATAAAAAATCTTTCAGAGACTTTTTTAACGCAGTGAAAATCTTAACTCTATGTATACAAATTTCACGAAACATGGCATCTGTTTATGGAAGAAAAATGTGTTTAGCCTGTGTGGCCTTTAAATTCCTGAAGACTACTTTAAATGAAAATCGGTTGAATTTGTTAGTGTACCTTTAGGAAAAGCCTCTTGTCGTGTCCTGTCGCTGCAACCCTCAGAACAGATTCGGTGGCACCTACTGTATTTGCTAAGCAAGCAACAATACCATTAGCAGTGTCTTGAGAAATCTGCCACTCAAGTGGATCCACAGGTACCCTACATCAAAATGGTTTAGCAACAAATTCAGACATTTCCAAGGTATATTGCTCTCTGAGTTCCACTAGTCTGCCGAATAAAAAGAATCCATTTTTGCCTTTGTCTTCATTATTATATTTTTGTAAGCCAACAAACACAATTCTGAATAAAACATATTACAATGGTGGCATCCAGGAACTCATAAGAGTCATAGTTCATAAAACCATGCACTTTCAGATTTCATGAATTAGGAAACTTCTATATTTCAGATTCCATGCACCTTTTAGCTTCATGTACTAAAATATCTCTACATATTTGAATGAATGAAATGAAAGGAAGGTTCAACATTTTAGAAGAAAAGAGTTCTCGTGTTTTATGTGACAAAAGACAAAACCAAGGTGTGATGACTTGGCAATGTGAGTAGTATTTTCATATTCTTTTACTTTCTGCTATTTCCTATCCTAAATTATGGTCAGTGAAGTGTGTAAAGTTTCATTGTCAATCGGGAAGCATTACGAAGATGAAGTGTTGTGTGATGTGGTAGATGTGAATACTTGTCATGTTCTTATTGGAAAATCTTGGTCCTCTTCCAAAACCAATTCTTCCCACTATACCAAGTCCAAGTATACTTGGTCCTCTTCCAAAGAAAGAAATATTTAAAAAGGTCACTTCTTTACCTATTCCACCTAAATCAACTCCTTGTGGTCCATTGCAACCAAAACCACCCAACAAACATCTCTTAGTAATTACTCTTGAAAATCTTGCAAAAGAACCAACACATCGTAAGGTATGTACTTCAGTTAACACTATTGATCTTAAACTTGATTTTTCTAAAAGCCTTTATCCTTCATTTTCAAAATCCCATGCTTGGCTTGATCAAACGTTTGATGTCCCATTAGATTGTTCTAATGTATGCTTATTAGATTGTTTTACTCATATGATTATGCATTTATATTTCAAGTGGGATGGATTTTACCTAACTAAGATTCAAAGCCATGTTTATTCTCATTTATTGTGCCACAAGTTTGGGTTATTCATGCTCAACTCAAGTTACTTCCCATGCACATTTCAAGGAAGTTGAAGATATTTATCCTATTTCGGTTGCTACATTATGGTTCCACAAACTCGTCGGAGTCAAGTTCTTTTCAAGTGGGGAAGAATAATGTAAGAAGGAGGATAATATAGTCTTTTATTATTTGTTGTTATTTTAATAGATGTAAGGCTTATTAGTAAAGGCCCATTAGCATATTAAAACCCATTAGTATATGCATATATAAGTTTCTTATTTTTATGTTTTAACTTGTTGAATATTAAGAATTATAAATGAAGTTTAGAGAGCAATTTTGTTCTCACTTTTATCCCTTCCAACCCTAACTTTATCTTCTTCCTCTCTTCTCAAATTCTATGTTTTCGTTTCCTAATCTCCCTACATCACAAAACCAGAAGAGTAAGTATTTTCCCCCTAAAATTTGAACCTCCCTTTTTCATTTCATTGATTCAAATACATAGAGATATTTTTAGCACATGAAACAAGTGAATCAACTAAAAGATAAATGATCCATCATAACTAGCCAAGAAACTTTAAATGTAAACATTATCAACATTCGTGAATTTAGATAACTTCATTAACTTCCAAAATCAAATAAAAACTAAAATACATAGTTAAAATCAAAGCTGAAAAATGCATGGGTGCATAGATTATGACTATCTGTTTCCTAGGTAGACTTTAATGACTTCATTCTATACAACAAAATTTGTGTAAATAAACAATCATAACTTAAAATAGGAAGCCATTGTATTGGTCACATCTACGAATTCATCAGAAGGACTGAATCCAATTTCTTATTCAAATTACCTTATAGGGTATGTGTTTCACCCAGTAATCTAGCAATAGAAATGACTCTTTACCATTTCAAATCACAAGTTAGAACTACAATAATTACTATTTAATCTAAAAAAACGATAATTGGTTACCTATAAATATTATATTTTTCAAACCAACAATCACAAAACCGAGTAAAAACCCTTAGATTAGTCCCATCCAGGAACTCATAAGAAATCACCAAATATCATATCCTATTCAAATAAATGGGTGATGGAAACATTAGGCCATAAAAACCCATTAAAATTCCAAAGCAAACCCAATTAAAACTTCAACAAGAAGGGCAAATATACACCGACGGGACAAGAACCCAAGTGCCCATTTTCAATTAAAGAGTCATAAGGCATTAAAAAAAAATCCGAAACACATTAACGAGAATCAGTAAATGGGAAAAGGATAAAAGAACAGTCTTGAACGAGAAAACGTACGAGATGTTTAATTGGCGAAAGAGAAGGCCGAGAATAGCGAGAGAACAGAGGAGGACGATGAGAACGTCAGAGACCAAAGAAACGAGGCTCGCTTGGCGATATGCGCAGTGGTAGTACACCAACGAACCACATACAAGCACTATCAACGCTCTCCCAATTCCTCCTGATTTGCATGGCAATGGTCTTTCCATTTCTTTATCTCTCTCAATCTCTCTAGTGTTTATCATCTTTATTTTCATTTCTTGCATTTTGCATACTCTTTTCTTTTTTTCGTTCTTCTCTTTGGGTCAATACAAGACTGTCTTATTTACCTGTCTCGACTTTATATTTTGTGAATTGTTGACCTGTTCGGTGCCTCCGGCAATTTTTTTTTTTTTTTTTTCCTTCAATGTGTGTTATGGTGAGATGTTGCTTTTCAAATAATACAAATAAGATAAGAAATGGTACGTTTTCAAATTTGAGTTAGTAAATATAATTAACTTTATTAAATTTTGTCAAATAAAAAAAATGACAATTAGTTAAAATTTTGATATATTTGTAAATAATAGTAGGATTTTATAAATTAAAATTAATCTTAAAAATTTAACATATTTTCCCAGACAGTTTAGGATCGAAAAAGTTTACACATCTAAACTTTGATAATGAATGTTAAATATTATGTTACATACAATTAGTTCATATAATTATATAATAAAAATTTATTTTATTAGTGTTCAAATGTTCAATCGTTGTAATGAATTAATGACTTTTGATTATAATTTTTAAAAAATATTTATATTTTTAGAGAAATTATATATTATTTTTAAAGTAAATAATAATGTAATATTTTATCATAATAAAATATAAAATTAATACAATAAATATCTAATACTTAATAAAAAAACTAAGTAATATAATTAGTAATTAATATTGCCATTTATGGAATAGAAAGTCGGAAAAATAGTCATTGCCCTGAAAAATAGTTATTGACCCGAAAAAAATTTGAAAAATAGTTATGATGAAGAATTACTCTCATTAATTATCATTAATTAATTATCCTAAAGTTTTAATTACAGATCTAAAGTTTTAGATCATGAGTTTATAAAATAATTATCATTCAAAATTTATTTACTTATTTTATAATAAATTGTTACAATAAAATTGTATAAATTATTTATTATATTCTTATAATTAATTACATTTAAATATTATTATTATAAAATAAAAATATTATTGATAAATTAAATTGTGATAATATTATCACCCTAAATTGTTGGCTTAGTTTTTTAGGGAAGATTATATCAGAATTGCTTCTTTTAATTCAATAAATTTTTTTCATAATACATGCTACAATGCATTATAGGAATGGTGAGTTTCTTAATGGGTAATTTCTCATATTCCTTAAATATAATATTAACAAAGGTTTATAAAAATATGAGCATTATTATTATTAGAGTTAAACTTTTAAGATAGAAAAGTTCATTTTAATGGACTTTCACAAAGTTCACCTTAGGGTATTATTCTTGCTTTTGTGGTTGTTGGTGCTTTAATATGTAGAATTAAGTCTAGGTTAAGAGCAATCCATGTGAAAATGTGGTGCTTTGTTCATCTTTCTTTTAAGTTAGTAATTTTGTTAAATGAAATTGTTTCTGTTTGAAAAGAAGAAAACAGTATAGGGAAGTTTTAAATATGATTAAATCAAAAACAATTGTAGGTATGTAGAAACTTAGTATGATTTTATTTGTTTTTTATATGCTTATGTATACTTATTTCAAATTTTAAACATTCTTTTTTACATCTAATATACTTAATGAATTTGAAACTATTTATAAAAAATAATATTTAACTATTAGATTAACAATAAACCATTTAAATTTAATAAATAAAAACAAAAATAAATAAATGAGTTTTTATTTGAAGTAAGCATGTGGTTCACATGATGGTATATCACTGAAATTCACTCTCTTTTTATTTTGAGTCACATTTAAATCTTAAAAAAAAATCCTCATAATTATTTATTCTATAGTGACAAAAGGCATGATATTTTTCAGTCTCCTTCGAACAAACCATTAATTGTATATTAAAAAAAGTTAACCCTATTTAATCACTCCCACCCATCACCATAGATTCCCTTTATTTAATAAAAAAAAAGGGAAAAAAATTCCTATTGCTAGATTTAAAAAACGTTGTCTAGATAATAAACCTACCAATTTAACACAGATAAAAGTCTTTTTAATAGATATCATACTTTTTTAAGACAAGCAAAGCACTTTATAGTTTCTTCTTCCATACTCCAGGAAAATCCTTTAATCTAAGGTAGAAGATAGAATCAAAGAACTAACTAAACTTTCTACATCAAGTTTCTGGTACAAAGATGAACATAGTTTGTTTAGAGGAAAAGCTACATGAGATGGAAAAAGCAGCAAGAGCCTTTTGTCATATAATCAAAATAGTATATAATCAAAGACATAATGATAATTCAACTGCATGAAATTGCTAATTCAAGTTTTCATTCAGCACAAAATAGACAAATGACTCAAAGGTCTTCTTGTTTGCTGCCAAAAGTATCCATTTTCTCCCTACTTTCTTGAACTATTAGCAAGGGAAAAGGATCGGGGAGGGATCTCTCCATAGCTTGCCACCCGAAAAATCAAGTTTCTTCATCTTTTCCTCGCACCAAAATAATTGCTCTTTGCTAATCCTCACCATTGTGAGAACTCTTGACAAAACTTTGACATCAATGAGGCTCATTAATAGCTGAATATCTTCATTTGATGAAGGCCACAAACTTTTTTTCCAACCTCTTCTCTTTTTCCTCAGTTCCTTCAGTTTTGTCACTTTCTGCAGGTTAAAGGACCAAGAGTTGAAATAAAAAAGTTAATAAGGAATGGCCAGCTCAATTGTCAAAATCTTTTCTAGTTTATTACGATATCCCAATATATTTCTAGTATCACTAATAATTGAAGACTGCACTACAAGCAGACTTTTGCGCTAATCAACCTTTCAAGACAACCAAGGGTTTGTTTCATTGGGCTACTAGTTTCGGAAAAAGTGCTTTCAGAAAGCAGCATATAACTTGTGTTTTTGTTAGAAAGCGCAAAATGTATTTTGTAAACACTAAAAGCGCTGATGACAAATTTTCCAAGCCCACACCTAATCCCTTAAATATGATGGCCTTTCATTCCCATTATGCTATTCGACACAGTCAAAGTGTTTTGGATAGGTTTTTTAAGAAAGAAGCACATAATTTGTGTTGTTTTCAAAAAGCACAAAAATGCGTTTTTATGAATCCTAAAAGCACTTATGACAATTTTTCTGAGCCCATACCACATGAAACTTTCAACACAGCCAAGGGTCTATATTGCACTAGTGAACCTTTCATCACAACCTAAAATATTTATATCATCGCTGGTAATGTAAGATTACAGTACAGGCAGACTTTTGCAGTAGTGAACCTTTCAACACAACCAAGGGTTTGTTATAGGGGGGAAAATGTTGCTTTCATAAAGAAGCACAAATTTGTGTTCCTGATAGAAAGCACAGAATGTGTTTTTCTCGTGTCATAATTCATACGAGAAATTTGATGCTTATTTATTCCATAAAAAATGTTTTACAAAAAAATCCAAAATTTACACATTATTTAATATAACTGAATCATGTATGCAACCCTGTGATGGTATGGAAGCAAACTGTATATAAGCTTGTCAAATGGTATCTAAAGGAATTATATATGAACCATCCATGGGGCGCATCCAGTACAAATCAGGGTAGTTCAGTTTTACACATCAAAATTATGCAAGATACATTATAGCATATATCGATACTGAAGATAATGCAAACTGTATATTTTGTTTTTGTTTTTTTCCCCTTCCTGTTTTTGGGTGGTCATTTATAAAAAGAATTTCATGGAAATATGGAAAGAAATAAGACTGGTGCTATTAACTGCAAAGACATCTAAATTAATCTGCAATCAAATGCAAAAGGACATTTTTGTTTTTTGATAAAATTACCCTATATACTCACCAGTTAACAAGAAAGCATTTTTTCCTACCTTTTCACCATATGTATACTAGTAGTATAGTTGTAAAACTAGTTATAGAGATGTAAAACTAGGTACAAAGTGGAAAAAACAGTGATTCTAGATGTGGGCAAATGACACGTGATGTTTTTTGCTGATCTAGTTATGTCCCACC
The DNA here is from genome assembly GCA_030763125.1 of Hippophae gyantsensis. Taxonomy (NCBI): domain Eukaryota; kingdom Viridiplantae; phylum Streptophyta; class Magnoliopsida; order Rosales; family Elaeagnaceae; genus Hippophae; species Hippophae gyantsensis. The sequence goes on from CM061036.1 coordinate 42,724,373, forward strand.
AGTAAAGTTAGAGAGCAGTAAATGTAACAGTAACAAAAAAAGGTTAATAACCCTTGTTCATGTGAGTCATAGTTATGATTCAAACATATTTGAGAATATTACTAATTTCTTTCTCTTCCTTGCCCAATAATATATACAGCAGGGGACTTCTCCTATAATGTTGTTTATTTGACTTTCCGAAAGCAACTTTATGATTATGACAAGGACAGATATTAATTAGTGTAAACAGAAGCCAAACACCTAATTCTCGTCGTGTTTTAAGTTTTAACTTATATGGGGACTTTTTTTGTGAAGCTGACACTTGAACATTATACACTGCATGTCAGGATCATAACATAAATAGATCTTAAACTCTAAATTCAATCCACATCAATGCATCACAGATTTTGACTATTATCATGGCAAAGATTAGTATAGCTGCATAATAATTTTATCATTATCTATTGCAATGTCTATGAGCCGGAACTTCAAAGAAAACTTGGTAAAGTATTTTAAAGTGAATGTCAAATGGAATCTTACCTTCTCAAGAGAAGATTGAATCTGTTGAAGGGGTGTTGCACCCTGGTTTTGGTTCCCAAAGAGGTTTAGGGCACTACTTGATTTTCCCTTATCCTTCTTCAAGAAAAGATGGAAAGCAAGAATGCAAGTCTCCGTAATCTTGATGAGATCAGAGGCAAGAACCATCTGACCCGATTCTTCTCCCTCCATTTCTTTGTTATCAGAAGCTGAATGCATCAAAACAACTTACTTTGACATCAAGAGTACACAGAGAAAGGCAACTGTAGTTGCAAACTTTATAAGTAAGAGATGTTTAGTTTGAAAAATCTGAATGCATAGAATAGGAAAAAATGAAAAATAAGGCAACTATCGTTTATCAACATGAGCATTACCTTTTACGTTTGGAACCTGAAGTAATTTTGGAAAACATTTCCTGGTGCGACCATAGACTTCTGGCCTAAGACCCTGATCAAAAGGTTCATTCTCAATAAACCTTTGTAACAAGACCTGAAATTGTTGAAACTGTTGAGCACTATGGTTGTAGCAGATGGGATTTTCGGGTTGACAAGAGATTTTCTGGAGTAATTGTGTATACTGACAGTGGAGTGCCTCCCAAGTCAAGCAAATCTGAGCTACATATGCCATCTCAATGTCCTGGTAAGGGTCATTTTCTGGTCGCTGAAGATGCTCAGTCTCATCATCAGGCTCTTCAAATCTCTTCAATGAAAGGCAGCGCATAGGAGATGTCAGCTTCTTTGATGCAGATCTTGGTGATGGGGTTGCTGGCGTATGAGAACCTGTAAGCAGACCTCTGTTTTTTATTAGACATCCAAAATCCATAAAGAAGAAGAAGAAGCAAGAAATGAAAATTTAACTGCATATTTTGAAATTTTATTGGAAGAAACTTCTTGCAGGATTATACTAAATATCAAATACCCACATATTTAACAACAGTTTTTTTCCAAACTGTAAATAAATAAAAGGCAAAAATTATTCATCCACCTTGTTATGGTTTCACTAATTCAACACACAATTTAGATGTCCCCAACAAACATGCAAAAAATAAAAAATTTAGATCCTATTGACTATTGAGAGTGTAGCTTACTTGTTTAGGAATAACTATCTTATATAAATTGTTAAAATAAAAAATTGCATTACATGTAAGAAAAAATATACACAAAAAGAGAATCCAGAACATTTAGAACATCATGATTAAATCTCTACAAAAACTACACACAGGTTAGCAAAGGTATAACTTGTTAAGCTATAGCAATTCTGTTCAGTGTAGATTGTTCATATAAGTTGGAACTTAGAAGCAAATATGATCTCCCCTATAAGGTCAAATTGCTAATCATAATCTTGAAAACAACTTCTGAAATTATACAATAAAAAAGACTAATCTTTTCATAGAACATATGTGATTCTAAAACTTTATCATTGGATTTTACTTTTCTTTCAAAAAGCTTCTTCTCAAAACTTCAAGCAACCACAGAATAATGGAACTAGTTTTTGCATGGATTTTATTTTTCTTTTAAAAAGCTTCTAAAACATGAATCATTTAAAAGGACAGCAACAATATATACCAGTTTCTTTAAGCTGCTGAGCAATAATTCGATCAAAGAACAGCATACGGTCACAGTACTTGTCATAAACAGCATCAATTCCACCCCACCACTGTCGAGCTTCTTCTTCAACATCCCTCCACTCGCTAGAGCTTGTCTCACCTTCTTCCCCCTCTTCCTCCTCTTCCTCCTCTTCAGCACATGGTTCTTCTTCAGGAATCAAGACCATGAAACTATTCCTTCTCAATTCTTTTAACCTCCTCTTCACCTCATTTGTTATAAAGTCATCATCATCGTCGTCGTCAGCTTCTGTTATGGGATCAGCATTATTTGTCTTACTCAAATCATCTCCAGAACCATTTCCCTTCTTTGGCTCCTCTGGTACTGGAACAGACTCATCCTCTAAACCATTTTCTGGTTCAGGTTTGTGGGCTTTTCTGAACTTCCTAACTTTGAAAAAATCCATTTTTGAACTACAGCTCTAGAAGGGGAGAAAAAAAAGGCAACTTTCTAGATAGAGAACAATGTTCTCGTCCCAGAGCAAGTACTACCTTTTGTCTAAATCTAATAGTAGAAAACTGATGATAACTAACGATATCATAAACTAAGAACACAAAGATACATAACAAACTTTATAATGCTTCAAGTTCCTAGTTTTGAATGAAACTGAGAAGCAAAAAGGTAACCAACCGATCTATACTTAAGCCTTCAAAATCCTTCGCCACAAATCCAATGATTTGAACAATGAGAAACCCAAATCAGCTTAAGCGTCAAGCTAAGCAGTTTTTTAAAAAAAGTGATGGGAAGCAGGAAGGTCCGAAATTTTAAGCGGTAAAGTCTTCAACTTTGTGACAAAAGAGAGCTAAAAAAGCACCTTCCTTTTGCTAAATAATCCAAAGAGATCGAAATTAAAAAATGAGAATAAAAATCATTCAAATACTTGAATATTCCACCAAAATTAATAGTGATCTAAAGCACATTTCCGAGTACAAGCACACCAGAGGCCACCGAAATAAACCCAAATCAAATAAAACCCTGCCAACTTCAGTGAACCTAAAAGCACTCAAACATTGATCCAAAACTTCCAGTGAAGTTCATAAACAGCTGCTTTTTTCTACACCATTTAACTGCGCAGAAACAAATCCAAGCCACAATGCACTACAATGTGGAAAATCAAGGGGGAATAAGCTTACAAGATCTAAAGTTACCTGAAGAGTTAATGACATAGAAAAACCAAAAAAAAAAAAACAAGCTGAAATGTTCCAACTTTTGTAAGGAACCCAAAACTCAAATAATGTTAACAAGCACCAGCAAATATGAAATAACACCAAACACAAAAATCCCAACTCCCCAAAGAGGAAGAAACAAAGAGTTGAAGACAAAACCCTAGAGGAGCAACACAGTGAGAGATGCTCTGATACTGAGAGAGGAGTGAGATGTTTGGAAACAAGGAAAATGCCATAAATGTGAGTAACTTAATGGTTTTCATATTTTCCGATAAAAGTTGTTTTCTTAGTGTAACTACAGAGACTTGCTGTTTCATAATAAAATAACATTCTTCTTTTTCTATATAAAAATTGACATTTTTTTTTCTAACATTTTAAAAATTAACATTCTTTTTTTTAATCTACGAAACATTGTTTGTTGCTACATTATAGTTTTTTTTTATCTAGGAAAAATATTTTTTTTCAAGTATATAACAGCGTCGAATACATAATAAAATGTATTTAATCGAGAGATATTTTTATTAATATATTAGTATTTTTTATATGATGTTTTTAAAATATTTTATATTAGTAATTTAAATGGAATGTCGATATTTTTTTAATCATTTTGAATATTTTTTTATTTTTAATCAAATAGTTATATTTATAAAAAATTTAAAAAGAAAGAAGAGTTACAGTTACATTTTTTTCAAGTTAAAAAATTTAATGATATAAATTTTTATTTTAATTTTTTATGTATTTTGTTAAATTTTTAAACCTCCATTGTTAATTATAATAACAATGTATTGAAATAAAATATTAATTATTGTTATATGGTTTGATATTTTAATTAATGTATTGTTATTTTTTTATATTATATTATTAAAATGTTACGTAGTATCCTAAATTTAATTAGTAATACATCTTTTACCTATTAAATTATTTTTTTTTATTTTTGATTTATTTTCCTTAAATTTTTACTATATCATTTGAATTATTGTCCTAAGTATAACAATATATGATATAAAATATATTAATATTTAAATTATATCTTAAAATAAATTATTTTAATAATATAACATATAAAAAATAACAATATATTAATTTAGTTACATCTAAATTATCCGACCCTAAATAAAAGCTCAAACTTTTTAAATGATTATATTTGATTTTTAGTTAATTGAGGAATATTCACGTAAATTTGCATGTAATTTTATATTTATGATGATTAAAATTTATTTATTTTAAAATAAATTACTTATACGTATGAATAAAAATTTCATGTACATAACTATAAGTTATTTATTAATCTATTGTAAGTAAAATGGTGCTCGTATCTATCAATTAAAATGTTTTTAACTTTAATAAAGTATTGAGTGAATTTATTTTATTTATTGTTTTAAAAAGAACAACACTATTGCACAGATACATCTGCTAGTTTAGACAGGCTCCAACCTTGCTTTCTCTTGTCACTTACTTGTGGGTTATTTTTATTTGAAGAAGGATCATATATATATATATATATATATAATTTTAAAATTACTTTATGATGTCTAACATCTTATATCAATGAAAATGGGTATAATATGCATTCCTCGTATTTTGCTTTGTCTTAAATTGTAACATCTCATTAGCTTTAAGTGAGATTCTGACGCGTCTCTTTCATGCTGCAATTACTTCGTACAAACAAGTAACTGATTTTGATGGCTCAAATAGTATTTCAGTTGGTACAAGGTGTATGATATTATATTTCAAAAACTCTTATTAGCATAAAATTTAATCTCCTTCATCTTAAATGATGAAATAAAATTACAATCTTTGAAAGAAAAAAAAAAGGGTTTGAAAAAAACCTTACTGCAGTCTGCACATAGTAATAGCAAAAGTAAACTCACATTGAGTTTCAGTTTAGTTTTTTTCTTATTATATTTAGTCACACATGAACTCAATGAAATCCATATTTAAAAATATATATATCACAGTAAGTTTAGATCTGATTTAATAATTTTTTTTTTCATCTAAAACAGATGTGATTGTAGTTTGATAATGATTATACGCCTCTGATTGTCAAATTTTAAAATGATGGTTCCTATAACTTAATATATTTATCATGCATTATAATATACTTTAATAAAAATATTAATCAAGCATCTCAAATTAAGATTAATTTTTAACATGGATTTAATATATTATGAAAAAAATATTAATTAAATCTTTTAAATTAAGATTAAATTTTAGTGTATATTTAATCTTAAAAATATATTTTTAAGGTCTTTAATTTTTAAAAATTGATTAATTAAAAATAAGTAATATTATTTTAAAGATTTTCTATTACAATATTATTCTTTCTTATTAAAACACATTTAAAATTTGATGATTTAATAAAGATTAAATGATAATTAATATGAAAAAATTCTCAAAAGATTTTTTTAATACTTAATTATTATAAATATTTTATTATAATTTTTTTTATTTTTATAAATGAAAATATATCTTTAAATAATTTTTTATTAAAATATTTATAATTTTTTATTTTTTTAAAGAATTTTATACTAAATTTTAATTTTTTATTAATGTTTTATGTGTTGATCATGTTTTAATCATTTTATAATAAAAAATAATATTTTAATTATGAATTTATTAAAATAATATTATCTATAATACATTTTCTTGATGGTAGGAACTAAAGCTAACTTTAGAATTTAATAGAATAAATTACATAAGCTTATCAGCTTATAATATGAAGACTTTTATAACGCTTTTTCTAATAGTTAATAATTTATCTTTTCAAGTAAATAATTCAAAAATTATTTTAATAAAATTTTATATATTTTTATTAAAATTATATTTTTATTCAAAAATAAATTATATATATTATAAATATTTATAAATATTATTTGATTTAATATTAAGGTTAATATCTAAAAATTAATATAAAATTAATACATTTATATCCAATAATTACAAATATAAAATTATTCTTTAATTTATGGTAATAATATTAATAACTTTTATTATCATCAGCAACAAAGTCAAATATAAGTGAGAAGAGAGAAGTGCAATCTTCGAATTTTTTATAAAGATTTTTTCTTTGTTACATTTATAAATATGTCTCTTTATTTTATAAAAATATATAACATATTCTATTTTAAGTTTATTATTTGAATATTGTTTTTCTTTCAATTTTTTTATATAACATATTTATTTATATTTTTTACATAATTTTCACTTTAACTTCACTATTATACAATTTTTTACCAAGTGGATTTTAATAGAGTGAAATTTTTTAACATCTTTTTATAAATTTTAGAAAAATTATATCAAATAACACTTAAAAATTATATATAATAATAAAAATTGTACCCCAATAATATTAAACTAATTTAATTGAATGGATTTCAACATTAAACAAGTTTAAAATAATTGTAGTGCAACTTTAACCACATTTAATTGAATAACGTTAAATATAAAATGATAGGTCAATTTTTTTTAATAATAAAAATATATTAACTAAATATAATGGATTTATTTTTATAATTATAAATTTTAAGAATGTAATTTTATTATTCTCCTTAAATTCTACTAGTTTAGTTTTTTTAACATTTTTTTTAAAAATAATGCATTTTGTATCTTATATAATTTAACAATTTTTTATTATATCATGTATAATTATATAAATATTCATCGTTATTTATACTATGTAATATTAATCTTATCTATTTTTTTACATACTTAAATTTTTTACATATCTATTATAATTTATATTGTTTAATTTCTTTTATTTTTTTTTCATCTACATATATATTCAATTATTTTTTTGTTTTTATTACAACTTAATTTAAGTAATTTTGATTTTTTTTTTACTTTTATTGAATAAAAATACATTTAATATATAACACTTATGGTATAATATTCAAAAATATTAAAATTTATAAATTTTTGAAACATAAATCATGACATTTTTACATAATATTTTATAATAATTTAATTAAAAAATTTATAAATTTTATTATAATTATTTAAATAATATCAAAATTATTTTTTTATTATTAAATTTATCCATGATATCGTCTTTAAATACTAATCATAATTATTAATAAAAATATATAAAATATTTATTTTATATTTAATATTACTATAAAATAAAATTATCATGAACAAATATCAATACTCTTAATTTGCTTTATTTTTTTATTTTTTACATCGAATTCAATGTTATGATAGTAACACGTTGCATGTTTTATTACTCCTTAACGACGGTGCATCTGACAACGGTAACGTGTTGGGTTTTGGATTTTCACGTAAAAGAATGGACAAGAATAGTAAGCAGTCATAGGCACGGTCCTATATATAAAAGCTTTTTATGCGTCTGCCGGTAGGATGTAAAAAAAAAAAAAGTTTCTCCAACGACATGTCGTCTACTGAAAATGTGCTTTGGTTTTCAGAAAAAAAAGGTAAGGTACTGTCCCTTGATTACATTATTTATACCATTTAATTTATTAGATTATAAATAGTATGAATTAATTGTTTAAAAGAATTCAAATAGAATAAATATATTATTTTATGTAATATGATTAAAATATAAATATTTAATAAGTATAAAAGTAAAATTTAACATAAATTTTTTAATAAAATATAAATAATAATAATATTTTAAAAAAATTATTTAAATATTTTTAATTTTTTATTAAAAATTAAAAATAAGAAACAATAAATATTAATAAATATTAAAATGAATATTTTGTAAAGCTTTTTATACCATAATAAAAATTATTTTTATTGTTTTTTATTTATCAATAAAATAAAATATTGAAAAAAATAATATTATTTTATTTAAAATATTAATAAAAAATGATTTTTGTACCGTTTTACAAAAATAAAGGAAGATATTTTTTAAAAAAGACTATGATCCGTTATTTTAAAAAAATGAATAACAACATAACTTTAAAAAATTCTAAATTTTAATCTAAATATAAACTAATTAACATTTAAATATTTATTAGTTTTTGAATTAATAGCAAACACAAATTCGGACTTCAAGAGATTCAAAAATCCGACTCATTTTTATTATTACATTTAATAATAAACCAAAGGAATCTTTATAATTTGGCGTTTAATGAGGAATAAGAATACTCTTCCCAATTTCAAGTACATCTTGCTTTCAAACAATAGGGTTTGATACAATACAGATATTTATGTTTTAAAATTGATATTTTTTTTAATTAATATTTTAGAAGAGTTTCAATTTATTACTTATATTTTATAAATGGTTCTAAAATTTACAAAATGAAATAATACATTGGTTTTATTTGGGATTTTAATCTTGTACTGCTCACGTGGTTAAGGGGCAATTTCGTCATGTGTGAGAGCAAGACCACTTGTAGCTCCATTATTTCGATCCTTCTTGCTAGGGTTCCGATCATCTATCTGTCTTGATAATCTCCACCGACCCTGCTCACAACCGTTTCAACAGCGTTTCACTAAGGCTCCTACCAAGGTTAATGGATTCACCAACCTTTACTCTATGGAATGCTTTTCATTCTTATAAATTTCCCGTAATTAGATTGAGATGTTTTTTTTAATCCAATCTTTTGTCCCCGTTAAAATTGTTAAAATTGGACACTACCCATTTTGGATTTCACCTTGATTTTTATCGTTTGTAGGAAGTAGATCCTTACGTTGAAAATGAAGAAGTAACTTGGTTCAGTAACTGATGCACTATTCCTCCTCTCTAACGCATGAAAAGACGAACTTGGCCATCCCTTCTTACCCACGTGAACAGCACAAGGCTAAAATCCTAAATAAAACCTGTGTACTATTCAATTTTGTAAATTTTGAAACAATTTACAAAACATGAGTACTAAAAATATAGATGAAAATGGATAATAGTTTCAAAATATGAGTACCAATCTCAAATCGGATTGGTACCCAAATCAGACTAGTATTGGAATTTAGAGAATGGAAAGGGAAATTGGTACCTGTCTGTCAATACCTTAGGCGCTTTATGAACAAGAAAAACTGTGGAGGACAGAATTTGGAGAAATGGGTTAGACACACTAACGGATCAATACTGAAAAATGTAAATCCAATTAAAAACCATAAAAACATTTACAAAAACCCAAGAATGTGACGAAACGAATATCAAACATTGTGTTTAATAGGGTGGGGGGATATAAGAAACACATCAATGGTTTGTGAGATCACAACTTCAATTGCAACATCTCGCTATAAATTGAACCCCTTGTTATGTTACTGTAATTGAAAAGAAACAAAAAAGACAGTAAGAAGACATTCTTCAGTTTCCCTCCTTTTTGGGCACACTTGGAAGATAGAAATTTTTCTTGGCCCATCCATGAAATTATTGGAAACCTAAAATGACTAGCTCACTATTTATTAAAACTTCACAACAGCCTGCTTAGGGTCTTGATAAGTAATTTCAGGTTTTGTCTTGTTGCCTCATCACCGGTGAACGTTACAATATCAGAGCTTATATTCTGCAAAAAAGGCAAAATGATGAAATAAAAAAAAACATGGAGAAGAATCAATAAAGAAAAACTCATAACTTATGTTAGATGCAAAAACTGAGGGCAAATCAAAGAAAAATCTCACCTCAATGTTCTTTAAGGTGAAAATCAAAGTGTATATTGACTTTTGAATCAGTTCGGTGTTCGTAGGGGTCATAATGGAAGAATGGACACTTCTGCATAAAGAGGCACTCAAAATGAGTTATAAACCTGAATATTGTGTAAGACAAGAGACGCCCAAAGACCCACAGAAACATAAGTGCACATACAAGCACAGTGTATAGGGCAGCAGGGGAAAAACTCACATTAGTATTGATGCAAAACAAGTGCATGTTATCTTCTACGGGGAAATAATTTTAAAAGTCATATCAAATACTATAGAATCGATTTAAATGTGGTTCCAACAGCACCAAAACCATAATCAAATTGACAGCATACAAATGAGGAAATTTAACATTCGTGGTTCTTATTGATATATTCCATTCCTTGGGATTTTTCCCAGGCTAAAAAATGATAATACATGAGAACCTTAAGAAGATGAAATGAAATAAAAGAGAATGGCTGGTGTAAACAAAGTCCTAGCAATGGATAGGGCAGGTGTAGTGAAGACACAATTGAGCACAATTAAAAATTCTCCGATAGAAATTATTAAAAACAATTATAAAAGATGTTTATCAGGCATTCCTTGGGATTTTTCCCAGGCTAAAAAATGATAATACATGAGAACCTTAAGAAGATGAAATGAAATAAAAGAGAATGGCTGGTGTAAACAAAGTCCTAGCAATGGATAGGGCAGGTGTAGTGAAGACACAATTGAGCACAATTAAAAATTCTCCGATAGAAATTATTAAAAACAATTATAAAAGATGTTTATCAGGCGCATATCAAGAACATTTCAGGTTTCTAAACATCATGAAGTTTAAACTTATCATCAAGCCTTAACACGTCAAGAACTATACAGATATAGCTAACTACATATACAAAATGCAGCCCCATGTCATATGCCAATGAAAAAATGTAATCTAAAAGAATAAAGATGAAGTTTATCTTCTTAAAAGAACCATGGTAAAAGAGATAATGTATTTTGGGAATGCAAATTCTGGAAAAATGGAAGTTCCTGACACATTTGCATCACTCAAATAACCATAGGAGTACACAGAATATAGAAGATAAAACTGACAATTAAGGTAACATGCAACATAGATATTGAAGGGACAGTTCACCTCAAATCTTCTGAAGCTTTTGTAAGGCTTCTGGTTAAATTTTCAACTTCCTTTAGTAGGCCACTATCACGAACCTCAGCCAGCAATGGTTGAATATCTTCAGTCATGGCTTGAATCTGAGATATCACTACATGTACATGAGGATGTCATAATGTTATAAATCCAAATAGTACATCAGATGACTAGAGCAGGGGGACACTTCACACCTTTGTGAGCAGTGGTCTTGCTTCTTCAATAACAGAAGCAGCTCGCTCAGCCAGTGAATAACTTTTGGCCACACCAATCTCCTCCATTTCACGTCCAAGACGGGTGAATATGCCCACCAGTGCATCCAAACTCACCCCTTGATACCCCTTTACCTTTTGTTTATCACATACAATCAAACCTTCTTCATCACATTTAGGATCAAGAGGCCCAACGGAAACATTAGGAATTGGATCGCGAGGAGTAATGTCAATTATTGTTTCCATGAGAAGACCTGATTGGTTAACCTCAACAAGTGAATTTCGGGGTATGACAGTCTTCTCATCTTCGACCTAAAAAATTAAAAAAAATTAAAAAGTTGTAGACAACAGGAAAGTAGTAAATGACTTGATATCTCATTGCAAAGTTTTCAGTTTGAAGTCAAAAAATGTAACAATGTAAGACTTGCATTTATTAAAGGAAAATAATAAATATATCAAAAGGATAAAATATTGCATGAAACATACCTCAACAGCTGCTTCGATGCTTTTCAAGGAAGGATTTACACGGATAACATTGCCAACAGTCACCCCTCTAATCCTCACTGGTGTTCCAGTAGATATACCACAAGCTTGAGAAAATTCAAACACAGCCGAGTATTTCCTAAACTTAGATCTCAATTGAAAACCTCTCAACCAAACCAAGCTAAGTGCAAGAATAACAGCACCTGTGACTAGAAACAAACCTACTCCGCCTTCCCAAATGCTCCTATGACCAAAGCCAAAATCATTCAATGGCCGTAATGTTTGCCTCCAAATGGTCAGGGGAAGATCTAAAACCACTGCAAGTTTACTCTTTTTCTCCATAGAGGGTGGTTGGTTGTGTTCAGTATCAGAGGAAGTCGCACCTATACGAGTTATTTTCACACATGATCTTGATGGAAGATGAGGCAAACAAATTGAATAACCACGTGGATGCGTAGTGAATGGTAAAAATAACATCGATGGGCAGGTTGAGACCAAAGACAGAGAATTTCCAACCATCTTTTTGTGTGGCAGTAAACGATAAAGGATGCACAAACAGCTGTCTGAGATTAAAAAGTTCCAAATTTATTGCTAGCACTTATGCTTTGACATTAGCTGCTCTGAGCCTGAGTAGAAGAAATGTAGAGAAAGTTCTTACATGAGGCTTGAGCAGCTGAAACTTCCATTAATCCAATTCATTGAGACTGAATGGAATCTTAAATTTCAAGAGGAAAGTCTTTATGAACAAATCTCTGTGTGGTTTACAAATTGAAAGCCTGGAAGAGAAGGTAATTAACAAGAGTGGGATATTTAGCATAAAAAAGGGATGGTTCCAACGGAGATAGCAAAAGAGAATTAGATTGACATATTGATCAGGTTGAGCCTATATGAATATTCAAGTTAATATTGGATTGCCTAAGCAACAGGTCCATTACATAATTTAATAACACTGGTTGAACTATCTTCATCCAATGCATTCTTTTAGTGGCAAAGAGAAAATAACAGAGAAATCAAATCTTAAGTATTTGCATTAAATAATATGAACCATAACTGATCAAATGGACAACAGATTTGCCAAGGAGTTGTTACAACCACTACATATACATTATATGGAAGTTTAAGTAACATACTTTAGTTTATATTTTGTTAACAAGAATCTTGTAGGTTGCGGCTAACAGAGGTTCCTCAAACTACAATGTGAGCAGTGGAAACTGACAACTCACCTAGCAAGTCCAATAAACTGCAAAAAGAATGCTAATAATCATAACCATGCTGCTGATAAAGTACAAACAATGCATATTCAACAGATAGGTTGTGTAAAATTTTGCTAGGAAGAAAACAATACGCAAGCTTTCATATCTAAGAAACCGTTACCAAAGACAAACGAATAGTCAACAATCAATTTAAACCAAAGTCAATTCCTCCTCAGCATTGACAGAAGAGGGCTGGTTTGGCTAAGCAATTTGCTCTCCCTCTCTTTCTCTCTCTGATTTTCGTATTTTCCCTCCTTTTTCCTTTGTACCGATTGGTTCCCCCCTACATTTCTGATTTATTTTATGCAGGCAGCAGGGGCAGCTCAAGAGTGAGTGGTCATAGGCATAAAAAATGAAAAAAATGAGGCCCTTGATTATTTAGGATTCAATTCTACTTAAAAATTAATTATATTAAACTTGTAATAGTAAGCATATAATTTTTTCTTAAATAAACAACATATAAGTACCAATATAACTACGATGTTGAAATTTTTTATAATACCCCTACTTTAAAATGATGAAAAGATTTTTTGTTGTTATTTATTATTGCTGTCCTTGACCTTTGCATTACAAGTTTTTGACAACTAAAATCTTCCAAAAATAAAAAAGGAAAGCAATAGGGAAATGAAGATGAGAGAACTTCAAGTTTTCAAAAATTTATGAAGTACACTTTCAAGCATAGAACAAATCGAGAAAAAAACTTGAAATGTATTGAAAAGTTCATAATAACACTAATGAATATTTTAGCAATAAAAATAAAATATCCAAAGGTAAATATATAAAATGTCATATAAGTAAACTAGCTAATAACATAGAGTAAGGGAAAAGTGTTCCAATGGTCCTTTTTTATTTTACAAATTGAACATATCAGTCACCTTACTTGAAATTGGTACACTAGACTTACCTTAATCATTAACATTCATTTTTAGACGCTTTAGTCACATTTTTTAATGTGACTAAATGTGACTAAATCATCTAAAAATGACTGAAGTGTACCACTCATTAAGGATTAAGGTGACTCTTGTGGACCAATTTCGAGTAAGGTGACTAATGTATAAATTACACCCAAGCGTCGCCCGTCAAGGCATAGCATCATACAGAGGCTGCAAATATAAGCTTAAAGAATAAAACAGAAACCATTAAATCAAAACCTTCATGATACAAAAAAGCCCGATTACATACATTACCCAATACTAAAACCAACACAAGCAGAATATCGAAAACAACCAGCTGGTGAAGAAAATGTAACCTTAGTCTAAAATTCTAAATGAAACTGGGGAAAACTTAGTTTGATTTGCAAGAATTGGAAAAAGGTATATTTGGATCACAACGAATAAATCATTTCAAACAAACAGCTTAAAAGCCAAATTTGAGAATCCCAACATGAGACAGGTATCTTACATATTAAAGAAGATGAATGAGAGGAACTGATGGAGAATGGCAACAGAGGGGGAAGCTCAGTAATGGCGGCAATCGAGCTTAGCCAACTGCATCGGTGGAGGATTCTCGACGGCGTCGATGTGGATGAGGGAAAGAATGAAATTAGGGCAAATGGAATCTAATGGATTGGGGCATTGGCCGGGTCCCTTTTGATTAGGCAATTTTTAGGCTTCGTTATCTTAACGATGTTGTTATTTTATTTTTGATATGGTATTTTACACTTATTTTTTTAATTCATTATTTCTGATGATTAATTTTTTAAATTAATTTTTAATTATTATTAAGATATTTTAGTTAACTAATTTTTATTGAAATATATAAACATTCGATTTTTAAAATTAAAATATTTTAGTTACATAATTATTAAATTATGTAATTAAAATAATCATTTTTATAATAAAAATGATACTTTAGTATATAAATTTTAAAATTAAATTATTTATATATTTTATATAAAAATTACGCGATTAAATTATCCAAATAATATATTTTTAGTGATATATAAGAAAAAATTTTATTTTTAATAAAATGTATAAATTTAATGTATTTTTTATTTTATTAAAAAAATTTAAACAACACAACACATGCATCTAATAAATAAAAATTGTTATATTTTTACTATTTATTTCATTAAAACGTTAATAATTTATTTCCTATGATTTTTAAGTTCTTAAATATATGTTTTAATGATTTTTAACTTATTTTATATTTTTTTCAAAATTTATTATTCATTTATCACTTAATAGTTTAATAACTTTACTTTTATTAAGTCTTCTTATTTTGATAAGCATAAATTGAAATTTTTTTCATCTTTTATTCTTTTTCTTTTATGTTTTAAGTATTTATGATGATTTTAAAAATAATAAAAGATAAAAGTTTATTTAAGTTCTAAACGAATCGTTAAATCAATAATATTTATGATATTAAGATTTTTTATAATAATTATAATTTTAATATGCATAATTTATATTTAAATTATGCATATAAATTATTTTTTATATTGATTAATCATTTTTATATGTATAAATTACATATTATATTATATTTTTTATTTTTACTTATATAAAATTCAAAAACATCCTATTATACTCATTAAAACATAACATGTATAGAATTTGAATGAATGCTAATAAATAATATAAAATTATTGGTGAAATTGTTGAGTTTTTAGGTGATAAAAAACGAAGAGACGTGGAAGATAGCTTTAAATGAGCTTAAAAGTATTAACACATGTATCTAAGTATCAAAAATGAAGAAAAAATAAATAATTAATGGTTAATTATATGAAATAAAAAAAAAACACAAATGCTATTTATTAAATACATATGTACTGTGTATATATGAAAAAAAAATCTACAATGAAATGAAATTTTTTATTAAATGAGTTTCTAAGATAACATCTAAAAATAAAAATAAAAATATACGTAAAATAAAATTATAGTGCCAAATCCCATTTTTTAGATTTTTTGTTTACATTATTATTATTATATATCACGAATATATACCCAACATCACAAATGCTATTTTTTGTTTACATTACATTATTTGTGATTATTATACTCACCTGCCCAACATTATCTATATATAAACTTCTCTTTTTTAACATGCTAGTATTTTTGTGTTTTTAATAAGTCAAGTTTACCCTTTTATCATGCACCTTGAAAGATCTCTAAAATGTCCCCGCAACAATAATAAGCGTAAATTTTATAAAGAGTGTGGCATTGAATTGGAACCATAGCTCTGTTTAATTAAATACTTCAATTCCCATAAATTTATTAAATTTGAAAAATAAAACAAAATTTGTATGATATTTCACGATTGCACAAAATATTTTACCTATTTTACAAAATAAGCACTAAAATTACACAAAATATTCCACTTGTTTTATAAAATAAGCACAAAAATTACACCCATTTTTCGAATAATAAGAACAAAAATTGTACTTATTCTTAAAAAATAACATAATTTTTGTGTATATTCTTTGAAAAATAGTCACAAAAATTACACTTTTTTTTTTTGGAAAAACAGATGTACATGTTGAAATATTAGCAATAGTTTTTCAAAACATGCTAAAAGCTTAACGTTTAATATTTTCCATTTAATATTTGTTTATTCAAACAATTTAAGCTTGTAATGCCTGTAATTTTTAATATTTGCAAAGTCTAACATTAACTCAAAAAGTACATGCAATACAACTCTAAAAATTGATAAATTAATACAATTAAATACTAATTAATCAAAAACTATCGTAGATGAGAATAGTAAAATCTAAAATGAAAATATCACAGCTTAAAGTTGTATCCATAAACTAAAATACAAACATATTTTTTTTTCTAATTAATAGCACAAATATAAATGATTTGTGTTATTTTATCCATAACTGCGTAAATAAATGCTTAAACCTACTTACTTCTAAGTATTCAAATACAATTTTATATGAACAAAAAAGATAACCTATCTACAACCTTTACATACAAAGTTAAATTTAATAAATACGTAAAAATAAATTTTCACTAATAATTTTTTTCAAATAGAATTATAATTTTTTTAATGAATTAAGTAACTATCAATTTCAAACTCGATTAATGAAGTTATTATTTAAATGAGATTAAATTCAATTATTAAAATATATCTTTAATTATATATCAATGATGGACCAAATATATCTTTAATAAATCAATATTTGTTCCATTATTGATATATAATTAAAATAATATATTTAATTTAGATTTATTAATTAATTAATTTCAAATTCGATTAAAAAAATTATTAATTAATTAAGACATTTGATTTATTTAAATCATTTAATAAATATAACTCATTATTTGACTAAATGAATGTAATGTTATGTGTGATAATTATAAAAGATATATGTAATTAATTACGATTATTTAAAATTTGTGTATTTATTTAACTTTTCTTAATATATTGGATAGCGAACTTAAAAATAAATTTATAGACAACTATTTTATATAATAAAAATTAATATATTTATTTTAAAAAAACATTTCCATTGAAGACACAAGCAAAATTTATTGTTATAAGTTATCCAAAATCAACAATATCACATAAAAAATGAACTTATAAAATAAATATACTAATTATAAACTAAAAGTTGCACGTAAATAAAGTATGCCAGAATTTATATAAAATTAAAGAATATAATATATTAAATATAACAAAAAATAAATAAAATAATTTCTCAAAATAAAATTATAAATTATAAAACATTTACAAAAATAAAATAAGATAATAGAAAAATTACTCAATTAAGTTATTGTATAACCTTACTCTAACTTTAGCTTAGTTTATAAACATTATCACAACTTTAAGAGAGAAATAATGAGTAGAAAAAGTAAAAGCTCTTTGTTATTTTTTTTTATGATCTTTAAATGTCTCGTATATTTATAATATTAGAGTATGATGATTTGTTAAGTTATAATAATATCACAATGTTTTTTCTTGTAAGATAAATGATTTCTAAAATATTTTCAAAATATAAATTATATCTTGACCTTTTAACTTTCACATAATAAAAATTGATCTAATTTAAATTTATACAAGTAAGGTTTTTCAAATATAATAACAATTGTTCAAAATAATATTTTTTTAGATCATATTTGATGTTGAAAAAAATTATATTATGATATTATATGTTAAATATAAAATTATGCACCATTAAATTATATTTCTATATCAATTTTAATCATTTTATTTAAAAATCAGAATCATAAATTATGATTAAAATTCAACAGCTAGCTCATAAAGTCTGGGAAAGAAATATTGCTAAAATCAAAATTTTTGATTCGTATATTTCTATTAATCCTACGACGATAAAATCATTATAATTAATATAAATAATTTTTAATTTTAAGCTTTTTAAATTATAAACGTTATTTTATTATAATTAATATAAATAATTTTTAATTTTAAGTTCTTTAAATTATAAACGTTATTTTATGTGCATATTATATATATATATATATTATAAATGTTAATTTATTTACATTTATAATTATATATACTATTATCACTAGCTTTATATCTCTAATTTAGAGTACATTTACAGTAAAAATACTAATTATACTTTGAATTTACAAATCTATTGTTCTTCCATCACTAATGATCACATACTTTTTGGTACATAGTTTCGTACCATAAAATATTAACTCAAATCTTAGTAATATAAATATGAATTTAATTTAATTTTATTAAAATTTAAATGATATGAAATTCAAATTTTGATTTATTTTTGAATAAGTTTAAATTTAATTTTACTATAATTTTAGGATTGAAATATTTATATAGAGATCATATTAACTAGTGATATCATCTACAATCTTATCCACCTTTCATTAACTTTCTCGAATTTAGACACGCTTGTCGCTTATGCATTATTTTATTTAATGAAAATTGTCATTACTCTTTGAAATTACATTTCATTAGAAAATTTAATTAAAAAGCATAGTGTTTCGGTTAGTATATTGATAACATGACTCATGCAATTACAAATAGAGATTACTAGAATAGAGACACATGCAGTTAGGATAAGGATAAACCAAAAGAAAATTTCAGAAATGAGATATGATTACGACAAAAGAAAAAGAAAAAAAAAATCATAATGGAAACTTCCGGCGAGACCTTTTTTAGTACTATAACAATTTTAATTTTTTAAAAAAAGTATAGCACAAATTATTGTTATTATAATAATAGTTATAATATATATTATTATTTTAAAAAAATTATAAATTATAATTATAAAAATAAAGTTAAATCCAAATTTGAGTGTTAAATTTTTTATCTTTACATAAATTATATATCATATTTTAATAAATATTTTTTATGAATTTAATTAAATTTAATTTAAATTAATCATAATTAATATATATTTTATAATTAATCTTTAAATTATATTTTTATTTTATAAAAAATTAATAATTTTTTATAAAAATTATTTATTTAAAATTTAAAAATATAAAATCTTATAATTATTTTATAATTTATTCTTATTATTTCAAACTAATTTGTAACAAGATTCTATCATAATTATTTAATATAAAAAGATTATGTATTATAATTTTTTTTATGCAAATATTAATATTTATTTTTTTAATATGTATTGGCTTCATATTTTCTTCTTTTTTTCGTTATAAAATATTTATTATTGATACATGTTTTTTATTTTTATAAAATTTCTTTTATAAAAAAATAAAAAATAATATTAAACTATCAATTATTCCATCGTTCTTTATCTACGGATTTCGTTTCTTACTGAAAATACTCAATATATTCCTATAAAAAATTTAAATAAAAATAAAAAATAAATTATAAATCAAGTAAAAAAGAAAACGAAAGTCTCTGATTCCATCACATTCAATTCACAATCCTAGCCCATATAGCCCCCACGACTGTCTATATCCATATTTCTTACATAAAAATATCTTTGAAAAAAATTATACAAAGTGATAGAATAATTTTTAAAATATAAATTTATATGCTAAATAGTATAGTCAATATATATATATTACTACAATTTAAACCTTTATTATTCAATTTTAATAAATTTATTTCAAAATTAAAATAAATTCACAATTAAACTTTATAGATCAAATTAACAACATACTAGTTACATGATATTAAATTCACTTAAATATTTTATGAAAATCAAAATTTCACTTACTAATTACTATGAGGTTCCGTTTCTTTTGTAATTAGTTTAGGGGTAAAAACTTTAAATTTAACATGTTTAATTGTAGGGATAATATTTTAAATAAAATGATTCATATAATTGATATAATTTAATTACAGCACAACCTAAATTTGGCATAAATATTGAAAATGAGGTTCAACATTGGAAACATAAATTAGGTTACAGTTTAAGATTACACTTTTTTTTTAAATTAATAGAAATAAATAGTAATTTTATTCATAAAAATAATAAAAAAATCAAAAAATAATATGAAATCAATGAATATTAGAAGTAAAAATAAAAGATATTTTAGGATATTTATCACAATAAATAATAATTAATAATTTTTTTAAAATAAAATTCATAAAACAAGATTAAATTTTAAAGAAAGATATAGATTTAAAGATCCATCATTTTCAAAATTAATAAAAATGTTTATAAAAAGATATATAATTTATTATAAAATAAATAATAAAAAATGACTATCAATATCAAAGATGCAAAAAAAAAATGTATAATATACCATTAATCAACAAAAAAATATGATGAATAAGTTATTAAAAATCCATCAAAAGGATAAAAAAAATAGAATAATTTATTTAAGAAGAATCCAAATATTAATAAAATCTCATTTTAGAAAATGAATTAATATGTCAATAAAACTAATATTGTTAGATAATA
The DNA here is from genome assembly GCA_030763125.1 of Hippophae gyantsensis. NCBI lineage: Eukaryota > Viridiplantae > Streptophyta > Magnoliopsida > Rosales > Elaeagnaceae > Hippophae > Hippophae gyantsensis. The sequence continues at coordinate 42,745,152 of CM061036.1, forward strand.
GAATAATAAATAGGAAATATGTTTTATTATGAATAATTTATAGTAACTTAGCTACTAGATGCGACCATGGTGAGTGGCATCTATGGGCCCATTGTTATGGGTAACCTTGGTGGGTAATATCCAAAGGTCATTTAATCTGGCTTGTGTGGTGCATGGTGGGTAACATCCACATGACTTGATGTGGGCTTCGAACCTAGGTTAAATGTAACAATCTTAGATAAAGAGGATATTGGCACCCTCTATTTAAAGCTTAAGCTTTTGGTAGAAATGGTTAGCTGTTGTTCCTAAGTTTAAGTTAGAGCTTATAATATACCCTAAGTTTGCTATTAATATTCATGATAAGAACTTAAACCAAGTGTTAAGTATTGCTTATGAATTTTAAAGAGGCGATTTAAGGAAATAAAGAAATCATTATTTTTCAATACACTATACAATAAGATATTCATTAACAAACAGTCATAACAGTTCAATATATGAACAAAATAAATTTATAAAAATAAATAAAACCTTTCAAAAACTTAGACAAATAATAAAACTAAAAATACTAACATATTTTGAAATATCAGAGAAATGACACTTAGATATTAAGTAAAAAGTTCTGCTACCAGAAAGAAAAGATAATGTAGTAAAAAATAATAATATATCAATATTTACTTTTACATATCATGAAAGAGAAACTTCTAATAAAGAAAAAGGAGTTACAGAATTAAGATAACAAGTTTAAGTAATGAAAACATTAATATATGATGTAATGCTAGAAAGAAAGAAGTTGCATAACTAAAATAGTTTAAGTAATGAAAACATTAATATACGATGTAATGAAGAAAGAAGTTACATAACTAAAAGAGTTTAAGTAATGAAAACATTAATATACGATGTAATGCTGGGAAGAAAGAAGTTACATAAGTAAAAGAAGAAGTTCGAGAAATGAAAACATAATATATGATGTAATATTAGGAAGAAAATAGTAACAAGATGTTTAAAGATAAATTACAAGATATAAAATTTAAATTTAAATGAAGCCTAATAAGCATATTAAAAAATCAAATAACAATATGAAAGTTTCGACTATTTTAGCATAATAAATTGATATAATAAAAAAATCAAACATTAAATCCGTATAAGACATAGTTACAAGCCAAAAGGAACTTATAAATGAGATAAAATAAATTAATAAAAAATTATAACAAGATATACATGAAGAATTTACAGAATTAATAATAAATTATAAATAACATACCCATAAATAATAAAATTATAAGTCATAATCTTGATCCATTCGAATAATTAAAAAAAGAACCACATAGAAAATTAGATGCATTGATACCTAAGAATGTAAAAAGAAAAATAAAGATAAATCTAAAGATAAAAAAAGCTATAATTACAGTTTCATAGAATATAGAAAAAAAATTAGAAGAACAATTCATAAACTTTGAAAATAGAGATATAACAAAATTAGTTAGTTTGTTAACACTATAATATAGCAAAATTAGTAAAGATTATATCAACTGTCATTAACGTACATATATAGATACAAGAATTACTATATGTATAACAAGTAAATATGTATTCTTAGAAGAACATTGGAAACATGCAACAAACAATTTAATTGTAAGAACTACAATAGTGTTACAATAAATCTTAATAAGGTTTTAAAAGATACAAATATAATGATAGGAAGAGAAAATTTTCATATTCTATCATATATTAACAATAAATAAGAGTTGATCTTTTAATAGAAAATAATTTCCTAAACATCAACCTTTTACATAATATTTAGACAAAATAAATCTAACAACACTAGATGGTGAAACCATTTATGTATAAAAAAATAAGAAAAGTTTTGACTATATCAAACCCAACTTTTATGCAACAACATAAAAAAAGAAAATGTGATGAGATAGATACAAAACAACAAAAACTTTATTTAGAAAATATTTCATTAGATATAGAAGAGAAATAAAACTATTTTCTTAATAAAATATAGGAAGATAAAGCCTTAACATGTATCGATAAATTATTAAAAACATTAAGCTTAAAGAATCATTTAGATCCGAAATTAATAAATCTAAAATATTTCTAACATAAAATTAGGAAACCATGATAAAGTTATAAGAGTAAAATCAATGATTTATAGTCCAAAAGATAGGATTGAATTTGAAAAACAAATTCAAGAATTTTTGGAACTAAAAGTCATAATAACAAGTAATTTATCTCACTTTAGTTTAACATTCTTAGTAGCAAAAGAAGCTCAAAAATGGTAATAAACTTCAAAGTATTGAATAAAGAAATCATTGATTATGAATACTTTATTCCAAAGGAAAAAGGAAATATTATTATTAATAAAAGGAAAGAAATACTTCTTGAGTTTTGATTAAAAAAATGAATTTCAACAAATAAGATTAAACGAAGAATCTAAAAAATTAATGACATTTATTGCCTTCACGGATAGTTTTAATGGATTGTTATACAAATTGAATTAAAACAAGCTCCATGTATTTTTCAAAGATATATAGATAATATATTTAAAAAATTATAAAATATTTATTGTATTTATATAAATGATATTTTGGTTTTCAATAATGAATTAAATAAATATTATTAATATTCTACAATAATGTAGAAAAAAAGACATTATACTTTCTATAAAAAAAACAGTAATTGTTCAACATAAAATTAAGTATTTATAGTTGAAAATTGAAGATAAAAACATAATCTACAACCTCAAATATTGAATAATATTCAAGGATTTATTAGTGAATTGAAAGACAAAATAAAACTATAAAGATTCTTAGGATGTTTAATATATGTTGAAGCATACATCAAGAAACTTACAAAAATGTGAAAACCCTTAGAAGCAAAATTGAAAAAAGATTATATCTAAAAATGAACATAACAAGATACTTTATATATGGATAAGCTAAAAGCACAAGTAAATTTTTATCAACTTTATACCATCTAAGGTGAGATGATAAAATGAGAATTGAAATGGATGCTTCACAAGAATGTTGGGGAGCAGTATTAAAAGCATAAGTAAATGACAAAAATAAATATATTTGTAGTTATATTTTAGGATATTTCCATGGTCTATAATTAAATTATCACAGTAATAAAAAAATATTTAACTATTAAAAAGATATTAAAAAATTTGCAATATGTGTCATAAGTTTTCAGATTTATTGTTATAATCGATAATAAGAATTTTGGTTATTTCTTAAGAACTAATATTACAGGTGATAAGGTTATCCAAATGGAAACAATGGATCAACAACTACAATTTTTATATCAAATATCTCAGAGGAAACAAGAACAGTTTAAACACCTCTAACTATTTTTATGCTTGTAGGAATGCAACATCTTGATATCAAGATCAAGATCAAGATAAATGAAAAGGAGATAAAAATCCTCCAAGAAAAATCTGAGGAAGTCTCTTATAGAGATAGAAAATAAATATTCAAAACAATTCTTAAAGTCTAAAATTCTAAAGAGGAATTCTCATAAAAAATTCAATCTAAAGAAGTTAAAACTTCTAAAGAAGAATTTAAGATGAAAATGAAGAACCTAACATTTCAAAATAAATTAACACATCTAAAATAAAAAGAAAAGCTCAATTGGGTGGATGAAGCAGAGAAATATGAATAAAAAAAAGACTTATGTGGTCTATAATAACCCAAACAAGAAATCTACAACAACTAGATAGAAACTAGTAAATCTATTCCTAAGTTTAGTGGAGTAACTCATAGAGCCTTCATCAATAGAATAAAAGTTGAAAGTAGTTATGTCGATTACAAAGTGCCAAAACTAATAACTGCAGATATGATAGTAAGGAATTACTCTATAGCACTACAAGTAGTACCCAACAAGTTGACAATTCTAGAAAAGTAATATAACCCTTAATACTACTTTAGAGAGGCATCTCTCCTATAAACATAAAAGATAATAACGCATCTAGTACTATTCAAGGAAACGTCCCCTAGAAATTCATTAATCATTGAAGATGAAAAGAACTAATATAGAAATATCAGCAAACCATAATGGTTGTCTTTATAACTTGGCCATAAAATCTACTCATGATCACATAGAAGATATGAACTGTTCTATACTATAGAAAAACAATTCTCTTTAGGGAGTAAATTCAACATTTTGGAATGAGTTGATCCAATATTTATTTACAAAGCTTTATATGCAGGACTAATAGAAAACATATATCTAGGATTTCATTTAAGTGAATTAATTATTTCCTAAAGAATTTTGAAAAAGCAATCAAGAATTTTAAGAAGAAGAGAAAAGTAGGTAATAAGTTTGTTTATTTTAGATTTTTTAGTTCACTAATGGACTAAAATGAGGAAGGGTGTATCATTCCTTACCATTTTATCAAACTAGAGATTTCTAACACAAAAAGAGAAGTTTTAAAATTAAGGGTACTACTATAAAAAGAATTCAACACAGATGAACTATGTGTATTAAGAGGTTAAATGTTAGACCAAATTTACTATAAACTCAAAAAATTGATAATTCTATTGAAATCAAAGTAAATTATTCAACCAATAAATTCATCATTACTTTCCATAGTTATATGGCTCTCAGCGAAGATTATAGTGAAAAAAGCACTAAATTTATTTTAACGACAATAACTTGAAAATTGGTCAAGAAATAAAAAGAGTATTTTGCTTCTATGTCAAAAAATCCACCAAAAATAACAAGTGTATTTACTACATCAAGGATTGAGAAGATGAAGATGCATTATCATCAATGTTATCCAAAGGACTGTCGATATAAATTGACATGGAAGAATAAAGAGGTAAAATTATTGGTAGAAGACGATAAAGATAAATAAAGATGTAGATGAGTTAAGAAAATAATGATAAAATAGTAATTCTTATATTATGAAAAATGATTTCTTGTGCTATAAAAATAATCCTTATTTTCATTTAAGAGACAACAAAAACAAAGCATATAGCTTAAAAAACACACAATTTTTAACATAGTAACCCCCTTTATTCAAGAATTCAACCAATAATTATATACCTAGTAATTATGAGCGACTAAGAATCTTTTCAAGATTCTTAGTTGTCTTTAAAATTGTAATAATTATTATATTATGAATAAAATAGAATTCAATCAATCTTTTCTAGTCAGTCTAAATTATACACCATCTATGTACAAATGTAGAAAACTCACTATTACCATGAAGGTATTAGGAATTGAGCAAAGTTGAGGCATAATTAGTGTAACAAGAGAAAACGAACAAAAGGAAAGATCGTGGTTGATCCATTAAATTCAGGTATAATAATTATAACTTTTAAGCCAATTAAGGATATTAAATATTTAAATATTTACTTACATCAATTTATAATATTGATAAACAAGAAGATGAAGATAGAAATAACAAAATATTGTGACAAATAAATTAAAAAATTATCTATAATCAATAATATGCAAGAATTATAGAAATTAACAACTAGTGTTAAGCATCTAATCTTAATTTGGTATCAGAGTCATGTGAAAAAAAAATATTTTTGGATGAAAAGTTAATGATGTTAATCTTTCAAGAGCATTAGTGATATTAAGTAAAAAATGAAGGGTATTATTACTTTTTTTTATAAAAGTTAGAAACATACGTCAAGATATGCTAAAATTTAGGAACATTATTGAAATTTTCCCTTCTTTTCAGTTTCATGTAGCAATAAAATTTATTATTATACTTGCCATAAATTCCAAGATTTCCCTTAATTCATTAACCTTTTCTTAGACATCAATGCTCCTTTTTCATCATATTGTGTTCTTTTATCCAACCAAACATTCAACTAAGTAGTTCAACAAAAACGAAGTGTGGTATACAACTCTCTATAGCTCTCTTCTGCAACTTAGTGCTAGTTACTTCGACTTAGGGCTTAGTTTTTTTCTCTTTCATTGTTGATTTTTGTTCTCTTAATTGGTCTTCCTTACCTAAGGTTTATGGTTTCTTTTTGATGTGGTTGTTGTGATATATGATTTGTACCTATTCTTGTAATGGAAGACATATAAGGTGAAATTAAGGATCTATATTTGACTTTAGACATTCCTGTGATTTGCTTGATAAGCATCAAAGTTTAATTAAGACGACCTTAGCGACGAGGGTTGTGGGTTTTAGGGTCTAGTGTTTAGAATTTAGGGTATAAGATATAAAGTTTAGGGTTATATTTGAAATTTGGGTAAAATTTGAACAAAAAATTAAGATGAGAATGTAATCATGATTAATAAGGGGGAAATAATGAATTCTTATTCATTACTTTCTAGGAATTGATTTCATTCTATTTCATTTCATTTTTTTAGTACAATCAAATATAAAATTGAAATTAATTAATTTTAATTATATTATATTCTAGTGAATCAAACATCATCTTAATATTTAATAATAATGTATAATAATATAAAAAATCATAAAAGTTACCTTAATAATAACAATTTCTTTTTTTTTCTAAGATCTATTTATACAAAAATTATCATGTGATAAAAGTAATTATTAAATAATTTGAAAATTATCTTTAATTTAAAATAATAATTATCAAATAATTAAAATTCTTAAATACTAAAAATTTGAATTATCTAACGTAATAACATTTTAAGAGAGTTAATATATTTAATCATTTAAAGAAAAAATATTTATTTTAAGTTTCGTAATACTTTGAGCTATTTTTTACGCTCGAATCATGATTCTTTTGAGTCCTATTTTAAGTTTTAATAAGATTGCATTTTATAATTTTAAATACTAATTAAAGTGTTTTAAGTATCCTTAATATTCTAAAACTTGAATAATTATTTATATTTGTGAAATTATTTTGATCCATGTTTTAAAAATAATAGAAATTGATTAAATGTGTCTTTAAGAATTTTCTTTTGAATTAATCTAACTTTGTAGTATTATTCTCAATTTCAATTATATGATAATATGTCAATAATCTAGTAGATAAATGTTATATGTCACTATAATATAAAGTGGAAGTTTCTGATTTAATTTTGAAAATATGGATATTTTTACCGACTAGAAAAAAATTATTTGATAACATGAATATACATTAATTATATCAAATTTACTTGATATAATATTATTTTATTTAAAAATATTAATAATTTATAATTATAATGTGAAAATTTAAAATACTTGCAAGCATTTCACTAGTGTGTATTGATTAAGAGTAACATGAAATTTTAGTCACTTTATTTTTATAAATTGTATACGTTAGTTATTTTTCTTCAAATTGATGTAATTTGTTACAGTTACATTTTGGATATTTTAGGTATATTTTTTCAATTTTTTTTGAAAAAAATTGAATTTTATTGAATTGAATCTTAATAACAACCAACAAAAAATAGATGTGTAAATTGAAATAAAATATGAATGAGATTTATTAAACAATTCATTAATTTTCAAACACATATTATCTTATCTCATTTAATTTTTATGAAATAACATGGTAATAAAATGATACAAATTGAGATGTTTCATTTGTCACTAAGAGGTATAAATAAAACAAATAAGAATATAAAAATAATAAAAAATATGATAGATAATAATTTATAATGTAAGGTTAATAGAAAATGATATAACATATATTTAAGATTAAGTTTATTAAGATTATAATATAAATAAAATAAAATGATAATTAAACAAAATAAGATAATATCGCACAACAAGTTTAATAGAAATAATAAATGAGACATAAGATGAGATATTTTACTTTATATCTCTAGCATCAAGGGGTCGGTATTGTTTGAAGAAAAAATATCTAAAAGTGATAAAAAAATTAAAATTAATGTAAAAAGATTAAAATAACTAACAATAAAATAATTAAAATATATTAATTTAAAATAAAATTATTATAATCGTACTTTTTCTTTATATATTTTATCGGAAGGTTGAGTAGTTATCGTTAACCATACAAAAGAATTTTTTTTTGCATCCAGTGAAAAATTAGCAACTAACTTGATGTTAAGTTTATAAAAAAAAAACTAACTTGATGAACAGTCAAAAAGTGGGAAGGGTTTATTTGATAATTTTCTTAAGGATATTTTCTTCATAAAAGTAGGGATGTAAATTGGGTGTACGACGAGAGAAAATATTATACAACACGTCTGGATGGTATTATTTACGTTTCATAATAAAATTTAAAGCACTTTAAATATACTGTATCTGATATTTAAATATATATTTTTTAAAATATAATAAAAACCCACGTATATTATTAATTATCCTTTAGAAAATTACATAAATATTATTATTTTTTATTAATTTTACACCTTTATAAATAATGTTATGACTATTTTACTAATTATAACAAATACAATCACTTTATTATCTTGTTGCCAAAAAAATTCCCAGTATTTTTAATAAATTTTTTACTAAATGCATAATTATTTATTTATATAAGCGCTAGAAGCAAAAACAGCTTTGATTATTTTCTAGTATTGCATTTAAAGGCGCTCATAATTTTATGCAGAACTATGGTTATATTCTATTATGATATTTTGCGTGTTAATATTTCTTTTATCAAAATCAAATTTTACATATACGTATTTAATAAAATCTGATCTCATAACCTTAAATACTTATTTTAATAAACTAATAAACTATGAACCATTTAATATGTTAGGATAATCGGCGAATACATAAATAAAGGTGACTTATTTATCAAAAAAAAAATAAAAAATACGTGTGATGCGAAGATAAAGAAGGGTCGGATAAAGATTTTTTTTGTCTCACAAGGTTCAAATTGACTGGGCAAAAAATAATGGAGAAATGAGATAAACCATGGATAATAATCCTCACAAGTCCAGACAAAAGCAACTAGTGCTAAATATGTCTCTTTCTGCGAGTTGCATTTACCCTTCCGTTCATGTTCAGCTACATAGCAAAACCGTAAGAAACCCAGTTTTAATTTACCACTCCTTTGACATGAATCATTAATGCTACGAAGAAATCAAACAAACCCAATTTGGAATTCTCTGCTATCACTCTTCCAAACCCAATTTGGAATTCTCTGCTATCACTCTTCCCATTACCATCTAAGCCTTCAATTTTCCCAAAATCCAAAGCCATAAGCCCCAACTCCAAACAACCAGAGCATTAGTAAAAATACAGAGTTTGGCTATGGCAGATACAAGTACGAGCAGCAACTGTAAGTTCAACTTCAAAAATGGATCGCCTATAAACAACATAACCCAAGATCAACTTTTTACAATTTTGCTACTTTTGCCTGTAGATTCAATTCTTTCATTTGCTCAGTCTTGCAAGAGGTTTAGGGATCTGACATGTTCCGACACTCTATGGGAAAACGTATGCAAAAGGGATTGGGGACCCACATCAGTTGGTGCCTTCGAGCCTTCAAATGGTCATCGCAATCATGTTCCATGGATGGAGCTATACAAGCAACTCTTTCAGCTCAAGTCTGTTTCTTGTTATAAATTGTGTGGCTCAGATTGTGAATTGAACTACCCAAATCCAAGGGCCTCTCATTCTCTTAATTTTGTGTCTGATTGTTTGGTCTTGTTTGGTGGTGGCTGTGAGGGAGGTCAGTAACCTTTAACTCATCTACTACTATTACTGCCACATGAGCTTATATTTATTATATCATTTATGAAGATCGTATGTTCTTGGTTTCGAATTACTGGTTGTTTGCTGTGTCTCATCCTATAAGCATAATAAATAACTTAAGAGATACTTTCAAATTCTTATTTTAAGTATTGGGGTTGATGCTCTTTTTGTTTTGTTTTATTTATTTGGTTGGATAGATCGTTTGTGCAACTGGGTTATTTTTTATTAATAGATGCTATCTTATCTATATCAGGTAATCTGTTTTATGGCATGTTATTTGAGATTCTGGGTCATGGCAGAGAGGATGCTGCGATAGTTTGGTTCTGGTTGCTGTTGAAGTTTATCTTTTTGCTGTTTTTTAGATTAAACTGGTACTTATTGTGTTCGAACTTATGGTTTGAATCGGGGCTGGGAGGTAGGCTAGTGTCGGATCACATTTATCTTTGTATTGTTATTAACGTTTTTAGTGTATAAACCTAAATATGGACGGATCTAGAATTAGAGCTCAGAAGTGACACTATAAAAATAATAAAAAATAGTACTATTTATCTCTTAGTTATTGCTTGTTTTTCTTTGAATAAAGATGTTAATGTTTCTCATTGAGTTTAATACGTTTAAATTATTGAATTTATAATGAGTTTTTAGGTATTAAAAATTTAAAATTTAAAATTCAGGAGATATAATTCAATTTTATGTATGAATTTATTTATAATTCTATAGGTATTATATCTAAAATTTTCTTTACGAGAGGGGGCACATGCCCCTCGTGAACCCTGTACAGTTCCGCTTCTGCCTAAACATACTAAAATCTACAACTACATTTGAGAATAATTTGCTATGTGTCCTCTTACTGAGATATATCTCTGCTTAAGTATTAATAAAGTTTTAGATTTGCTTTTATCATTATTGATTTGCCTTTTCTTTTCCTTAGTTGCACCATCACTATGTGGTATTGCCTTTACAATGAAACTTGCATGACATAACTTACTATGTTCTATCTGCATGCCTAATTTTCTTGATGAAACAATATCAAGATTAAATTTTCTGATATCCATAAATCAATAACTATCAAGTTAAAGATAATCATCCTCACTTTTTCACAGTTTATCTGGGTAAATAATAAAATACAGAACAACAATGCCTAAAAGAAAACAAAAACTTTCCACTTGGTAGAATTACTGCTTAAACTGTGGTTGTTGAACATAGATATAGAAACTTTTAGTGCGCATCAATCCATTCAACTTTAGTTTTAGTCTTAGACTCAATTACATGATTGCAATAAATTTAGACAATATGTCTAGCATATAATTCAAACTTCATTTTCCCCCTTCTACACTAATTGCTCCTGATTGCTAATCAAGCTATCAAACTATGCTGAGAATGTGATTTATGCCTAATCCAACTAAGGGCAACCTCCATTCAACAGAATTATAGGTATTCCTCCTTTGTGAAAGAAGAAAACAGAATCTGAGGCATACCCACCACAAGCAAAACCCAGATTGCATATAGTGCTCTTGATTTTAACCAGTAACAAACAGCTGATCTAAGTTTTAACTCATATTAAGGGGGACCAATTTGTAGTTATGTCAGTGTGTTGTACAATTACACAGTACAGGGTTTTCAGCATCTCAGTTTTATCATCATAATAGCAATTTTTTTTATCATATTCACTGGTACCATGATGTACCGGCCAGGCATCTTATCTCTTTCTTAGTAAGTGTTAAAGCCCGTTGGCTACCAATGATTCCAAAAACTTACGCTAATGAAAGATGAACAACATTATTTTATACCATTCTAACAATCTCCTTGACTCCTTTAAGTGTGGTTCTATGGAGAATTTTTTCAGTATTTCAAGAGTACGTACTTCTTTAGAGATAGATAGAAATAGATGTAAAATAAAGATAGGAGTGAGAGAATTGTAGGGTTAGTAATACATGGGTGGGTATGGGGTATCGAGTCTCTCTCTCTCATTAGGAGTACCTACCTATCAGTACTCCTAGAGTATAGAAAAAAATTTGATTCTATGGATTTTGTAGGTCCATCACTTAATTCAACATTATGTTGTATGGGTTTGAACATATGACTCATGCTTTGCTAGTCTCTTGGTAGCTTAAGTTGATAAGGAGATCTGTCAGCATTACTTTTATACCATTCTAACAGTTACGAAGCAGAATAGGTTGGTCAACGTTGCTTTCTTTCCATAAAAAAATTGCTTATGAATTTTGTAAAAAATTCATTAGCAAGTGTTGAAAAAGCAAATGATAAGTGTATGTAAAGCAACCGTCTTTTTGCATTGTATTTAAAATTGACAGAGGCATAGGGCCAGTGCTTTAAGTTATTTGAGCGAGTGTGTTCAGTTCAGGCAAGAATTGCATATAAATAGTTACTTGTATTCAATATGAACCTAGCCCCAAAAGAAGGGGAAGAAGAAGAATAATTGTTTAATATGTAAATCAAACATGATCTATATACCCAAAAAGTGGATCGTTTCTCTTGTTAATTCTATGATCTATCTTGCTTAATATCTTTATAACGTGCTTTTCTTGTAAAATTCAACCATTTAATTTTTTTCTGTGTCTGTGTTAGGTCGCCATCTTGATGATACATGGGTGGCCTATATTGGTAATGATTTTCAAAGAAAAATGAGGTGGCAGAAGGTTAATTCAGGAATTCCAAGTGGGAGGTTTGGACATACATGTGTTGTGATCGGTAATTTTCTAGTTCTGTTTGGAGGAATAAATGACAATGGGAACCGTCAAAATGATACTTGGGTGGGATATATTACAAGCCATGAGACTCTTGGTGTTACTTTGTCTTGGAGGCTGCTTGATGTTGGTGTCACTGCACCATCCCCTCGTGGGGCTCATGCATCATGCTGCATTGATAGTGGGAAAATGGTCATCCATGGAGGAATTGGATTAGGTGGCCTTAGATTGAATGACACATGGGTTCTAGAACTCTCTGAGAATTTATATTTTGGGACATGGTATGAGATTGTGACTCATCCATCTCCTCCAGCTCGTTCAGGACACACATTGACATGCATTGGGGAAGGTCGAACTGTTTTATTTGGTGGCAGAGGATCAGGTGGTGATGTTCTCAACGATGTCTGGCTCTTGGATAGCTACCAGGGACATTTTAAGTGGGTCGAAATTTTCTACACAATACAACAAATTCCTGATGGATATTCCATCCCACGAGTCGGTCACTCAGCAACTCGTATAGTAGGAGATCGTATTCTAGTTTATGGAGGGGAAGACTCATACAGACACCGAAAAGATGACTTTTGGCTGTTGGACATAAATGCTGTTCTACCAGTCAGGCTGCAACCAGCGAAAATAAACTCTAAGGGACTATTGGCAAAAATGTGGAAAAGCTTGGGGGCAAATGGTTATAAACCCAAATGCCGTTCTTTCCACTGTGCCAGTGCAGATACTTCAGGATGTTTTTTGTATGTGTTTGGTGGAATGGTGGATGGCTTACTTCAGCGTACCGAGCCTACTGGACTGGGGTTTGACGAAGAACTTTTTCTTGTGGAGCTTAGTCCTAAGGCAAAATAGAAGTTGTGGGCAAAATGCTACCTTGTACATAGTACCTCTGGCTATGGTGAGTTATTATGTATATATTTTGAGACTTTTGTTTCTCTAAATAACTGCATTTCAGGGGCTTGACTCTGAAAGAGTAATAGTGCAAGTCAAGTCATAAAAGTAGACGAGGTCACTGTATCACTATTTTTTTTGGAGCTTGTTTTAGGCTTTAGTTAATTTGGAGCCCGCATTGTATCTGTAAATTAGGAATAAACACCAACGATGTAAATGCAAAATCAATTTTAAGTTTGTCTTCCTGTGGTAGAAGAAAAGTGATTTAAAACTTTTATATTTATGCTTTTGAAACTTCATAAAAGCGCTTCTAACGGCCAAAAGGCATTTTTGAATCAAACAGAACAGATTGTAATACCTATTGGGAGAATCTGCAAACCAGACTGCCCAAATGTGTACTTCCTGCCCCTTGGGAGAAGATATATATAATGAAAAGAATAAAATACATGTGATACAAAACACATTTGATTTGATGTAACCAGGAAATAAATCTAGGAAAAAAGAAGCATACTCTAAAAGAATCAATATAATGTTCATTAAGAGTTCAATTTTAATTTTGTTCTCCACACTTCTCCTATAACCTTTTTTGGTGCTGGATCATTTGGTCCTTTGTCTCTCTGTCCAGATGTGAAGTACAACCACCCATCCCAGAATCCAACAAGTGTGGTCTTCACTCGGTATGGAAGTTTTCCAACCACGGACCATTTCTGCAAATATCAAAAACCAAAATTGGAGTAACCATACTTTGAATGTCTACAAGTTATAGAAGGCAAATTTTACACTGTGCCAGATCAGAAGTTATGGCCTCATGCATGAAGGTACTAAAACCGGTATAGCCTTCAAGGGCTTCAACACCGAATAACTTTGCAACTAGATAACAAACCATTGATATATCACATATCCAACAGTACATGATTAGACAAGCTGCCCTAGAACCTATTTTCTTCCCCCTTTCTTCTTTTCTTTTCACAAGATGGGTGGACAGACCTAAAAGCACTAAAGCAAAGGCAAAGCAGTGTCAATGTTGTTGCAATTTAAGGGGACTTCAGTGATGCAAAGATTAGCAGGGATTGAAATTGCCATCCATCTGTAAAGAATGTTCAATTACAAGTTGAGTGAATGAACACAAGGTTCAGTGTCTTCACTAGTGTACATACAGATAATAGTACCCTTCACACTTTGGATGAAATATGTGAAAGACGAAGCTGGAGATAAGGCATGATGAACATGAGTAGCATGTAATTAGCGAAAAATAATGTGTCGGCATTACAAATCCAGGGAATCTGCAAATAATAATGTAAGATTGACTACTTTGCATAAATTGACTTAAAAGAGCGTGCATGAAACTGTATGTATTATGTTCAATTATATGAATGGTTTCCTAAAAAAGGGAGATCAAATCAGTACCTGTGTACCCAAGTTAAACTGGAATATTTCTCCTACAAGAACCATCTTTTTGGTTACTGGATGCTTCTCTGTTGTGCCTCCAGCGATAACAATAGAATTATTGACAACCACCCAAGCAAATTCTATATGGGAATCTGGCTTTGGCATAGGATTTAAAACTTTCCACTTCATTTCGTCATCCAGCATGTATACATCACTATACACAACCTGAATAAAATCAAAAGTAGACAACAAATAAAATAAGAAAAAATACCAGATCTCTGGTTGGTATTCAATATTTCTCTCACTGGTTTTATGTTTGCAGGAAAGTTCATGCCTAAATTACATACTTACTGGTTTTTCTCAATTCAGTGCATAAGTCCACCAACTGCAGGTCAATGTATCAAGTAAAAAGCAGATGCAAGTTGCATAATATTCTCTAAAAATATTTCCCTTAATCAAAATTAGGTGCAGGAAGTCGCACAATAAAGATTATCAAATGAAAGTTGGCCCATCTCCCATCTTAGGGGCATTTCAAAAGATTGGTTAACATACTCTAACAACTAGAAAATAAGTTATTTTGTAATTTACTATTTTCATATTTTTAATTTTAATTTACTATTTATGTTTGCAATTTGCTTCAATCTAATTTAAAGGGTAATTTGAACCAAACCAAAAACATCTAGTACCAAATGGACAACAGAAGCAAAGACAAATCAGTAAATTGCATTGCACAAAAATGGTAGCTGAATAAAACAGAAAACATAAAGTACATATTTGACATGATACAAAAAGTACTAAAGTGCCACCAAATTGAATGTGAAAAGTAGAAAATTGATATGAGAATAAAAAAGTAGTAAATTGTGAGATGAGTGGTGGTATTAGTAGTAAATGACTACACAGATTTACCCTAAAATTTAAGAATGTCAAGGGCATCTCTTTAACATGCTTGTAATAACTAATTCATGAGATCGCATGGTAACAATTACATAAACTTCCATACCTCATTTCTTCGAGAACACTTGAAAATTGGGGACCCAGGTTTAGCCATAAAATCACCTTCCTGACCACCAATTGCATAAAGACGGTCATCAACCACAACGCATGCCCTATGAGGTCCACCACGGGGAATAGGTATTTCACTCCTCCACTTCTTTTCTAAAGCTTTTCCATCCTTCACAGCTATACTCCAATGCTCTACTCCGGGTGTGTGTCGATTTTCTTTGCTACCACCCATCACATGGAGTCTACCTTTCCATAATTGAGTTGCTGGGGCATACCTGAAAAGTACAGTGGATAAACTTCATTCAAATATTGCTTCCAAGAAAGCCACCAGTTTGTTGAACACCAATAGGTATAATCATGTAAACCAATTAATGGAGATAGCTTCATAAGGACTCTAGCTAACATGCAGAATTGCTTTTCCGCTACTTTCAAAAGAAACCTACTGAAAATAAGCTCTCACCAACATATTCAAAAGGATTTTCCTTGAAACAAAGATTACACCTAACACCCTGATTCTGAATAACCTTGCTGCATTTCATTGTAGCTTTCATATATCTTCCCACAACAACACAACTATCACCTCTTTCTCTTTCATATCGGTTAAGTGTTAACTGCCTTTCTAGTCCATGACCATGAAATGTAAACACTAGGCCCATCAATGTCTACCATAAAAGCTTCTAAAGTATGCCCTAAGATCACATTCATCTCATGGGTATCTGATACATGGAGAATTGACTTAAAAAGAAGAGATGTAGCAAATAACTGCAAACTTTGTGGCCATACTACTTTTTAAAGAAACTTACATAGATTTGATAACCATGTTGAGACAGAAATACACTATTGGTATTGCAGTCAGTGTTCAGAAAAAGTAAAAGACTCAATGGCATAAACCAAATGTCAAAATAACTTATATATATAGCTTCACAACTAGAGAATCAATTAATGTTTCAGAAGAGAAACATACTACTGTGTGTTCATGCAATCTTAAGAAGACATACCTAGGAACTGGCAAAGGAGGAATGTTACGCCACTTCTTTGTCTCGGTATCAAGCACAAATGTCTTAGCTGTGGGGCCTCTACACTGTGGCCCATACTGTCCTGTTACAACATAAATATACCTACCATCTGTAACCATTCCCAAATGAGAATGTGCCATATCGTTTGGCATATCAAATCTTCCTACCCATGTGTTATTGGTAAAATTATAGATATCAACATGAGAGTGTACCTGTTTGAATATCAATGCAAAACAAACAAAAAATAGGTAGCAATATCAGGGGAGTGAAATAAAAGAAAATCTTCCTGTTCTTGGAAGAAAGCAATATATATATATATAGTAAAACACATAGCAGAGAATCTCGAATTTGATGAAATAAGAAGGTGCAAAGTCTGGTATAGGAGCAGGAACAGATTCTTACATAATCAATGGTGCCATACCCAGCAAAAACATAAAGAAGATTCTTCATCTGTATTGCAGCCCCATCCAGACGAGGTACAGGAGCAGAAGCCATCTTTTCCCATTTTAATTCCGGTCCAGGCAAATCAGCAAAAGTTGCTGAAAGAAATCTTCCTGAGACAGTATTATTCTTATGATTGAGAGCTCCTTCCTGTAGGAAAAATTAACTAGACATTTAGTTTCTACAAAGGGTATGAGAACTCAAAGCTTTTTCCTACATACTCCTGTGAAAAGACGGGTTAAAACGCATTCAATTAATACAATAATGGGGTGAAGCACCAACTTAGGGCCTTCCATTCTTCTCACAACTCCACAATCAACCATGAGTCAATATGCCATAATCTAGTTCCTACTTTAGCTCCTTTGATTTATGTCTTCTTTCTTCTTTTGTTTTTTATTTTTTCGGCCAACATTGTTGCACTTTATTAGTATAACAATGATTGATTATCAAAGCAGGGCACATCCTTCAGTTATGTGGAAAAATGCTTAAAGCAGCCAAGTGAAGCAATAGTATTAGGGAAAAATGCTAAAATCAAAAATGAAGAAAAAGAATCAAATTTCTGCCTGTTTGTAAATTGTAACTAAATATATTCTGGAAGTTAACATTTTACAGATTACCCAAATAAACTAAGATCCAATTTAACAATAACAAGATATAATAGAACTTATTATTAAAATTAATGAACTTTCTAATTCCTTACCCTCCAACATTTTCTCATTAAACTCAACAAGACCCAGTTGAGTATTCCCAACATAGAACCAAAATCATCAATAATGAGAGCTAACAAAAAACAAACCTTACCTTAGTAAGTAGCTCATGGTCATCGTTTTTCAGGGAAAACGCTAAGCTTGTTGGAGAATCATCAGAAGGAGCCCAGTTAGAGGCAATGGTACTATAAGACGATGAAAAATGAGAAGAAGAAGCCCACAAAAAGTCTACAATAAGACCAATTCCCAAAAGACCAACGAATATCAGAACCAACTTCGCCGATGAGTGCTTTCCTGAACCAGAGTGCCTAACCATTTCATATGTAATTTTCGGAGTTATCAGAATTGTGTATAGGTTGTGTATCAGAGTTACAACGGTGGAATGTTTTCCAATAGATCTTGCTGAATTCGAACGCGCTCAATGAGTATTCAGGAAGATCTTTGAATAGGGTGAGTCGGTGAAATATACAAGGGACTGGGTTGGGATGAATAGCTTGTTTTCTAAAGCTCCGTAAAAAACACGAGCGGCTCTATGCTACACGACTTTGTGCAGCATGATTTATGCACAACTACCTATTCTTGCATTGAGCTTAATTAATAAATAACTAGTAAAAAGCAATGAAAACAATTCTTCAATACACTTTGATCAAAAAATGTCCATAAACATTATAATATTTGCAGCGAAAAAGAAATAAAAACAAAAAAAATGCAAATATTATATAGAAAAGATTAGTGCTAAATACTTTTATGAATCACCAATATCACCTTTTGAGATTAGTTTGCTAGTAATATCTAATATAATTTTCAGACACGTGAATAGTAATAATATTAGATTAGTAAATTATTCTTAATGGGTTAAATTTATAGATCAATAATCTTAACTAATAAATCCTAACTATTAAATTATTTAAAATTTTATCGTGAACATTTGATAATATTTTTTGATTTTTTTCTTAATTTTATAATTATTAATTAATTTAAAATTTTGATATTAAAATCATTAATATAAATTATTTTATACTTAAAATAATTTGTTAGATTCATTTATATTTGTAACACATTTTTTTTTATTTTAATAAGTTTTTCTATATTCTCCTTTAATAAACACTGAAATAACAATAAAGTAATTTGGGAACAAAAATAACTATATAAGCACTTATATTTTCCATAAAAAAACAAAAGAATGTTTTTTTTGTTATAATGTCAATAATCATACTTGTTGGAAAGATATATTAAGTATAAATGCATTGAATAAGATAATTTTTTTTTATTTAGAATGCATGTTCTGAAGCTCTTCTAACAAAGGTTAATTTACTTAGAAGAAATGTAGTCATATTTTCTTATTATAGTGTATGTAATGAATATTTTGAAGATGTTTTACTTGTTCTTTAAAAATGTGATAAAGTTCAAGAAACATGAAAATTTTTAATTTTCTTAACATTTTCAATAAATGTGTGAATATTTACTTTGTTAATATTTTTATTTGTACGAGATTATTTTTCTCTCTTAAGAATATTAATCTTTTTTATTACTTAATTTTGACTTTATAGTATATTCAAAACAATGTAGTTGTGATAAGAGTGAAATATGTGCTCAACACAATCTTGTTTGAGCTAATATGTTGATAGAGGAATTATTTAAAGTTTAAGGTATAAACAAAAATGAGATCTTTTGTGATAATCTTAGGACTATCACTTTCTTGAGTAGGAATTGAGAGAAATCTAGAAAAGATTAAATCAAAATTAATACTGATACTGTTATTAGAGTTGATAAAATCAAAATTAGATTGAGTATTATGATCAGAGATACTTTTGAAAGATTTTTATGGACTGGTGCACAACCTTTTTATGGGATATTATCTCCACTAGGTGTCGAATTGCAAGCTCTTATGCTTACATGTAAGGTTACCATTAATTGTGGTTACTTTAGTGTTGTTTTTGAATTCGATTATGTAAATATAGTTAGTTTACTTAACAAATTTGGGTGTTGTTTTGATCTTAATGCTATCTTGATTGAAGAAATATGGAGATTGAAGTAGGATAAAGAGTTTGTATTCCAATACAGACCTAAAAAGTAAACTCATTTGCTCGTATAATGACTACACATGCAGTGATGCTGGTGGAGATTGAATTTTAGAACAATTATTTTTCATCTTTTATTTTAAATGTAGTAAGATCTTATGTAACCTCATTGGGGGGTTTTCCTAAAATTTTAATGTTATACAAGTATGAATAAAAAAAAGTTTTTGATTGAAAAATAGCAACATCATTATTTAAATTCGTTACTCAAAATCATTAATCATAAACTTAAAAAAAACGCATATTTTTTCAAAACATATAAAAGTATATAAAGAATTTTGTAGATAAAATAATACTTATACTTTACAAATTAGTAATTTGAATTAAGAAGTTGTAGGTAAATTTATCACAATAGTGTAAAGTTTGAATAATTCAATTTGATTTAAAGTTTGGTTAATATTAATTATGATAAAAAGAAATTTAGTTCAATATTCTATGTTAATTTTAGGGTCATATTTAGGGTAAAAATATTTATATTATAGATTTGACTTGCATTTGACCTAATTTTTAGGCTTTCATTTAATTTTAAAATTTAAAAGACTCGTATATATTTAGGTAATTTTAAAGCTAAACTTTAGGCTTTCATTTAATTTCAAAATTTTAACCATATTCGTTCTAAAAAAGTATTTTATATATCATAAATGTATCATTATTTTAATTAATCTAGTATTTTTATTTAATATAATTAAATTTGACTGTATTTATTAATAATATTGCACCACATTATTTATATTACATCTCAAAATTAAGATATATAACATTTTTTATTCCAAAAATATACGTGGGCCAACAAAATCAAACTCATAAGAGGCTAGAACCTTAATTTACATTCTAAGTTACATTTTAGGCAAGAGAAATATCACTTATCACTTATAATTAGAGTTGTAAGATATTTTATTAGCTTATGATATAGTTTATGAATTTTGTAAACCTATGTCATTTTATTTTATTTGTTTTTTGGTGGGTTTGGAGTGGTAATATGATGATATATAATGAGATATCCCATTTGCCCCAAATAAATCTAAATGAGACAAACAAAATTAAAAAAATATAATTTATCGATAATAAATATGAATATCTATAATAATCATTAAAAAAATTTAAATATTATTGGATGAGATAATTTTAACATATGAATCTATTAAGAACATTAAATGAGATAGAACAATGTATTTAAACTTACAACATTAGATTAATTTAAAATAATCTCCTCCATTTAATGGTTTTACTTCTCCTTAAATTTAATAACTTATAACAACTAAAACATCTATGAAATAATGGATATATGTTACATAATGTATAACAATAAATTTTTTTACTCTCACATGTCTATTCATATAATATAGTTTAATAGATTTTTTTATTAATAAAATATTATTACTTAATCAACAGAAATTAGTACACAACTTCAATTTATATTAACCTCAATTTATATTATTGAGAACATACGTGAATATAATACAACTCATCATATTTTGATTGACATAGTTATTAAAAGGATAGCAATCAAACTAACAACTTTAATCATATCTAAAAGCACTAACTATCTTGTAAACAATATATTAATAGTGCAAAAAAAATCAACTAATATACACTTAAACACAAGTCAATATACACCAACTCCTAAGAAACAACCACACTTCACACACAAAAACACAACCAACATTATCTAACACATGATAAACACAACAAACAAACTTCAAAAAACTAAATAACTAAACAATTAAACTAATCACAAGCTAGAACCAAAACAACATATTAGTTATCTAGCATGGCAATATATTGTCATAATGATTTGAGCCCTTTAGAAAAACCAAAGCATTAGTGGCAATAGATAAGCTAACATCCTCGAGCTCTATGGATACTTTCCTACGACCATAAATGATTTATTGCTTGGCAAGCACGACATTGAGATTCATAACAGGATAAATGATAATCCTAAGAGCAACAACCAATTACAAGATCTCCTATTCGTCAGCACTTAAACTTAAGAAGACCTTATCTATTTTATAGTAACTCACTAGAAACTCCACTAACTAGGGCACATACAGAGAATGAGTCCAAAGAGTATGACACTTCTCAAATAGATGAAGAAAACCTAAAGAAGTTATCACTCGAAGACAATAGTAAAGAAAGCTCATGCAAATGAGTTCAAAAATAGATAAAAATAATTGATTCAAACATAACAGCAATCATCATATAAAAAAAGCAAACAATTAACAGCAACAAAAGGATTCGAATATCAATAATGAAATCAAACAAGGACAAATATGGTCGATTTAAACACTAAAATCAATAAATTATTCTCTTATTTGGATGATTTGACTCTAAAGAGCACAAGAACTCTCGTCAATAGATCAAAATTAGTACTAATCCCCACAAAATGATAGTTGATTCAAAGAAACACAAATTGTAAATCAAGAAACAATAATGAATGTGAAGTAATTTGGATGGTATATTAGATAACTTGGAATTAATATTTCTTCATACGGTACTATTGTTATTGATAGTAAGAATTATCTTTCTTTGATTGATAGTTCTTCTATTAGGTTGTTATAGTTAATTTTAAAGAAAGAGCTAGAGGAAGAAGAAGAGTCAGAGAAGGAGTTGAATTTGTGTAAATATTCTACTCTCCTTTTTGATTTCTAAGAGGCTTCATATATAGCCTTACAGGAATGAAATTGGAAGAATAATTTCTAACTCATTTCTAACATCCCTAATAGAAATCCTAACCCTAATTTGGATGGTTTATTCCGTGGTCCCCTTCTAGTTCCTAACCAAATTTGCATCTTCTATGTGCTTTTCATTCACGCACGTCCATGTGCTCTGTGCGCCCGGTGTTGCTCCGATGATTATGAGCAGAGTTTTCTTGTATCATTCCTCCCTCCCTATGGGAATCCTTCTCCTCAAGTATGAAGTTTGGGTATGATTTCAAAAATCACCACTCATTTTCCCAAGTAGCTTCTTCGGTTAGAATGTCTTTCCATTTGACCAAAATTTCTATCTTGGGTCGATATTTTCCTTTTTGGGTCACACGATGGTCGAGAGTGGTTTCAGGTTGAGGAAGGATAGTTGCATGATCAAAGACTGGAGAAGGTTGACTTAAGCTTGATGGAATTGGCCCTTCGTGTTTTCTTAGCATGCTTACATGAAATACATAATGTATTTGAGAAGCAGGAGGCAGTGCCAGCTTGTAAGCCATTGGTCCTATTCGAGCGATGATTCTATATATCCCAAAAAAACGAGGAGCTAATTTTCTTGATGAGCGAAAGGCTACCAAAGTTTGTCTATAAGGTTGGAGCCTTAGGTAAACATAATTCCCCTCCTTGAAGATGGCCTCTCATCGATGTCTATCAGCTTGTAATTTCATCTAGTTTTGAGCTTGTAATAGATTATGCCTTAATTCTCGTAGGAGGTGATCTCTGGTACGTAGGTGCTCATCCACAACTGGCACTTGAGTAGTTTTGGGAACATATGTTAATAAGTGTGGAGGTGGAATATCGTAAACTGCTTCGAAAGGAGTCATCTGCGTTGAAGAGTGGATAGAAGTGTTGTAGTTGTACTAAGCCCAAGGAATCCACTCAATCCATTTGTGTGGTTGATCCTCAGTGAAGTAGCACATATATTGCTCTAGCGTGCGGTTGGTTACCTCAGTCTGTCCATCTGTCTGAGGGTGATAGTTGGAGCTTATGCATAATTGGGTTCCTTGTAAATGAAAAAACTCTTGCCAGAAGAAGATGATAAACACCTTATCACGGTCACTACCGATAGAAGTAGGCATACCATGTAGGCGCAAGATGTTGGACACAGATGTCTTGGCCATAGTGAGGGGGCTGAAAATGGGTGTTTTATATGAATGAAATGAGCATATTTACTCAAGTGGTCCACAATCACCATTATAACTGTATACCCTTTTGAAGCTGGTAATCCTTCCACAAAATTCATTGAGATATCAACCCAAATCTTCTCAGGTATGGAAAGTGGCTGAAGTAACCTTGTTGGTCTCATAGTCTCTATTTTGAACCTTTGGCAAGCCTCGCACTGCCTGAGGAATTTCTTTAGCATTTGGCACAATTTGGGCCAGGTAAAGCTATTTTTGATGCAAGATAGGGTTTTATGGAACCCAAAATGTCCCCCAATTGGGGTGGAGTGACAATCAGCTATGATCTAAGGTGTAAGAGAGGATTTAGGGCTCAGGTATACTTTGTTGTCTTTAAACCAAACCCCATCTTGTTGTAACAATTTGTGAGCCATTGTAGGAGTGGATTTGGATATCAGGTCTATGTAGAAAGGATCTTGCTAGACTTCATTCTGTAATTGTGGCCACCAGTCCATCTGTGGCTGAGATATACTTAAAAATAGAAACTCCACTACTCGTGAAAGAGAATCAACTCCTTGGTTTTCCTTCCCACGTTTGTACTCAATTTTATAATCATAGCAAAGTAGCTTAGGCAACCATCATACCTGTGCTGGAGTGGTAATGCGCTACTTTAGCAAATATTTGAGGCTCCTCTGATCAGTGCGGATGGTGAAAGATTTTCCCAATAGGTAAGGGCGCCACACCCGGATAGCTTTAATGATAGCTAACATTTCTTTCTCATATGTTGATAAAGCCAATGCTGAACCCTTGAGAGCTTGGCTAAAGTAAGCTATTGGTCTGTCTTCTTGAGTAAGGATAGCCCATAACCCGATGCCACTGGCATCACATTCAATTACAAACCTTTGAGAAAAATCAAGAAGGCTCAAAACTGGTGATGATGTTAGGGCATCCTTTAGCTGCTTAAATGAGTTTTCAGCATTTGCATTCCAATTAAACCATTCCTTGCTCAAGAGACGAGTTAAGGGAGCTACCAAACTACCAAAATTATGCACAAATTTTCTGTAATGGCCAGCTAACCCTAGGAAGCCTCTAACTCCTTTAGATGTGGTTAGGGTTGGCCATTCCTTAACAGCTTGGATCTTTGAAGTGTTCATAAAGACCCCTTGATTTGAGACCATATGACCTAGATATTCTATTTGTTTTACCCCGAATTGATATTTGGTTTCCTTGGCATACAAGCTGTTTGTTGCTAGAAGTTGAAGAACCACTCTCAAATGCACCAAGTGATCATCCCTTGATTGTGAGTAAATCAAGACGTCATCAAAGAATACTAGGATGAGCTTTCAAAGGTAGGGTTTGAAAAGATCATTCATGAGACCTTGGAAGGTAGTTGGGCATTAGTGAGGCCAAAAGGCATTACCAAGAATTCATAATGGCCTTCATGGGTTCTAAAGGCCGTCTTAGGGATATCCTCATGATAAACTCTTATCTGATGATACCCTGATCATCTATCTTGGAGAAAATATGAGCCCCGTGGAGCTCATCTAGCAGCTCATCAATCACAACAATGGGGTACTTATCCTTAATTGTGCTATCATTCAAAGCTCGATAGTCTACACAAAATCTTCAATTGCCGTCAGTTTTTTTAACCAACAAAATTGGTGAAGAAATGGGCTATTATTATGTCTGATCAGCCCAGATTGAAGGAGTTCTTTAACCATCTTCTCAATTTCTGCCTTTTGATGATAGGGGTAATGGTAGGGTCTGACATTAATTGGCCTTGGTCCTGGTTTCAATGGTATACGATTATCTTGTTGTCTTTTTGGGGGAAGCCCTGAGGGAAGTTCAAATATATGAGAGAAATCTATTAATAATTGTCTCATTTATAGGAATGGAGAAACATCCTTCTGTTGGTCCTGAACCCTTATGGGCAAAATTTGAAGGAACAACCTTATATTCTACAATTCACTGCATTCCTTATTGGTTAGGGTTGCACTATTGGTTATTGGTAATCCTTGGAATGTATGAGTGATTTCTCCTACCTTGAAGCTGAGGGTGAGCCTCTTATAATTCATTTCTATTGGTCCTAAGGTTTCAAGCCATTGAACCCCGAGCACTACTTGACATGCAGCTACTGGTAGCACAAAATAATCTATTGAGACTAGATACCCTTGAATAGAAAGAATAAGGCCTCTACATTGCCCCACACATTCAATCTTTTCACGATTGGCTATCATAACTTCCAATCTCTTATTCTTGGTGATAGTTAAGCCAAACTGGGAAACCAAGGTTTGATCAATGAAATTATGGGTGTTGTCCCCATCTATCAAAACTAGTACCTTCTTATTTCTTAGATTTCCCATAACTCTAAGTGTTTGTGGATGATTAGTACCTGCTATTACGTGAAACAAGATTTTTGGCACCAACTCTTGAGACTCTTGTTCAAGAAGCTCTTATTCTGGAGTTTCTATAGGGTTTTGATGCAATTACTTGATCATAAACATTTGGGGCCACATGCAATGGTGACTTGCTACAAACTTCTCATCACAGTAGTAGCACAAGCCCTTATCTCTCTGTTCTCGTGCCTCTTGATTAGTTATTCTTTAAAAAGCCACTGATTAGGGTGGAGTGAACGCTGTAGGGGTGGGGATCCCAGCACACCAGCGTGGGAGTTGTTTGTTGGTTTGGAGAGGCTTGTATAAGACTGATAACGTGGATTCTGGGTAGATTTCTTCTACAATAGATTTCTATCTTCGATTAGCCTAGCTATCCCAATGGCCTCAGCCAATGTTTTAAGCTGCTTGATCTTCATATCGAGGTAGACTTCATCTCTCAATCCAGCTATAAAGCACCCTATTAGGAATGCTTTTGGTAGTCCATCCACTATGTGTGACAATCTTTCAAAGGCTTCTTGGTATGTTGCTACACTGGTGGTATGCCTTAGGTGAGTTAGAGCTTCGGAGGGGTCTTCGTAATCTGTTGGTCCAAATTTGAGTTGAACAACGTTGGTGAATTCCACCCATGTGAGATGTGAGTGGTCCATGAAACTTTGCCAGCTAACAATGCCATTGTAACGCAATGCCTTCCAGATGGAAGGACGCGAGTTGCACCTATTGGTCTAGGCTAACATTAGTAAACTCAAAATATTGTTCAGCTCTATAGATCCAACCAATGAGATCCTCACCAGAAAATCTAGGAAATGATAGTTTCAATTTAGGGTGGGGGTTGTCTATGGTCATTAATAAAGTGTGGGGGTGAGGACGCAGAGTTCCCTCTCGTGCGAAAGGGTTAACCTCTAGAGTGTTCTGGGTTACTCATATTGCCTGTAACTGAGAGAGCACAATGTCAAGGGTCTCCATAACCTCAGTATGGAATTCCATATTGGATTTTCCCCGAGTATCCATGCTCGAATGGCTCTGATACCACTGTTATAGTTAATTTCAGAGAAATAGCTAGAGGAAGAGAAAAAGTCAGAGAAGGAGCTGAATTTGTGTAAATATTATCCTCTCTTTTTTGATTTCTAAGAGGCTTCATATATAGCCTTACAGGAATGAAATTAGAAGAACAATTTCTAATTGATTTTTGACATCCCTAACAAAAATCCTAGCCCTAATTTGGATGGTTTATTCTGTGGTCCCTTTATGGTTCCTAACCGAATTCATGCCTTCTCTATACCTGTCATCCACACACATTTATGCATTCTTTGCACCCGATGCTGCTCTGATGATTATGAGCAGAATATGCTCGTATCATAGACATTGTGCTTGTTCTATCAATATAGTAGCACATCTTTTAATTGTTTGGGCAAAATTTTGTTCAAAAGACACTTTGGTTGATTTTTCTTACTATTTATATATAATCTCTCATGTTATTTTTTTTAATATAATTTTTACTTAATCATTAATATTATATATATATATATATATAAATATTTTAAAAGCTACGCTTTTCAAATAATATGGTTAAAGACACTTGCATTATTTACTAATAGTTTTTTTCTTTCATTTTCTAAATAAGTCACATCCTTTAAAAATATATGGTTCAATTTTTTTTCTTGTTGTATAGTTGCATTCAACAAAAAAATTAATTTTGTTTATGTGATGCTACTATTCAAAGTATTTTTGTTGACTTTTTTTCGAAGAAGAAAGAATGACACTTGTAATAAGGAAGGGTAAATGACATTCTTTTATGTATTTTATGCATCTTTATACCTCATTATTTCTTTTAAAAGAATACTTTTAAAAATAAAAAATACATCATATAATGCTACATATTATCGAAAGAAATAAAAGAGTTCATGAATAAATATTATTAACGTTCCTACTTATAATTTATTGATATCAATTTTTGTCAACATTAATGATTTGAAGCAGCTCTACATCCTGTGCATATAATAACAGAGATCACATTGTTAGGACCTTTGATCACTATAGGGTGTAATGATCTTTTACCCTTTGATGCTTAAGTAAATCTGAATAGTAAGAAGAATAATGAGACTAGTGTTTCTCCTTGTGATGTAGAGAGATTTGGGTAGAGAGTATATATTTCAATTTCTATAGTTATAAGCAGAACTGTCAAGTTAAGAAGTAATGTTTGATGGTGAGTAGTAGTGAATATTTATAGGAAGAAATATACTTTTTGATGGCTCTTACCTATAATGATAGACTTATTTTTAAATATTAAAGTTTTATTTTCTTAATTATCTCATTATTGAATAATTAAGAGTTTGAATGTCGATTGTTTGTCCAGTTAGATATTTAACTGATATTGATGCTTATATGCTAACTCAGCGTTGATTGGACTAGCCTACGAGTTACTTATTGATTATGACCTCTTATATTACACCATAGAATGTGAACTATTTTACACTCAACATTAGCCCTATAGACTTGCTAGGCTTGGATATATAGGTTAAGAGGTCTGTTTTTTCATTCAATCACCACCTAGATTAACTATTTTCTAAACCTCACTAGTGGTGTCAAGTTCACATTTATGTGGTTATTAATTTCTCATGTGATAAATTTCTTATTTTTCTCGCATATTTAAAATATGCATAGCAATGTCTTGTTATTGGTAGTTTGTATGGATTCTCAATTGGATCCCTACTTAGAAAGTTATGTTGAGGTTACAACCACCACTCAATAGGTTAACTTTCTCATTTTTGGAGGAAGCATATGGATCCTAGTGTATGGACTTGTGATCCCATAGTTTACCCAAGAGTTTGATAAAAGATGGAATGATTGATGAACATGATTGGACTTTGCTATGGTGGGAACAAGTGGGAACGGGCAGGGATGGGTCATATGAGGCGGTCGTTGAGTGGAGGAATGAGGGAGCAATGTTCGACTGGCTATGGTCCGGTCATCCATATTGTATCAGGCCATGATTTGGTCACTCATGGAAGGTCTGGCCATGTTGTGTCCAACCATAGTCTGGACATTCATGGAGTATCTAGCATGAAATGAGTGACTTGGATGCATGGTTAATGGTTGGGTGTGCGTCAAGTTAGGCAATGGTTTTGGACCATCCCGATGATGGGGTTTTGTCTACAATGATGGTTCTAAAATTCTAACAGAATCTATTGATAATATGACCATTCTTTTATGAGAGGACTACATAAGTATAAGGGTTTTGATACTGCTATTATAGAAATAATTTCTCTTTAACACTTAGGCTTTTATTTGTTGTAATTATTTTTCTAATTTGTGCACTTCTATCCTTTATTTGAGCAAAGTGTCATGGGTGCACAAATGTATAGACTTTTTTGAGGGTTTAGGTAGTGAGGTATCATGTCTTGATCTCCTTAAGTTTTGGTAGGGCCAATATACTAGTCTAATCAATAAATTTTTTCCTTAACTCATGCCCAGACTTTATCTAGAATGTAGACATATAGTTGAACATTTTAAGAATGTACTTGATAAGGAAGGACATGTAGAAGTGCACCATTGAAGGTGTCTATTCTCTAGGAGGACACACGATGTAGCATGACGTGAGAAGGCAATGGATAAGGCTTCATGGCCTATTTGATAAAAGTTTGTGTAAGGTGAAAGTCTATGCTTCACAATCTTTAATTTATCTTAGAGACTAGGGATGTCATGACACTTCATGTGCTTCAAACTTTGTATTTATTGAGTGATTTACTTACTAAGGTTTGCATCTTGTAGTGGCCATACAGGAGAGTGATAGCCCCTTGGGCCTAAACAGTAAGTTTTAACCCTTTGTTCAAGTATTTTTGGAATACTTAGTACCAATTGTAGATGGTATAGGTTCGTAGCCCATTAAGTTGGGTGCTCTTACTATGATTTCATCGAGTTCATCCCCTATTCTAGATTTTTAAAGTTCATGGAGCTTGTGAACTATGATATGCCTAATAGGGTTTCCAAGGTCCAATAGTCTACCATATGCTTGGATCATAATGTTAGAGCTCAAGTCTTTGTATGAACCTTTTGAATATATGTATATGTCATGTTACTTTGTTATTTCTGTACTTTTGAATCATGTACTTGTGTAGCATCCATGTACTTCTTTTACTTTTTGGTAAGGTCCATTTATGATCTTATCTATTTCGAGGTGAAAGGTGCTCTATAAGTATGTCCCTTGTTGGTATGCGATGGTATGTACTTTTTGAGGAGTAAGTCCAAAGTGATCCAGATGATTGTGGGCCCATGTATGTGTGCCATAACTTTGCCACACATTTTATGTCTCTGGCCATATATACTATGTCTGGCTATACTCCTCATGTCCAGCCACATATGTCGTGTTTGGCCATATGTGCCATGTTGGGCCATATGTGTCGCCTTTGGCAATATGCCATTCGGTGAGCTCATATTGGCCTAGTTTTTCATGTGTCTATTAGCTAGTCTATTCACTTTAAACTTGACTGTGTACCAATTGGGCTTGCACATGGACTTTGTCGCTTTCATATGATTTTATTTTCATTTTGTTTAAGTAAGGATGGTTTGCTTGATCCAGTGTGTTCTTGGTATACCAACCCCTTACTTGGTATGCTTGAGTTTATCAAGTCATCCAATCATTTGGTCTTAAGGCTTAAAAAAATTGTAGTCTTTGGTGGATTATTTCATCATATTGTGAGTGTCACTACACTCTATTCGTGCCTAGCAATTTTTATCAACGATCAGGGTTGGTGACTTAAGGTATCCAACATGAGCAAATTTTTGTTTGCATAGATGGGTGCAAAATTTGTAGCAATTCTTGGACCTGGGGCATAGTTGCTGCCTTATCAAAGTTTAAGCATGGTCTGTATAGATGGGATACAGAAATTGTAGCAATTCCCTAACCCGAGGCATAGTTGCTTACTATTCAAAGGTCAAGCATAGCCTATAGAGGTAGGGTGCATAAGTTGTAACAACTCTTGAACCTGGGGCATATTTAGTTTCTATTCAAATGTCAAACATAACCTGTAGATGTGGGGCACAGAAGTTGTAGTAACTCCTAAACTCAAGGCATAATTGTTTCTTATTCAAAGGTTAAACATGGTTTGTAAAGGTAGGGCATAGAAGTTGTATCAACCCTAAACCCGGGTTTAGTTTCTTCCTATTCAAAGGTTAAGCTTGTCCCATAAATATGAGGAATAGAAGTTGTAGCAACTCTTAAACTTGGGACATAGTTGTTTCCTATTCGAAGGCCAAGCATTGCTTGTAAAGGTGGAGTATAGAAATTGTAGCAACTCTTAAACCCAAGGCGTAGTTGTTTCCCTTTGTAGTTTGGACTTCTCTCATCCTTGTCAAATTCTATGAATGTGAGACAAGCTTGTCCCAAATACATGCAAACATAATTTTGATTAAAATAAAAGTGTACTTGAAACACTATCTGTCCTTTTATCTTAATGGGTGTTGTTTCTATCCTATGCTATTCCTTATGAGTGGCATCATATGTCACTCTTTGCTCTTTCAAGATAATTATCATCTCTAGAGAATTTTATGGAGATGATATATGGGGACAGTAGCTCATGGTCTTGCGTAGGAATGACCTTATCTCTAGATATTTTAATGGAGATGATATATGAGGATAGGAGCCCATGGTCTTATATAGGAATGACCTTTTTAAAACTCTATTGTATGGCCTTCTTAACTCATACTCACTTTTTGGATGTGTACCTCTTAGGCATTATGTGGACTTATGTAGTCTTTAAGGATTGTAACATTGTTCTGGACCTCCGATGTGTCAGTTGACACATATTTTGTTCTTTGGTTAGATACGATGTGTTACTTCATTGAGTCTGTGTCCAAACTTAATTGATTATATTGGTCCCACCGAGTGCTCTCATATGGGACTTGAATGGATTTCTAAAGTGCACTCTCGTGACATTCTCATAGAACTCCTTTTGAAATAATTCATTTTGAGGTGTACACCTTCGATGATCTATGACCGTTGGACACCTCACAACCCAATTTGTTGGTGGGGTTCCATTTTAGGTTACACATTTTATTTTCTTGCATGAATTTTCCGAACATATCTTATATGTCCTTGGTTATGATCCATGTACTTCTTTACTTGTAGTTTTATTTTTGAACCTGATCGTGGTCTCATCTATTTGTGAGATTGTGGGCCTTTGAAGTTTCAATATAGAAATGTGGCCTGTACGTAGGCAGTATGGTGCTATGGGCATTGAAAGATGCCATATGGGATCCTTGTTGATGAAAAATGGTTACAAATCTTATGGATTGTGAAGGCACTCCAAAATAGTTTAGAGTGTGTTCTTTATGATGTCAAGGTGGACACATGGTCCTATCCCTTGAAGTTTTCCATGTACTCTAAGGGTTTTGAATACCATCATAGGTGATCATTTCTTGGGCAACCATTAGCCATTGAGGTCACATGTTTAACATGGTTGGCTTGGACAAAGTGGCCCTACATACGGGCCTTGAGATGGTTACGTGGATTACGATAGATATAAGCTGCTCAAGGTGGTCCTAACTAGTCCAGGGTAAACGATTGGAGGGACATTTATTGGGCATCCGTAAGCATATGACTTTGCACTTTATCGGTAAACTCTGTTTGGCAGGCCATGGAGTATGATTCCCATTATGGTGGGTCATGTCGTCAGTCGAAGTCCGTATAGGTACAGGTTGGACACTATTCATTATGGGCATTAGAAGATGCCATGTGAAATTTCTTTGAGACAAGAAGTGGATCAGGGGTTTGTATCCCTGAGATGTGTTTTTAGAATGCTCTCGATTGCTATTTTCATTATTTTGAGTGTTGAAACTAGTTCATAATTTTTCTTTTTTGAAGAACGATCGATCACTCTTTAAGAACATTGTTATGATAATGACTAAGAAATTAGATAATATATTTTCAAACTTTATTTAGATGCATTAGATGAATAGAACAATGGGTGATCATTTCCCCATAATTTTGATTGATTTGGATGTGTGAATGGTCTCTCCATACACACATTTTTGCACATTTATTTATGCACGTATATTGAAAAGTGTCGAATATACACTCGTTGGAATCATCTTGTCGAGAAGATTCTGAAATCTATTTTACTTCTCCGAGAACTAATCGTAATGTGGATGAACTGGCCTCTAATAGATTTCTACGTCTATCTAGCGAATTGAACGAGTTTGAACCAATTTTTTTTGCATATCTATTTTGTCTAGTGCCCACTCGCATTGGTGACTAGTGGTGGAATGTGCAAGCGATTCTGATGTCCATTCAATATGAAATTTTGTGGGTTGATTG
Organism: Hippophae gyantsensis; assembly: GCA_030763125.1. Lineage (NCBI taxonomy): Eukaryota > Viridiplantae > Streptophyta > Magnoliopsida > Rosales > Elaeagnaceae > Hippophae > Hippophae gyantsensis. The sequence goes on from CM061036.1 coordinate 42,778,486, forward strand.
TTCGAAATATGATCTTTATGATAGTAGTCTCGAATATTTTAGGTGATGCACGATTTTTTAGATTTAGATAGAGGACACTCGGCTAGACAGGAAAGTGGAAGATGGATCCTTTTTGGGGTGAGCCATCATGGTCGGTTGACTAGGCTTTCATGTCTGACAATCCAAGATGCCCCACTCTCTAAAGGTGTCAAAAATTGAGCCATCCTTTAGCAGCAGTGACTATGGTGCACACATAGGTTTAAACCTAACCGGGGTAGGTCACATTTTTTATTTAAGCCTGTGTGGATATGGATCAAATTCAGTGCATCGTGGGCATTGGAAGATGCCACAAGGATGTTTTCTGGGTCCAAAGGCTTATAACCCTTGGACAATCAATTAGCATCTTGGGCGGTACCATCGAGTTTGGTTGACCGTTGTGTGTTTGGCATACTTTGTCCTGCCACTCCTTGGGTGGTGGTTGATGGGCTATGTTTGGCTATATCTAGTCATATCTTAGCCAGTGATGATGTGATGGGTGTGCCCGTTGAGTGACCCTATTGTTGGGGTTGGAAGTAGTGTGAACCATTTTTCTCTATTCTTTGTCGAATGGAGTCTTGGTTCTAGCAACTTGTACAAGTGGTTGCACAACTTCTTGTTATACATAAGGTGGGACCTCATTGGCCTTTTCTAGTAGTTCGGTTGCTCATGTTCTTGAAAGGACAAAAAAGTGTGGTCTTTAGAGATCGTACATAATGAACTTCTTTTAGAGTAGTTTTTTCTTAAATTTTTAGGATATTTTCTTCAAATATCACCTAGTTAGGAACGTTATAGAATACTATAAATCTTTTTCTCTAGTTGTGATAGGGCATACTCTTTCACATAGATGGCACCATATATTGATATCGATTTTTGTCAACAATAATGATTGGATGCACTTTTGTGTCTTGTATACCTGAGAATATAGAACACATTGTTAGGACTATGGGCCACTATGAGGTATAATGATTTTTGGCCCTACGATGCTTAAGTAAGTTTGGTTAGTGAGAAAAATAAGAAAATTATTGTCTCTTTTTATAATATAGAGATATATAAAAAGATATTTAAGAAAAGAATATAGATCTTAGTGTCTGTAATTATTAGCAAAAGTTATGAAATTAATGGTGAATCTTTATAGGAAAAAATATATCTATTAATGATCATTACACAGAGTGATATACTTATATTTAAATATTAGTGTTTTATCTGCTCAATTATTTTATTGTTGGATAAATAGTTTTAACAATAACGCCTTAATATATTGAAAGAGATTCAGTTGAACGATATTTAATATTGAACGAATTTAAATAAATGTAGATTAATTTGAATTATCTTCAAAAAGAAATTATATGTTAGATATTTTTTTGAATTATGAAAATATATAAGATGAATATAAGAAGTATTATTTTGATAGTTATAAATTTTATAATTTTTATTTTTTATTTATTTTAAATTTTTTTGTTAACACAACAGTGTAAATATGCTAAAAAAAAATTTATTTTTGAAGAATAAAAATAAATGTTGCCTGGCGTAGTGTTCTTTTTATGTGCGTTATTAAAGTTTATTTTGAGGCACGTAAGCTCAGTTAGAGCCTTAGAGGTTGGATGTCACTTGGAGTCAATTTTGTAACGTTATTAAAAAAACAATATTAAATACAAATTAAAGGATTTCATTAGGAATATAAAATCCAAACGGCCTCTTAGTAATTACAGTGAGAGAGAAAGTATCCGATCATAGTCATCGATAGATAGATACAGACTCAGTGTCGTCTGTGTCGTTTCTTTTTTGCTTTTTTGTAGATTCTCCGTGCGGTTCTTTCAAGTAAGATCTTCTCGTTCATTCATGGCGGCAACCCACCCACATGGACCTGATTTTATCTCTGGTACATCCCCACCAACCATTAATTACATCTCTCTCTGTTGTGATCTTCAATTTTATTTCCTTTTTTCACGGTGCTTTATATGATGATTTTGATCTCTTCTGCTTGAAATGCTTTCTTTCTCTTTCTGGTTTATATATATTTGATTGATGGGTTTCTTTTGTTTTTCTACAATACTTATTCAAAAGTACATGAATTGGAGATCTTTTCTTTGTTGTGCCATTATTGAAGAATTGGGGACTTAATGATTCTATTCTTAGAAAATTGGGCCTTCCCTTGTTTGAAATATCATTATTCATTGGTTTCTTTATAAAATTGTGGTTTGATCTGCCTTTTCAGATGTTTGTAGAGGAGATCCAATGTTAAATTCTCCTATCTAAAAGCTTAAACTCTTAGGTAGACTAACAATATCTTTATATGTTATATTTGGGTATTTAAAATCCAGGGTCTGGGTATGAGGAGACAAGCATTATTACAAGCTTCCGTTTTTGTTTTTGAATTTTCTCTGGGATGTATACGATTCATGTCAAATGAATTCATTAACTGACTTTCAGTCAGATGCACCATATGTTGATGCTTTTGTTGTTAAATCGAATTAATGAGTATAAGCTGCAGGGTTACAGTACTATTCTAATTTTCCAGGATTCATCATAGCCATGTATCAAGCCATGCATAAACACAATATAATGGATATGCTAATATATATTTTTTTTTTGGGATACATGTAAATCTACTTTTTTTTTTGGCAATTTAGTAATTGCCTTTCCTGAGCTTGAAGGAGGATGGAATTGAATTCTGGGGCAGAAGCAAAGTGAAAACAAAAGGGAATTTTATTTTGTAGCATGAGTGTGTTGCTCATCTTTCATTGGTATCCATTCCTCACTATGAACATGTGATCTGAATTTACTTGAGGAACCACTCATATCATAGCTTGAATTAGGAAGTGAAAGAGGTTTCTAATGAATCATAAATGCTCTTCAGAGGTACCATAGACCTATTTAGAAGGAACTAAACAAGATATAGTCTTGTGTGATGCAGGACAGCTCACGAATTTCAGGTGGTTTGGTATTTAGGATAGGAATGATAGAGAGTAGAAGAAGGTGAAAAGAGTACTTGTATAAATTATAACATAAGTAGGTTCCAGCCTCTCACTTTGAAATCGTTGGCATCACACCAAGGTTTGTTTTGTATCACTCAAAACACAGCAAAGAACTCTTTTTGTAAATACTGAACCTTCTTTTTCCATTTTATTACATTCAAATCATTGAGATGTAAATTTGACGCAACACTTTTCCTAATGTTTGAATAGTTCAGTCATGAACTATTGAACTCTATAAATGAGTAGCTAAATCATATTTTCATATTTGAATCTAATGTCCATCGTATTATAATTTTGTTTCTCTATTATAAATGCTGCAAACTGTTGACATAGACATGACTTTAGATATATTTATGAATCTTATATTTGTCATGTGTGCATAGGTGTGAATGTGTGGATCTATGCACACACATTCAAAGCTCCAAGTTTCATATCCTTGAATTTTGCTTTTGTTGCTCAATTATATGTACTCCATGTATTTTTAAGGCTATAGTAAGTCACTTAGCCTTCTGGTCATGCATGCAGAAGAGAAAATTGCTGAATCAGACAACATGAAAGGGCAGGTAGTTTTGCATTTTCTATGATGCCTTTCTTTTCAATTGCTGTTTCTTTGTGAACAAGTTTATGTTTTCCAAGTTGTTGCATTGTAACCCTCGTAGTTGTATCTGTTTTATTAGCCACTTCCAGTAAAAAATGAGGGGGCAATTCCTCCTAATGCTTCATGTGATGCTGCCACAATAGGCCATCCAAGGAACTCAGCAGGCCATTCAGGAAATTTTGGTTTAGGTGGAGATCACACTCTCTATTCACCTAACATATATGCTCCACAGGCCAATACCATTTTCTATAGAGGTTTGTACTTGAATATTTGTTCTAAATTAGAAGCTAATAGGCTAGGTTATGATCTGTTTAGTCTGCATTGTTTTATTAACCTTCGTGACTTATCCATAGCTATAACATTATCATTTAAAAAAAAACCATGTCTTGTGTTTCTTTTCTCTGTCTTTCATTTATGTGTATATGTGTATGTTTATAAAATTGTTGTCTTGTTGTGGAAGTGACAATATATTTTTGTTAAGATACTAGAGATATGTATATGCTGGTCTTGCTAATCTTCAAATCACACCTTAGGAAAAAATATATTTAAAAACCTAAAGATTCTGGTGTTGTCATTATTGTTTTGAACATCTCCTGCAAGTCAATTTGTAAATATTTGAGTTTTTTGGTCATGTAAGAGTAAGAGGGCCATACACCTACTGTATTGTGTGGAAGTGCCCTTTTATTTTTATTTCCTCATTGTGTTATAGTTACCAATGAATTATGAGAACACTATATTCTTAACTGTGATCTTACTCTAGGCTATGACAATGGAGTCAGTGACTGGGAAGAATATCCTACTTATCTCAATGCCGATGGTATGGAAATCCGGTCTCCTGTGAGTCTCTCTCTATCTCCCACCACTCTTCTCTCATGTTTAAGCGCTTTCTTGACATTAACTTACTAATTTTTTTTATTAGGGTGTCTACAATGAAAATCCTTCTCTTGTCTTCCATTCTGGATATGGTTATAATCCGCAAATGCCTTATGGACCTTATTCTCCAGTTACGACTCCTCTGCCTTCTGTTGGTGGAGATGGACAGCTGTACTCTCACCAGCAATTTCCATATTCAGGGACACCTTACTACCAACAGCTTGGTCCTTCGAGCATGCCATTTATCCCTTCACAAACTCCAGTTTCGCAGCCAGAGCTTGCTACTGTATTAAGTGTTGATCGACAAGGTGATAATATGTTTGGTGGAGCAAGGCCTGGTTATCCTCCTGTAGGGTCTTTTGGTAGGGGAAACTTTCCTGATAATTCTAGTACTATTGGTTTTCATGATGTACAGCATGAATTTGATGAATTAAGATCTGGAGGGCTTTGGTCAGATTGGTCAAAACCATCTGACAGGCAAAGACCTTTGTCTCACTTATCACCAGCAGCATCTCCACAGCCAACTCATCCGATTGGATCATTTGGGCAGAATGTCGGAATCGTATGTCCTCTTTTATTCTTTTTGAATCCAATGGCATTTCAGTAATTTTTTTTGGTCATTCTCTGCTGGTTAAGATATTAGTTTTGAAAAATCTATGCCAGTTCTCAGTAATAACTTAAAGATGGCAATAATTTGAATATTCTTTTTTACCTTTTGAGAAGCTAGGGTGTTTTTCATTTGTTTTAGAATCGGTACCCTTTAGCATTTTTAGGGCCTTAGTAACTATTCATATAGAAAACATTTTACATTTAGCTTTTAACTTTATGTGTCTGTTGTTGCCTTGGTAAACTAATCTGACTGATGTTCTAGACGGATATTTTGTTCTTTTTGAAAGTAACCTGGCTATCTTATGCAACAGAGGTTTAGAGTGAGCAATTTATGATTGACACAGTAGCAGAGACATGCTGTCTTGCTTGTTGTACTTTCAGAACTTGACAGGCTTAATATCAACATTTCAAACATGCATAGGAAATTTAGTTTTCATAAACCAAAGCTATAGGATATTAAGCTTAATGTTTGTCAATATAAGACTCGATTTTTATTCTCATCATCCTTTGAAATAAATTCAGTTAGTAGCACTTTGTATTTGTGCTGACATTTTAATATTGTCAGTCTTCTCAGCAACAGAGATCACCATATGGGTTTGGTGGTGGTTCAAACTACTATAATAGAGACTACCTGCCCAGTGGTTTAAGTCAAGGAAATAGCCCTGGAAATGTATCCTTTTCCAGTCTGGGAGCTAATAGTCAAGGATGGTTGTCACTGGAAAATAGCAGACGGCGCCCTAGGGGAGGTGGTTCTTTATGTAGCTGTAATAATAGTCCCCTTGATATCCTTAACGAGCAAAATCGTGGTCCAAGGGCATTAAAGCCAAAGATTCAAATCACGGATGACGGTTCCTCTATGGAAAAGAGCAAACATAACATGTCAACTGCTTTAGTCCAAAATGAATCATACAACAGGTCAGATTTCTTAACAGAGTACAAAGATGCTAAGTTTTTTATCATCAAATCATACAGTGAAGATAATGTCCACAAGAGTATCAAATATGGTGTCTGGGCCAGTACTCCTAATGGAAACAAAAAGCTTGATGCTGCATATCATGAAGCCACCAAGAAGCAAGATACTTGTCCAGTTTTTCTTTTGTTCTCGGTAAATATCTCATTTTCAACTTTTGCAGGAAATATGAATTGGTAGTGCTGAGTTATTCCATGACAGTGATGCTTTATATAAATTTGTGCTTAACACGATATGTTTGGCATGCCTTTCTAAGGGAATTTACTTCTGTAAAAGGGTTCAGTTCCAGATGCATTCCGTCCCATAAGTTCTACAGAAGCTTGCTTTTAAGAAGCTGCAGCAACTTTTATAACTTGTCTAGGGGTTCCATTTCTAACTTTTTGGGACTAAATCACAATATCTCTCAAAGGGTGGAAAAGGTTGGAGCTAAAAGCTTTTTGATAAATTGTATGTATGCAATTTTCAACACCCAAGCCAAAGCCTTAAAGTATATAAAATTGGAAGTTAATTGGATCTAACCATTTTTGGCTTGTCCCTGTTCTTGTTCAGCTGCCGAGTTTGAATTATATTTCCAAGTTGTTCACTTGGTTACTCTTACCTTTTTAATCAATCAGTCTTTCTGTATTTGGATTTCAAACTCGTGAAAAATCTTTACTTTAACTCTAGGTACATTATATCAGTTTTGTGGAATATTTTCTCTTTCTAAGTGTATAATGCTCTTTGATCAGACCTTCATATGCTTTATAAAAGCTAGTAACTGCCGTTCAATACTATAAAGAACTGTAGATTGTTATTACTGTTCCTTTTGTTATTTCCTTTCGAAAAAGTATTGTTACTTTCCTCTTTGCTCTAACCGAAGCTATTGCATCGTTTGTATCAACTGCATCTTGCTTTCCCCTATTGTGATGATTGTTGTATCATATAAAGGTAAATGCAAGTGCTCAATTTTGTGGGGTAGCTGAAATGATCGGACCTGTTGATTTTGACAAAAGTGTAGACTATTGGCAGCAAGATAAATGGTGTGGTCAGTTTCCTGTTAAGTGGCATATCATAAAAGATGTTCCTAATAGTCAGTTTCGCCACATAATACTTGCAAGTAATGACAACAAGCCTGTAACTAACAGTCGAGACACTCAGGAGGTGAGAAGTTTTCTTCCATTTTTTTATGGTTTTTACTTTTGACTGTACATGGTATTTCACAGTTTAACCCTAATATGAATCCTGGTATTCGTGTTATTTTTTTTCCTACTGCACGTAACATCACGTTATGCACTCTTTTTCACCACCAAACTAGTTGTGGTATGCAATTTTTGTTTCGTCTGTCATTGTGTCATGGACGTTTATGTGCCATTTCCTGGAATACCTGGTTTAATTCTTCATTTCGTAAAAAAAAAAAGTAATAGCATTGATAATAATCAAGGAGTAGAAGAGTTTCCCTCTGTTTGAATCTCACTGATCTGCCACAATAAAATCTCTGTTCGGTATTTTTTTTTTTACTTGTCACGATCAAAGCATGTTATCCTATATTTCTTTGATTTTTAACTGATATTGGTTATGTAAAATCTTACTCCAAATCACCTTCCAATTTTTTTTTCTCTTCATGTTGTTTTTGGACTGGTTCTCTTTCTATAGCCAAGTTATATTCAATCAAGTCAATGATTTGCAAACTTCTATTGCTGTTTCTTATGTTTTCTTTTAAATTTCGATGCAACTTGATTATAAAATTGGAACACATAAATATATCAAGAAAAAGAATTGACTCATATCATCAAGTGTAGCATCTATTATCACAAGTATTGTCTGTTCACGTATTTCTTATTTTTGATCTTGAATTTTACAGGTGAAATGGGAGCATGGTATTGAGATGTTGAAAATTTTCAAAAACTATGAATATGATATGTCGATTTTAGATGATTTTGATTTCTACGAAGACAGGCAAAAAGCAATGCAAGAAAGAAAAGCTAGACAACAACAGGCCAGCCTTGTGGCTGTAGGTGCTGCAAGTGAAGATGAAAACAGAGGTCCTGTTACTTTACCCACAGATTTCATCAAGCAAATGTCTAAGAGCTTTGCCCAAGTTGTCTGCTTAGACGAAGGTAGTAAAGAAGCCGTTACTGTAAATGCTAGTTCTGTCGATGATGTCTCCATGGGTTCTAGGTTAAAACTCGAAGATGCTATAACCGGAGCTGTTGTTCCTTCTGGTCAGACCAGTTAAGATATACAGGCTTTTCGTATACGGGTAGGCTTACTTTGCCAGATATGATGGACAAAACAAAATTTAATTACACCTTTGGTTCTAATTATTTTGCTATCTGAATGGTTAGATCTTTGCAAATTCTACCTTTTTAAGCTGGGTGAGCTTCATGTATAATATACTGAGTGCTGCTTTTCAATTTTTAACTAATTGGGTTTTTCTTTCATAAATTTAGTGTCGTGGGAGTAGTTTTTATGAAGACTGATGGTTTGCCTTTGTAAAGTACCCTCTTTGCAGGATATTCATAAAGTGGAGCAAAAAAGACCTCAATGGAAAGGACCTTGTTAGATTTTGTTTTTTAAATTATTTGTTTATGGTATTTCTTTTTTTATGATTTTGTTATAATACAAATAAATCCATCTGACTCTGAGAGCCATATATCATATAAAACATCCAATTGAAGATGTATTTGAAGCATCAGTAGCTTGTTCCTTTCAGATTTTTGTTTTAGAACTTTTTAAGAGTATATTTGTCTATGCTTTTGAGATTATAAAAGTGTTTCTAGCAGGAATCATGCGATTTTGAACCAAACAAAATATATCATAAGTATTTTCATGGCTAAAAAATCACATTTCGCTTTATGACATAAGCATAATGTACAGTCGTTTGGATATACTTTTTTTAAAAGTGGTTTCAAGAAAAGTGATTCAAAATAAATTTGTTTGGTTAAAAATGGTTTTAAGATTAGCGTTTAGGTATTGGGATGAATATATAAGAAGTGTTTTTGAGTGATACTTTGATAATTATTCTAAAGTAAAAACATGCATTAAAAAATATGTTTTTTAAGTAAGTATTATTTCTCTTATAAACATAAATAATTAAACTTTTGAAAGTATTTTTAATAGAAATTGTAAAACAATTTTGAAAGCACTTTGATCAATTTGAAAACTTTTTCGATCAAAATGAGAAGTGTTTCTAAATGGACTCATAATTGTTTTTTAAAAGTACTTTTTCTTGAAGTTACCTTGAAAAACAAATGAGTGCTACTAAATTCGTCCACATGCAAGTAGAATTCGTCCACATGCAAGTAGATAAACATCAAGAAGTGGGCTAACTTGACAATAATGTGCTCAAAACAAAGTCATATCACCCAAGTTCCCCCTACAATAATTTTTTAAGACATGCCTCTAATAAACACATAATCTTGCACCTGATCTTATATTTATTTGAACATATTTGTTCACATTACCAAGTTGAACTTGCTAATAAGCTTTTCATAACAACTTAAAAACTCTAGGGCAATTTTAGTAGCAACATACATAAAATAGCTACTCTATTGCAACGGTTACCAAAGATCTGTTGTCTGTATCAGGCTATGAAGTTGAAGAAATCCCAATCTTTGTTGCAGTAGAGCCTTTTCTGGTATCCATGTTCTTAAAATGTGCAAGAGAAGCCATTTCATGTACAGCTTCAGCAATTTTCTCAGTTCACTTTACAACTTCAATAAGCAAAGAAGCAACAGCAATAACTTGTGTTATCTCAATGTTATTATCATCTTCCCATAATATTCCCATCTTGAGCAAAGATTTGAGATTCTCAATAGCATTCTTAGAGCAGGCAATATGAGAATTAGTTGATGCTGATACTCATTTTCTTGATTTTTGTTGCTAACTCCTTTAGAGTTTTGCTTGATTCTAAGCAAATGGTCTTGCAGGACTCTTCAATTTTGTTTCGGATTTGCATTGATGTCTGTAATATTAGAAAATTTAATACGAGGGTTTAGTTTAGTTTTCAAGATATTAATGTACAATTAACCAATAATAAATAAATTTTTTGACTTTTTATCCTCTCAAAATGTTGTTTATATATTTTTTACTATAAAACAAATTCAAATCTAAAAATTTCATATCTTCAATTTGATGTTAATCAGATTGAACTGAAATTAGATTATTTATATATAATTAATATTGAACTCAAACAAATAATTAAACTTTTTGTGAAATGAAACATGATAAAAACTATTGGTAATAAAGTTTTGTCACATAGAACAACTTAATTGTTATCTTAATGGTGTATCTTTCATTAGATGAAATATATTTTTCATAAGCCTAGTAAATTATGATACATTCACAAATAACATGACATATAATTGTTTATTAAAATAATATAATTTATTTTTTTTAGTTTATAATTAATTTTTACATTATTTATGGTATATAGATTTTTTTCATTTTTTATTGGTAAATAATATTTAAAAGAAGAATGTTAATGCAAATACATTTGTAGACACAAGTTATTGTGTCACATTTTAGAACAACTTTTAAAAGTAGGAGAAATGTTAATAGTTTTTCTAAATAATTTTGCCGCATGATACGGAAATTTGTGTAAATTTGTATGCTTTTATGGCATTTCTCGGTTTAAAAAAACAAAAAAAGTGATTGAGAAATGAGATGTGTTATGTGCCTGAGCATGAGTGTTCAAGTAGCTAGTTAGGCTTCCAACTTTAGTGTATTGTTTCCATGAATGATTTTTTATGAATAATTAATCAATATTGTACCAAAAAATAGAAAATAAGATACATTTAGGTATAAAAATTAATATACCCCCACCATGGTGTCTTCAATGGTTTTGGCTGTTAAAACACATACATAACCCACAAGAAATGATTTATCATTCTTTGACTGATCTATTATATTACTTCTTTTATATTGCCAAAATATTCTTCTGTAAATCCTGAAAATTTTCTTTCACTCAATGTTCATTTGATACATTAACATTGAAATAAAAAAAAATTAAATATCACATGCACATATATTTAGAAATTAAACTTTACATTAATTTCTTATCATCTCTTTACATGTTCTATGTTCTCTTTCCAAAATTTTGGACACTTATGTTTACTCGAAACTATCATGTGCACGATATAATTCGTAAAATATAAGACTAAAATATATATTTATTTATTTATTTTAAGTTTATTTATAACGATTTTGATTATGAATTTTTGATTTTTTAAGTAATTTTTCAACCAGATATGTTTGGTAACGATTTTTTTATTTTGATGTTTATTTTTTAAAAGATTAACAATTTATAAATTATTAAAAATAAGATTTTTGAATAAAAGTATGGTTTCTGATTTTTTTTCATTTTTACCTAACATTTTTTTAAGAAATAAATCATTTTTTTATGACTTTTGTATTTATAAGTATTTGAAAAAAAGATTCAAAACATAAAATTTGTAAATAATAACAAAAAAAAAATTATTTTTTAAATTTAAAAAAAACATATTAAGTTTTAAAAAAACATAAAACATTATCAGACAAATTTATTAGTGAATTTTTATTATTTTTTTGAAATTATTAAATAAAAATTGTTATCAAAATATCTTATTAATAAATCATAAAAATATTAAAACATTAATACTTAAGTATTTTTTGTGTTTCTATGGACTTTTTTATAATCAAAATGATTAAATGATATTTTTTAAAAATAAAAGACTAATCAGCCTTAACACTATAAATAAAATGATTAAAATAACAACGCATGTTATTTTTTATTATTATTAACAATTTATATATATATATATATTTTTTTTTTGAAAACTTTTAATTATATAACAAGCTACACGAACAACTACACGATTATGACCCTTAATTGACGCCTATAATTTGATTTTAGGTAGCTTCTTCGCCTACTAATTAACAACATTAATATATACCTTACACCTAAAATGTTACTAACACAGCAACAAGTTAATAACAAGAGCAATGAAGTCACAAGGGAGCCCCTACAAATTTCTAAGAGGTTAAAATTGATCTGGATTAAGAATTTATTTCAAGAGAGAACTGAATCCAATCAAATTTTATGTTATAAATTAATTAATAATAAATAAATTTATATTTTATACGATAAATAGATATAAGATGTTCTTTAAAATATAAAATATTATATTAATTATTTTATTTTTATTTATTATATATAATAATAATAATTTTATTATCAAATTTCATTTTACTTTTAAAAATATTAAAAATTATATATTAGTAAAATTTTTTTATCGAATTAGGAGTACTAGCATACCCAGTCTTCCGGTCCAGCCCCTAAATAAAGTATAATAAAAATAAAATTTTGACTATATAGTTGAAAGTTAGAAAATTAAAATTTTTTCTCAAAACGCGTTTATCAAAAAAGGGGTTGCATCATACTAATAATTAGCACTAGATTGACATCCCTGGTCGATGTAGGACTAAATACTCCACCTCACATCGGACGGGAGAACACAACTCTATTAGATCCGAGTGCCAGTGTGCGAGAGAGAACTCATCAATTGATCCCAAGGATCTGTTTTTAGGTAACTAAAGTTTTCTCTCAAAATGTGCTTATCAGAAAAGGAATTGTATCAGACTAATAATCAATACTAAATTGACATCTATGATCGATGTGGAACTCATCGTGTATATTAAATTAAATTATTATATATATTTATATTTATGTGTGTTAATTAAAGTGTGAATTATTTTACCTAGTAAAAAGCCTGCAAGTCTCCGATCCAAACAGGGAAAATGAAAACAGAGACAAGGATAGAAGTAAAAGTCCCAATGACAATAGTAGAAAGTCTCTTATGTGCAATTTTAAGCATTTGGATCATCTCTATAACCAGATACTGATATCAAGCAAAAGGTACTGATATCAAGCAAAAGGTCAGTATGAATATGGTCACCCCATTATCATAATTATGTGATAGCATCTTTAATCATACCTTCGAGTTGAATCATTAATAAATCATCTTAATATCCATGTAATTTATAGATTTTAATGAATGATCTAAAATAATCCTACTGCTACTTATCTTAATGACATTTTTACTGGAAAAAAATGCTAACATGATATTAAAATAATCTGCACGTGTTTTCCATTTAAAAAAAGAAGAAAAAAAAACTTGTTTCTTTTCGAGAATTTTTTGGCACTTATCACTTATCACAGCTCTCACTAAACTAAAATACAATATCATAAATAAATAACTTTTTTTCTGTTTAAAGTACTCATTAAAACTAGTTTGACATTTTTACTTTTTTTTTATTGAAGTTTTGCATTTTTAATTAATTATAGGTGATACTATCACCAATTCTATACAGGTTAAAAAACTCCCGATTTAATATTTTATAGATTCTAACTAACAGAGTTTAGCCCTTCATTCATGTACTCTACATTCTAGCTAACTGAATAAACACGCGAAAATTGAAAAAATAATAAAAATAACATTTTTAAAATTTTTAATTATAAAATAATATTATCCATAATTTATCGCCAGTTGGGTGTTAATTAGCTAGAGGAATTGGACATTATATAGTTATCGAGCAATAAATTTTGAAAAAAAATTCTTCCATTCATAATTAAAATACTCTTTTTGATAATAATAAATTAAAAAATAAGCCCAAGTCTCATTTTTCTTTTGAAATGAAATTATATGCAACTAATATTCTATCAAAAGCACAAACCAGTATTCCACAATCTCACATTTCATGCATTGAAAATTTATATTTATCATAAACTTTGAATAAAAGAAAATTCTATTATTTTAATAAATAATTATGTAATATATTTGTTAAGTCTCACATTCACTGAGAGTAAGTTAACAATATTGTTTATAAATTTAAACAACCTTTTAAGTTTGTTTTTGAATTCAGAGTTAGGTTTGAGTTTTTTAGTTGATATCAGAGCTAAACTTTTGACTTCTTCACTCCATCGATCCTTGTATTATAATTTATGAAGAACACTAACAAATCAGCATATGATTTCTCCAAAGTCCTAAGATTAACAGACGTTCCAAACCTAATAGCAATTGTAGTTCTAGCACTTCAACAACTCATTGGAATCAATGTTGTATCTTTTATGCACCAGCTTTGTTTAAAACAGTTGGGTTTGGTAACAAGGCTTCACTTATGTCAACTGTTATTATTCGTCTTGTTAATTATTTTGTAACTTTGATTTCTATCTTTACTTACGATAATGTTGGAAGAAGAAAACTCTTCTTAGAGGGTGACATCTAAATATTTATTTTCCAACTTGTTATTAGAACTACAATTGTTATTAAGTTTAGAACCTAGGTTGGTTGGAACCTAGTGAGATTTTCCCACTTGAAATTAGATTAACTGCTCAATCAATGAATGTCTCTGTCAATATGATATTCACCTTTGTCATTGCACAAATCTTCACGGCAATGCTTTGCCATATAAATTTGTGATGATGAGTTTCTTCATTTACTTCCTTCTATCGGAGACTAAAGGGATTCCAATCGAAGAAATGTACATTATGTGACAAAAGCATCGATTCTGAAAAAAGTTTGTCACTTAACATCAAGATATCAAGAGAATAGAGATTATTTTGGTTTTTATTAAGTATTATTTTCTCTTTTTTGGATTTCTTCGTGTTTATTTTGTGTTCGGAGAAAATATCATGTTAATAGTCTTAGTTTACTATATTTTTTAGAAAAACGTAACCTTGTTATGTGATATGGTTTTAAAGTTAAAAAAAATATTATTAAGTTTGAACAATTCTGTGAAATTTTATTAAATTAAGTTAAGTTTAAATTTTTAACAATATTAATTATAATTTATAACATAAAAAAATATTCAAAATTAAAATCTTATGGTCTGTCATCTTTGTCTCCAATCAGATTACAAATATCTGAACACTCCACCAGGCTGCATTATACACACAACAAACACTTGTAAGCTTATACTACATGAAACATCTATCACTATTATATATTATAAAAAAATTACAAACCCACTAATATGTATGACAGTTTGATAGGATTTTAACTGTATTATATAGTTTTATAGATAAAAAAAATATTTCATTTTTAGAATTTTTTTTTCCTTATTATTTATATAACCTCAAAATAAGCATAAGAAAATATATTTGAGGAATCGCATACCAGTATCGACGGCTTCGAAACCCTTCCTTGAAAACAACTATAGGTCTGCAAAGTGTAAAAGAAGAACTAAATAAAAATTAAAATATTTTTGTAGTATTAATTATTGTCACTTTTATTAGCCTCTAGTAAACAAAACTTTTTCAAATGAAAAACTTCCGCATTTTCATCGGAGGATTTGTTACGAAAATTATAGTCACGACTATGTAAATAAATTGGAGGGTAAATAAGTGGAGGTTAACGTTCAAAACACTAGTAATTTTATTTTTATAAATTAAACATATTAATTATTATTGAGTCAATTTAATTCTAAAAAAATTTAAAAAAAAATAGTTTTTTTAATCATATACATAATTTATTATTAATAATTTTTTCAATGTTAAACTCGTTTGTACGTTTAACAATTAATTTTTCTAAAAAAAATTATATAATTTAATTTCATTACTATTGTATTTTTATACACTACGTGGGTTAAGAAATTACATGGTAAGGAACTTCTTAATTCATGTGTATATCATAAAGTAACAAAAATTGTACAAGGAATTAATCCCAAAATGGCAATCGTTACTTTTAGTCATTTCTTATCTATTTGGTGTTTTTGATAATTTTTTGGAAAAAAAAATTAAGTAATATCCGTAAAGAGAAAAATATATTAAAAAATTGATTAAAATTAATTTAATATGATTAAATTATTTATAAATATAATATTAAGTTATTTTGAAATATAAGTGTTTAAAATAATATGATAAATATGTTTTATTTATTAAAGAAAATATCGACCAAACATACTTTTTTTCATAAGTTAATTCTTTAGAAGTTGATTTATAGATATCTTGGCCCAATGTGGCCTCTAGTCCAGCTCAAACAAATACACATCAGGTTATAAACAATTAAATCAATGAGAATGTTAAGTTCAACA
This sequence comes from Hippophae gyantsensis, assembly GCA_030763125.1. NCBI lineage: Eukaryota > Viridiplantae > Streptophyta > Magnoliopsida > Rosales > Elaeagnaceae > Hippophae > Hippophae gyantsensis. The sequence goes on from CM061036.1 coordinate 42,794,579, forward strand.
CGAACCTAATAACACAATTCATAAATTTAGAACATCGGATCTTTAGTTTATTTGGTATTTTAATTCACTAAAATGAGTATTTAAAATTATTATATCAAATCCCAGTATATGAAATTTGATTTTGATTGGAAAAAAAAAAAGAATTTAGGTCAAGAATTAAAATTTACCTTCTAAAATTAAGAGGGCCTTCCCCAGGTGAGCCATCACCACCTTGGATACAAGTTGTGACACATTTACTAGTACAAGACTCTGCTTTCCTTGACTTGGGCCTTTGAATCCTACCTTTCTTGCAATCTTTAGGCTCTAAACACTCGCCGGAGAGCATTTGCGGTATATTCGATAAGGTCTCGGGTTCCGGTGGTCCTTGGACCGCACTTGCAGCAGATGTTGATGCTATCACTAATGCTGCAGCTGCAGCTGCAAGCCAATTGGCAGTTGCTAGTTTCCTATAACTGCAAACTCTAGTAATTAGATGGATGGTACTGTTTTTAGTAATACATTGAGCATTGTTATTAAGGTGGTTGGGTATTATTGATCCAAAACACAATTGGTTTTTACTGCAAAGAGTTGGATAGGGTCCATGTATAAGCATTGTTAATTTAGCTATGAGTTTTCAAATGAGGTGTTCATTTTCAAACAATTGAGACCAAGTAACCAACCACAAGACAAAGATTTTGTTATTTGGGAATTAGGATTCTTCTTATCTAATGAAGCTTTGAGTGGTCCTTTCCTCTGTGGTACGTGTCTACTCTCTCTACCTCATAATATGTCAAAAGACTAAAAACTTTCACATGAGAGAGAGGGAAAGAAAAATAAGCATAAGCACAATTGTAAATATGCAAGTGTCTATTTGTTTGTATTTAGATAACTTTTGTCAAAATTTGTTTAATAAAAAGTGTTTTCATGAGATAGATAACTTGTGTTTTTGGAAAATATAAATATGCTTGGGTGATAATTGTGTCGTCTTAATCTTATTTGTATCGTATTTTAGTATTAATTAGTGTAGATTTATGTGTTAGTTGATACATGAAAAAATTTATTTATTTATTTTCGTGTTAATTATTTATAATAGTAAAAAATAATAAATTTTTTAAAGATATTAAAAAACTATTGATCAATGCTTATTAAATTTTTTATCCGTATAGTGTCGTATTAAACATTGACACATTTTTATTAACTTTTTTTTATTTAATTTTAAAATATAGTTTTATCGAAAGTGCTTTAACAAATTCTGAAAAGCTAAATACGTTTAATCACCTTTGAAAAAACGTAAGCACCATTCCACTCTGTTTTTTTTTTTTTTTTAGTTATGGGTGTCTAAGATAACATATGATTGAGAACTTACAGATAAAAGAGATTTAACGTGTATTAGATTTAGATCGCACTATCCATCACAAATTTGCCATATAATGTGCATTTTGCTTGACAGAATTTACTGTGTAATCAAATCCTATTTTGTGCATTCAAATTCTACTATATCATTTGTAAATGTAATACAAATTTGCCATATAAGTATATTTTCTTAGCAGTAACTTTTTGTAAGTATATTGCAGGGTAGGTATTCGAAATTTTTAAGCATTTACCAATTCTATTACAAGCCAGTAACTTCTTGATAGAACTAACATTAGATGAGGCGTTAAACAATATATCATTAGTGCTAAAACTTTTACCATACTCACACATAAAACTCTCAATTTTTAGGTTTAATTCATACTATTTAAAAGTTGGGGTCTGATAAAGTAACTAACTTGAGATGTTACAATAGTGTAGTGGATTCCTTCAATCACTCCAGCCGTGCGGAGCAAGTTATGTCCCACTGCCAGATATAATCTTATATTGAACAGTTGCTTTTACACGTGATGAAACAAATTGTTCTTAGTTCTTCATTTTCATAAAAAAGAAAAAAGTGTAAAAAAGGAGATAGAATCAACAACTAATATTAATTGGGATATACAACAAGTTGTATATAAAATTTTCTCCCCAATGCGAGTATCAATTAAGACCAAATTCTTAAGATTAAGGGCTACATAAACAAAACAATATCTGGGATTGATTCTCATTCAGCTTTTGCTGTCCCTCAGGTCACATAATTGTACATACTGCATTTACAAGTAAATTTTCAAAGTAAAATTACATCAGTTATAAGAGAAAAGAATATATCTTAGTAAAATTGGAAATTTAGAGTTTCTACGTATCTTTGTAAAATTTGATCTCATCAAAGAAAAAAATTTTAAGAATGGAAGACGTTTTGCAGGATCGTCAAGTGTTCTTCTCGAGAACTGAGAGTGCTGGTGTCAAGTAATTATTGGCTTTGTCAGGCAAATGTGCTACCTGCATACACAATAACAGATGTACAGGTCCAATCCAAATTAATTTAGAAAGGACTAATGATTGATTCATGAAGTTATTGATGCAAGTCCATTACCAGTTCATAGAGTTCATTTCCCTGTTCAGCAACATATTCATAGCAAACCTGGAGAAAGTTTTAAAAAAGTTAAGAACTATCCTACGGAAATTGATCAAAATCCAAAAAGAGTGTTACACACATCAAAACTCTTGTTTCTTGCAGTAGAATCATGCAATGCCTTCACACATATATCAGCTACGTCAGCGCAGCTGATGCCCTAAATTCAAAAGATATTTGACATTAGAAAAATCATAAAACTACTTTTGATATTGAATTCAGCTATTGTTAAGGCCTTGTTAATATGATATCTTCTCTAACCTGAGAAATTCTGTTCCCCTGATCAAATACTAGGGCTCGTTGCCCACCGGGTTCTTCCTACATAAACCACATAATGATAATTATTTCCTAATGGTCTTCACACTACAAAAATATATAAACATTTTTGGTGTTGCATGCATCTCTCAAGTTTCAGGAAGAAAATTGAACAGCTCAGAACAAAGCATCTCTTTTCAAGATAAAAACCTCAAAAATATAAAATAGGTACGGATGAATAGGAAAAGTTACTGTCAAAAGCACAGGCACACAACTCATGAAAACTTACTGGTTTTCTGCTAAGTACATTTTTCAATTTACTCATATAAGTAAGCATGAAGCTCATAGAAAAGACACAATTGACCACTCAGCAAAGAAAAACGTAGAAAAGCTCTATGACAATTATGAATACTTGCGTGAAAAAAGCATTCAGAGTTGTATATGGCCGTCTGATGGACTCAAAGTCTCAAACAGCATAGTCTACCTTCTGGAAAGAATCATGATATATGATCCTTGTAAGTAAGTTTACATTTTAAAAGAGACCAGATAACAAGTTTGGACCATGATTATAAAGGGATAAGCAGCCAAAATTATCAATGATCTTAAATGTAGATGTTCTCAGTTTCAGATTTTACCAGTCAAATAAAAATTCAATAGATAAAAACAAAAACAAATTAGGTGGGAGGGGTATAAATCTTATTCAAATTCAATATATCCTCTGAATACAGCAGGTCAAGAACTTTACCTTTAGGGGACCAGGACGAATGATTGTGTACCCAAGCCCACATCTTCTCAGTGAATCTTCCCCAGCCTGAGGAAATATCAATCACCACACATTTATCATGAGAAATCAGGGTACGAGTTTATATCCAAATGTATGTACATGTATACAAATGTGTTAACATTATTAATAGCATGAGAAGGGAGGAAGAGCTAACCCTCTTAGCCTTAAGAACTTGCTCCCTTCTGGTAGGTTCTATTCCTGATCCTGTGCATGACACTAACACAAAGTCTGTTTCTTGCCCCGTCTGTATCATATTAGTTACAGACAAAAAAGTTGCATATGATAACATAAATAGTCAACATTTTACGATTTTTAAGATTGATATGTTCTCTTAAAATGATAGAACTTTAGTATGACTTTAAGATCCTTGACAATTATAAGACATCATGCATGACCAAGCAATGATCAGTTTTCAAATAGATCTTATTTGCTGATTGCAATGCTCATATGTTTTGAACAATACTAGACACTACTAACAATCTCATGAACTTTTAGCACTATCTTTTACTTCATTTTCACCTTCAGTCCCAGTTGGGCCACATAAGGAAAAGGGTATCGAACAGGGTTGAGGGAGAAAAAAGAGAGGGTCACAAGTGACACAAAAGTTGAAACATTAACCTTGATTGTTGCAAGATAAATAGCAAGATTGTCAACTGCAATGGTTCCATAAACTTATTTCTTCATCAACTAACATGCTATTCTCATGAATTTATGCCTTGAATAGAAAATGATAAATTTATGACAATACTACTTTCAAATGACAAGCACGGGAACAAAAAGAACCCCTTTTTTTTTTCTTTTTTTTTTGGCTATGGAGAAATAAGGAACTTACAGGCAAAGCCTTTATGTATTCAATGATAAGCTGAAAGCTCCTTGGATCTTGATTTTGATTCCTTCCAGCTGGACCTTCACTAGGTCTCTAAAGCAGAAGACCAAATAGTATCAATCAGTTGATAGCATAAATGTTTTAGTTCATCCTACAGAAGCACATACTGCCAATCTGACACCATCATGAGAAGTGAATATAAAACATTTCTATAACCCAGGAATTAGGAAATTTGAAGGGAAAAAAGCCTTTAAGATCAAATTGGTCAGATTTCAATGACTCTAATAGGATAAATATGTTAGTGATACAAAAATAAACTGATTTAAATTATCAAGAATCTGAGTTTGCCAAATATATGATCAACTGATTTTTCCTAGCACTCAAATAAGATAAAGGAGTCCACACCAAAGTTAAAATAGATAACTCCTAACAATCTGAATCTAAATAGTAACTTTGAGGAAAGCAGATTCTATGTCAAACTTAAAATAGATTTTGCCACAAGAAATTCCTACTTCAAGAAATGTTAAAATGATCTGCTTGTCAAAAGCATTGGAAAAACTGAAATGATATCAGTAATGTGTTTAATCTTGAAATTGATGCGACCAATAATCCAACAACATTGGACATCATTTTTTTCTTTTAATTGTTTAAGCCAGATCATGTTCCGTGTTCTCAAATGTTAGGTGTTTCATTTACCTAGTACAACAAGCGCCCTAAATGCCTCAGAACAAGTATATGTATGCATAGTGTTCACTGGTAGAAGGCACTGGAGATTGAAAAAAAAAAAAAAAACTCAAAAGTCCATGAATATTTTATTTTTAATGTATCTAGCTATTGACAAACGAACCTGTCTTCTGGGTTCAAAACGTATGGTCAATGTATGCACAAGAAATGGATCTAATGGTGGATCATCCGGTTTCACAGGGCGAAAAGATGAAAACGGTACTCTGACCTGCCAACATTGAATAGTAAAAGCCATGGAAAGAATTAGATGATCTATGTGAACGACAATAAATCAGAAACTTAGCCAGCTAGCAACCAGAGGAAACTAATGCAACTTACCCTACAAAATCCTACTTTTGTGTTAATTCTTGCAAAGTATAATATACTCTGTGATGTGTCTGCAGAAGGACCAGCTTCAAGAATCAAAACATATGACCTCCCATTGCCACCAACAGAAAGAATCAAACCTTCGTACCTAATTAACATCCATTGATGATGTAAGTCACATACAGCCATTTCAAGTTCTCTATATACAACACATCAAGATTATTTAACTTCCAATTGAGAATGCAAATTTACATCATATACTTCGATCATATATACCTATCAAGAGTGCGCCCCAAAGGAAGGGAAATCTTTTTCGAGAGTTCCACATATCCTCCTCGTGTGAAAACGTATCCTATTAGTGACTCCAAACACATACAGCCATTGTTAGTAACAACATTACATAAACCAAGTGAACAAACTTCATAAATCAATTAGAAGTCACAAAAACAAAACGCAACCTTCCCCAAATTTAATACACCAAAAGGATCATTCACCATAACTTGAATGTACCTGAGAAGACAGCATTTCCAGCCTCAGTAAATTCAAATTTAGCATCCATTCCTGCATCATACTTAGAATTGATCACATCCTGGAAGTATGTTCCTTGACGAAGTTCCCACCCATTTAAAGACTCTGCATTTTTGAATTTAGCAAGCAATAGCTTGCTTTTGCTACTTGTTCCTGCTCGTAGCTGTGCTAGTTGATTGTTATAGTCCTACATATAAATAAAGACCACAAAATCAGTTGTTTTCCTTTATATAAGATATATCATTTGATAACAATCAAAAAACGCTGGCTTGGCTTCAATTCACTTGTGCATATCCTGTTTGGTTCAAAATCTCTCTGATAGGTGCGAAAACGCACCAACCCTCACGCATTCGCAGAAGAAGAAGGAAGAGGGTTAGGGCTGATCCTAGGGCAACGATCATGCTCAGAGGAGTGGAGGAACACCCGATCGGTTAGTGAGGAACCACCAAGGCCGTTAGAGGCACTCTGACAGGTATGGAAGGCGCGTAGGTGAGTCCGTAGCTTCTCTACTGATTTTCTGTTACGATCCAACTGAATTAGTGTAACCAATGTAATTTCCTTTCAATAATCTGATCTGTAAGGCTATATAAATGCCAAGGAATCCAGAGAATGATATGAATTGATATGAAGATTTAATCTTCCTCTCTTGTGTGTCGTTTCTTCAATTAGAACCCAAATTTAATCCCTAACAGTGGTATCAAAGCCATGGACACCAGGGGCAAATCCAATGCTGAGTTTCGCGGCGAGGTAATGGAAACCCTAGCAAGGCATGAATCAGACTTGAATCAGACTTTAATCAGATAGGCACAACCTTACAAGCTGTGCTCACCGAGTTACAGGGACTTCGCGTCACTCGGAATTTACCTGAAGAAAACCCGTTCGCACGGGAAGAAAACCCACGCCCAAATGGTGGGTTCAGAAACCCTAATGAGCCACCACGTTCCCACTTTAGGCTATCATTCCCTACTTTTGCAGGAGAAGATCCCACTGGATGGATATACAAAGCTGAGCAATACTTTGAATTCACAAATACTACACCAGAACAACGAGTGCAGTTGGCATCATTTCATTTGGATGGTATTGCCTTACAGTGGCATAGATGGATCACCAAGTTCTGTGGACCACTCACTTGGGAGGAATTTGTCCACGCTATGCAGCTGAGATTTGGCCCAACTGATTATGAAGATCCATCTGAAGCCCTGACCAGACTCAAACATACCTCAAGCGTAGCTATTTACTAAGAAACATTTGAGAAACTCTCTCACATAGTGGATGGTCTTCCAGAAAAATTTCTGATAGGCTGTTTCATTGCTGGATTAAGAGATGAGATCAGAATTGAAGTAAAAATTAAGAAGCCACGAACGTTGGCTGAAGCTATAGGGGTGGCAAGGCTGATTGAAGAAAAAAATCTGCTCCAGAGGAAGGCCATTCAGTATCCACGATACCCAACATCCTCTGTGACAGTAAGGACTTTCACTAATCCTACTACTGGTGTATTAGGACCCCCTCCTCAACAAAGAAGCAACTCAACACCAATTGCCTCAACTAATACCTTTCATCGCATCACTAATCAGGAGGCACGTGAACGTCGAGATAAGGGACTATGCTACTACTGTGATGAGAAGTTCACAGCTGGTCACCGTTGTGCAAGACCACAACTGTTTATGATAGAAGAGATGGAACAAATTCTCTCAGGGAACTCTGAAGAAGATGTAGAGCAGGAATCACCACAAGTAATGCCTGAAATCTCATTCCATGCCATAGTAGGAGTTGAACATCCTCAAACCATACGAGTAATGGGGCAGTTAAAAAAAAAGAGAGTGTTAGTGTTGATTGACGGAGGTAGTACTCATAATTTCATTGATCAAGCTCTTACTCTCCAGTGTGGAATAACTATCACCAAGGGAAAGAAGCTAGAAGTAATGGTGGCCAATCGTGAGAAGGTAGAATGCGCAGGGCAATGCTGCAACCTTAGCCTTACCATACAGGGGTATCAGGTAACCGCAGATTTCTATGTCCTCCCTGTTGCAGCATGCCAATTGGTGCTAGGAGTCCAATGGCTGGAGACTTTGGGTCCTATTGAGATGGATTATAAGAAGCTAACCATCAGTTTCCAGGAAAAGGGTACTACTCATAAGCTTCAAGGATTAGGGCACACAAACATTATAGCCCTAACATGCAAGGAGACCCAGAGCTTGCCAGATACAGGGTTGTTCCTTCAGATACTTCCCACTAAACCTTCAGAGGAACAAACCAGAACTCATTCACCTGAGATAAGTGAAATATTGGCTGCATTTCCCCAAGTATTTGAACCCTCCACCAGCCTTCCTCCTAAACGATTACATGATCACTGTATCCCCCTACAACCAGGAACTGGACCCATAAGTGTAAGACCCTACCGTTACCCCTACTATCAGAAAACTGAGATAGAAAAAATGGTATCAGAGCTACTACACTCTAATCTGATTAGACCAAGCAACAGCCCCTTCTCATCACCAGTATTGCTAGTAAGAAAAACTGATGGGACTTGGAGATTTTGCGTGGATTACAGGTCTCTGAACTCCATTACTATCAAAGACAAATACCCTATACCGTTCATAGATGAACTATTGGACGAATTGCATGGAGCCAGAGTCTACTCCAAACTGGATCTTCGATCAGGGTATCATCAGATCAGGGTTCGTGAAGAAGATACTCCAAAAACAGCCTTCCGAACACATGAAGGCCACTATGAGTTTCTTGTGATGCCTTTTGGTCTCACTAATGCCCCAGCCACCTTTCAGAGCTTAATGAATGATCTTTTCAGACCCTACCTCAGGAAGTTTATATTGGTTTTCTTTGATGACATTTTAGTGTATTCTCAATCATGGGAGGATCACACACTGCATCTACAAAGGGTCTTGCAGGTATTAGCAACTAACAGTTTAATTGTTAAACCTTCCAAATGCCATTTTGGAGTATTGCAGGTGGAATACCTAGTGGCACGATATCGAACAAGGGGGTAGCCGTGGATCCCGCAAAAATTCGAAAGTTATAGAATGGCCAACCCCAACCACAAAGAAAGGAGTCGAGGATTCCTAGGATTGGTTGGCTACTACAGAAAATTTATTAGGCACTTTGGTGGAATAGCAGCACCTCTCACCTCCCTATTAGGGAAAGAAGGGTTCCAATGGAATGAGGCTGCAGCTTAGGCCTTTCAGAAATTGAAAGAGGCACTAACTTCCCCTCCTGTCCTAAGGTTACCTAACTTTACTCAACCCTTTGTCGTGGAATGTGATGCTAGTGGCAAGGGGCTAGGAGCAGTCTTGACCCAGGAAAACCGTCCAGTAGCTTATTACAGTGCTGCCCTCAAGGGATCAGCATTGGCACTGTCAACTTATGAAAGGGAAATGTTGGCTGTGGTGAAGGCTATCAAACTATGGCGCCCCTACCTATTAGGAAAACCTTTCATCGTGCGTACAGATCAACGAAGCCTTAAATACCTCTTAGAGCAAAGAATTACCACCCCAGCTCAAGCAAGATGATTACCTAAGCTGCTCGGGTATGACTATCAGATTGAATACAAGAAGGGCTCAGAGAATCAAGCAGCAGACTCATTATCAAGAAGGGTGGAATTTCAATTGATCTCCATCTCGCAACCCCAAGCAGCCTGGTGGTCTAGCCTCCAAAAAGAAGTCCAACAAGATCCATTCTATGAAAAGCTACAAGCCAGAATCTCCACAGGGGGAACACAATTTTTTTGCCAGCGTGATGGGGTTTGGTTCAAAAAAATAAGGTTTATCTAAACCCCCAGTCCTCCCTAATTCCTCAGCTTATGGTTGAATGCCATTCAACACCAACAGCAGGGCACTTTGGATTCCACAAGACACTTGCCCGCATCAAACAAAATTTTATATGGCCCAACAAGTAGCAAGGTGTGAAAAGATTCCTACGTTCATGTGATATATGCCAAAGGTGCAAAAATGACTGCATGAAACCCGCTGGATTACTACAGCCCCTACCTATTCCTAATAAAAGCTGGACAGATATTTCAATGGATTTCATAGAAGGGCTACCCCCTTCCAAAGGACATACGGTAATTATGGTGGTAGTAGACCGTTTGACCAAATATGGCCACTTCATAGCCTTAAGACATCCCTTCACTGCCCTAATTGTTGCTAAAGCTTTTGTGGCAAATATAGTACGCTTACATGGCATTCCCACTTCAATAATCAGTGACAGAGACAAAATATTTGTAAGTTCCTTCTGAAAAGCCCTATTCAGCCTACAAGCTACTAAACTTTGTATGAGCTCAAGTTACCACCCTCAAACCGATGGGCAGACTGAAGTAGTCAACCGCACCTTGGAACAATATCTACGTTGCTTTACTGGGGAACAGCCAAGCCAATGGATAGAATGGCTACCTTGGGCAGAATACAGTTATAATACAGCAACACATTCTTCCACTAAAATGACACCCTTTGAAGCAGTTTATGGTCACCCACCCCCTCACCTGTTGGCTTACATTCCAGGTACTTCCAAAGTTCAGTTGGTAGATGAATGCTTGCGTGATAGGGACACCATTTTGCGTGATCTGCGCCACCATCTCCTGATAGCTCAGAACCATATGAAGTGCCATGCTGATCAACATCGTAGAGAAGTGTCCTTTGCAGTAGGAGATTATGTATACCTCCGCCTCCAACCATATAGACAAACATCTGTGGCTTTCCGAGCTGCCATTAAGTTAGCTCCACGTTTCTATGGGCCATACAAAATCACAAAGACGACCGGGGCAGTAGCATATAGGCTGGAATTGCCTCCTGAATCCCAGATACACAATGTCTTTCATGTTAGTCGCCTCAAGAAACACTTGGGACAGGACGTTCCACCTCTCACAGTCCTGCCTCCTATTTCAAACAATTCAACAATTCTTCCTCAACCTGAGTCTATCTTGGACCGAAGAGTGATCAGAAAGGGCAAATATCGACCAAAATCGAAAATTTTAGTAAAGTGGGCTGGAGCATCAATAGAGGATGCTACATGGGAAAATGAATGGCGTTTTTCTAAAACATATTCATCCTTCATCATTGCGGACAATGAACCTCAGGCAGGGAGGAGTTGATAGGTGCGAAAACGCACCAACCCTCACGCATTCGTAGAAGAAGAAGGAAGAGGGTTAGGACTGATCCTGGGACAACGATCATGCTCAGAGGAGTGGAGGAACACCCGATCGGTTAGTGAGGAACCACCAAGGCCGTTAGAGGCACTCTGATAGGTATGGAAGGTGCGTAGGTGAGTCCGTAACTTCTCTACTGATTTTCTGTTACGATCCAACTGAATTAGTGTAACCAATATAATTTCCTTTCAATAATCTGATCTGTAAGGCTATATAAATGCCAAGGAATCCAGAAAATGATATGAATTGATATGAAGATTTAATCTCCCTCTTTTGTGTGTCATTTCTTCAATTAGAACCCAAATTTAATCCCTAACACTCTCAAAAGCATATACAAAGAGACCCTTAGCAATTATTAGTATCAAATCAATTACAGTACCTGAAATGCTTTGGTGAGATTATAAACACCACGATGATCAACCCTAAAAAGATCACCAGTAACAGCAGATCGTGCAGTAGCACAGTAAATGATCTTATTACAACCCTGAACAGCAGAATTGAGACTAGAAGGATCACCCACATCACCAACAACAATCTGAACTGACCTCGGCAACATATCAAGCACATTCTCATCATCATTCCTTACAAGAGCTTTAACAGTGTACCCTCTAAGCATCAGCTTTCGAACAACAATACGACCAATCCGAGAAGTGGCTCCAACAACAAGAACTGTTGTGTTCTGAGCTCCGGGAATGACGAATTCGCACATGGGTCCTTCCCTTATAAGAAGAGCATCCAAGGCATCGCTCTCAATTGTCCTTGTACTTGAAATCTGACCCAATCCAGAAAATTTCCGCCACACTTCGTCAAATAGCTTTCTCGATCTTCGTCCCAATCCCACTGGGTTCACTACGTCCTCTAGTTCAAGCCTCCGATTCTGTTGTTGTTGTTGCTCTTCTTGGGATTTTTGATCCTCTTGTTGTTCGTTGTTTAGAATAGTGGAGGTAATAGTAGGGGTAGAAGACGACGTCGTTTTACTCTTCTTGGTTTTGGTTTTCTTCTTCTTGGTGTCTTTGTCTTGGGTAGCTCTGCAAGGGATTGATAAGAATTTTCTAGAATAAGAACGGGAATTAGGAGAGCCCAAGTTCCAGTTTAGAGAATTGGGATTTGGAATTGAAAGAGATGTGGATGTCAATTTGAGATGTTTTTGAAGGCCATTGTTGTTGAGACTAATATTACTGCAACTTCTAACGCCACTTGCTGTTGTAGCCATGGTAGTTCAAAGTGTTTCTGCTATTTTGGCCAATGGGTTTCTCCTAAAGTAGATGAAGCTGAAAATTCCTTGATTCTAATTTCATACAGTTTTATTAGTTTTTTTTTCTTTTATAATTTTATGATATGAAGTGGATAAACATCAAAATATTTTTAATTTCTTTTTGATGGAAATGAAAGCTAAATAATTTCGGATCAATGGTTGGCAATGGAAGATAGATCAGTTTCTAAAGGAACTGTTGAGTTTAGGTGAAACTTGAACCACACCTTAAGAAAAACAAAATATGAGGCCTGAAATTGGCGCTGAAATCCAAACCAGAGAAACGAAGAGTGTGCCACGTAGAGCAACTTGTTCCTCCCATTTTGTTACAAGAGTGTTGCAAAGCATAAATTAATTGTTTGGGTGTTGGGTTGTATAAATGTTATCTACAATTAAAAATAATAATAATAAATAAATAAAATACATATTTTTAATAAAAAACATTAATTTATTAATAATTCTTTATTAAATCTTACGCAACCAAATTTAAATTATAAATTATAAATCAATTAAATTTAATATTTTTTAATATATATTTTTATTTTTTTAAATATGACCTATATTAATTTGTTTAATTGTTAAATATAAATACTTAACGTATTAAGTATTTTATTCTACTACACTTAACCATTAGAGTAGAATCTATTAGATAAATACAAATTTAAAACTAAGAGCACTTTTATTTGCAACAATTTATTATAAAATAATAATTAATAAAACAACTATTTATTAATTAAAATAATTAAATTTATTTTTTTAATCTATCATTATATATCAAATAGTTTTATTATAAATAATTTTTTTTAACTAATTACATTTTATATGTAGACAATATTTAAGGTTAAAATGTAAAATTTATTCTTAATTATACTTCTATTTACATAATATATATCCTAATAAAAAAAATTCTATTTATACTTGCATTTATATAATATATTATAATAATTTAATGAATGATAAATACACTTTTTTAGTAACTTAATCATGTAATAAGGAATTATCAAATATTTGAGGTTTTCAAATATTGTTTATAACTCACTAGAAATAAAAAGAATATATGTAGATGCCATCTCAAATGTGTCAAATAACATGTTGACTCAATATTTGTTAAATCATTTCTTCTATCAAAAGAAGATTACGTGAATACTTACTTATCATATTTTATTATGTTTTTTACTATTCTTTTAAGAAGAATTTACCATAATATCCATGCATAATTTCTAACTGGATCAGAAGTTTAAGATGTTTATAAAAAAAATTAGATATATTGAATTAAGATTTTATAAAAGTTTTGAAAATGTAAGTATATTCAAAGTAAATTATTTTTAAAATTAAAAAAATTAATAAATTTCAATATACATTTTAGTTAAAATTATCTATATTTATATATACTATATATAAAAATTTAAATCACATGTACTATAATTTTAGACACAAATTTAAATCACATATAAAATAAGTTTAAACATATGAACTTATATTTTAAATATGAAAAAACAATAAACTAAACACTTTAAATAAAGACTTTTAATGTTAATGAGTCCACGTTCTTAATAAAAAATTAAGTTAAAATATTTAAATAAAAATATTTTTATAATATTAAAAAATGTAATTTTAAATGGTTTTAACCATAATATAGATCTTGATTAAATATTTAGGTTATTTAAGGAGTATTACTTTCACAATTAATTTATAGGCTTTATGAAATTTAAGTTTAAATATTTTATCTTAAATAAGTTATAAAAATTTAAAAAAAATCAAAACAAATCACTTTTAATTAATTAATATTAAAATTTTATCAAAATAATATAAAATAAACAAAAATAAATAAATAATAATAAAGAACTTTTAAAGTTCGTTATAACATTTAAAATTTATAATGCTTTAAACATTTATATGGTTGACATCTACTAACATGACAGTAATATATTCAACCCTATTATGTTCCAAGTGATTTGGGGTGTATATTATTTGAATTAAATTAATTTAATATTTTTTTATTTTAAATTTTTATTAATTTAAATTGTACTTATTTTTATAAGATTAATTTATATTAAGTTTCTTCGATTCTTATTTATTAAAACTAAGATATTCTGTTTTAACAAAGTATAATTGAAATTATGATTAGTGCCAAAAATGTAACTTTTAAAAAACAATGTAACTTTTAAAAAACAATTTAATCAATTAGGCTATGATGATTCGGAGAGATGCGATACAAAAACTATGATTAATATAAATATAACACATATTAATATTATACTTTTATATACATATAACTATATTGAAAAAATACTTTTAGTATTAAAATACAATACTTTTAATAATTATATTGAATTTTGTTTATTTTACTTAAAAATATATAATAAATAGTTAAATAATAAAAATTAATATCATATTTTAAATAATATAATAAAATAATTATTATATAAGTATTTTAATTTTTTAATACTAAATATATTCTTAAATAAATATTAAAAATAAAAAATATGATTAAACCGTAAAAAAATTATTACACACTTATAAGCTACGATTATTACCTAAATCTACATGAAACCAATACAGGACAATTATATTAACATAATCATCACAGCACGTATTTATCGTTACTTAAAACCTTGTAAGAATTGAACCAATCCATATTTAATTATTTTTTAAATTTTCACTAAAGTTTTCTTACCCCGTTTATTTAACTCTATCATTTTTTTTCTTTCTATTTTTGAAACAACACCTCATTTCTTTCTATTTTTTCTTACCCACCATCAATACCCAATCCTTTGTTTTGCCTTATTTTCTCGAATAAATAATTATTATTTATCTATTTGTTTTATATTTAAATCTTTCTTATAATTTAAGATTGATATGGATAATAAATCAATAATATTATTTATCAATTTTTTTTAACCTTTAAGATATTTAGAAATATATATTAATTTTAAAACTTCACATTTTAAGTGTTAGGACTTAAATATATATTAAGTGATTGAAATCTAAAATTTTTAAATTTAAAGAATATAATCAAATTAATATTAAAAGTTATAATATAAGAATTTTAAAAAAATATTAATAAACAAAACGCTTTATCAAAATTAGGAAAATAATTCATAAATACTTGACCCACCCAAATCAAACAAACAAAAATGATCGAGTCGAAATTATTTTTTAAATTTATTGATTTAATTGATTCTTATTTTTTAATAATCATTCACATTAATTCGATTATGATTTTGATTTAAAATCAAATCAACCCAAGTATTTCATACCCACTACCTATTACTAAATTTACTACCGTAGCAATTTAATATAGGAATCAAGTTTTAAAAGATCGTACACGAGTTCAGCAAAGATGAGAAAGAAAATGCATCCAATCAATTTTTGACTATGTGGATCGAAAACCGAACCCTATTGGTTACAACTTATAGGGCTTCATCCTCATACTGTTTAATGGAGATGATATCTATCTTTGTGCAACTCGAATAAACAATGCATTAAAAATAAACCTTTTTCCTTTACCAAGATAACTTACACGTAATTCTGTTACATGCGTCAATAAAATACTACCAATCATTTATTATTTGTGATATCTAACTAAGTAAGCTCAATATCTTTTAACTATCACAAATATAATAAATTTATATTTTAATAGAATCTAATTAATGGCAAAAATCCTATCAAACTAAGTGTTACTCTCACACTGGACTTTTTATAGGTTGAATAGTATCAAGCTATGACTAAAACATACAAAATAAGTATATAACTCTCTTTTTTTCCTAATCAGTTCATTGTAAAATACATAAACATTACAACTAAAATCACCACACTCCAATAGACTCCAACAACAACAACAACAACAACAACAGCCCAATGCCATCTAAGGAATTAAAACTATAAAATTTCTAGCGACGTTAGTGAAACAAAGGTAAAAGATAGCCCCTAAAACCTGCCTGTATTATCCATTAAAGAAAAAATAAAAGCAATATCTAAAAATAGACCTACTAAACACCACCAAAGCTACGCTTACTACTTACCTTTTAGGATTGAGTGGTAAACACCGTAATTTATTTTTTTGATTGATTCGAATCTGATTCTATTCGAATTAGATTTGAAAATTTTTAATTAAAAATTGATCTGATAATATAATCAATCTAAATTAATTTGAATCTACACATATCAATTTTTTTCAAATTAGATAAGATTAGAATAATATTAAAATTTATTTATAATTTATTATCATATATAAAATATGACATACATAATATTTAAATTTTAAATTGATATATTTATAACAAAATTTATTATTTATAGTTACAACTAAGAAAATCAAAATAAAAAAAATATTGGTATAATTACTAAATTATTATAAACATTTTATTCATTTTTAAGCTAAAATAATAATCTAATATAATTATAGTATGTATTATATTTAAATATCACACATTATAAAAATAAAATGTATTTATTAATAATTTGATAATTGTTTGGAGAGATTTTCGAGTGTTAGTAATTTTAATGATTTTTAGAGAGAAATATGAAATGTTCAGAATGAGGAGAGCTCTGCTATTTTTCGCCCTAAAAATGTATATATAACACATATTGAAAAGATGTCGAGGTTATATAGGTGGATACTCGCGTACGAACTGCTAAAATATAATTAATTTGTATAAGATTATGTCGTTGTAAGCATTACATTAATATGTTATTATATACATGTTTTTTACGATCCTACAATAAGATGTGTCTCAGGTTATTAGGACAGAATATCATGTCATTTACTTAGGCTATGATCCTAAGATCCATCATGTCGTTATTTACCAGTAGCTATATAGGAACTACACTTAGTATAAGTGATATATCTTAGTTATTAGTGTCTCATACATTTAACCGAATAATACCAAACAATAATAATTTGGTCATATCCTAATTCAAACGTATTATATTTTTCAATTCGAATCTGATCACAATCCAAATATATTATATTTTTTAATTCGAATCTAATCAAATTTTAAAATTGATCGATCTAATCCGATTTAAATTTAACAGATCAGATAAAATTTCTCGATTTAATAAAATTGATTAAATTATTTATTCGCTCCTACATGCAGCCACACACTAAGTATTATTTTTATTCATAATGAAACCCACTGACCCATAAAAAAATACTTAATAAATAAATTAAAATAATTATAATCATTTAGATATTATTATGAATAAATTAAAATTTAAAAAATTTAAATTAGATATTTATTATAATTTTATATATTTAAAATTTAAATTCTATTTTAAATTGTTTCTAGAATTTAATTTATATATTTTCTTTCTCGAATTTTATAGCTCTTTCTTAATTTCTCAATTCTTCCATCTCAAACCCTAATTTCTTCTAGTTTTCTAATTTTATTTCTTTCTCTATCCATATAAATTTGATATTTTCTTAAACAAAATAAATATATCCTCATTTATTTAAAAGAGAGAGAAAGACTAGCAAGGAATGAACCACCACCCATCACCCACAAGCTTCCCGCTGTCAACCCAACTACCACCTTCCTTCAACGCTAACAGCCATCGCGGATCGGTACCACCAATCTCAGATCCTTTGCCCCCGATTCCCTAACTCGCACGACCCAATTCCGTTCTGCTACTCATCGCCAATCGTGACACTGTATGGGCCTAATCCACCACACCACCAGTCTGCCACTTGTGCCACCAAGCCGAAAAATGCAACCCAAGTGCCGTCTGGATCCCACCTTCCCAACATGAGCTGATTAGTCTACCAGATCCGTCCGGTTCAGACAGACAGGTTCAGTTCAATAACAAACATAACCAATTCAAACAACATACACATTACTCAATCCTTGTATGATTCAACTCGATCCTTTTACTTTCAAAGCTTCTATACATCCACTTGGTTTAGACTCTGGATTTTCTATTTAAATTTGTCTTTCTTAAGTTATATTGTAGTAGAAATTTTAATATATCTACATTAACCTTTTCATAAATTAAAATAAATAAATCATTTTTTTTCTTTCTTGGGTCATAAAAAATATCCCATATGAGCCATCGTATACTTTTAATGACCATAATTACAATCGCAAGAACCCCAATATCATTATGTTTCGTCCTATCATAATTATTCACCTAAGTGGAAACCTAAAACAATTCAACATGATTATGTGTCACCTCCTACAATTTCTAGAGTTAAGTAAAGAGATCAACATCTCATAAAATAAATAAAGAAATGCTTAAGCCAATGGTGTAAAAAAAATATAAAGATAAAAATGGATGAAATTTTTGATAAACAAATAAATAAGCTTGAAAAGATATAAGAAAAAATCAAACGATTAAAACATTAGCTAACACATATCCCTAAACTCGCTAAATGTTTACACATTAAATGGTATTTTAGGCACTTCTCCTTCTAGATTAGTTAAACTCTCTATTTTAAAAAAACATTATTGGCCGATCTGCTAAACTCAATGATTCAACACTTTCTTAATTTAGCGACAATTCTTCTTTGTCCAAATCATCTCATCAATAAAGACCACCTATTCACCCATCCCATACAAAACCACTTGACAAGCATTGTCATATTATTACACTAGAAAATCTTATCAAAGGCTTCCCCACTCCTGTATCCAAACCTCAGGGTCATATTGCTCAATCTTTTGCAAACCCATTTATAAATTTTAATACATATTTACTAAAATTTTCCACAAATACAATTATGCATACACATTGAAAAAGTGATTGTTTCCTAACCTAGACACTCCAGTGCCTTCCTCTTTGTTACAAGCATTTTATAAGTTTTAATACTTAAAGGGTGTTCATCTTCAACTCCTCATTCTCCTTCCAAGACGATTGCAAGTTTTTAATTTTTCAACTATTTACTTTATGGTGCTATAATTCGTCAGGGGTCATTTTTCTAGAAAGAAGGGAATGAGAGAAAAGAAACGCTACTTTCCCGATTAAATCACTAATCTCTAGAGTGAGATCAATGTTACCCACTCGATAGAGAATGCTATCCATATCAAGCAATTTGCAGACAACCACCACAAAACTTGGGACAAAAACACAAAAAATCAAACCACATTTAATCGCGTACCGCAATTGCAAAAGAGAAATTAGGGCAGAAAAGCGAAGATCAGAAGAGAGCTTTCATATAAAAGACCAGCAAGGTGCTGGAAAGAGAGTCCAGAGAGTAAGAACGCTAGCAAATAGAATTTTAAAGTTTCCATTCTTGATCTGTTAAAAGATGGACCTGAAATAACCAAACTGACTTAATCAGCTCAAGAGTAGAAGTAGAATAAAACTAGGGGGGAAAGGGGAGAGGAGTGAGCATCCACAGAAAGAGTTTTAATTACACTGTAGAGATATCAACATTACATCTAAAAGTGTCAATGTAAATGAATTGCTGCAATCTTGTAAAAGCTACTTATTTCCACCACTTCAGAGAGAGTACTTTCAACGAAAAGGATCGATATATTAAAGGGAGATAAATGGGAACAATTGAAAAAGAAGATTTCATACTGACCTTTTCCCACATGTTTTCCTTAAGAGACATTTAAATAAGAATAGACTAATTGTAGTACACTACCTATCCAGGAATGGCATTTGACATATTACAAAAGGGTATAATAGAAAAGAATCACCAAAACGACTGAAGCATCTATCAGTATTCCAGATAATCCAAGTAGTAAGGTTGCGATTGTCATATGAGGATTTGACCAGTCCATTTAACTTTAATCTTCTTGGGGATTTCATTCGCTCGTGGAGAACTGACAAAATATTCCTTCCCAGGATATGGGGGAAAAATTAATGAGTATAAACAAACCAACTTGCTGTTGTCAGTTCTCATCCCCTTTCAACCGTCTAAGAGTGTCACCGTTGCTATAACTGCCTGGTTCCCAGCAGTGCCTTAGCATAGCAGTAAAAAAGTTCTAACGTACCTTCCCCTCAATTAGTTAGTATGACCATCAAAAACACGCATATTTACAAGTATGTTTTGGTTACCCAGCATTGCTGGTAAGCTCAGCAGCTCTCTGTCTCATCATCTCCATCACAGCAGCTCTTCGCCGCGAGTCAGACTGCTGCTGCAGCTTCCTCAAATGTTCTTTTAGATCTCTGAAAACATGTTAATGGAACAATTCATCACAAAATTCTCAAAATTAAATAGACAAGCAAAAGGTTAAAAAAAATAACAGGAAAAATTTATTAGTGACAACAGAAGTTCAGTATACCTGCAGCGTGGTACGTGACACTGTGATTCTTTGCAAGCTCGAGCATGAAGTTGAAGAAGATACCACATTCTCTTACACAGAACACAACCTCCCGATGCACGAGTTTTGCAATGTATGCCATGACGGAAAAGACCCTTCACTTTACGACAATTGGGGTACTGGCACTGTGCAGAACGGCAATGTGACGCATGGACCAGAAGATCAAGCATTTTCCTGAGCTGTAATATCAATTAAAGAATGGGTTATGTATGACAAAGATAATGTGTATGATCAAGAAGGCTTTTTCTAAGAAATAAAATTAAGAAAACCAGTTCATATCAGAGCCAGTGCGCACTAAATAAACCTTAAAGTTTTATTTAAGAAGAAAAAAAGGTAATAACAGTAATCCAGGACTGTGTGCCTTTAAATTTTGAGTCTTGGTATCCTGGTAATGAAGTTGTGAAAACTCAAAAAGAACAAGTTTTGAAAAGTGTAAGCAATCAATTCCATCTCTGAGCAGACAGTCCCCAAATCACCAAGGCACAAACACAGTATAACAAAGCAATAGCACAAGAACAAAGAAGCAAGTCACCACAGCATACAGAATACATGTGTGTTAAGATTGGTGGTCACATTCACATTAGTATGTGTGTTTGGAATTGTATTTGGCTACAACTCTTTGTAAAACAAGTTGAATCCAAAAACTTGTTTGGGTAAGTTTTTTATGCAAACCCAATTTCAAAAAACGTTTTTGGAAGTCTTCCTACACCTTAAAAACTATTTTCAAATACAAATCCCAACAAATTTTGAAAATATACAAAAACAATGATAACAAAAAAAAATTTCAAAGGCAAAACTGTTTTTGAAAGGGTATTTGAAAATTGATCCAAACATAACTTAAACAAAAAGTATGATCACTGCCTTTGTATCATTGTTTTGGGAAAAATACAATCCTAAATTCATAATATTTTATGTGAAGTAATTGACAGCTGTATGTTCTCACCTTTTTTCGACAAATAAACCACTGTTTTAATTATTGTGCCAAAACAAAATCTAGACTTCAATAGGTAGCTATAAATGCAGCATAGAACACAGATATTTACAGACAAACAGGTGATTTAGTGAATAGTAAACAGCAAGAGTTAGATCAGAAACACTAGTGATATATGTACTCCAACAGCAAAAGATGTCATGTAGACATGTAGATGAGGATGATATTAAGCACCTGCAAAACTCGTAGTTGTCGGGCTTCTTTATTTTGTGCATCACGATCAGACATGGATGGATGATTTGTCAACTTATGGGGATGCTCCCTTACCCCATCCCTTTGATAGCAAGCATTACAAACACCATAGTCAGGGCAAACTTCACAATGCCAACCTTGACCAGTTTCAATATCAAGATAACATATATTGCACGTTATAACATATGCTGGAGCAGTTGGGTTGTGAAGATGATAAAGGACCATCATAGAAGAATGTTTGGCCCGACGCAATGTGTCATACTGATAGTGATTGCCCTGACAAAGACTCAAAAATGCTTGCCTAGTGTCAAAAAATTCACTTTCAAGAATCTCATCCTTGTCTTTTGTATCAGCATTTACATCCATGATTTCAATCTGAGGGAAAATTAATGCAATGTAAATTAAAAAGGAGGTCCACAAGTTATAAAAAATTGCAGCTATACGCATTAGCAAACGTAAAAGATGAAGATCATAGATACCAATCACATAGGTATCAATCAGTCCTTACAAGAAAAGGAGGAAAAAATTGAATAATAATAATGGCTCTTTTTCTTTTCTTTTAGGAAAAATGGAAAGAAAGAAAAAATGCTTTAGGAACTTACAGGATGGAGCACATGCTTTTCCCTCTGATTGATAGGATGTCTCTCTCTTTCTTCGCGTTTCTGCTCTGCTTCATAACACCTGCAGCCACCCAAAAAAATGTGAATATAACACACACAAAAATAGATCCCATAACCAACAGAGCCAATATTATAGAACGAGGGAAGCAATTTAGAGGGTAGAAGAATGGTGTAAAGGAGAATGAAAAGGCAAAAATAGTCATTAGGTCTTCACTGATATGAATGAAATAGTACATCTATATTCATGGATAAATTATAACACAAACACTAGAAACACAAAACCCTATCATGACTAAATGGAAATCTAATATTTAATATTTATTTTCCAAGAAAGGGTAAAGAAAAAAATTTGTTTTTGAGCAAATTATGAAGACCATCCCTGAGATTTGCTGAAACTCAGAAATCACATTCCAGAAGCATTTGCACTGCCACAATTAAATTAAAACATCAAAATAGAAATGTGAAGAATCCTCACTTGTCACAAATCTGGAAATTTTTGCACTGGTTGCAAACCCAACGGTTTCCAGATACCATTAGAATGCAACAGTGAGTGCATGCATGCTGCAAATGAACCATTATAAAATCTTCCTTCATTGGGCTTATGGTTTCTCCAAGCTGGAAACACACACAAAAAAAGGAGGGAATTTCAGTTATGAATTGGCAGGTGTGTCTGGGTGTTATATCCAATAATCCCAAAAAACAATTGCCATCCAAGTTATCTACTCCAAACACAACACAATTCTCAACCAAAAAAATTAGGAATAGAAATTACTTTGTGCATTAGTAGCAGATCCTTTGATGCGTTACCAGAGAGATCAGACTGCCCGGATGCTTTTAAAGCCCTCTTTGTTATGGTCTTTTTGGTTGTTCCTTTCTTATTCAACTTTTTCCCATCTTCTTCCTGATTGAGTTGATAAATAAGATCCTCCGCAGCACCTGGCCAGTAGTCACCATCAAAGTACGGCAGCCTAGCTGCAGTCACTTTAGCCTTGCATTCACCACCAGATACAAAGAAGTGGTCGTATAGAGTAGTGAGGTCAACTACAATATTCTCCTTCGAAGCTTTTCTAAGCATTGAAAGATACCTGTAATTGAAAGACATTTAGACATGCAAAACTTGAGTCAAATTATAGTAAATTTGGGTGTATAAGGGTAGCTAGTAAAACAATTGAGCAAATATGCAGAAAATTATTAGCTAACCATTCACGGAGCTTGTCAGATTTAGGTGTCTTTTGAATTTCTGGGTGACAATATAATATGTAATCCTCACCCTTCAAGGGGGGACATGCCCATATATAACAACTGGTAAAACCACGTTTCTTACAATATTCAAGATATCCAATCTGAAATGGCATCAGTCATGAAGGTTGTCAGCAGACTAAAAGACAAACTGAATGCAACCAGATATCAAACATATGAATTTAAGCCTGATAGTTACCAAGATTTCGTGGTAAACAAATGTTCGGAGAGCCTCTCCAGTCACAGCTTTAACCTCAGGCAGGAAATATTTAACAGAATCCAGATATGAGAGATAGACACGACGCTGGTTTGGAAAATGACATTCAGATCCAAATTCTTGAACATACATGCCAAATAGGCATACTTCTACACCCTCAATCTTTTGAAACAATAATACTACCTAGAATGCAGAAAGAATCAGTTGTTAGATTAAAGCCATCATCTATTATGCCCAAAGAAGGATAATTCATTCAATAGCATTTAACCCAATGCCAAAAGAAAAGAACGAGAAAAATAAAGTTTATCTTCCAACCTTTGATTTATAAGGGAACTCAGTTGGATAATTCTCTTCCCGAAAAATTTCAAGAAAACGCTGCTTCACTTCTAACTTTTTATCAACCGATGAAACAACCCTAACGACTAGTGATTCTGCTCCAGGAATCTAACAATGCAAAAATACATTACAATAAAGTAGTTAGGTAAAAAGCCAGCATCTTTTGCAAAGATTTGTCTACAGAAATTCCTCTATATATCTAATATTATCTACAGTTGTCCAAAAAAATCTCCTACACAGCAAATTCAAATTTATATATGCTCTGTAACATCATAAGCATGTCGTAGAGAAATTATAACGCATACATACATATATACACACACATATATATACATACATACATACATACATACATATATAGTCATGCATGTGTGTATGTGTGAAGCTCTATATATAATATGTGTGAGTGTTTCAGGGGTGAACAGAATAACCAACCACAGCATTTCACAACTAGCATTTCATACACAAATCCTGGATAAAGATTTGGCAATTAATTTCAGTACCATCGAGACCAAAGCATTTGTTAGCTAAACATAACTTGTTCGTTTGTGTGAGTGCTTCAGGTGTGAACAGAATAACCAATCACATCATTTAACAACTACCATTTCATAGATTTGGCAATTAATTTCAGTACCATCAAGACCAAAGCATTTGTTAGCTAAACAGAACTTGTTCAGTTGCTAAATCGGACTTCAAATTTATACATACTGAAAAAATATACTTTCAAAAGTAAGAGTCATGCTATACATCTTACAATAAACTCAAAAGTATGTTTCTATGATAATAGCCCCAGCATATTGTATACCGCAAGTAACATAACCCGGTACTTATGTAATGATATGCCTTTATGCCACCATTTCAACATAATTAGACTTGAGTCTCTAATAGTAAAAATAATACTGACCTTGCAAATTAAAAATAACAAGCTCTTAACATTGTCAAAAAAGAATATAACACATTAACTATCATTAGATAAAACATCATCACCTCATCATAGCTTTTTCCTTGAACTCTTGCCCTCTCTTGTCTTTCATGCTTCAGTTTTCTAAACAATCGCTGCTCTATATAGTCACTAAGGACTGTTCGAGGTAAATCTTTGGCCCCAAGAACAGCACTTTGTGGCAAGGGTTTACGCTCTCCCCCTTCAACTTCTTGTGTGTAGCAATTAGGGCAAGTGTATTCAGCTTGACCACCATCATTTCTTCTACCATTGAATAAAGCACAGATCTGATGCTGCCAAGCTTCACACTTGTCGCATTGTACCCACTACAAAAGCATTTAAGATGAAAAGCATAAGAATAATTCTTCTCAAGCAACAAAGCTATGTAAATGACTCAAACGAACATACCCATTCTTCAGTCTCCTCATCATTTTTCTTCTTTTCTAACCGTGCTTTTGGAATGGCATTCCCATCAACCAAAGTAGTGTCACCACGAGCCTCGTTGTAACATGGTATGCAAAAGCAATGTCGTGTGTCACCAGCTCCATAAGTATAATACATTGCATTACGTTTGATACGAGCGCCACATGGTGTACAATATATAGGGGGTGGTTCAAATGTAAGTTTCTCAACAGCACACAACTGACAGGAATTCTCACTCATAGAGTGCTCCATTGCTTGATTTTTCTCTGCCTTTGTCTTACTCTGCCAAGTGAAAGAAATTACTATTTGAAAATGGATTCTTTGATTATCTAGATAGGATAAACAGCAGTAGCTTCCCAAGTGTGGATTAAAAAGAAAAAACCTAGACAAAGATAACAAAATTTACATTCTTCCTTATTTTGTTACTTTTTTGCAATTAAGGATTTCCTTTTACATTAAAAAAAAGCAAAAAATATATAAATAAATAACATGTGCAGGAAATAAACTAACATTACCATCTACAAATAAAACCAATCAAAATGCCAAATGCTACGAAAGATGAAAGAATTGCTTAACAGACAGAAATAACTAGTATCCTATAAGATCATACATCAATTTAAGAAACCATTCTTTTAAGCCCATCGGGCATCAACCAAGAAAAGTGAGAACTAAATTAGACATTAGACATCATTAGGGGTGGACAAAATACCGATGGACCACAATGCACCACAGAACCACACCACACCTAACAGTGCAGTTTCATTTTCTCACAAACCTAAAAGCTGGCAGTGAAGTGCAGCTTGACCGGTGCCGCACCACATAGGTATATGTTTAAAAAAATTATATTTATACATAATTTTAATGTAATAAAATTAAATTATGGTTTTATGAGAAATAAAACATAAGTTGCATAAAACTCTATGATTTGTATTTTTCTAAAAAAGATTTTTTTTGTGTGCGTGTAATTTTGTTTATTGTTTAATACCATTATTATGCTAAAATATTGTAGAAATAATAAGTTTATATTGTTATATCATTATTGATTATAAATAAACAATTTAAAGTTAGTAAAAATCCAATTTTTACTTTTCTTGGTAAAAGAGGAGGGCAAATGAAATTAGTTCCATTTTGTTATTTTGCAGTTTTAGAACTGTGTTTTCTCAGTTATGCGGTGTGTTTCTTAGGAATGCTAAAAACCACACTGCACCCACTCCTAGACATCATGGTAGCAGGAAATTGGAAAACAAATAAAAAGAATTTGTTTAGCTGAACTTCTATCGCAGATGGCTTTGCTAGGGTGAATTTGATGAGAACAGCCAAGAGAGAGGGAGAGGGGTATGGCTCTTGAAGCATCGGGTGTATCTCTTATTTGAAGCCTCCATTTTTCCATTAAGAAGTGACATTGAGCAGAATGCATTTCTTAACCAAAAGGACAGTTAAATAGATATTAAATTAGTTTTCTTCTTATAGCTATGAGACTTGAGTTGGGTTCTGTACGAGATTGTTTCCATCAATCATGTCCTATTTATTTTGAAGGGTTTGTAAGATACTTGAGAGGAATAGCTTATGCAAAATTTTGTTTGGGGAAGCACTACTGCTTCTGGTCAAATGTTATTTTAACGTTTTTCTTATTTCCTCTTTTGCAACACTGTCTGATAGGCATCTGGCCCACCATTTACGCATTTGTCTAGCTTAATGAAAATTTGTTTATAATTATAAAAGAAATTTGTGATATAGGTCTCCATCATTAACTTTATAACTCCCAGCTTTCATACCACATGTTACTGTAAAAAAATGTAGCAAGTACCATAATTTTGAAACCGCACACTACTTGTTGGCGTTTTCCATTCTATATCAATAGAAGTATATGGGCCCTAAATTAAAAACAAATCTATTTTACAAAAAGAGAAGAGTTCTGTCATTTACCTGACCAACCCACCGCCTAAGACCTTGTATGTGCTCCCTAACCTGCTCCGGGGTGAATAATTCAGTCAACGAAACTCCCTTTGCCTTTAGCTTCCCGGACTTGGTTCCAGTTGCATTTTCCACTGCATGTGTCCCACTTTCCTGCTTTGCTGCTTCGTCCACCTTCTCAACTTTAGGGCTTTCTTTCTTGTATAAAATAATGGGATCATTACATGTTGAAGAATTTCCTTCAGCCTGTTCGTTTCCAATATCAATAGCATTATCTTTGAACTCACCAAAACTCTCTTGTGCAGAACTTTGAGGATCTTCCATTTTCACTTCATTAAATTCAGACTTAACAGGCACACAACTCTCAACTTGTTGGTCGACTTGTCGAACATCCTGGGATAAGGGGGTTTCACTCACCACAGAAACTGTTGCATCAGCACACTCACTCTCAGGAACAAGAGACTGGGACATATTTTCTATCTTCATTCGTTTCGTTGATTGAATATCATCTGAATTTGCACTAACTTGGGTACATGTTAATACCAAACCAGCTGGAGCCTCACCATTATCATAGGGTTTACTATATCCACTAACTGAACTGAGCAAACCAGATCTAACTGCACTAATGCGTGCCTTATTCATGTGCGACTGCAAATAATTATGTACGGGGACACAAACAGGGCAATCTGAAGCCTTGCAATTCTTGTGATGATGAATCAACCTCTTGGTATGATTACAACGAGGATAATGGCATTCAGATAAGTTGCATTTTTCAAGATGCCGCCACAGTCTTTGAACTATAATACAGTTTAGTTCTTGACATTTACCCTCAGGAGCCTTGCATTGGCGAGCATGACGCAAGAACAGAAGCCATCTCTGCTGATTTCGAAACTGATGCTCTTGATCCATATTAGCAGATTTACACCTTGGGTCAGTTGCTCTGCTTGGAGCACTTCTTGGAGTAATAGGCTGAGAAACGATGGATCTCTCTGATGATAAATTATTGCAATGAGCTTCATCCTGACAAGATATCCTCTGACGAAAGTCTTCTTGTAGATGCTTCTCATAGGATAAGTTACTGGGTATGTGGTTCCTGTCCTGATATTGTGGTTGCCACTGGCCCTGCAATAGTGTTTCTGATTGAGTACCGTGAGGGAGGCAGCCCAAGTCATTATTTAACTCTGAGGTTGACTGCTGAGGATGGAAAAGTTGTTTTGTTTGCTGCGAATTTTGAGACAGTGATGCATCATGCTGACCCAGAGGAACAGAGATGTGCTGAGCTCCCGTCAGATGGCCTTCAGAAGAGTTCTGTTGAAACTGGTTTGGCATCTCAGAATGTTGGAACTGTTCTGAAACTTGGGAGTGCATAGCTTCATTGTGGTGTTCCACTCCCGGTTCTCGCTTCACTTGACTGCTGAGATTAGCTGTCAACTGAGTCTGTCCAAAAGCATCACTGTTTAACAAATGCTGGGGTTGCTGGTTTTGCTGCTTCAGTTGCCATTGCTGTTGAATGCACTGATGCGGCTCTTGCTGATATTGCTGCTGCTGAAACTGATGCGGCTCTTGCTGATATTGCTGCTGTTGTTGAGAATGAAGGAGATTGTCTCTAGAAGATGGTGGAGACTGGAAAGCTATCTTTTCTGCTTGATCCATAGGTTGAGACTTTATATGAGCAGCTTGATGAGTAGTGTGCACATTTGGTGGCATAGAGTTTATTTTGGATTGAAGTGGCAAGCTAACTGAACTCAAATTCTGCGAATTTATCATTGATCCAACAGATGTAGCAGCATTATAATAGTTCCCTGTTGCAAAAGGATCAGCAGAGCTCATTCCAAATCCATCACCTGATCAATTGTTGTTTGTTTCAACAAAAAAAAAACTCTGATATAATTAAGCTAATAATAAATACGCCTTCTCATATATTACACAAGAAAGATAAGACTCGCGAAAGTTAGATATGCAAAAAGAAAGCAGGATAAGTTAAGCATATAACATGAGAGAGAGAGAGAGAGAGATTACTCTGATGCAGATCAAAGTGTTGCTGTAAAGGCTTGGGTGAATTACCGTAAACAGTGGCAGTCAGATAGTTATCAGAGGCACAAGGTTCATTTGCAACAGGTAGATTACTGCCAGTCAACCCTAACCCACCGTTCAAAGCCCCATTTGAGAACCCATATGGTTTCTGCTTAAAGCTAGGCTTCATTCCAGCACCCATTTGACTGCTGAAGTTATGCATTGTGCGGCTATTTTGACCACCAGTATGCTGCTTTTGCTGTTGGGCCTGGGAAACCATAGTAGAATCCACAGAGGAAAAGCAAACACCACTATTAGAAGGTTCCATGTAAGAATGACTATTATTGTTAATAAACCCAGGAGTAGGAATCATTTGGCTGGTAATTCTTTGTGCACCCATTGAACACATGTTTCCTCCAGAACCAACAGAAAAATTGGCATGAGATTGCTGGTATCCATTAGTCACAGAACCTGCAAAAACAGATTCTATAATACAGCTTATGTGTACTTTTTTTATTTCATTTAATAAAATAAGTATGCTTACTATTCCTGTCACCTACTACCCCTATTAAAAATTTCATAAAGGACTGCTATCATGGAAGAACAATAGAACGCACCATGTATGCCGCTGGTTGACAAAGGGTTTCCCATGTTAACAGGATTATGTGCATTGCTGCTACATCCACTTGGAGCAATCATTGGTGTATCCACAGAAGATGCAATGATCCTATTTGAATTCCCATTGTGTGACATACCAGGAGTTGGTATCATCGTACTAGAAGTAGAGGCACAACTAACAGCTTGTGGATATTGCCGATTCTGATTATTCATGGGCAAGCCACGCTTGAGAACGTCATGCAAACGGCTTGGCAAAGTATCAAGGTTCATATAATCCTCCTAACATGAGATAAAGAAAAATCACCCAAAAAAACCTTTTTGACTTAAATTATTAGAACTGAAAACTCTCAAGGACTAACTTGAATGCTAAGGCACCAACTTCAAGACAAAAAACTATAACAAAAGCGACATTAACATATAGAACAGATAACGAAAAAGGGGAAAAACAAAAACCTTTGTGCGAGCAATTTTATATAGACACTCCTCTAACTTCTTGGCAATATCACCTAATTTTTTTCGCTGCATTTCATCAATTGGCTGTGCCTGTCGGTGCTGTAAGAAATCAAAGCTGGGAAAAAGAAAGTGATAAGCATTCAGTATCATAGGATAAACAATCAGACAATTATTAACAAGAAACTACCAGATAGTCAAATGATTTTATGAGCAAACAAACTACATATTGGAAAAAAAATTCATTGAAAAGGAAAGATATCTAGAAACTCTAACGGCTCATTTGGTGACCATTGTACAGTATCTAAGAGGATAAACAAAATCAAATAAAATTGTATAGCATAAATTTGTATTGGTAAAATTTTGGATTAAAGGTCTCATAACTATAAGCCAAACAGTGTTGGGTAAAATTTCTAAATAAACTAGTCAACTGTCTAAAAACAAATGGTAGTAGCGACACTGAAACTATAATGATGCTTGGGTATGGTCACATCTTTACATTTAGCATATCTTGACAATTGTTTGTAATTATGATTACTGAAGGGAAGCCAATGGATTTCACAATGTACACCCGTTAACATATTTCACAATTATTAACATATTCCAGCAAGATGAAGTACCAAGCTATTTCTGCAAGTATTGATTCATCCATTCCATATATCAAGAAGGTAACAGTAGTTTCACTTTTTATCAATCACCCAAAGGTATGACTTCGTTTCAAAGAAGCCTAACTCCAACGAACATTAGCTCTTGAACTTGTCCTTTTATAGATGGAGTGTATGTTAGGTTGACTTTGTGATAACTACCAATTTCGAACTTTAAAAGTGCATTGATGAGCTATGCATGTTATTGAAAGAAAAAGAAAAGGCCTTACATTTTCTCCTGTATAAATGTTCGCGCTCTATTAAGCTCAGAGTCTATGGGAATTTTTGTACGAGAATGACCCTGGGGTAAGTGTTGCATCTGGGAAGGGAGTGCATTACCATTCTGCTGGGACAAAACTGGAAATTGGGTACCTTGATTAGGTACCTTCCCTGATATCTGTCCAGACATATGTGCCTGCAAATTCATCTTTAATTCACAGTGTTCCCTCCTACCATAAAGAGCTGCATAGATTAGAAACGAAAGCAAGCTTGATCTGAAAATACATGTTCCAGTAGTGAATAACCCTCCGCAATCTTCAAACTGGATAGACCAAGCATGGAACCCTGTATAGACAAAGAGAAAAAGGAAAAGGAAAAAAAACTGAAATCATATATGTTTCTGAATTGGCCTTTTGCTCAAGAAGAGCTATTAAAAAAATCATTTGATTTAAACAAGGGATGGTTTTTTTTAAATCTTCTTGGCACACCAAAATGGCGAAGTTGGAGCAAAAGCAATGCCATCTAATGAAGTGAATGGATAAACCCGAAAATTCAAGTTGAAAATTAAAAAAAGGAAAATCAAACTACTAACAGTTTGGATCGTACAATAAACCTGATGGAGTAATTACTCATTGGGCAACTACAGTAATTGTGCGACTGAACTGAAATGTAATTATAGTAAGATAGCCTAATTGCAATAAATTGAATCAAATAAGGGAAACAAAGCAAAGCAAAAAAAACCCTAAAATACAAATTAAAAAAAAAGATATTAAGCAAAGACCGAATCACCAAATAAGTTTAGGGGTTTGGAAGTGAACCTACTCACAACAACGAAGACGATGAAATCAAAGGTAATCGGCGATTGCTTCGTCGAGAAAATCAGAGAGCTAAAAAAAAGAAGGTCGCTTTCGAAACCAAGCCCCAATTTATCAGGCGCACATGTGAAATAGGCACGAGTGAAGCGGATAACCGAAACCTTGAAAGATGGTCGAAGCTAAGTGTTCAACGCCAACCCGAAAGCCGAGAAGAGGAAGAAGGCAAACACAAATCGGATTCGATTTTCCATCAACGTACGACGGTGAATTATAACAAATTTACGGTAATAGTTATAATTAATAAAAGATTTTATATGATTATTGAAGAAAAAAAAGATTTTACATGAAATAAGCAGCTGCAGTAATAATAAATATAATAATAATGATAAAGAATAAGCACTTATATAAATGTAAATGATAATAACATAATAGAATAAATTGACGAAAATATTTGAAAAATCAAAATATATGATTTTAAAATTTATAATAAAAATAACACATCGATAATATTAAATAATATTTAATAAACAATATTTAACATAACTTTGTTTAATTTTAATAACATTAAATATAAAATGATGTTTAATTTTTTTAAATTTAATTAAAAAAATATGAATTAATTGGGTATTATTTTATGTCTATAAATTTTAAAAATTATTTTTTTCTTATTTTTTACAATATTTTTACATAACAAATTTTTTTATTCTAATTTATCCTATTTTTGTTTTATTTTATTTTTATTATGTATTAATAAAATCACCTTAAATTATACAATTAGTAATAACAATGGTAGTGATAATATTAATGACATATTTACCAAATGAAAATTGAATGGATTATTCTAATTCATGTTATTTTATTTTTAAATTGCATTGGCAAAGAAAATATAGTTGTTTCCAAGTTAATATTCTTTTTATTAAACTTAAGGTGATGTTTGATAGGTAATAATGAGAATGAAAATGAAATTATTTACACATATTTTTATGTTTTGTTGTAGTATAGATTAATAACGAAATAGAAATAATTCTTAAAAGAAAATGAATATTATTCCACCATCTCTTAATAAAATTGTTATTTTGCTTTCATACTCATTGTATAAAAAAATTATTCTAATTTTGTCCTCAAATTCTAAACCATAAAACATAAATCATATATCTTAAACTCTAAATCCTATTTAAACCTTAAATCATAAATCTTTGTTTTAAAATTTTATTGTGTGATATGGTTGATCAACAATAGGACTTCACTATCATCTATTATTAATTTGTGTTATTTTGTAAATAATATGTTAAAAAAATTATCAAAAATATTTTTCTAGTTTTTAATTTTTTTTATATTAAATAATATTTTAAGTAATAATTATTTAAATAATAATAATTTCAACATTAGACAAAAAATAATAATTAACATTATTTAAATTTTACTAAAAATAAGATGTTATTATAATATGTATTATTTTTCATTTTATTCCAATTATAAATCAAATAATACAATACTATTTTCTTATTTGATTATAATAGTCAAATCAAACACTATAATATTAATGATGTTTTTTTTACATTTAACTTCGTTATCATTATCATTTTCATTATGCCAATCAAATATAACCTAAATTCATTCTC
Organism: Hippophae gyantsensis; assembly: GCA_030763125.1. Lineage (NCBI taxonomy): Eukaryota > Viridiplantae > Streptophyta > Magnoliopsida > Rosales > Elaeagnaceae > Hippophae > Hippophae gyantsensis. Next base: position 42,828,413 of record CM061036.1, read on the forward strand.
AACTCTTATCTTATTAATTCCATTTTCTTAGCACGTTATTTTTTTGTATTTTAAAATTTGATAAATTTATTCTTATTTAAATTTAACAATTATGTTAATACATTTTTTTTACATATTACATTAGTCATATATATTATTTTATTATTTTTATATAATATTTAATTATTTATCAATCATTTTTCTTTCTTTTTTTTGTTTATTTATCGACCATGCAGTTAACTTACATTTTATACTATAAAAATTCTTATTTGAAAGATACATTATATTTTATTAAAAATATTATTTTATTTATATAAAATATAATATTATCAGTTGTTCAATATATGAAAAATAAAAAAAGAGCTAATATTATAATTGAATTTTGATATTGTTTTCATTCTTTTTAATTATAATTCAACGTATTTACTTTCCCAAGTCACAAATAATAGGAACATGTTTTCTACTTATTTTGACTCCGAAAAAGAGAAAAGAGTTACTAAACAATAATAAATATAATAGTATTAGGTATTTATACTCCTTTTTATTTAAATTGAGTCACATTTTGATTTTGTCCACAAATTTATAAAGTATAATTTAACTTTTATATTGTTATACATTATTGATGAATTTTTTTATCAACATTATGTAAAACGTGAATTTATAAGATAAAATAAGTCGTTAGGATCTTAAACTAGAGTGAAAGATAATAATCTTTAACTCTCTGATGTCAAGTCAATATTGAGATTGGTGGAGATAGAGATCTTGCTTTATGATAAAAAAGAAATATAGTGTTTAATTATATTTGTGATGTGATATATTATTTATGTGTACAGTAGTGAATATATAAGAAATATAGTTTATTTGATAAATATTTATTACCAATGTAAATAGACTTATTGTAATGTCATAATTATTTCTTCATAATTGTCTTTTTAATAAATTGAAGAGATAATTATTAACTATTTATCTCTTTATTGGGATCATTTGATCACTCAACACTTATAGGGTTGACCTATAGAGATTTTTATTAATTTAGATAATTATTTATTCGGCATATGAGATATACTAAATTATACCCAAAATCATCACCTATATTTTATGGGCCTTAATCAAATGGATAATAAGTCATGATTATAAGTATCTAATTTCGTGACCTTTCTAGTCATATTAGCAATATTAGGCCTATTTTTATGCATTGTATTACATGTCTAAGTGAGAGATTTTGTGTCATGTATATAGTTTAAAACATATGTGTCAACTTCTTATTATTGTGATGTTTTTGGATTTTCAATTGGACTATTAGTTAGAAAGTTATTTCAAAGTCTATTCTGACACTTTACAAAGTTAACACAGAGGTTACATGGTGCCTTCACGTATTGGTCATGCCTTATAGACTTTTCAATTCTATATAAAATTAATTGTATATAAAAAATGTGAGAGAGATACGACTTCCTAAAGTACATGAAATATCGTTGTTAATTGCATTATATCATTTAAGAAATTGGAAGTTATACTTAGGTATTTTTCCTGCTAGATCTTTTTACCCTTGAGTGTGTGCCGAGATGAACGTTTGTTGAAGTAGACTCCATGAGTTGGTGCCCAAGTGGAGGTGTGACCGACGAGGTATTCACTGGCAAAGTCATGGTCGATGATGTCTTAACTAGTGATGTCCTCGTTGGCAATGTCCTAAACGAATATGTCTTGGTCGGTGATGTCTTAGCCAGTGATGTCTTGGCTAGTCCATCCCTGGTTGTGGTCTTCTAACCAATAAAGTTTAATCAGGGATGTTTGACCCGAGTAATGGGCATGACCCGTAGGGTGATGCGATACTTATTTTCTTATGGTGTGTTAATCATTATTGTGTCAGAAATCTATGGTATCTTTATTGAAACCCTTAAACCTAAGTTTTCATTTTTCATTATTTAGGAACCCAAAACAATTATTATACCTAAGGTTTATTGTCCAAACTAGAGCTGCCCTTTTAAGGTCTTTGGCTAATTAAGGAACAATAAAAATCATGTTAAGTTATTCTTTATATTAGTTGTAATCTATAGCATATAAGTTATGATTATGATATGTTTTATCTATAACGTAACACACACAACTTCTATGGGTTATTAGGTGGACTAGCCTTTAAAGAGAAGAGCTTATATGTCGAGATGATTTTTATTCCTGGCCTTGCTAGGAATGCATGCCTTATTGGGGCACCGAAGGCCTCATATACTCCATGAAGTTTAGGTAGTTCAATCCTTAACAGTATCGCATTAAGGGTCTCTAGATATTTTTATAGTTGGGAAGGCTCAAACCTACTTATTGATTTGCTATTGGAACTTTTTTATCTTGCCGAATCCTCCAAGTGTGGTCATACATGGTCTAAATACTTATAAACACAAATCTTATTAGAATAAAAGTATTAGTGAAGCATTGTTCATCATTTTTCATAGTAGGACATTGTTCTTTTCTATATGGATTCCATATATATAGCATCATATGGCATTTTTTTCTTTTCAAGGCTACTATTGCATTTGGAGCCTTATGATGAGATGATACGTAGAGACGACGACCCTAACATTGTACAAAAATGACCTTTTTAAACTTATATTGCAAGCCTTCCTAGACCACGTTCATCTCTTGTGTGTGTGACATCTAGGCATTTTTTGAATCTAATAACTTAGGAAAAGTCATAATATACCTTGAACTTGATGTATATTTTCCACCAAAGTGCATGTATTTGGATGGCTTATGGTTCGATGTTTGGGTAATCTTAATTTGCGTACTTGTGGTCTTATTTTATGTCTAAACCTTGTTATGTGTGTGTGAAAAGTTTCTAAGTTAAAGTGATTTGTTGGACTATATGTGTTAGATTTCTACCTATATTTACTTTTTAGCGATGAATTTTTTGTCTTTTAACTTTAACTAAATGTCAATATTGTACGAATTCTTAAAACATAGCACATTTTTTTTGCATTTTTGTAAATTTTGGACTACTCATCAAGGAATCGATTACCATCATTAGTGAGGTCTAAACGAGGCTTTAGCCAAATGACTAAGAGGATCATAAAAATATTTAACTCGTATGTGTTTATATCTTGAGAGATGAGTACAAAAAAGGCATAGGAGACAAACAGACTTAAAACTATTAAATGAATAACTAATCGTATATGGTAAGGTTTTCTATATGGCCATAAGGGATGATAAATCCTTTTGGGATTACTAATTTGTACGTGGCTACTTGGTTGGTCCTTACTCACGTTGTTCTCAAAATACAATATTATGAAGAAGTTGGTAGTTGAAACAGGTTTCGAAAACCATTGTTCACCGATTATTGATAGCATAAATGTTACACGAATGGCTCTTGAAAGAAATAAAAATGAAAGCCAACAATGTAAATAACAAAAGGATAAATATCCATCGAAAGATGACATATGTATATTTATAAAGAATAAACAATTGCATAACTGCCACATACATTCATCATGGCATATACTTCATATAAATTTGCTTAGTGAGCATTAACTTATTAATATGTGTTTTAACATTTTTTTTCAAATGATGAATACTAATCCTATATGACAAAGAAGAAACAACATGTGATATGATAACTAAGTGGTTTCAAATCAAGATACCTTTAAAATGTCATTAAATTATCTTTCTGATGGATATTTTTTAAATAAATAAACTTCTATTATTCAATTCATGTACCTTAAATAATTTATAATAAACCTATTTGCCTTACAAATGGTAACAAAGACAAGGTTTTGAATATTTCTTTAGACATCTTGGACTACTAAATCATACCACTAGAATGTAAGGATTGTATTAATTTTTAAAACAATAGCACATTTTTTTATTTTTATTAATTTTTGACTACTCGTCGAGGTCTTATTGATTATTATCGATAAGACACTAGCGAGGATCATGAAAAGATTATAAAATAGCCACGAATAAACCATTTTTTATTTTATTTCAAGGTTTTTCCTATATTTTTACAAAGCATTATATCATAGGTGTTCTTTACACTTTTACAAAATTCTTTATAGCCTGATTTAGGATAAGTACTCTATTTGTATTTCTTTTTTGCTACATAATTTAAGTAAGTAATTCCTGATTTTATTGCATTAAATATAAATTATGAATATTCTATGTGATTATGTGAATTTATAAATATGGTATATGCACCTGAATACATGTTATTTTGAAATATTTATATCACGCATAAGTATTGAAATGTTAAACACATCTTAAGAACATGAAATAGAATAACAATAAATTACCATAAATACATGGAATAAAAATATTTAAAATTTGTGTTTGGTTATATCTTTAGGGTTGATTAGGAAAAGGATGTGGAGGATCGATAGACCCACCAATATTAAATGAATGAATGATCATATGTAAGAATGTTCTCCGTATGACTGCAAAGGACGATATGTCTTTTTGTGATCATCGATATGTGTCATGATTTGATTGGTCAACATTCATATCATGCCCTAAATATGATATTATAAATAATCCAATAATTGAAACAAGTTTTAAAAATCATAGTCGATTAATTACCAATAACATAAGTATCACACAATAGTCTTATCATATAAAGAAATGGAAACTAATGAGAACAACAAATGAATACATCAAAAGAAGACATATGTATATTTATGAAAAATATCATGTATATTCATCATGATGCATAATGTATACAAATTTGGTTACTAAGTATTAACTCATTCATATGTATTTAACATTTGTTCATATGATAAATAGTGATCCTAAACAACAAAAAGGAGACAATCTATGATATTATTACAAAATTTATAGTATTTTTTATATTTCCAACCCAATATACTATTACTAAAAAATATATTCTTATCGATCATAAAAGAATAATCTTTTACAATAGTATAATATTTTTTAATTTTAATTTTATTAATTAATTCATAATAATTATTATATTTAATAAATTAATTAATTATATGTTATTATTTAATTAATTATAATAAATTTAAAATTATATTTTTAGTAAGAAAGATAACAAATTTATTGGCTATAATTTTATACTTAATATTTTATTACGTGAATTAAAAAATTATATTACATTTAATTGAAAAAATACAATAATTAAAGATTGATATTAATATTTTAAATAAATATATTTATCCTATAAATATTTAATTAATATATTTCGAATTATAAAATGATATTTTTAATCCTTCATTTATCTATATTAAGTAAGAAAATATTGAAATTGAGTATTTTTATATATCATCGTCTTAACTTCTCATTTATGTTTATTTTTTTAAAATTATAATGTATTTTTCATATAAATACTACGAAGTTTTTAATGTTTAAATAGTAATGAATGTAAGGTAAGTTTTTTTTATTAATTCTGTATTATATATTTTATTAATAAAAAATTTAACAATATTTTTAATCAATAAAAAATAATATAAATTAAATAATATTTTTATATTTTAAAAAAATAATAATAAGCATGAATAATATTGTTAGGGGTGAACATGTCAATTTTGGTTGATTTTATCACAAAATAAAAACTTTACTAACATTGATGAATTTTTTTTAAAAATATTAAACTGAAATCGATTGAAATATTTGAATTACCGATCCAATCATTAATGGACTAAGAGTATAGTTTGATAGGTCAATTTTATTTATAAAATATAATAATTTTTTTACTAGTTATTAGTATTATACATAAATATTATGAATATATGCATTCATGTAAAATTCTCGGATCAAACAACAAGTTATGTCTACTTTGAATATCAATTATCAACAATTATAAATCAACATATACTCAATTAAACATGCGTCATCTCTCATACTTAATGAGAATATTATTATAAATTATAAATAATTATCAAATTTAAAATAATCTAAGTTCATATTATCTAAATTTAGAATCTCTAAATAAAAAATAAATATCGAGTAAATTTTTATATTAATAACAATAAATTTTAAAATAAGTTATTAGGAATTAAGTTAATTTTTAAGTGTTATATTTATTAGTATTAGGTTAATTGGTCATTGATTAGGCTTATGTTTGTTTTTTTCTTAAAAAAATCTTAATATTAATATATAATTATTTTTAAAAGTTTATTTTAATTTAGTTATTTTAAATATAATATATTATGTATAATTTAGTAATTAATAAATAAGTAGGTTCCGTCACAAACGATTTTTTTATACCGAAACCAAAACTAATTGATTAGGTTTAATTTATAAAATTTTCAAATCACAACCGACCGATTAAATCTTTTTTGAATGAACTTTGGTTTGGTTCGACTCAATTCAAAATAATCAGTGTTTTAGTAATTTATTAAATATGTTCATCCTTAATTATTGCTTTAAATATAACTTGATATTATTTATTGTGTAATTTTAATAATAGTATGTAAAGTTAGGTTGATTGGATTGATTGTATTGATGTTTAAATTTTTTATTTTTTCTTAAAGATTGTAGCTATTAATTTATTTTTCTTAAAACTAAATTTGATTTTAGGAATTTTGATATATATATATATATAATTAGATAGTTTTAATTTTTCAATATAATATATTAATTTAAATATTTTTATATATACCATATACATAGTATAATTATAAAAAAAGACTTAAATTATATTATAGATGATTAGGATTATATGTTAATATTTTAAATTTTTAAGTTTTTTTAAAAATAATAATCTAATAAATAAATAAATTAAATATAATAAAATTAATATATATATATATATACGTACGTACATTGATTTGGTTTTGATTGATTTTTGAAATTTAAAAACCGAACTAATCTATACTTAATTAATTTTTTAAAGTTTAAAACCAAAACAATCAAAAAATCATTAAAATCAAACATAATTAAGTAAGATTGGTTTGGTTTAATTCATGTTTGTACCGTGCTTAGTTTAGCAGATGACACAAGATATATCGAGGTATCCATGTGGGGCTTAAGGAGTTTCAACGTTGATGATCAAACTAGCTCAGATAGTACTAGTTTGCTTTCCAAGGTTTATTTCAAGGTTAGATTTTGGGTTTGAGAGTTGGAAAAAACGAAAGAAACATGTATCAAAGTATGATCACCCTATTAATCAAAAACTAATTTCAGCATCAACGTCAGAACTCCCTAAATCCCACGCAAATATTCTAAGATGATTTGTGTCATCCACTTAACTAGACACGGTAAAAACACTTAACATAGTTTTTGCATATTCTTGTATTTTAGTAGAAAACTTTAGATTCTTTTTAAGGTAATCTTTAGTACAAAACTTTCAATATTGATATAATCTCATGAGAGATGGTCTAAAATATATTAAAGTAGTGTTTCATGATCTATTATTAAGACTTATTTTTACCATTTTCATAGTATATTTGTTTAACAAAAGTACTTTTTAATTAAAAAAAATACCTTAAAATTATAATTTTCCTTCCATTTGTGTTTGGTTGGGGCTGAATGGAGAGTACGGAATGAAATCAATTACTACAGAAGAAGGAACCCCCTTTAGGAATCATGATTCCATTCCCATTTTAATTTTTTTTTCCAATTTTACCCTCACCCCAAATATAACCCCAAACTCAAATCCCCAAACCCAAAACTCAAAACCATAAACTCTAAACTCTAAACCCTAAAACCCTAAACCAAGCCCCAAAATCCTAAACCCTAAACCCTAAACCCCAAATCCCAAATCCCAAATCCCAAACCCCAAAACCCTAAACCCAAATCCCTAAACCCTAAATACCAAAACCCTAAACCCTAAAACCTAAAACCTAAATCTTGAAACCCTAAACCCTACTTAAATCCCAAATCCCAAATCCCAAATCCCAAACCCCAAAACCCAAAACCCTAAACCCTAAACCTCAAATCCCTAAACCCCAAATTCCAAATCCTAAAACCCTAAACCCTAAACCCTAAATCCAAAATCTCAAATTCTAAAACCCTAAACCCTTTTTAGAAATATAATAATTTTAATCATAAACCTTAACCCACAACTATAGCCCTAAATCCTAAACCCCAAATCTTAAATCCCTAAATCCTAAATCCCAAATACTAAACTTCAAAACCCTAAACCCTATTTAGAAAAATAATAATTTTAATAATATATTTTCTTTTTAATTAAGTAATAATTATTTTAATAATGTATTTTAACTAACGAAAAAATAATAATTAAATGACATTATTTGAACTTTACTAAATGTCCCTGTATAAGGTAATTTACAGTTTTTTTCATTCTATTTCAATGACAAACTAAACACTGTAATCTTGATTCCGAACTTGATTTTAGTGGTCAAACCAAACAACATTGTTTCCTTTCCATTTCATTCTATTTTGATTCCGATTTTACAAACCAAACGCCACCTAAAGGAAAAAATATTTTCATCATTATTCCTTCAAAAATAAATAAAAAAACCTCGTTCCTTTATAATTTACAAACTACTAAAATTTGAAGGTTTTTTTTAAAACTAAAATTCGAAGATAATACCAAAAAAAAAAAAAATCATAGGGGAAAAAGGCTCGAGAAGACTAAAATGAAATCGAGGGGGGAAAAAACCCAAAAAAAATTGCCAAATACCCATCCGGCATCTCAAACCCCAATTCAATACCATTTTACCCTAATTTTATTTTCTCCTCCTCTCACACCATAGCTGCCGGTCGAGAATTCTCGGATATTGCAGCTGGCTTAGCTCCCATTAAGCCAATAGTCTCCACACGCTATACACTGTCTCGTCGTTTGCCATAAGCTCATCTCCATATTCTTCTGTAGAATGTAAGATACTTTCTCACTCAGTTTTCGATTCTCAAATTTGGGTTGTTAGCTGTTCGTTCGAATTGATTTCTTCGTTAGGTTTCATTGTTCTTGCAAATCAAAGAAAACTTCTTTAAGTTTCATTAGATTAAGGTTACGTTTAGGTTGTCGCTATTATTATTATCAACAATAATTTTGATACTAATTAATCAAGTGTTTAAATTTAATTGTGACCTAGGGCTTCACACAATCTTGAGCCGCCCCTACATCCCTCCCACCATGGAATGCACGATGGAGGTTCCTACAGACTTGCCATGGAAAACGCTGAAGATGGGTCACGATGGTACTTTTCCAGAAAGGAAATTGAAGAAAATTCTCCTTCTAGACATGATGGGATTGATTTGAAGAAAGAGACTTATCTACGCAAGTCATATTGTACCTTTCTTCAAGATCTTGGGATGAGGCTTAAAGTGTGAGTTCTTGCTTCTTATGAATAATTGTTTCTCGTACCTTTTGTCACTTAGTTGGTCATGCTTCACGTAGTTTAGCTTCCCTTGCTGCTATAATTTTTCCGCTTGTTTTCCATTAAAGAAATCAACAAATTACAAATGCATTACTATAGAGCTTGTGGCTATATAGGTATATTCTAGATTATGGCTCCTTTATTATTGCTTTCTCTTCACATATTAGCTAATTTTGCTCCTTCTTGAATAAGCTTTCTGCAAATTGAAAACTCTATTGTGTTAAATAGTGAAGAGACAGTTTTCATTCATTTTACCATTCTCTTTCTGTCCATTAATTTATGGGGTCCAAAACAGAAGCCATGCTGTCTATTGAATCAAAGCAAGGCCCTGACGATGGGTTCTTTATTGGTAGACAAACCAAGCATAGTTGGAATCTGTAGATATTATTGATTGGAGTTGGTTGATAATATAAACTAGAACTACATTGCATAAAAAAATGTAAATTCAATTTATTGGATAGTTCATGTATCTTAGGATTAGTAAACTAAGTCACCCAGAACTACCAGGTTGTGTGACAGTTATGGGATCTCCATATTTAGGAACTTTTATGGGTGCAGTGCACCTGACACATATCCTGCACCCATGCTCGAGTCATGTGATCCTTGTCGTGTTGACACAAGTAGGAGGGGGCAAAATGCAGTGTCCATGCAACAGTGATTCTATATATTTGTTCCCTCATTGATGTATGACGTGCAAGAGGATATTAAGGAGTGATAGAAATGATGATAATTTGTAGTTATCCATTATGTGTATAGTTTAAGTTATGAATATTGTGACGTGCAAGAGAATATTAAGGAGTGATAGAAATGTCGATAATTTGTAGTTACCAATTATGTATATAATTTAAGTTATGAAAATTATGACATGCAAGAGGATATTAAGGAGTGATAGAAATGTTGATAATTTGTAGTTACCCATTATGTATATAATTTAAGTTATGAAAATTTGAAGTGCAGAGTGCAGTGGACAGCATCAGTCTCATGTAATTCAGTACAGTTAGTGTTTCAAAAGGATCTGTCTATTTTATATCTATTTAATGGGTTCTTTAAACGGAAAGTAACAAATCAATGTTGAGGGTTGTGCTCACTGAGTAGAGTCAGACTGGTTTTGGCTCAAGCAGCTTTTGGGCATTAAAGGTTGTTGCAGTTTACATTTTATTTTATATTTAGCGCACAGTGCGTATCCTGTTTACAATTATAATTTAGTGCTTATGGTCCCAAAAAAGTGGACAACCAAAAGCTTTTAGGGCTTTGGTGCCTTATTTTAGTTTGCAGTTTATAAGATATTTGGCAAAGCTGTTAATTCACCTTTGTTTTTATGCGTGTGTATAATCTTTTTGGACACTAGTCACTTAGTGCGAGCACAACAGTTAGTGGTATCGTCTAACTTATTGATGAATCAGCAATTATTATTGGACATTTTAGTTTTGCCGCAAACCTTACATTTACTCTAGAGTTTGCATTTTACTTATATGAATTAATATGGAATTAAAACTTTTACATGTTTTCAGCAAGTTTGCTGAGAGTTTATTCTGAACTATTCAGCATGATGACAATTTTGAATATTTTATAACGCAGGCCTCAAGTGACAATCGCAACGGCTATAATTTTCTGTCATCGATTTTTCCTTCGACAATCCCATGCCAAGAATGATAGAAGGGTAACTTCCTTAACATCTGAAATTCTACCCCCTTCTCCTTTTCAGTTGGTATTCCAATATTCCTGTAATAATTATTAGTGACAGTATGATGGCTTATATTCATTCAATTGACTGATTCATCAGTATCTGTGCTTTTAATATAAATCTTACAGCCTAAGTTGAGAAAATAACAAAGACTATCCCAAATAACTGATCGTTCCTCATGTCATGTATTTAATTTCTAATGTATTTTACCACTACATGCTATAAGCTTTTCTATGTCTAAGTCTAAGATACATCTGGAGCCTTGAATTAATTTGTACAATTTGATTGCTCAAGAGTATGAGTAAGTGAATGATTATATGAATAGCAAATGAAAACTAGAAATTTGTGATCTAAGTATTTTTTATGCCATTTGGGGTACTCAGTATTTAGAAATATAAATAATCTCTCTTTCATTTGGCTCTCTGTTTAGGTTTCTTTTCTTTTCTTCATTATCCATTATTAATTTTTCTTTTTTTGGAAGGTTACTTCTATTTTGTATTTTTTGAATTGAAATGTCTATTTCATTAAATTGTTCTTCGTTTCAGTTTACATGATAGCATTTGATCTTTTGCATGTATCATTGAAACGGAAAATTCTTTTGCATAAGCTTTATGTATGTGCCAAAAGCCTTCTACATTCCCACCATCTGCTTAAATAGTGTAAACAACAGACATATATGAGATACCTATTTTTTTAACACTGATGGCCATTCATGATAAATATTTCATGGCTAAGATATGTTTATTTGTTTCTTTGTACAGCCGACTTATTATTATTTTTCTTTTTTTGTTAGTTCCTCTCTTATGCCACATTTAACAGATTGTTCATCCTTTTATAAAATAAAAAAGACAAAGAAGAGCTGTAATTCCTTTTCCTGAATGATAAGGTCCTTTTGGAAAGGCTAGAAAAACACTTTTGTTCTTGAACATCTCTGTTGAGAATTAGAAGTAAGAGCTGAATAGGATATTTGTGGAAGTTTTTTGTAATTATTAAAATGTTATATTTTAGCATATTTTTGTAATTTAAATAAGCATTTTATGTTGCTTAGTGGTAAAGTGTGATGGGAATTAATAATAAGAAATAAATAGGATATTTGTAGAAGTTTGTGTAATTATTATGATTTTATATTTTTAGCACATGTTAGTATTTTAAATAATGATTTTATGTAATCTTATTTCTATTTACTTGTAGGCCGAGTGTTCTTCTTAGTGATTGAGTAAATCTACTTGGCCTATTCATTCTATAAATACGATGGCCTACAATCGTGTTTTTCAGGCTTTGATTATTATCTTTCTTCCTTTCATCTCAATTCCTATTTCTTCAATCAATCCTAAATTTTCCCTAGTCTTCTCTTTCCTCAATTCTTTTCTCAACTTGTTCTACGTAAATCCCCAACATCTCTTATGTGGAATCTTTTAATAGTAAGTTTCAAGCATCCCATCTGCAACTTTTCCTTCCTGTTCATGGTATGTTTTCTTTATCAATATGTGAATGAAGGCGTCCTTTTTAGTTCTTTATTTGTTGCATTGGGGTATGTATTTGAGAGGTGGTTCTAAAGTTAGATTTATGTGGAAGGCTTTTGAAGTGTGGTCTGAGTTGCATGGATGGGCTTTCTTCCACTTTTGAGTTCCCAAAGAAAAACTACAGTGGGTGGAGGAAGGGCTAGAAAAGAGAGAGGGTGGAGGTGATTGTTTTGGTATCAAATGGGTAGCCAAAAAAATACTTTAGCAATTGGATATTCTACCAGATCTCATTAAATTATAGAGGGAGATCTTTTTAGTATTGCTTATAACAGTTGGATGAGTTGCTAATAACCCCAAACTGTGGTAAACACGATTAACTTTTACAGCCTTTGTTTGGGTTTAATTAGCAGAAAAAGAGTTAATAGTGACATTTTAATAGATAAATGACAGATGCATTATAAGTAACATTTTTAGTAAATGATTCTTAGATGTGTTACAATTATTTCTATATTACTAAGTAATTCTTTGAAAATTACTATGCTACTATATCATCTGTAGGGCATTAGACAATTTATGTATTAAAATTTATCCATAAACATTTTCTGTTAAAGGTGAAAGATAATATAGACTATCTAAGTTGTAGTTTTTAGTGGTTTTTTATTCAGGACAGGAAATTAAATGTTAGGAATTAGTGGAATAGATTTCGAGTTTTTATCAAATACCAAAGTGGGAGCTAATTGATTACTTTCAAAGATTTTCAATCCTGTAGAAATGTTCATGAACACAAATTTTCCGAATTTCTCTTTAGGTACAATAGTTATTTGGGAGAATGGTGAGGTAAAAGTCTAGCTCTGTCAGTAAGCTTTAGTCGTTGTTTAAAAATTGGATGTTAAGGTTCTCAAATGTTCTTTCCTCAAATTTCAGAAATGGAAATTGTCTTTTCCTAAATTTGTCATTTGATTGTGTTCCTTTGAAATCAAATATCACGTTAGACCTTGAGAGGGTTGCCTTTTATTGGTTTTAAATAATAGCAATGCTGGATAAAAAAAATGGACAGACCAAGAGAATGTAATGAATGACGAGATGAGTGATTCACTTTAGAATTTCCATTAGATGCTCCATGTCATTGCTGCCAGCTAGGTTTGTGTTCTTGTAGTATATTACTATAAAATCATGTTTGGTTTGCAGCATAAGGAATGGTAATGGGAATGAATTCTTGGTTTGGCAGTTATTCTAAAATGAAAACGGAAATCATTCAATTAATAGCAGGAGAATTCATTCCGTCTAGACCCTTCAAATATGCTAGAATACTTTATTTTCTTCACAAAATTTATTTATTTTCTCTTTTTTCCTCATTTAGAAGCCAAAGTAATTTATTTTTTAATTTTGCTTCATTTATAATTTTATTTTCAATTTTATCCTTATATTTTGATCCATTGCTAAAACAAATATATCGATCTTAATATTATTTCCATTGATTTCAATTCCCATTATTGTTTTCATTATGTTTTCATTTTTGCAATCCAAACACGACCTATTAAATCAAGGCACATTTTTCCCATAAGTGTAAGTGGAGACTTGTGGGGCAACATTTGTGAAGATGATTAATGTTTGAGAGAATATAAAAAGAGGGTTACAACATATGATGGTCCAAAAGTCTTTTATGGTTCCTCTATTTATTCAAGATTGAGAGTATATGTAGCTACATTCTATTGGAGAAGTACAAAAGTTAGGGTTCCTATGGAGCCTTTGTTAGGGTTTGAAGCATAGTTGGCGTGTGGTTAACCACAACTTTCATCAATGGCCGATGTAGCTTTGGTACACGGCCTGATATGCGGGTTAATGTGCTTGGTTGATGTGAGCGGACTGAGCACAAGCATGATACGGGTTGGACTCGACCATACAATGGATATAAGGTACCCTATTATTTTGTACCAAACATGAAGTTCCCTATTCTTTCAATTTGTGTTAAAGTGGAAGAATAATTCTTTCCCTGATCATTTTTTAATGCACCCTACTAGTTGTCTTCAGTAGTCATGTAATTTCTCCAACTGTTTCCATCCTTTCAACTTCCCCTCGTTTAAATTCCGTACTAACTTCTACTACCTTGGGCTCAATTGTCTAAGTTAATGGGCTAGTTTTTACCTTCAAAAATCAAATGCTTTGGAAAACTAAATTTGAGAATGGGTGAATTCGAGTTATTAAGAAGCCCCTTTATATACTCTCTTGTTGAGTTTGGTGTCTCTTGTGGAGCCATTTTAGCTTTGTCGACCTACATCTCAAGGTTGAATATTGTCTGGATACCTAACGTTTTTTTGGTTCAAAGGAAAATCCAACCTTGACCTCTTACATAACGCTTTAAGGATAATGAGTATGCAGTCTCACAACAAATTGACCTTTGAGGACGTGGAGAGGATACAACCTAAGCACTCCTTTCTCATTAATGTGGCAACACAATGACCAACTTATAGCCCAATTGCATGCAAGTCATCTTTCCACATCGTGTTATTTACAAGTTAATATCTCGATCAATGGCTGTGTTGAAATATTCTTCTCTCTTCTAGCTCGACAGTATCAATATTTATCTAGGCCAACTCAAAGAACTTAGGAAATATACATTAATTTGGGCTCAAAACTGACTGGCAAGTAATTTGTAGTCCTAATTGAGACCAAAACAAATCATTTATCAGGCATTTTTTCTCTGAGTCACGAGCCACTTTTGTTACCTTCATTTGGGCTTTAGTTGGTATGCAAGTTGTAGCCTTAATTGTGGCCAAAATATACCATTTATTAAGCTTCTTTTTACAGGCAAGTCGTAGCCCAAATTGAGGCCAAAATAGGTCATTTATCAAACATCTTATGGTGGGTAAGTTTTAGCTCAAATTAAGGCTGAAGCAGGCATTTATCAGGCATTTTTTTGTAGGGAAATCTCAGCCCAAATTGAGTTTGGAAAAAGGCAATTTATCATGCATTATTTGAAAGGCAAATTTTAGCCCAAATTGAGACCATTTATCAGGTATTTTTTGGCATGAAAATTATAGCCCAAATTAAGGTCGAAACATGCTATCTATCACAAATTTTTTGGCAAGCAAGTTTTAGCTCAATTTGAGGTCGAAAAAGGTCATTTATTAGGCATTTTTTAGGCAGGCAAGTTTTAGCCTGAATTGAGGTTGAATTAGGCAATTTATCAAACATTTTTTGATAGGTAAGTTTTAGTCCAAATTGAGGCTAAAAAGGTCATTTATTAGACATTTTTGGGCAGACAAGTTTTAGCCCAAATAGAGACCAAAACATGCCATTTATTAGGCTTTTAATAGGCAAGTCGTAGCCGATATTGAGGCCAATAGCAAGTTAGGCTTGAAAATGACCTGGTTTCAACCTACAACATGTTACTAGTCAAATGGCTAGGGGATCTTTTTTGGTCTTCTTACTCCTAAACGAGGAACTACGTTGGTTTGTTCACACAAATGTGGGGACACCACCTAATTGGTCTGAGCTTATTGTTAGGGTGCCTTACCCTGAAGAAAGGGTTTAGTGTTTCCAAACTCTTGTCTTTCTTATGTTGGGCGTGTGCACATATGCCTCTTATGCCTGTATCCCTGAATTGATAGGGGCTCTTTTTTGGCCTCCTCACTTCTAAACGTGGAACTTTGTTTGTTTATTCGCACAAGTGTGGGGGACACCTAATCGATCTAAGTCTGTTGTCAGGGTGCCTTACACTAAAGAGGAGGTTTGGTGTTTCCAAACTCTTGCCTTCTTTCCGAGGCTGGGTGTTTGCATATATGCATCATATGCCTTCTACCTTTCAAGTGAGTTAGGCTTTTTTTTAACCTCCTCACTCCTAAATAGGGAATTGCGCTAGTTTATTCTCAAAAGTGTGTGAGACACCACCTAGTTAGCCATGGCTTTTCATCAAGGTGTCTTATCCAAAAGAGGAGGTTTGATGTTTTCAAACTCTTGCCTTTTTTCTTAGGCTGGACGTTTGAACTCATGCTTTTTATGCCTACATCTTGAGTGAGTAGGGGCTCTTTTTTGGCCTTTTCACTCCCAAACGGGGAATTATGTTAGTTTATTATCAAAAGTGTGTAGGACATCACTTGGTTAGTTCAAGCTTGTCGTCAGAGTGCCATAACCTAAATAGGAGGTTTGGTATTTCCAAATTCTTGCCTTATTTCTTAAGTTGGGCATTTGCACACATGCTTCTTATGTCTGCATCCCAAATAGACATGGGCTCTTTTTTGGCCTCCTTACTTTTAAACGAGGAACTGCATTAGTTTATTCGCACAAGTGTGGGGGACACCACTTAACCGGTCCGAGTCTATCGTTGGGGTGCCTTACTCTAAAGAGGAGGTTTGTTGTTTTCAAACTTTTGCCTTCTTTCTTAAGATGGGCTTTCACACATGTCTCTTATGCCTGCATCCCGAGTGAACAAGGACCATTTTTCTTTTTTACTCCTAAATGGTATACATAGTTTCTCAAGTAGTGAGGGTTTTTTTATCGTCATATTGGGCTACCTTTTCAATGTATAGTGTTTTTCTGTTGCTTTGTGAGCTAAACTTTTCTCATCTTGTCTTACCACCTTTAACAATCTCTCTTCCTTCTCTTGAAACTTTTACACTTTGAGTGCCACATGCACATAATGGAGAGGTGTATTGTAGATATTCCTTTTTGGTTGATGAATCAAATGTTAGGTGTTCAAAATTGGGTCCATTATTCTTATGAAGGTTTCGAAGTTGCCAAGTGTTGGGGTGCCTACCTACCATTGTTTCTAGTTCTTACGATTAAGTGCAATAATTAGGGATGAAAATTTTGAGGCCATTGGTAGAAGTTGAGGGACAGTGGGCTAAAGCTGAAGCTAAATCCAAGTGTTTAAGCCGAGGCTATGGGTTAAAGCTGAAGCCAAGGGTTGGAGCTGAGAGCTAAGGGCTTAGTTTGAAGCTAAAGGTTGAGTTGAGGCCAAATATTGAAGTTAAGGGCCAAGGGTTGAATCTGAGGGCATAGGTTGGAGTTGAGGTCCATGGCTTGAGTTGAGAGCCGGACTTAAGTTGAAGCCAAGGGTTGTAGTTGAGGCCACGGGTTGAAGCTAAAACCAAGGGTTGAAGTTGAAGCTAAGGGTTGCAGCTAAACCTGAGGTCATGACCTGAAGCTGAGGACAAGCGCTAAAGCTGAAGTTGAGGCTACAAATTGAAATGTTTGAACCTCAGGGTGAATTGTTTTTAGCGTTGGGGTAATTGTTTGAGCTATGGGGTGAAATTCCTCTTTTTTCAGACGGACTCTCAAGTTTTTAAATGTTATGAGGTCCCAACGTCTTTCAAATGGTCTCAAAAGCTTGGGGCCTTGCGGTGGGTATCAAAATATTTAAGAGAATCTAAACAAGAGGGTTACAACATATGATGGTCTGAAGGTCTTTTATGACGTCCATGATTCCTCTATTTATACAAGATTAATAGTACACGTGGTTATATTCTATTGGGAAAGTACAAAAGTTAGGGTTCTTATAAAGCCTCTAATAGGGTTTGAAGTATAGCTGGCGTGTGATTGACCACAACCTTCGTCATGGACTAATACAGCTCTGCTGCACGGCCTAATATGTAGGCTAATGTGAACAGGCTGAACACAAGCATGATACAGGCTGGACTCGAGTTGATGTGGTTGGACACGGTCTGATGTTTCGTGTTTTGGGCTTTATTAGTGGGCTTAAGGGCCTAAGACAGGTTACAAATTACCCTATTAGTTTGTACCAAACAATTAATATGATATAAAGAAAAGTGTCATTGAGGTCCCTTATATTAGTAGTGTCATTGAGGTCCCTTATATTAGGTTAGTAGTGTCGTTTAATCTTCTTAAGCTTATAAAAGATGCTAGATAAGAACATATTATTATTTTAATATCTTAAGTCGAAAAATATTGTTATTTTAGAATAAGGTGATTTGGTAATGGAGTCATTTGGGAATAAAAACATGATAAAAATAACTTTACTTAAATTAGTATTAAAATATTACAATATTAACTCAGTAGTACTTTTTGGAAAGAAAAAAAAGGGGACTAAAAAGCATTTGTTACGAGTAAATAGACTAAATGGCACTGCTTGTCCAATTTAAGGGACCTCCACGAATCTGCTCTCCGTTATATATTGTCTCTGATTAAAAAATAAGTGTGAAGATGATTTATTAAAGCTTGAACATGTATATCTCCATATTGAACCTCTATGGGTATCATTACGGAAGCTTAACTGATAACTCTAAGGTGAACTTAATTTCTTATTATGCAACATTAAATATATGTGTTCCAATGGAAAATTACTGGATTGGGTTATGTCTCTTTTTGTACAGTTTTTAATTCTTGCAGGGTTAGATTAAGTATTACACACTTTGACATTTAGTGCCTAATTTCGTATAAAATGTTCCACAGACCATTGCAACTGTATGTATGTTTCTAGCTGGAAAAGTGGAAGAGACCCCACGCCCACTAAAAGATGTTATCCTTGTCTCGTACGAAATTATTAATAAAAAGGATCCCACAGCAGTTCAGAGGATCAAGCAAAAGGTATATTATATTGCTATATTGTATAATTGTTTATAGATGTTTCTCTACTTTATGTTTACACATCTCCCATGGTAGAAATTTATCTCTTGGGAACTGGGTGTTTTGTTGTGTTAATTAACATTGAAATCTCAATGTCACTTGTATGTTTAAAATTCTTGAGACTGGTTATACCATTTGGAAAAGCTAATTGATCACTGCAGGTGGAGATGTAGGTTTTAAACGAGTTGAGTGGATTGTCTTGGACAATTTGTAAAAGCGTGAGATAGAAAGCTGTCAACTAATAGCTTTACAGATTATAAGGGAGTCTGAAGTTTATGGGGAGGAAAAACAATGGAAATGGAAAGTAAGTGCTGATCCACTATACACGAGATTTTTACATCTTTGTAGGATAAGAAAATGAGGGAATTTCAGTAAAGAAAATAAGTTCTAGAGATAAGATGAAGAGATAATAAGCTGGAGTGATAATAAGCTGGAGTGAAAGTGATGCAGTTACATCTTCATTATCTATTTAGTTTATGATGTTATTTCTTTTAATTGTTTGTTTTCGTTAAAGAAGTGCCAAGACATTAAGGTTAATTTAGTCTTTTGCATTGTGAGAGTGTGTGGCCTAGGGTTGTTATAAGAAACAACCTCCAGCCCATCATTTGTGTGCGTGGCTGTCTGCTTTTGGGACTATAGATAGTGGCACAGAATAGTGGGGAGGGAATTCTGAATTTTAGCAGCTTTTTCTGAGAGTTTGTTTTGCAATTCTCACACAGAGAATTACCTTGTAATCCTTGAGGAACACTAAAAGAATTGCTGTTCTTCTTCTGTTGCTGTTTGAGCACAGAACTAATAGACTACTACGTTATAATTGGTATCAAAGCTAGTGGATTCCCTCAGCTTCAATGGGTTCTCTTGGCAATGGCAGTCAGCGTACCAACAATGAATCTTGAGACCCTAAATTGGGCTGCCATGGGTGCTTTGCAGATCAGAGTTGATTGCATAATGGATGAAATATCACGAGACTTCCCCCATTCCTTCCAACAGATTGCCCAGCAACTATCCGAGCTTCAACAGATCTTGAAATCAAAAGGAAAGACTATCCATCAAAGCTTGACACAACCATTACCACCACCACCAATAGAGTTTCCTTTGCGAAACCCAAAGATAACATTCAGAGGGTCATCGCTACCCCATACAGAACCACCTTTGTGACCCATTCAACCACCAATGGAATACCAAGAGCCATTTGACCTATGATGATGAACTCAGTCTATCCACTTGAGTTGCCCAGATGCGTGGTGGTTTGAAAGCACTCAAGTGGCCAAATTCAGGACCTCGATATGGTCAACCTCTTTTTATCGTTCACATGAGAGGCAATACTACATGTTCAACATTGACTTGTTGAGCTTCACAAGCCATACTCACAATGATAACTTTATAAATTGGGTAGGAGCTGAAGACATTTTTTTAACATGCTGAAATGCAAGATTAAAACAGAAGTAAAGTTAGTGGCATATAAGCTCAAGAGAGGAGCCTCAACTTGGTGAGAACGTGTGCAAAATGAGAGAATAATTCTTAATAAACCACCAGTGGTAACTTCAAAAAGAATGAACTGAGTGATAATTCAACAGTTTTTACTTGTTGATCATGAACAAATTCTTTATCAATGTTATCATCAATGTCATGAAGGTAACAAGAATATGAATGAATACTGAATAATTTATGAGGTTGGGTATACAAGCTAATATGTGGGAGAGAGATTCTCATAAGGTTTCTTGATATGTATAGAGCCTTACTTCACCCATTCAAGAGAGGCTAGAGCTAAGTTAGATAGTTTCGATTGTCAACCAAGCCACTAGCATGGCCTTGAAGATTGAAACTTAACTCTCTAGAAGCAGGATACCATTATCTTTAAGAAGCAATATTATGAACCTCCACCTGATAGACCAAAGCAAACCCCATATCATTTTCCCAAAAAGCCATCCCTTGAAGCATAATCAACACCTAAAGGCAAATATGACAAACCTCCTAACCAAACTAACCCTACAAATCCCCTTGGAAGAGCACAAAACATTAAGTGTTTTAGGTGCCTCCAACCATGATATCATTCCAATGAATGTACACAGAGAAGATCCACCAATTTGGTTGAAGATCAAGATTCAGAGAAAGAATGTGAGCATCCAGCTTATGGCTTGGATGATGCTGTACCTGTTAATGAAGACGAAGGAGAAAGAGCCCTCTTTTACATTGTCCAAAAGATCCTAGTGATTCCTAAACAAGGGAACTCCCAACGACATTCTTTGTTTAAAACTAGATGCACAGTGCATGGAAAGATTTGTGATGTCATAATTGATAGTGGTAGCACAGAGAACATCGTGTCCAAAGCCCTAGTCCAAGCATTGGGATTAGTTACCACCAAGCATCCTCACCCATATAAGATTGGATGGATCAAGAGAGGAAATGAAGGGTACAAGATTTGTGTTTAGTTCCTTTTTCTATTGGCAGATTCTGGCATGATGAGCTCCAATGTGATGCAGTTGAGATGGATGCATGTAAATTCTTGCTAGGAAGACCATGGCAATATGATGTTAAAGCCATACACCAAGGAAAATCGAATGTCTATGTTTTTGTGTGGAAAGGAAGGAAGATTGCTCTTATCCCCCACTAAAATCTCAATCCAATCCTAAGGGAGGAAAGAAGAAAAACAAAAGGTACTACTAAGCACTAATTCAAAGGAGTTTGAAAGGGAGTTAAAAGGTAGTCCATTTGTTTTGGCCAATTTTGCTAAGGAACAGAATGTGATGTCAAACATTATATCCTAAACAGTTTTAGGTTTGTCTCCTCTACTTCAAGAATTTATAGATTTATCCCTTGATGAAGTACCTAATGAGTTGATGAGGGATGTTTAGAATTATATTGATTTTGTTCTAGGATCTAGTCTTCTTAATTTACCATACTATAGAATTAGTCCCTCAGAGAACTAAACTTTACAAAAAATTGTAGAAAATTTCATCTCATACATGAAAGTAAGAACTCTTGTGCAGTGCAAGCCTTTTTAGTGCCAACAAAAGATGGGACTTTGATAATATGTGTGGACAGTTGTGCCATTAACAAGATTACTGTCAAATATTGATTCCCAATACCTAGGTTGGAGGACATGTTGAACAAGTTACAAGGGTCTAAGGTGTTCTCAAGGTTGGATCTCAGGAGTGGATATCATCTGATAAGGATAAGACCTTGGGATGAATGGAAGACTGTATATAAAACTAAGAATGGTCTTAATGAGTGGTTAGTAATGCCTTTTGGACTATGCAATACTGCTAGTACTTTCATGAGATTCATGAACCAAGTCCTCAAACACTTTAATGCGATAAGTGTGGTAGTATACTTTGATGACATTCTCATTTTTGGCAAGAATGAAGAGGATTATTTGGGGCACCTTAGGAAGTTCTACAATCCCTAAGAAACAACAAACTGTACCTGAATCGAAAGAAGCGTGAGTTCTATACCAATGGGCTTCAGTTCCTGGGATTCAAGATAGGAGTTGAAGGGATATCAACTAATGAGAAGAAGGTTTTAGCCATTCAAAATTGGCTATTTTAAAGTTAGTGAAGGAAATATTATGAGAGATGATGGAGATAAATTGAAGTATTATTCTCACACTTTTATTCTCTATTCTTTCTAATGTATATACAACACTATAAATAGGAATAAGAACTTAGATTAGTGGCCACTAAGCTAGGAATATAACAGTTGGTATCAACAAATAAATTATAACTTGTTTTACACTAATATTACAGCCTGTACAACACTGATAAAACCTAATATTCTTAGAAAGTTTACACCCTTTCAAGTTGGGTAATAGATATTAATCATTCCCAACTTGCAACTCAATTCTTCGAAGATTGTTCGAGGTAACGTTTTGGTAAGGATATTTGTAATTTGATGATGAGTATATGTATATAGTAGGTCAACGATTTTTTCATCTAACTTCTCTTTAGTGAAATGACAATCAATTTCTACATGTTTGGTTCAGTCACGATGAACTGGATTTTTTGCAATTCTTATTGCAGCTTGATTGTCACAATACATGTTGATAGGTTCGGAGTTGTGAAGTCCAGTTCATTGAGTAGTCTTTTTAACCACATTCCTTCACAAATCCCATGAGCCATAGTTCTAAATTCAGTTTTTGCACTACTTCGTGCGACTACTGACTGTTTCTTACTTCGCCAAGTTACAAGATTTTCCCATACGAATGTACAATATCTAGTGGTAGATCTGCGATCCACTATAGAGCTTGCCTAGTCAGCATCTGCAAAGATTTCAATTTTTTTGGTGGGATTCTTATTGAAGTATAATCTTTTTCCTGGTGTCATCTTGAGATACCTGAGTATATAATAGACCACTTCCATGTGCTTCAGTGAGATTGTTCATAAATTGACTTACAACACTTACTGAAAAACCAATATCTGATCTAGCGTGGGATAGGTAAATGAGTTTTTCCACTAATCTTTGATAACAGCCTTTGTCCACATGTGTACTATTTTCTTTGATTTAGAGTTTTACTGTAGAGTCTATCGGAGTTTCTGTCGGTTTACACCCAATCATTCCAGTTTCCTTGAGAAGATTAAGTTCATATTTCCTTTGAGATATAGATATGCTCTTTTTTGTTCGCGCTACTTCCATTCCTAGGAAATATTTGAGATTGCGTAGATATTTGATCTCAAATTCCTTGGTGAGGAATTCTTTGAGTTTATTCATCTCAATTGTAGAATTACTTGTTAGAACAATATCATCTACGTACACAATTAGGATAACTATTTTGTCATTGGAGAAATATTTGACGAATGGTGTGTGATCTGATTGACATTGATTGTACTCATATCTCTTCAGAACTTTAGAGAACCTATCAAACCAGGCACGTGGAGAGTGTTTCAATCCATATAAGGATTTTTTAAGTTTGCAGACTTTATTGGTTGGAACAGGAGATTCAATTTTAGTAGAAATGTCCATGTAGACTTCTTTGAGATCACCATTAAGGGATGCATTCTTGACATCTAATTGGTAGAGAGGCCAATCCAAGTTAGGTGCTAGGGAGAAAAGAACACGAATAGTGTTGAGCTTTGCTACAGGTGCAAAAGTCTCTTGATAGTCAATCCCATATGTTTGAGTGAATCCCCTAACCACAAGGCGAGTTTTGAGTCTTTCTACACTGTCGTCTGCTTTGTGTTTGATTGTAAAGATTCATTTATACCCAACAACTTGTTTTCTCGATGGTAGTTTTGTGATCTCTGAAGTCTTGTTTTTCTCTAAGGTACTGAGTTCTTCACGAATAGCTGTCTTCCATTCAGGTATCTGAAATGCTTCATAAACAGAATTTAGAACCTGTATCTGATCAAAGTTGTTGATAAAATGCCTTATAACCTGGTGAGAGATTTTTTCCTTATAGCAATTGGTAAATTCAAATCATTAGGAAGTAATTCAATAATATAAGGTTCAATAATGTTACCTTGTGAATTGTTGGAGTGGCATGTACTCGGGTTGGATTCCTGGATTGACTCAAAATATGTTCGGTTTTTTGCTCTTTCTTGAGTTGTTTTCTTCCTAGAGTAGACAAGATCATTGTTTGGGATTGGGAAGTTTGGATCTGTTGGTAGAGAAGTTGATGGTTCATTGGGATTATTAAGAGTATTTATGAGAGATTGATTCACTCTTTGGAATTTGCGGGATAGGATTTGTGGGAGATTGAGTGGTTATGTTATTCCAAAACTGGTATTCATTGCCTATGTTCTCCTTCTGAAAGACAGGTTTAGAATAATATGGATATTGTTCAAAGAATGTGACATCCATTGTATTATAGAATCGTTTTGTGATAGGAGAGAAGCATTTGTATCCTTTCTGGTACGATGAATACCCTAGGAATATGCATTTGATGGCTCGGGGATCAAGTTTACCTATATGATGTACATGGACATAGGTAGAACATTTGAAAATTTTAAAGGGAATGTGGGACATGATTTTGGTGTGTGGGTATGACTCAAGTAGAGTATTGATAGGTGTTTTAAACATGAGGACACAAGAGGGCATCCTATTGATAAGATAGGTAGCTGTAAGAATAGCATCCTCCCATAAAATATTGAGGGACATGAGTTGTGAACATGGGGGATCTAACTACTTGAGAAGATGTCTATTTTTCTTTTTAGCCACCCCGTTTTGTTGAGGTGTGTCAACACAAGAGCTTAGATGGACAATCCCTTGACTTAACAGATAATCAGTAAGGGTGGAAGAGAAGTATTCTTTAGCATTGTTAGATTTCAAGACTTGGATTTTTGTTTGAAATTAGGTTTGAATCATGGTATTGAAATTTTTAAAAATTTGACCTATTTTATATATTTTTTTCATTAGAAATAACAAGTGATTCGAGTATGATCATCCATAAATGAAATAAATCAACGTGTTCTTATGATGTTTTTGATTCGAGAAGGTCCCCAAATATCAGTGTGAATTAATAAGAAAAGATGTGATTTTTTATGTGGAAGATGAGGATATGAAGTTTTAACATGTTTTGAAAATTAACATACTTTACATTGAAAATCCTTTGAATTTTTATTTCTAAAGGATGAAGGGAAAGTTTCTGTAAATACAGGAAATTAAGATGACCTAAGCGATAGTGATTCAACATGATTTCACCATCATTATTGGACTTAAGATTTAACAAAGCCTTATTCTGATAAGAAACTTCGGATACAATTTAGAGGGTTGGTCTTGCTGGATGGTCTTCACTTCAAAGGAGATAGAGTCCCGAGCATTCTTTAGCACTGTCAATCATCTTTTACGAATCCAAGTCCTGAAATTCACATAGGTTATGAACAAATTTAGCCATACAATTTTTATCATAGGTGAATTTAGTAATTGATACAAGATTACAATCAAGTGTGGGAACAAGAATGATAGAATCTAGAATAAAGGAATTTGAAATTTTGGTTGAACTAATTCTTGTTACTTTGGATACTGAACCATCGGCAATTTTGATAGTGTGTCCGTTTCGGTAGGTTTTATGATTCATAAGAAGAGAAGCATCAACTGTCATATGGTCTGAAGCACCTCAATCAACAATTTATGATCTCATAACCTGTTTCACACTAAGAGCGTTGATGGTGTTACCTGATTAAGCTATAGTGGCAGATGATGTGGTCAAAGATTGTCCAAATATTTTTTAAAGGAGATCAATTTGTTTCTTGCTAAACAAAGCAGATTCAGGTAATACAGTGCCATGAGATTTAGAGAGTTTTTCCATAACTTTCTTTGTTGCTGTGTGGTGCAGAGGGTGGTTTTCAATCAGTTGACTTTCCATGAATTTTCCAGCAGGTTTCCTTAGTGTGACAAGATCTACGGCAATGATCACACCAAGGTCTTTCTCTTTGAGGACAGTTGTCTGCATTATGAGAGTGTTGGTGGCTTCAAATAGCAAGTGTAGATCCTTCTCTAGTCACGAAAATGGTGGATTGAGGACCCATCATTACTTTCTTTAGACTCTCTTTTGACGAACTGCGTAGAAGGCTTCACGAAAGCTAGGCAAGGGTTTTATTTCTAGAATTCTGCTGCGTACATCATCAAGATCTTTATGGAGCCCCGGTAAAAATTTGAAAACTCGCTTTTTGTCAATAATTTGTTTGTACAAGATGCTGTTTGTTGGACATGTCCATTTGTGAACTTCAAAGAGGTTTAATTGCTGCCAACATCGAATGAGAGAGTTAAAGTATTGTGTAACTAATAACTCTCCTTGACAAAGATCATGGAGAATGCTTTCGATCTCAAATAGTTCAGACATATTTTCAGAACTGGAATAAGTGTCTTTGGCGGCATCCCATATTCCTTTGGTAGTTTTGTAGAAAAAAAAGTTCTTTCCAATCTTGTTTGTCATGGAATTGATCAACCAAGACATCACCATATTGTTTTCAGATTTTCATGTTCTGTATTGCGGATCGTCTTTGTTCGAGGTTGTTGCATCTCCAGTGAGGTAGTCATCTTTCATCTTTCTGCATATAAACATCAAGACGGATTGGGACCACTGAAGGTAATTTTGCCCATTTAATTTGTGACTGGTGATGGGCATAAGATTGTTTTCTGTGGAACTAGGAATTATATGTTTTCCCGTGACCATTGGTGTTATTTCAATGTAGTTTATATGTGGGCTGATTAGGCCTACCAATGTGGGCTGATATTGGGCTGGGTTGAAATTTGTGTTTTTTTTTGGGTTGGGTTGAAATTTGTTACTGGATCTGGGATGGACCGGGTTAGGTTAGATTAGAAATGCAGCTTATTAAGGGTATTGTAAATAGAATGCAAATGTAGGATTGTGGGACTTAGAAGAAAAAAAACTTTTTCGGACAAAATTGGTGAGAGAATAAAATTGAATTTTAGAAATGCTCTGATATCATGAAGAAAATATTATGAGAGATGAGGGAGATAAACTGAAGTATTATTCTCACTTTTATTCTCTATTCTTTCTAATGTATATACAATACTATAAATAGGAATAAGAACTTAGATTAGTGGTTACTAAGCTAGGAATATAACAACTGGTATCAACAAATAAATTACAATTTGTTTTACACTAATATTACAGTCTGTACAACACTAATAAAACCTAATATTCTTAGAAAGTCTACAATTAATTATTGATATTAGAAGTTTTCATAGACTAGCAACCTTCTACGGAAGGGATAGTTTGCTTAGGGTGAAGAATAGTATCTCAGATTCTAACTAATAAAAGAAAAGCTTAGTACTTCACCAATGCTCTACTTGATTTTGATAAAGTTTTTGAAGTGAAGATAGATGCATCCATGGTGAAAATAGGGGTTATTCTATCACAAGGAGGGAGCCCCATTGAATTTTTCGGTGAGAAGATGAATGAAGCCAGGCAGAAGTGGTCTATATATGACCAAGAGTTCTTTGCTATATTTAGAGCCTTACAACACTGGGAGTACTACCCATATAGAAGTAATTTATTTTGTACAGTGATAACCAAGCATTGAAGTGGTTGAACTCATAGAAACATCTAAGGTGTGCATGCGGGTCATTTATTTACAAAAGTTTACTTGTGTTTTCCAACATAAGTAAGGCCAACACAACAGAGTAGGAAATGCTCTAAGTAGAAGGCATGAGCTATTAGTCACTTTAACTACTGAGATCACTAGCTTTTAGAGTTTACCCACTTTATATGCCACTGATCAAGGTTTTGCAATTGTGTGGGAAAAATGCGAACAAAGAAGATTAAGGGGAATTTCACATCCAAGAGGGTTATTTGTTTCATGGTAACAGACTGTGAATACCTAAAACCTCACTCAGAGAACAAATTTTTCAAGAGTTACATACTGGAGGGTTAATGGCTCATGTAGGGAGGGATAAGACAATATCTGTTATGGAGAAATGTTATTTTTGACCACACGTGAAAAAGTAAATAGCTAAGAACATTTAAAGATGTTCAGTGTGCCAGAGAGCAAAGGGAGGAGTGCAGAATACAGGACTTTATACACTTGTTCTAGTTCCACTGTTTGGGAAGAGCTGAGTATGGATTTCATTTTTGGAATATATGAGACACAGAGGCATGTTGATTCCATCCTAGTGGTGGTAGACAGATTCTCAAAAATGTCCCACCTTCTACCATGCAAGAAAACTCATGATGCCATTCATATTGCCTCTATATTCTTTAAGGAGATTGTGAGATTATATGGTATTCCAAAAACAATAACTTCTAGTGGAAATGTAAAATTAATGGGACACTTTTGGAAGGAATTATGGTAAAGGCTTTCTATTACTCCTAATTTTTCAAGTGCCTATCATCCTCAATCATGATTAGACAGAGGTAATCAACAGATCAATGGGTAGCATGCTAAGGTGCCTTGTTCAAGAACAACTAAAACAATGGGATCTTCTACTTCCTCAAGTGGAGTTTTCTCTCAACGGCATTCCTAATAGAGCCACAGGGAAGTGGCCTTTCTCCATTATCTACACCAAAGTCCCTAATTTTACCCTTGACCTCCCATCCATTCCTAATCCAAAAAACCAGCTTTTGCTACTACTTGGGTTCAAGATTATCAACAATTTCAGCAGGAAATCAAGATACACATTGAAAAAATGAACGCTAGGTATAAAAAACAAGTTGACAAACATAGGAAACTTCAAGAATATGAAGAGGGAGAGCTAGTGATGATCCACCTCACCAAACAAAGATTACCACCAAACTGCTGCCCCAAATTGCAGCCAATAAACTATGGTCCTTTTCGGATCAAACGAAGATCAATGCAAATTCCCATGTCATTGAACTACCCCCTGATTGGAACATCTCCAGTACTTTGAACGTGTCTGACATCCATACCTATCATCTACCTGAAGATGCTATTGTCCTTCTACTGAATTCTGAATCAAATTCTTTCACAAGAGGAGGCTCTGATGCAGGAGCATCTTCATTGCCTATTTAGTTTATGTTATTTCTTTTTATTGTTTGTTTTCGTTAAAGTAGTGCCTAGACATTAAGGTTAATTTAGTCTTTTGCATTGTGAGAGTGACGTGGCCTAGGGTTGTAATAAGAAACAACCTCTAGCTCATCATTTGTGTGCGTGGCTGACTACTTTTGGGACTATAGATAGTGGCAGAGAATAGTGGGGAGGGGATTCTGAATTTTAGCAGCTTTTTCTGAGCTTGTTTTGCAATTCTCCCATAGAGAATTGCCTTGTAATCCTTGAGGAACACTCAAAGAATTGCTCTTCTTCTGTTGCTGTTTGAGTACAGAACTAATAGACTACTACGTTTGAAAGCTTGGAGAGAGGATGCCACTTGTCCTGGCCACAAATAAAATACCAACCCTAAAAACTTTAGGAGATGCATGAAATTATTCCACATGGTGTTCAGTGCTCGCCATCTTCAATGATCACTCCAAATGACAAAGTTGACCCCAAATAAATATGGCCACGAAAATTCCAAACTCACCTAGTTCGCCCTCCCCCAATAAAAAATAGTAGTTTCAAGAGAAAATGTTATCACTAAAAAATGGATCAGTGACCTAACATTACATATCATAGGGACAAAAACGACAATGTAGACTTTCCAACAACTATGCATCCCTCTCCAACTCAAAGGAAATTCAACTTCAACTTTGTTTCTCTTTTCATTCTGAACCACCCAAAGATAATTTGTAACACTTGTGTACATAAAATTCTTTCTTCCGTCATATAACTTTTGATATTCCTATTGAACTTGGATGGAATTTGGTTTGAACTCAACTTTAGGAGGAGACATTTCCAAGAGAAAGGGTTGTGGTAGGAACTTTAGAACATCTAATTCTTTTAACATACCATTCAAAGCCTGGATGTATTGTATAATATATAGAATATCCAAGCTTTGACTTTGCTATTTCCCATGAATAGCTACCTTGTCATAAGATGTACTTTTTCTTCCTTTTTGAGGAATGAGATTTTTGGTCTTTGGATATTTTTTTTAGCATATTAATACAACTGCGACTGTTGAACAGGAAGTGTACGAGCAACAGAAGGAATTAATTTTACTTGGAGAGAGAGCAGTTCTTGCAACTCTTGGTTTTGACCTTAATGTGCAGCATCCATATAAACCTCTTGTTGAGGCAATAAAGAAATTCAAAGTAGCTCAAAATGCCCTTGCTCAAGTTGCATGGAATTTTGTCAATGATGGGTATGTTGTGAGTCTTATTTATACTGTCCCAGTATAGTTTTCTCGATTCTCTTGAACCTGAATGTGGTATGCAGACTTCGGACATCACTTTGCTTGCAATTTAAGCCTCACCACATAGCCGCTGGTGCCATTTTTCTTGCCGCAAAGTTTCTCAAAGTCAAGCTCCCATCGGATGGGGAGAAGGTGTGGTGGCAGGAGTTCGATGTCACCCCACGCCAATTGGAAGGTTGGTGCTTTGTCTTAATTGGCAGTGGTTGCTCTTCCTATCCTTGGTGTTCTTTTCATTTGTATGTTGTGTTGCTGGTGGTAGATTTGACAACAAAGTTGATCAATAATTAGTAACTATGAAATGCTGCAAAACCCAAGCCCTCTTGCTCCCTCATTGTGCGTACATACTTTTGCTTGGGGCAAGGGATGGTTGGGAGGAAAAGACAAAATGACCAGGCAACATTTATTATAAAGAGATTGTTTCTAGGTTTATAAAAATTTAATGTGAACCTGTTGGTGTGTGAGCTTTAATTGTTGTTTACTAATTTTCTGCAGAAGTTAGCAATCAAATGTTGGAACTGTATGAACAAAATCGAGCCCCGCCTTCCAGTGATATTGAAGGAAGTGCTGCAAGTGGTGCTACTTATCGGCCCCCCACTAAAGCTACAACTAGCAGTGAAGAACATGTAACAACAAATAATCATTCGCAGGCTGGAGGTATGAGACCAGGAGCCTCAAAGGCTGCAACATCTCGGTCAGCATCTGAGTTGTCATATGCTGACAATCATGGTGGGCCTACAAGAACCACAGAGAGTAGAAGTAATGAATATGGGAGTACAGAAATGAGAAGTTTCGATCACAAGTTAGATAATGAATTCAAATATAATCATGGTCCTGAACCGCAGCAATTACCTAACCAAGATAGGGTGGAGGAAACTAAAAGCTTATCGAGATTTACGCCAGAGGGGCCCAGTGAAGGTGATCAAGCAAGCAATGCTGCTGGGAAAAGTGAAGGAAGAGATGGGGAGTTCAAGGACAGGAATTTGGGCTGGAATCTAGAAATTAGACAAGGTAATATTGGTCGGTCACCTCAGGAAGTAATAAAAAAAATCGACAAGGACAAGGTAAAGGCAGCACTGGAGAAACGGAGGAAGTCAATTGGTGATGTTACTCGAAATACGGACTTCATGGATGAGGATGACCTTATTGAAAAGGAACTGGAAGATGGAATTGAATTGGCAACTGGGAGTGAAAAAACCAAACGTGACAGGAAACAAAACTGGTCTAAACTCTCAAGTAGACTCGAACATGATGACTCACGCCAAGGTAAGTATCAAGAGGAACCGAGGGAGCAGCCACCTGGACCAGATTTAAATAACGTGGAAGAGGGGGAGGTATCTGTCTTTGATAATGCTGGTTCCGAAGTTACCCAAATCAAGCCACTGCAAGAGTAAGGCGAGAATCCCTGTAACTGAAGTAAACGAAGGGAAGCCTTGGCTTGATTATGTGCATGGGTTCAACATCAATAGCCGTTATGTGAGCTTAAATGGATATTTATTCTTCCTTTTCCTTTCCTGTTGAAAAAATGACTTATTTTGACTAGGAAAAAGAAAAAAAATAGGAAAAACAATTTGATGATTTGATAATATATGAATTTGCAATAGCTACGTTTACTGAATTGCATTGTTGTCCTTAAAAATTTTACTTTTTGGTTTTAACCCTAAGTTATATATATATAGCCTTTCATAGCAGGATATTGTAACCACTGCAATCAATAACTAAAGGTTAAATTTTCTCTTTTAAATTATATTATTTGGTCTGTACGTGCAAATTGTGTTGCTTAATCGGTATCATACTACGATAGGTTCTTTAAATTCTGTTTCTATAATTATACATCTTTAAAATTTCATGTACCATTGTATTTTGGCAGTTTCTTTTTTGTTTCTAATTTCATGTGTCCCAGACTAATATTCTGAGAGGTAAAACATAAGGAATTATGGTTGCAGTATAACTCAAAAATCATGTCCCCACCAAGAACTTTTGTAATTCGACAGAAATTGGAAACACTTTATCATACATTGAAACCAAAAATGAAGGTCAAATGACAGACGTAATAGTAAATGGGTGTGGTTATTAAAACAATACTAATAACTTTAAACTATTACAAAACTAGCACTGAACACATGTAACAACTAAAATTTGCAAATAATTTTGTAACATTTTAAAATTTAGCGATAATTTTGCAACGAAAAAAATTATTAACTCTTACTCTCTTAGTAAAATGAAGAAAGCCCAATAAAGAAATTTTAGATATATTCACACTAGTCCATAAAATTTGGAAGCAAAATTTAGTAGAAAAAATGCATATTTTTTACATTATATATATTTATTTTTAATATTATATTAATTATTTTTTTTTATCTTAAAAGATACTCCTAATATCCACACTTAATCATATTTAACGGTTTGGTAGGCAGGTATTCCCGAATTCAACCCCCATGTATTTTTGAATTGCAATTTGCAATAAGTTCTACCAAATTTCTTCATGTGTTTGACTTGGATATATCCAATTATGGAGAATACTAATGACACCAAAATTTACACTTTTATAATTACTTGTAAAAATAGGTATCAGGAGTATTTTTAAGTTACAAAAAATAAAATAAATTATAAAAGTACAAATAAAAAAGAATATCCCAATGATGATGCTCTGGAATTTTTTATTTTATTTTATTATATAGTAGAATTTCCCATTTTTGAAAAGCTTCACTAATTGACATTTAGACCGACTAAAATGGTTGCTACAAGTCGGGAAGTTTCAACTAAAAACCTCTTAACGAAGTAGTAGTTACTTGTGTCCACTGGTACCCAGCCCTCAATCTCAATACTATAGCTACAAGTAGAGAAACTGAAGAGAGGCCCGTTAGTAGTTACGTGTGGTGCCTTCAGAATTAACTCAAGTTCCATTTCCCACACAAATGGACTTGAAAAGTATTGGAAAAAAGACAGATCTAAATTGATTAAATACAAAAGTTTTATATTAAAAAGGTGATATGTCAACAAAGTATAAAATATAAAAATAAAGTATATTATTTTTTTAATTTTTATATATAAAAATATGATTAAATTGATCTAATTATAAAAAAAATACTTATCTATTTATTTATTTTTAACTTATATAAGATATTAGTGTGACGATAAACTTTGTACATCAACTAAAAACCTCTTAATTAGACTCTCTTACCTTTTTAATTCTTATTCATCAAGTGAGAGCTAAATCTAGGGGTGACAACTGGTGTGAGTTGGACTAGTTCAAATTGTTTCGAAATAACTTCACCTAAATTGATTAAACTTTAATTTAAATTTAATTTAATTCGAGTTAACAAACGTGAGTTCGAACCCAAACAAAACACAAATGAATTGATACAAACTAACTTACATTGTTAATTATATATTTTTTAATTAATTGAATATTTTTTTTATAAATTAAAAAATATATTTAATAATTAAAGTTCATTGATTCAAATAACATTACATGAAATACTGTAAATAAAAAAAATAATATTACAACAACTAGTATTTAGAAAGAAAAAAAAAATTAATATTGAATAAATAATTAATGTACACGACAAAGTTTATAAAGACAATACAA
This sequence comes from Hippophae gyantsensis, assembly GCA_030763125.1. Taxonomy (NCBI): domain Eukaryota; kingdom Viridiplantae; phylum Streptophyta; class Magnoliopsida; order Rosales; family Elaeagnaceae; genus Hippophae; species Hippophae gyantsensis. The sequence continues at coordinate 42,862,700 of CM061036.1, forward strand.
CTCTTTACACACATTTGTTATGTTATAATAACTAGTTAATTACACGATAAAGAATACTAATAAATATAAGTTAAATAAATCTAATTCTTAAAACAATAATAGGTGGAGCTATAGAGGCCGTTAAACAACTGTAAAGTACAAAGACATTAAGATCGCTTGGTAAATGAGAAGGTGTGAAACATACAAGTTATTATCCCAACGACAAAACGTTATATCAAATCTAACTCTAAAATTTAAAATCAAAATCAAACTTAATCTAAATACTTGTACAATCTACTTATTCTAAGAATAGTTTGAGTGAATTTTAAGGATTTTCAATAATGTTCTATTACATGTGTAGAGAGCTAGATTATTTAAGGCTCTCTTTTGACTCACTATGAAGCTAATGATGGTGTTTCATGTCCAAAGGATTGGTAGAAAGGTATGATCCAAACAAGTTCTTATGTATAGTGTTTTGGTATTTGATGACAATTTTTTTTATTTTAATGTTGTAATATATTTTTAGAGATCAATTATATTTTTTTACAATATTTATTTTGTATTGCTATATTGTATATGGATTTAGATTGTTAGAGTGTTAATACTCTGTTAGTTTTTTTTTCTTTTTTGTGGTCTTGTTTGTTGTTTGTTTCATTTATTTAACCTGATTTTCTCATTTTTCGTCTAATTAGATAGATAATAGATAGTAAGGTGTCTAATTTTATTTTTAGAGATTCTAATTTGAATAATATGGTCTATATTGTTTGTTGTTTATGTCGATTTATGAAATTTTATTGTTTTTTTTAGTTACATAATTGGATTGTTAGGGAATAAAATTGTTGTTACTTATGATATATATATCGAAAATATTTTGTTAAATTGATTTAATGATATTATATATATTTAATTATAACAAAACTTAATTTTTTTTAATGCATTTTATATCTCTCTCATTTTAAAAGTATAATTTGGTTACTAACTTTAAACAAAATTTATAATTTAATCATTAATTTTTTAATTATGTGATAACGATGTTAAATCAATTCTATAAAAATTAAAATTTTTAACTAAATTTATTAAATTTTAAAAAATTAAATTATTTGAATTAGAATATTATTAATTAAATTTTAATATGTTATATATTATAAATACCAAATCTATAGATAAGCTAAATAAAAATAGTATATGGTTAATAAAGTAAGCTTTATGGTCCGAAACATGATTGAATTTGTCATTATTATAATGCTAAATAAAGAAGAAAAAAAAAATTGCTTGGCCTGGTAGTTCCCTCCACAATCCATATCTAAATATCTAATTATTTCCGAAGCAAATTCCCTCCTTAGTTTTTTGCTTTTTGGTACCAAAAACACACACAGAGACAGACTTCGTCTCTTTATTTTTCTCCCGCGTTTTCATTTTCTTTTCTCCCAAACACTTTCTCTTTCTTCTCTCAATCCTCAGATCTCAATTATATTCTTCCATATTTTCCCTCCAATTCCCTCGAACTCCTTTATTATATTTTTTTATCCCAATTATTCAAACCCTTTCGGTCTCCGTATCTCTCCGTATCAAAGAGACACTGTCCGATTTTTGGTACTGTCTCTTTGATGTCGGATTCTCGACCTTCTAATCCGTCGGGAAATCCGCCAGAGCCGATCATGAGGCGCCAATTACCCTTTTCGTCAATGAAGCCTCCTTTTTCATCATCGACAGGAGATTATTACCGCTTTGGCTCTGCCTCTCGTCGGCTCTCCGATCATGAAGCCGATGCCATCATTATGAAGCCACAAGTTACTTCCTTTATTTCTTTCATTTTATAGTATTTTTGGATTTTTATATTTGGGTTTTCTCTATTTTTATTTTGATTGTCGAGGATGAATATTTTTTAGTGGATGAGTAATTTTGTTGAGATCTGCATGGTTAGTTGTTCTAAGTACTCCATGGTAGTATTAGTTTACTGAATCCAGTGAGTTAAAATAGGTCTTACATTTCCGAGTTTTTTAAAGGTCTGAGTGAACTGAATTATCTTGTTAATTCACTTGAGAGGGATTCTACGTGGAAGTTAATTTGAATATGTAAAACGAGACTTGGACTGGAGACTTATTAAGGTGCTCAGCTTTACTAACATATTGTACTTTTGAAAGTTTAAGAAGGTAAAATTGTTATCAAAGTAATTACTACAATTGAGTATATAGACACTAGTATCAAAAGATTTACTAACAAAACTCTACGGAAAATGTTTAGTTACGTATTGTTTGTAAGGCTTCTGGTAAGAGAAATTGAGTCAAATAATAGATATGATCCGAAATGACATTGGCAAAGGCGATGCACAATAGTGTTCAATTGAACTCTTCGAATGGTAATTGGGAAAACCACATTTTGTTGATTTGAGATATATCACTTATACACAAACTCTAGATCATAAGGGCAGCTTGAGGTTATTCTGCAATTGTGATGTTGTCTTAGCATTTTCTATGAACCTTATGTAAGGTCATGTCATGAGTCTTTTTGAACCATGATCATTATGTATTAGTCCACTTTTCTTATATCATGTTCAAAGCATTAGTCTCTTTTAGCTTTAATAAGCTTTGTATATTGCCTTTATCGAGGTCTGCAGAGTACACATATATTCTCCCCTCTAATAGAAAAAAATTTGAATGATCCTTAACCATTAATAAGCATCAATATGTCCCTGCTTTCTTAATAATTATTTTAAGGCTCCTTTGATTTATTAATCAAAGCTGCAAGCAAGCTCTGTGACGTAGTAAAGTAATGCCTTTATTGTGACGAATCTGACAAGTATAGTAGTTTAACCCTTTCTATAAGTAAGTTTTTATTGCTACTATTCTGACTAACCACGATTGAGTTTAACTTCACATTTGGCTGATTGTGTTCTGAAAAAACTAAATGATGTATTAGCAAATAAAGCGGAAGAGTGACACGGGAGATTACAAAGCTGACTCTAGTGATAGGGCAGCAGGACCTGATGCAGAAGCATTATTTAACAACTCTCTACAGACTCCTGTATCAAAAAAAGTTGGGAAGGGAAACAAGATATCAAGGCTGACATGCAATAAATCTGGACCTCAAACCCCTATTTCAAATGTTGGTGAGTTTTAATGGTCAAATTGTTAATGTTGTTTTCTTTATATGTATACCGTACAGAGATATCATTGCCAATCAACAGATAAGTTGATGCGATGAAGTTCTTTTATTATATCTATAAATTCATTTATCTTCTGACCTCTATCGGTATTAATCTATAAATATAATGAGAAATATTCTTTAAATGCAGGTTCTTCTGGTACAAATCTTACTCCAGTAGGCCCTTGTCGTTATGACAGCTCATTGGGTAAAGAGCTCATGTTCTTTTGGATCGATTACTCCTTTTATATTTTAGAAAAAACTATGATTATGTTTATGAAAGTATGACAAAATGTTCTGTTATTCTATTCAGGTCTCTTGACAAAAAAGTTCATCAATTTGATCAAACATGCTGAAAATGGTATGCTAGATCTAAATAATGCAGCAGATACTTTAGAGGTGACTATCTTTCTTTCTGTCTTGGGTTTCATTTGTATTAATGTGTTATTGAGAGTGTTTGGTTGCTACAGGTGCAAAAGAGGCGAATCTATGACATAACAAATGTCCTAGAAGGAATTGGTCTAATAGAGAAGAAGCTCAAAAACAGAATACAGTGGAAGTATGAAATGTTAAAATTTATATTTTTGTTCTTTTCAATAATATTAAGTTATCTGAAACTTTGTTGCTATGCTTTATGATGTCGGAGGTTGTCAATTGGACGTGCAAATTTACTTATATTTGAATTAATTGATTGATTTTGTTAGAGGACTTGATGTCTCAAGGCCAGGGGAGGAGGCTGGAAATTATGCTAGCTTACAGGTATGTAAAAAGCAGAGAATCTGTCTCTGGGTGTAGCTGTGCTTGAGTTGCAGGATGGGTATAACTGGGTTGGATTTGGCTAGTTTTTCTCCAAGTTCTTCATTAAGGGCAAGTTTTTTACTCAGTCACTGTCCATTGTGTCGTTTGATGCCTGCCAATACAGGCAATTAATACTCCTATTTTAATTGCAATTCAGATGCATGGAATGAAAGTTGTTTTCTGTAGTGTCAGTTGTGGTTGTATCTGAACTAAAATGTGTCTTATTGACTAGCAATCATTCAGTAATTTTTTTTCAATATTTATTTCCCCTTTTAGATGACTTAGTATTATGGTATATGCAATTTTCAGAAAATTGATCGATAAATCTTCAACACCTTACTAGAATGTATTTTGAAAAGTAATGTCTCCATGTTTCTGACTCAGAACAATTTGCACTGGAACTTTTTTCATCTGCAGGCAGAAGTTGAAAACCTGTCCATGGAGGAGTGTAAATTAGATGATCAAACAAGGTAATGTCATAACTTCGTTATAGTGCTGTAAGAGGCATATATTGCTTCTTACTAATCTGTGATTGTTGCTGAGATATCGAAAGTGTGGCAGAGAAATGCAAGAGAGATTGCGGGGCCTGAGTGAAGATGAAAGCAATCAGAAGTAAGTTTTGTCCTTTTGGTTATAAAAAAAGGTTCTTCTTGCTTAGATTACTCTTATAACTATACTTCTGTGATGGTTGGTCATTTGGACTTGCATGCTTATTTAAGTTTGCACTTTTTATCTCTTAGATTGCTATTCGTCACTGAAGATGACATTAAAGGCTTGCCTTGCTTCCAGGTTATTTTATTATTTTTGCTGTGGTATATACTTTTCGTTGTTCACCCTTTCAGTTTGTATACTTTGTGGTTTATGCTTTGTGATTCTACACTTTCTATTGCAAATCTCCATGCTTTTATTGGGGTCTAAAAATTATTGTTTTTGTCAGAATGAAACACTAATAGCGGTTAAGGCTCCACATGGCACCACTGTTGAAGTCCCGGATCCTGATGAGGTAATATAAGCAGAAAATTTTAGCTTAAAGAAAAATACAAATTCAAGGCATAAAATATCTAATGTCATCTCATTTTCTCACTGTACAAGCACCTCTGCACATTTTTATGTAATGCTTTTTGGTTCCTTGTTAGGCCGTTGACTATATGCAAAGGAGATATCGCATTGTCCTTAGAAGTACTATGGGTCCAATAGATGTATACCTTGTCAGGTAAATTTATCTCCTGTTACCATCATCACTGACCTTTTTAGCTGTCGCTAATGCTTGGGGACACAAACAAGGATGATTGACGTTTTCTAATATCTTGCTCTCTCTCGCATGTTTTCTAGTCAATTCGAGGAGAAGTTTGAGGAGACTAATGGGGTTGAGGTCCCTATGAACTTCTCATCAGGTTGTGGTATTAGTGAGAACCAAGAAGCCACAATAATAACCGAAAAAAGATTGACTGATGCTGGAGTGCAGGGACAAGATGATCCTACAATTGCTGGTGATCTCAATGCTTCAGAGGACTTTGTAGGTGGGATCATGAAAATAGTTCCCTCGGAGGTTCATGTAAGTCTATCTCACACATTTTATCAATGTATTTTAGCTTTTCCAAAGGGACAATCTCTTTCCATATAAAAATTTACTCCTTTAACAGAACATTTATAGTTGTATTGAATAAAAGAGGACAAGCATGTTCAGTATGCAATGTAATGTACTTGATATAGTTGAAATGACACCAAAATTAGTGTAAACACAATGGTTTTCCGATGCTTATTCTTAACCTGTAGTTGCCAAATTGTTGCTAGTTCTTCGAATTCATTACTTATAGGCAATTGCTAAATACGTATTGAGCCAAAGGAAGAGAGGAAAAAGAAAGGAGGGGGGGAACATTTTTAGTAGCATATTTCACATGTTAGCTTTTTTTGTTTTATTGGAGGAAGGAATAAAATCAATTCTGGGTACTGATGTTTTTTGTTTCTTGTTCAGAGTGATACAGACTACTGGCTTTTATCAGATGCTGATGTTAGCATCACCGACATGTGGAGAACCGAACGTATCCTGTTATTGATTTACCCTTGTATTTACCTCTCTTTCTGTGTGCGCACGTGTATTTTCGTCTCTTTTGAATGGTTAAGTATACTTGTTGGATATATTTAGATTTTCTTAACTCTAGTATAGTTGATATCGAGTGGAGCAATTTGGAGCTACAAGATAATTACAACATGGTTAATATGAACACGCCAAAGGCACAATCTCCACCATGCACTTCAAATGAAATGCCTTCGACTACAAATCATCCTGGAAGTTCAAACTTGTAATTCTATAAGTCCAAAGTCGAGGAATAATGTTTTTTCCCCATGAGAATCCTGTTTCCAACCATCTTTTTGCTTGCTTTTATTCGTTGCGGAGCCATGGATGTTGGATATAAGGTTCCAGATCCAGTGACTTATATGTGAATGTTGCTGGTGAAGCTTGGTAAACTCTGGAATTGAAGTTGCAGATTGGCTTATTGTACAGTGAAGTAAAATGCATAATCCATGTAATCTAGTGGCAAATTAGAGAACGTGAACTTTATATGTATTGAAAGAGAACATGATTGTTCAATATTTATATTATGCTATACTCCATAAGTTTTTTCATATTAAATAAACATTTGGCAATGTAGATTTTATAAAGTAAACAAGCCGATTCCTGATAACATTTGCAATAATATTGCTTCACACTTACTTTGCTATGATAAATAATCTATTTGAATAATAAAAGTGGTATTTTGCTTTCATGGGATTTTTTTTAACATGAAAAAGCTTTTATCACAAAAATGAATTTTCAAGAAATGAGGAATGAGTGATCATGAATAATAAGAAAAATAAGAGAAGAAAAACTAGATGTTTTCTTCTCTTCTCTACTTTTCTTTCTCTTTTCGATCATACATTGCTAATAGAAGGGAGAGTCCTCCTTTGCTTAGGATTGGCTCTCTCTCGTAGTAGATTTTATATGTATTTACTTTTTAGTTAAATAGGAATGTCAAAAAATGGTATATTTTTCTTATAAATGTATTATAATGTAAGTTTAGATATGTATTTTTATTTTAGCATGTAAGTCATGAAATTTTTATCAAATCAACCCATTAATTTTATAATTATTAAATTAAGTATTAGAAATTTTATAATTTTTTAAGAAGAATATTTTAATCGTATAATTTATTAAAACAAGTATTTATAGTCTATTTAAAAATATTACAAGTAGTCACTTATAATGTCTAGTTTTTATAAATAATGAGACTATAGGTGTATAATTCAAAAATTACATGATTAAAGTTTTTATTTTCACGTAATAACGGACTATATGTTATAATAATTTATGGAACCTCTGCTACCCAATGCAATAATTATATGACTTATGATACCTTATTTTCTTTTTTATTTTGATATTTTTTTACCTGTATAAATGAATAAGTTATTTAAGTGGTTTCATTTTTAACCATAGAGTTAAAAATATATGTTTATTTATGTCATAATAAAATAAATATATATATTTTTAAGAAATTTAAAATAAAATTATAGGTATGAAATGATTTATATTATGATTTTATTGTATCTATTTTAAAATATAGATACGATACTTATCCAAAATACTTTGGTGACCAATCATATGAAATCAATGTTTAAAATCAAAGCCCTTTCACAACAATTGATGCAAAAATCGTAAACTTATGTTGACTCTAGCATCAGAACAATCAAAAAGATGTTGATCCTATAATTTATCTAATTGATATTTGATTTATTGTATGTAATTGTTTGATTTTAAATCTTTTTTAATTTCAATAAATTAATAAAATTTATAATTTTGTAATAAAAAAATGCTTAATGAAATGCTAGAAAACTCTTTAAAGAAAATTAAAATTACAATGATATTTTTGATACCATCACATATTAAGAGATTCTTGTATATTTTTCTTGGAAAAAAAGAATAATTTTTGTTTGAGATACATATCTCAATATTAGGAGATTTTTGTAAATTTTCTTAGAAAAAAAACAATTTTTATTTGAGATACATATATCATATATTTGTAAGGAACATAAGATTCGTAACCTTCTGTAACCTTTAAGTATCACGTGGAGAGAGAATTATTATCAAATGATACACCAATTCAATCATTCCAAAGTACATAAAAGATTTAATTATGGGTGTTGTTAACGAGCGTTACGAACCTTATAATCCTTGAAGTTATATTTTAGAAACACTTGTTTTAAATTATTTGATAAAATTCTTAGTTTTAACAAAATAACAATTCTCAATTAAAAATGTAGGTTTAATTTTTTTTTAAATTACAACACAATATGCTTCATTCCTTTATTGAATTTAAACATTATGCAAAAAAATAATTATATAATTTTTTTTTAATTATATAAAAAAAGTTAAATAATCAGACAATTAAATTTCACGATATCCAAAAAAATATATAAGTATTATATAGATAAAGATTTAGATAATAATTTTAAGTAATCATGAACATTTTTATTGTTATCATGTAATATTTTGTAATTAGAATAAAAATTGGATATCGTTTACAATGTTGTGCTCCCCTTTCAACTTGTATTTTAAGTTTTGTATATTTTTTTAAACTTAATTCTATATGTAAGGTATATTATTTTGAATAAAAATCTAACACAATTATAATAAAACATTTTAAAGATATTTTTGATAAAAATATTATTTTATATTTGATTTTTAAACAAAAAATTAATATTATTGATTATTAGTTATTACTGTGTTTCCATGAATTTTAGCTTCACTACTGTTTAAGGAATGCCACTCGTTAGCCTCTTAATAAATCTGCCACCTATTTTATGGTAACTTTTCTTAATGTATTACTAATGCTTTAGTAAATCTAAAATTGCTTATCGTTGTAAATTTTTAATTATATTAAATGCAGTAAGATGTGATTAAATATTATAATTAGACTCACTGATTAGTAATTAATTGAATACTAACATATATAGAATTGAATAAAAATTTCAATTTTTAATTTTAATTCTTTTAAATTTTTCATTGTCTCTTTTATGCTTCAATTTCAGTCGTTTTTTTGTCGTTTTTATTCATCAATTATATTTTTCGTTTTTGTATAATTTTTCTATAAATAGAAAAGAAAACAAAAAAAGAGACACATGAAAAAGAGTAGAAAATATGAGAACAAAAAAAAGAAGTAGAGAAAAAATAAGGAAAATGGTGCGAGGAGAAGAAGAAGAAGAAAAAGAAAAAAAGGAAGAAAAAAAACAAGAAAGAAAGACGAGAAAAGTAAAATAAAAAATATATATTTTATTTATTATTATTATTATTATTATTATTGATTGTATATATATATTTTATCTACAATTAAGTTCTTTCATAGAATTCAGTCATTTTAAAGTTTGTAGAATAATAAACTATGTTGTAAGTTTATTATTATTTAATCGTTATATATTGAGAAATAAATTTTTGTTGTTCTCAAACATTTATGATAAGAGAAAAAATCATCTTAAAAAACTTCGATTATTATTTTTTTATTTATTTAATTTATATATTATAATTATTTTATGGGTTATTAAAGATTCTACTATTAAAAAAAACATTGCAATAATCCTGTTATTTTATACAAATAAATACTTTAGTTACATATTTTTTAACTTAAGTGGTATATTTGTTTTAACAAATTATAAGATAAAAAGTAATTAATTTACATAATAACATGAATAATTGTATATAACGTATAAATTATAAAATTAAAGTATTTATTTTAAAAAATTATAATATTTTTTAGATAAATAATCAAATAATTATAAAATTAATTTATCGATTTAGTTAAAACTACGGTACCTGCCTATAAAAACAGATTAGTATTCAATTGTGTTTTTGATATTCTTGAGATTTATAGGAGTGCAAATCCGACCATTGAGTTGAGTCTAAAGGGAGTAAGTAGTAGGTGAGAGTCTTAGAACCCGGCTGGTCCATAAAAAATAAAAAATAAAAAAATAAAATAAAATAATATGTCTGAAGCAAGTCAGCATCTAGGGATGGTGGTTGGTTCCAAATTCTCCACTTAGAAAAGTATATAAAAGCCTAATATTTCAGACCCCACTTTCCCACCATAATTAAACAACTCTCACCAACTCTTACCCCTCAACCCTTATTCACCAACCATAAACGTAATCAAGCAGTAACTATATAATATAATTTATTTAATTCATGATAATATGTAGAAATTTGTTTTTTTTAATAATTATTTTATTTACTTACCTATAATTAATACTTAAATTTTATATATTTTAAATAAATAAGTAAACTCAAATTATTTTAATCCTCTAAATTAAAATATATAGAAGAAATGAATTTTGAGAACCTTTATTCAGTATACTCCAAACCAGGCCTTCTTTTATAATTCATTTAAGTTACCATAAAATCAGTGTACATTTTTTCAATTTTTTTTAACAACATTATTCATATATTTATAATTAATACTCAAATTTTATGCATTTTACATATATAAATAAATTTAAACATAAAAATAATAAATTTAAAATACAATTAATTTTTAATATATATATATATATATTGGAAGTATTAACCCCACCCATAATTATGCATTTCATGTTATTCCTACTACCAAACATATCAGATTGGGGGCATCTCAATCCGATTGAAAGGGGACTTATTCTAATTCTTTAAGGGACTTATCTAAAAGATTAGTAAAAGATATATATCACGGTAAATGTATCTAAAAATTCACTTATTTTGAGAAAACAATTCCTTTAATCTTTTAATAATTGAAAAACACTCTTAATAGTTAATAAAACTCTTTAATTTTAACATGGTTCGATTATTTTAATTATTTCATTTTTAAAATATTTTTTATATTATATATATATAATATTTTTTAATATGATAAAAATATACATTTTTTAGGTTAATACAAAAAAAATATATGAATTGTATGAAAAGATTAAAAATAAAATTTCGTGAAAATAATTTTGATATACAATTAAACCTCAAAAAAATTATTTAATCTTCTAAATTGAAATCAAATAAATAAATTTTCAAACATCAATTACAAATATATGAATAATACAATTATTAAAAAAATTAACAAATATATGCACTATAAATGTATCATCTATCATAATTTAAAGGTGAAGTGTAAAAATAAAATAATAAAAAATCACATATTTTGAGGAAAAAAATCATATCTTATAATAATTGAAAAATACTTTTAATAGTTAACAAAATTTTATGATTTTTTAGGTGGTTGATTATTTACATTATTTTATTTTTAATAATATTTAAAAAAATATATAACTTTTCTATTATAATATGTATATATTATTTTTTAATGGGTTAGAAATATATGTTTTTATGTTAGTAAAAATTAGGTAGAAAAAATTAAAAATATATTATATTGCCATTAAACTTAAAAAAAAAGAAAAAAATATTTTCTCCTCCAAATTAAAATCCATTGAAGAGATGAATTTTGAGAACCTTTATTCAGTATTCACCAAACCATGCCATCTTTTATCAAGTAGAAACAAAATTATTTTGCTAATTTTAAAATTATTATGAATTTACCATTATATCCTTGAGCAATCCCCAAGTTTCCCATCGACTCCCTCCACCTACCACCACCTTTCCCATCAAAAACTAACTTTCCATAACTACATAATCACATCATCCCTCCAATCCTCATCTCCATTCTCAATATTTTTCTCAACACAACAAATTAGGCAACCAGAAATTTTCAATCTCTCTCTTACTCTCTCACTAACTTTGCACAATGTCTCCTTCCCAAAACTTGGTAGAAACAGAGCAAGAAAATACAATCACTTACAAATCAAAACTTCCAGAAATCGACATCCCAAAAAACATCCCTCTCCATTCTTATTGCTTTGAAAACAAAACCCAATTGGCTTCCCATCCTTGTTTAATCAATGGCCCAACTGGGCAAATCTACTCTTACTCGGAAGTTGAACTCACAGCTCGTAAAGTTGCTTCTGGACTCAATAAACTCGGAATCAAACAAGGTCAAACAATCATGCTTTTACTTCCCAATTCTCCCGAATTCGTTTTCTCTTTCCTCGGAGCTTCATTCATTGGTGCTTTGACCACCGCAGCTAACCCATTTTTTACCGCCTCTGAGATTCACAAACAAGCCATTGCTTCTAATGCGAAACTGATTATAACACAAGCCTGTCACTACGAAAAAGTGAAGGAGTTAAACGAAAACGTTTCAATCATGTGTATAGACTCGGTTACCGAAGAAAACTGTTTACATTTCTCCCAGTTGACTCAGTCGGATGAAAATGTCATGCCGGATGTGGAAATTGATCCGAACGACGTCGTTGCATTGCCTTATTCTTCTGGTACGACCGGGTTGCCTAAAGGGGTTATGTTGACACATAAAGGATTGGTGACGAGTGTTGCTCAACAAGTGGACGGAGAGAATCCAAATTTGTATTATGATAAAGACGACGTCGTTCTATGTGTATTGCCTCTGTTTCATATATACTCGCTGAACTCTGTTTTGCTATGTTCTTTGAGAGCTGGAGCTAGTATTTTGCTAATGCCTAAGTTTGAGATTGGGTTGTTGTTGAATTTGATAGCCAAATTTAAAGTGACTATTGCTCCAATTGTGCCTCCTATTGTTTTGTCTATTGCTAAGTACCCAGATCTTGACAAATACGACTTGTCGTCTTTAAGAGTTCTTAAGTCTGGTGGGGCTCCTTTGGGTAGAGAACTTGAGGACACTGTTAGAGCTAAATTTCCTAACGTCACATTGGGACAGGTATGCATTTACATCTCTATTTTTCAATTTTTATTTTTATTTTTATTTTTATAAAATAATTTAATTAAAAGAAAAATTACACATTTTTATTTGCATTTGCTCCAATTCGTACCTTAAAGCCGAAGTGGTGTCAATCATGTTTTGTTATATATATTTCTGTCATACTGTCTGTCTTCTTATTTTTTTAATCAAATTCATACACGTATATATAAATAATCAAATTCACTGGCGCGCGCATATATATATATATATATATATTTATTAAATTAAATAATTTATAGTAAAAAAAAAACTAATAATTAACTTTGACTGAAATAGTTGAGTTGAAATTATAAAAATTAATATTATTAAAATTTATAATAATAAAATAATTTTAATTTAATTTAAATGATATTTAAATTGATGATATGAAATAATATATTCAATTATTTTAATAATAAAATTATATAAAATAGATATTATAAATTATTATTTTATATCATATAAATTTTAAAAATATTATTTTTTAATAATTTTACATCCTCAAACTTCAGGTTTCCTATTTTTGAGGGTCAAATTTGAGCAAGATAAACTTTTAATGGGAGACTATTTTTTATAAATATATTTGTCTGTGTTTGTGTCATTTAGTCATCGGATTTAAATTTTTAAATGATTTAATTATTTTTATTTATAATAAAAAAATTATATTAAATAAATATATGTACATTATATTTTTAAATATAAAAAAATAATATTTTAAATTATAAATAAATACATGTACACTCTTAAAAAGAGGGATATAAATGAGATTATATTTATAAAAATATTATATATATAATTAAATTATTCTTAATTTGGTATACCTTTGTTACTTAACTCTTCTTACAAGGTTTGTTTTTTTCCCTCATTAAGAAATGTTCGTATAAATTCATAAATTGTAGGTCTTGATAAATAATTTTTTTAACTTATTTTTTTTCCCTTAAAAATGAACTAATATATTTATGGTTTCATTTTTTTCATATATTTTATATTATAAAACAAAAACAATATATTATCACCAATCTTGACCAAATATAAATATTCTCATTTATAATATGTAAGTGATTTGATTGTGATATAAAAGGTTTTCTCGCAAGAGTAAGAATAGAACGAAGGCTTACACATAACAAATTAAAAAAATTTAAGAAAATAATAAAATAATATTCTTAAAATTTATAATCATAAAAATAATAATTTTATTATTTTTATATTTATCTAATGTTTTTTTATTATTAAAAAAAAATCGAACACATTATTTTATTTTAAATATTATTAAATTAAATATCATTTAAATTAAATTACAACTATTTAAATACATTAAATATTGAATGTTGTTTAATTAAATTCAGTTAAAATTATTAGGACATTGTTTTTATTATAAATTTTAAAAGTAATATTTTTTTAATTTTCTTAAAAAATTAAATTAATCCATTTAATATTATTAAAAAATTAAGAAAAAAATTAAAAATTAATTCAACAATTGAACCACTTAATATATCCCAAGTACGTGGTACTGGTTATAAAGACTTTTCTATAATGAAATGATCCATAATGTAAATATTTATACTAATAATAGATGGACTAAATACTTCTAAACTATTAATAATAATTTATTATAACTGATCATACTGTATATAATAGTTATTCTAGTAATTTTATATATCATAACAATATATTATAATCATAATTAATAGTAATATCAGTTTTTTTATATATAATTATGTGAACACAATTTTATTTATTAATAATATTATGTTATATTATTTATGATTTATCTGATAAATAGAATTTTTCAAAATGATTAGAGAGTAAATAACACTTATTCTTTGGCTAATAAAACATACGTACCTTTCTCAATTTTTACTAAACTCCAATAAATTTAAATGTTCCAGTAACCAGGTCCAAAACCTACATCCAAATCAATGTCTTTTACACTTTTTTTTGGTCAACTCAATGTATTGTTTGTTGAACATGGTTGTTATATCATACAATCCACATTTTACGGCAGTTAAAAACATAAAGATCATTGATTGTTGAATGATTTCTTTTAATTTTTTATTTTATTTTTCTCTTAAAGATGCCCTTTAAAACTACATTTGTGTAACCGTGCATTCAATTTTAATCAATTAAACAAAACTTGCATGTTTTAATTATAGAGTTACATATTTTTGGGAAATAAGTTAAAATAATTTATTTTCACTAATCTTATTCTAATATTACACTATTTTATTTTTTATTCAAAAATTATGCAAGTGAGATCACCTTAAAATAGTAAAAGGGTTAAACTAGCCTATTTTTCTAAATTTTATTAAAGGGAAAAATTAGTAAACCCAATGATTTCCAAAAACGGCAAACAAATCCATCAATTTTAAAAAATAAACAATTATAACTTACTGTAAGGATGTAATTGTTATTTTTTAAAGGGAGCAGACCTTAGATGTACAATCTATGTGATTAAATGAAAGTAGATTATATTATGTATGTTTGATCATATAAATTGTAAGTGATATCATTACTCATTTAGTTTTTAAAAAATGAATCAATAAAAGATAAAACATGTTATTTTAATATAAAAATATAAAAATAATATAATTAGATCTTTTTTAAACTAAGAGACTATATGATATTATCTTAAAGAATCAAATAACACAAATGATTTAACACAAAAGAACTAAACTTTTCTATTTTGGAAACACAAAAGAATATTGTTATTATTTTTGTAAACACGGATGAAGGTATTTGTTATTGGCTATTTTATTAGTTACTTATATTGTCTATATTATACTCGTTTGAGTAAAGCTTTGGAAGCCTTTTTGAAAATGTAATTAGATTGAATAAAATTAAAATTAAAACCTAAATAATATTAATTGTTAGTGAGTTGAGATTGAGAACACAAGAATAATGGGATTGAATTTGAATATCAGGGATATGGAATGACAGAAGCAGGGCCAGTGCTAACAATGTCACTGGCATTTGCAAAACAGCCTTTAGAAGTGAAAGCAGGGGCTTGTGGAACTGTTGTTAGAAATGCAGAGATGAAGATTGTTGACCCTGAAACTGGCAACTCTTTACCACATAACCAACCTGGTGAGATTTGCATTAGGGGTGACCAAATCATGAAAGGTACTTACATACTTCTCTCGAAACACACCAATCATCATTTGATTAATTTTTTTTTTTGTAAACTGAGTGTTATAAATAAATGTTAAATTTCAGGGTATCTGAATGATCCAGAGGCGACAGAGAGAACCATAGACAAAGAAGGATGGTTACATACAGGAGATATTGGCTACATTGACGATGATGATGAGCTTTTCATAATTGATCGCCTTAAGGAACTCATTAAATACAAAGGGTTTCAAGTCGCACCTGCTGAACTTGAAGCTTTGCTTCTTACCCATCTTAATATATCTGATGCTGCTGTTGTTTCGTAAGTATTTTAAAAATATTCTATATTTTCTCTTTATATACAAACTTGTTATGCTAATTTGTTACATAAAGAAATACTATTGTTCCTCCGATCTATATGACTCAACTATTCAACTGGTTTAACTTTATCTATTAAAAAATTATGTAAATAATCCAATTATCCAATTTAGGTTACTTCAGTATCTTTCCTCTTTATTATACGCAAACTTAATATGCAAATATTGTTTCAGGATGAAGGAAGAAGAAGCTGGGGAGGTTCCTGTAGCATTTGTTGTTAGTTCAAAGGATTCACAAATTACAGAGAATGAAATTAAACAATTTGTTTCAAAGCAGGTATGTGTAGCTGTTTTTTTTAATCAATATATATATATACCCAAAAGAGAGATATGTATAAGAAAACGGAAAAGAGTTTTTGGGTTTTGGGTATTTCATTTCAGTACTACTAGTGTTACTTGAGATTGGATTGATTGATGTTCTGGTTATGTGTGTGATGGGCAGGTTGTATTTTACAAAAGAATACATCGGGTATTTTTCATTGAAGCCATTCCAAAAGCTCCATCAGGCAAGATCTTGAGGAAAGATTTAAGAGCAAAGCTTGCTGCTGGAATTCCAAATTAAAAATCTTTATTTTATTGCTAAATCCCATCAAGATAATATATATTGAACATATTTATGTAATGCAATTTTTATTTACTCAAATCTCATGAACCACAAACCTTCATTAATTAATATTAAATTTGAAAAAAAGTGTTTAATTCTAGCTCGATAATGATATATGTTGCTTGATTAAGTGTTCTCCATAATGGGATAATTATTTTTTGAACCAAATAACTTATCTGATTCCTCTAAGTGCAAGAATGCTTTTGAAAAAGAAGATGAAGAAGAAGTAGATGATCAGTAGGAAGAAGAAGCAATTACCTCCAAAGCATGAAGAGTGCAACCATATTTCCATTTTGAAAAATCAGTTTTCATTCCATGAACGCATGGCTCTTCAATAAAAGTTCCCATGATGCTACTAAATAGCATTAATCTCGACATGAAAAGAAAATAAAAAAAACTCTTAAAGAGCCAATGTAACTATCTATGCTCTAGTCATCCATGTTCTTCATGTATTCCTTCGAAAGCTTACTTTCCATTATCAATTGCTGCTCTTTGAGCAGAGCATAGCCCGACTCAAGCAAGGCTTCCACTGTTTGCTGTTGAACCAAGCACAAAAATGATTTAAGAAAATCCAACTTAATATATAAATCTCAAATAAAAAACGTATGATAAACTATCCTGGAAAGCCACACTGTTGAATTTTAAATACTCAAATAAATATCCATTAAACAAAATAAAAATAAATATCCATGCTGATCTCTCTCTCCTTTTCATTTGCAATGTGGAAAAGACCCAAAATCCAAAAGCCATGCCAGATGTTTATGATACAGAGTGGTAAATTACTATATAAGGGAATCACCAATAATACAAGAATTCCACTTTAGATCAACCAACAAAAAATTGTGATCCTTCCCTGTATACTCTTATTTAAATCAGAAGCTAGTGTTAAGTGTGACAATTGATAAGAGTATCCATATAAGCAGAGCATCTTCACAGTTGGTTTCAAGTAACTCAAATAAACACCCAGTGCTAAATATTTATCATTTTTATCTACACCAAGTGTTTTGTTTTGTTTTTTTTTCTTCTTTTTTTAACCACTAAATTCCATGCCAATTTCACCATGAGAAAGATCCATAAGCAGAACACTTATTTCACTAGGAGAATAAGAGAAAAAATAAATTTACTAAAAGTCAATGGTTCATCTGATCTTCAAATTATAAAGCACTCGAAGCATTTACTCAATACATTATAAAATACTCGTCACTGTTTTAAATCATAAAAAAATTACTTCAGAATAACCCATAGAAGTGGTTGGGAAAATTACCTTTGGAGGCATAAAAACTGGGAGAGTGTCATTCTTTTTTTGCTTAAGGAGTTTGTTTCCCAGATTTTCAATGCCGCCAATGCTTTCAATCCACTGAAGTACACAAGAAAGGACAAGCATAAAAGTTAAAAAAGTATCATGCCTGTCCTACAACTTTTGTGCTTTCATGATCACATACATATGTTGTTACGTAATAGCATCATTCGTCACATGTTCTACCTTAATCGACACAATTGTTACGTAATAGCATCATTCGTCACATGTTCTACCTTAATCGACACAATGCACAGACAAAGGCAGCAATGGAATTGTTAAATGTATGCAAATACACATTCATCACAATCTTTTGATGCTTGGTGAAGCCTTACTTCATAACCTGCTAAGGACAACCTTATCTAGGATTTTATGAAATTGCATAAGAATTCACATATTCTTTGTTCAAAATAATAGACTAGACCTCTGATATATGATAAATTTGACATTGGACTGATAATTACAATAGAACGTGTCAAGCAAATTATTAACTTTTTTTGGTAGTCTTCGAAGGATTAAATGATGCTAATTTTTTATTTTTTTTAATTTATGATTTTCCTTTATCAGCATTAAAAAGTATATTCTGTAGCATAATAATAAAAAAAAATACACACATACATAGACACATATTTTAGATAGAAATGTCGAAATACCTCAGAAATAGACCTGTCATATGTTCGAGATCTTAGAGCTCCATAAAAATCAAGAGCTGCCAGATGAAAAAACTTTATAGATACAATAGAAACGAAGTAGGGTTTTTGAAACAACATAATATTAGTAATATCACTGTACATTTTATCACTCGTTATAAAAGAACAGATTTGGTTGTAGCTAAACAAATCCATTCACACTTACATACTAACCCCATCCTCCTCTCTCTGTCCATGTATGCTCTCATTTAGAAGAGAAACAAAAGAGATAGAAGAAAAATTCAAAGATAGATTCAATGAGAGTTTGTCGAGGCAGATCAGAGAATCATAGGAAGAGGGAAATTAGTGGGCCAATAAGCAAGGTACAATGCAGGCAGAAAACCAAATATATATTGACACAGCAATATGATAAAATTAATGAACTTGTATATCAGAAGCGATTAGAACATGTGACCTTAAACACCATCTTGCAATTGCAAGATTAATGGGAACCATATAAAGATCCTATGTAATTGCACCTAATGATTAGGTGGATGCTCCAGTGTATGATACGATTGATTGTCTCGTTTACATATCAGGCTTCCTTTTCTGCAATGAAGAATATTTTTGCCTCCTCATTAAAGTCAAGAGTCATGGTTACTCAGGGCCATTTAAGGTAACAAGAGTAATGCAATATCCAATCTTCTGTCGACTACCAGATATCAGTCAGGGAAGACCCAACACATGGAAAATAAATAACGTTCTCTAGTCACCACTTAAATGTTTGATGAAGAACAAAAACTATGTGGAAAGGTGGTTATACAGTTCTTACCATATTCTACAAAATTGCTTCAATATGCAACATAATCAAGTAAAACACAACATATTGTACTACTTTCTTAGTCTCTGGGGTAATTTCTAACCTAAAACTTAAAAAAAAATCTCTTGGATAGTTATTTTCCATGATCAATGTCTACTCCCACTTTATTATCAAAAAAACTACTATTATTTTACCATCCTATGAAAACACATACATATACCTTGGTTAGGAAATTTGTCCACAATGTTTGTGACCTCATCCCTAGATATGCCATCTTTCTCATACATTCTGTGAACAATATTGATAATATCCTCACGATATGGTTGCCTGTTTCATTGTAGATGTCACAAGAGCATGTTTAGAACTGAAACTACAAATAGATTACTACCTCAATACAGAAATCTAAAATTCCAGTTTGCTATGGTTCCATAAATGAGTCACGCTAAGCACCAAGCACTATAATGAATTCAAGACAGTAAAAAAACACAAGATGGAACAGAAGTTGACGAGAGAACAACGCATACCAGTAAAACTTATCCATTCTTCCATCACGAATCAGGGGAGCATAAATTGTTGAGAAATCATTACCCGTAACAATTATAGGAATTCTGTTCATAACATCTCCTTCTCGCCAGTCCTGTCCAATACTCACTCTTGTAGGATTATCTGATAGGTTCATAAGAGTTCCAACTACAATTTGATTGTTGACTGTCATTTGAGTATTTCCTATATAAGAGAAGTAAAGAACAGATATTTTACCTGTATACATCAATTGACTGGTAAATTTGAGAAGTAATCAAAATTAATCCAGTACAAGTATTACATAGAAGCATGTAAATCATAAAAACAATAGAGTATGCTCTAGTCATGTGATTCCGAACAAAATTTAAAAAAGAAACAAGCAAAAACACCATAGAAAAGAGTCAACTAAAGAAGAATGCAGTAGAGAACCACACAGTAGCTGCTCAATCACTTTCATTTTTAAAGATCATGTGGTATGTGATGTGGTTTGAGGTTGACTTAAACCGGGGGGAGGAAAGAGAAGACTTATCACCATATCACAAGGACCACTGACTTATCACCATATCACAAGGACCACCACTGCACAATTACTTTCAATTCTAAATGAAGCAATGACTCACCAAATCTACCAAGACCAGCATCAATGTCATTGATCATCAAGCAGCTCATCTTGCCCTATGGTAGTCAAGTAACATTAAACTAGACTACGTTATTAACAGAAAAGTTTACTGAAACCTAAAAGGAGCAAAGTCTTCATGTTCACAGACATGAATAAAAAATCATGTGGCAATAGCTTGTACCTAGAAAACTTAAATGGAAAAAGAAATGGAAGCACTCCTATTTCTATCATTTCTCCAGCTCTTAATCATAAAGTGCAAATTTTGAATGCCACTCAATTTGTGCTTATAATGCACAAACCCGAGCATTCAGTCCATGGAGCACACTTAGCCTTAAATTCTTAATAATCTTATTTAAACTAATCTTAAACAAAAGTGAAAAAATTTCTTTGAAATAATATATTTTGTGCAGATACTTTTACTGATCGTAATATGTACCATAGATTGGATCCTGCAACTTTTAATCCTGGTATAATAATAAACCTGACCCAATCAAAAGCTAGCCTTTACAAATTTTATTTCCACATATCCACGGTATTCAGAATACATCTTGTGAAAAGTAAAATCACATCAGATCAATGTGTCAACCTGAATAAGAAAATAAATGAACAAGGAAGAACAAAAACTAAAGCAAGCTTAGAGTATTGGTTTATTAGAATTTCAATACGATTAGAATTGTTTCATTACAGTTTAATTCTTATCGCAATCATTATATCATTAGGAGTTCTTATTTGATTAGAATAAGATTTTGTATCCAATAGGTTTTCTTTGCATTGTAATTTTAGGCTTAACCTGATTTTGATAATGAATATCGTTTATTGAGAAGGTTATTCTCCAATTATCCTTTTTTCAATATCCTCTTCCCTAATTCTTCTCTTATTCTCCTATCTCTATACTTTCACGTTTGTTTGGTCAGTGCCAAGATCTCATCAAAGCACGTCATCTCATTTCATAAGTAATGTTTTAACTTGACCTAAGAAACTTCATTATACAAATATTAACAATGAAAGTGGTAAAGCTTCTAACTTGGTTCTGGACCACTTGAGAAGCTGTTCTATAGCGTTCCCGAATCAACTTTCCAGGTTCTCCTGCACAGAGTCCAGCTAGTCATTATTCTGGCTGAAAGCCCAAACTTCTCATAAATATGAATGATCTTCAATGGTATAACAAAATAGCCCCTTCCCTTCACCCTTAATTAAATATGAATATGATGTAGTCTTCCATTTTGCTTCGGCTAAATAAAATTGCCCCACTAAGTTCAGGTCCTTTTGAAAAACACGTCAGGAACCCATCTTACCAGCTCTTTCTGATTCCAGCTCCCCAGCTGACATTATTACAGGTTCAATTCCCATGGTCTGGAATATAAGTTCTGTTTGAAATGATTTTCCTTGCCCCTTTCCTCCCCAAATACCTGCAAGAAGAACACAGACTTCTATAAAACAACTTTTTTAATATGGAAGCAAAAGGTTCAGGTTATCATACAATGCAGCAAGTAGTTGATAATATTATCAAATACAAAAATTTTACAAAACAAAAAATTTTGATCATGAGCAAGTGCAAAGTTAGTGTAAGATGTTTTAGCTTGAAAAGCAACGGCGGATTTCATGATATCTTAACAGATTGACCTTTTGGATGCCTGCATTCAATTGATTAAAGAAAAAAATAATATGTTGTGAAATGAATTATGTTTGACTACTATCTTAGATTCACTAGCAAAAAGAAAACAAGATAAAGTAAGAGGTAAATTATTATTTTTTAACATAAACAAAGATAACTATTGTCTATAGGCCCACTTAAGTTCAATATTTTTCTTCTTTTACTGGATCCCTGATGAAAAACAGTTTGATGTTCCCTTTTATATTCCTTGTTTTTTATTTGTAAATCAAAATATGGCACGAAAAATGATAGTATAATTTCCTTTCTCGACAGAACCAAAAATCGAATTGCATCAACTAATGAAACCATATTGGCTGTGCATACCAAGGATTAGAGGAACTTTGACATTGAGAATATGAGCCAGGTAATTCTTCACAATGTGGCATGCTGCATGAACAACAGAGCATATAAGCATTAAAGAAAACAGGGCCAAGAGAGAAAAATAATGTTAGCTCTATGTAAGACAAAGGAATAAGTGACCAAAAACTAGGATGAAAAGAACGAGATTTATAAAGAAAAAAATCTCATTGCTTTAATTAGGAAAAGCTTCCTACATAACACGAAAGAATCAGATAGCCATTCTTGCAGCAAAAATTTTATGAAAACTTGGAGTCACAGTGAATAATTTCCCCGTTGGCACGTTTTGGCAGAAGGTGTACACCTTGCTCACCAGTTACCACATCACGTATCATGAATTATTGAATTATCATGCCATTACTTTTCGATGCCTTTGTAAAAAGAGAGAGAGAGAGAGGAAAAAAAAGCACATATAATGTAAAGGCAACTACCAAGTTTCTTACATTACATTGCTAGTAATTTATCAGATTCTTTCACCTTTTTCCTGGTTCGTAAAACTTACCAACTTTATCCTGTGAAATAGAAAAGACTAAAATAAGATATTAGAGACTGGAATATATAAAACAAAAACCAGTTTATATAAAAAAACACTAATATATTGTTTAAAAAAAATCAGAATAGAGAAGAGAAAACAACAATAACTGTTAAGGAACCTAAAGTCCCACATCGATCGGGGACTCTGCTTCTACTGCACTTATAAGTCTATGACAACCCTTACTCTTTAAGAGCTTTTTTGGAGAGAGTTAGGCTATGAATTTCTACATGGTATCAGAGCTAGGTTTCTGACTCTTGGACACCCCTGAAACTCTTCCTCCGTCGGCACTCAAGGTACACTCCGTCCGTTCTTCCCCGCCAATGTGGAAGGGGAGTATTAAGGAACCTAAAGTCCCATGTCAACACGGGATTCTGCTTCCGTTGAACTTATAAGTCTATGACAACCATTCTTTTTCAAGAGTTTTTTTTTTTTGGAGGGAGTTAGGGATTTCTAGAATAACTAATTCTGAATCCTAGCTATATTTCTTTACTCATCCAGAAGGTTCTAACAGTTATGCGATCCTAGAAATAAGTAGCCAATCATTCTTAACTTTTATTCATAATTTTACTCATAGTTAAATCAGCAAGAAATGGATGAAAATTTATACCATGAAAACAGGAGCGATGTAGTAATCGCCTTGACGGTATTCAAACGACCTGGTGACCTTTTGACGATAATCAAACACAATATCCGCTGGTCAAAAGTCCAATAGCAGAAAGGAAAAAAAAAATAAAAAAAATCAAATGCCTCCAGAATTTAACCCCTAATTCAACATGCTGATAGAAATTCAATTAAAACATTATATGCCTAAAATTTAGTAAGGTATTTTCTGACCGTCTTTTCCGAGAAAATTGCCGGCAAAAAGGTCGTCGATAACACCAGACCTAGCACCAACAGCGATGTTCATGTTATCAGCTTCCTGACCCAACCTGTAGAGGTAATCCTTACCCTCCGAATCCTTGACTTCCCAGGAGGATTGCTCCGATAGCCTTTTCTTCTTGGGCGGATCATCTTCCGAATTTATACTTTGCGAACGGCAAATGGAGAAAGAAGAAGAAGAAAACTTATTGGAGTGAAGGAGATTTGTTGGAGTTCTGAAGAAAGGAAATGTGTTCAGAGGAATAGCCATTGCTAAGTTGCCACTCAGTTCCCTCAGTGTTAGTTATGGATTTGGGACTCTTTACCGCCACAAATTTTTATTGCTTTTACGATACTTGCGTCTATTTATTTATTTTACTTCGACCGGTAGTGCAAAACTTTAAAAATTACTATTGGTAATTCTTGCTACACCTCACTTTGAAGAGAAAATAGGTTTTGGTAAATTATAATAATAAAAAAATATTCTAATAATTTACGAGGATAAAAATAATATATTAAAAATATTAAAAATCATTCAATTAAATTATATTTACCATTTAAGAATATTATTTTTGTTATATTTTTTATCTTTAAATTTTAAAATTGTTACAAAAATATAATCAAATTATGATTTATTTATTTTTATATTATTAAAATTTATAATTATTGTAAAAATATTATTAATTTTTTTAATTTTATATTATTAAAATTTACAAAATATTAATGATTTTAATTAATTAACTCAAGTTAATTAAAAATAACTATCGATAATATTTTTGTTATATTTATAAATTTTAATAATATACAAATAATAATAAAATTTAAATATTTTTTTAACAACACTTAAATGATAAAAAATATATTTACTCACTTTTAACTAGAAATGCGAGTAACCATTTTTCTTATAATTATATATTTTTAGTTAATATACTTACATTTATTATTATAAAAATAATAGATAATTTTTTTATTATAAAAAGGATTGCAAGTATTTCTTAAGTAATTACAATCTAAAACACAATCATCATACAAATATTTTAATAATTTTTCATTAAAATTAATATCAATTATTTTATGTTTATAAAATTTAAATTTTCATAAATAATTTATTTTTTAATAACATTAAAAGAAGACATAAATTTGGGCCAAAAGTATGAATACTAAGATGCTTAATACTTCATAATTGACACCCTTAGCTCCAATACTGAACACGAAGAGACACAAAGAATTTTTTTTTAATAATTAACTATTATTTATTTTATGCTTATAAAAATATTAAATTTTTTTCCTATTATAAATAAATAAATTGATTAAAATAATTTAATTTTCATAATATTAAAAATACATAAATTTAAATTATAAATACGAATACCAACCTGCAAACAATAACAAACTACATGACACGCCATTAACACCTCTATTAAACACCACAAGTAGCAGCCCCAGTTTGTTTTTTTTTTTTGCCATTTCGACCTTATTCCTTTAAAAAATGGGTTTGAAAGATATAGACTGTTATAATTGGCTGAGATATATTGTTAAATACAATTAGCGAATTTAATATGCAGTCTAAAATTCTCATGCTTGTAATGGGATGAAATATTTAATGTCACTAAATCAGAAAAAAGCTATAGTTTGAATATTCAAATAAATAAATAATCAATGTTTTTAATTAATGGAGGTAGAGAGTTCCAAATTAAAATGATTTTTCTTACTTTAGTTATTAACATTAACTATTAAGAAAAATAACTTATTTTAATTATATATTTAATTTATTACTTATATTTTTTTAATATAAAATTTATTTATACACCTAATAATTCTCAACCAAATGAGAAAATATTACTTCTTAGACTCAAACTATATCTCAATATTAAATACCAGTCATTTAGTCTTATCATCTAAACATATATTCATACTCTATCAAGTTCACACGAACGTTAAGAAATAATCAAAAAAATCATATTAATTTAATCAAAATCTCGAGAGTTTAAATGAGTTTAGAATAATATTGCACAAACATTATGATCTAATATGAGCCCATCATTTGTTTAGATTTGGGCAATGTGTATCGCTTATATAGGTTCACTTTTATTTTAAGGATCTACCTTGTGTGTGATCAACTAATACAAATTAAGCTCTAATTCTAATATCACTTGTTGAACTAATTAGGTTTTTAACTCAAAAAATTAATTTATTAAAAAATGAGTAATTTATCTCAATTATATATTCAATTTATTATTCATATTTTATATGTACCAGACTTGTTCACACAACTAAGACGACAAAACAAAAATCTTTAAATATTTTCTTTTAATTTTGTTTCGATGAGATAATTCAAAACTCAATATTCTTTTAAATGACTTGTACCATTTTTACTCTTGAGTTTCACTTAAATTAATAAAATTATATATTTTTAAGTTTTATTTAAGTTATTGGAGTTAAATATATATTCTAAAAAAAATAATATCTTTAAAATTTATAATTATAAAAATAATATTTTTTTCATCTAATTCATATATTTTTATTATTAAAAATAAGTCTAATATAACATTTTATTTTTAACGTAATTTAAATTGAATTAAAAATAATTTATTTTTATCCGTAAATCCTTTACCTTTTCAAGCATTTTTTTTCTAACAAATTCAAAAACTTGTTATAACTCAAGTCTTCACGTGCTTTCATGCCCATTATCCGAGAGAGCTATAAGTCATGAGAATAAAACCAAAGACTTGCCTCTGCGACATTTTTCACATATCAAATCACTAACAAATGGTGACAACAAAAATCAGCATTTAAAAAATTTGATCAAATCTAACATTAAATTCAAGTTATATATAAATTACAAATGAAACTTGTAGTAATATATCATTTGAAGGGGTTGTAGATACCACCCTCTTTTAAGTTAATTTTCCTTAAATTATGTAATTTAAATTAAGCATTACTATTATTGGCTAACAAAACTATTTTACATAAAGCTAAACTTTCGAAGAATACTAGGGATCATAGTTTTTTCTAAAGATTTCTATTTTATCTAAGAGAGGAGAAATAAATACAAAAAATAAACGATGGGTTATTTTATTTTTTATTTTTTTTCATTATGAATGAAAGAACAAAGTAGTGTTAGAACTCTTGTTCATCTATCCTAAAAGTTCCCAATCATCTCTCAAGAACGTTGAATTAATTGCACCAGTGACTGCACTACTTCAGATATAGTTGGACGAAACTCTGGCTCAGCCTGATAACATTATAAACAACCAAATCTTACAATAAAATTAAAAAATATATTTATAAAATTATAAACGTAACTAGAATTTTAAAATCTATGATTTCACACTCAAATTTTTAGAACTTTATATCTAAATCTTTAAAATTTTGAATTACAAATATATACTTTAATAATTAAGTTAAAACTTGTGCATGAATTTTTAAAAATTTAAATTAAATGATTTGAAAATTTATAAATTTATGTGTAAAATTTTTTAAAATTTTAAAGATTATATTATAAAATAAAAGATGTATGCGTAAATTTGTTAAAAGTTTAGAGGCTAATAGAATAGTTAAACTTAAATAATAATACAAATACTAAAAACAAAATAGATTACTATGGAGAATAGAGAATGAACTATCTTTCCATTCCCTCCTTTCCATATTACCGATATAAACAAAATCAAGAATACCATACTTATATTACATTACCATTATTATTATTATCATCAATTAAATATTTTTAAAAAATAGGAGTAATCTCGAGGATCATAGAAAAAGTGAGCTTTCCTACTAACAGTAAAACCATTTTCATTTCATTCAACATTAAGAACAATACTAAACACTAGAATATCAAGATTTTTCCCATTATCATTCTAATTATTTCAACCAACTTTAGTTAATATGATGTGAATACATATGATAAGAGTATGATTGTCACCTGAAGACAGAGGGCAATTATGTCGGCAAATCGAGAAACAGACTTAGGAGGGTACAATCCTCGCAAGGAAGGATCCACCATTTTCTCCAATGCATCAATATCGTGTAGTTGTGGGGTTGCCCACCACACAAGTCTTTGTTCCATCTTTGGTTTCGAGCTGAAAATTTAACAGTGACGCAGCAGCAGCAGCAGTTTAGAATATTGAAGTATCCTCCTAAGTCCTACCATATATATTAGAACTTAGTGAATGAAAAATAAGGGAAATAAACTAATGTGACGTACCTATCAAAAGGCATACGACCTGTCAATAATTCCAACATGACAACCCCAAAACTATAAACATCACTTTTCAATGTGTAAGGCATGCACTTAGGAGAACTGTATCCATCACCGAGATTTTTGTTGGTAAGCTGAAAAAGAAACAAACTTTCTTAATATATATTCATACAAGAACATCACATAAGCCCAACACATCAAAATTAGGTGTCAGTCGTGTCGCGCCCTCTTCACCCTATTCCTATAAGCATTATTATGGAGTCTGTGACTAAATAGACTTAGTCTATTAAAATTATATTTCTAATTTTCTTTACATTTTTTTTCGACGTCGGATTCATCAAGAAATATAACTGCTAGAAATTCAAACTTAATTTAACTTAATAAGATTTCGTTAAGTTAAGAGTTACCAAAATTTATAAGTTATTTTGTTAGCTTACTCTTAATTAACGTGAGATAAAGATAAACATAAACATTATGATGAGATTGTGATAGAATCTAAGATCTAAATACATAGAGATCAAAATCAAAACTCTGATATCATATTAGAAACTCAAACCTAACTTAAACTAATAAGATTTTATTAAATAAAGAATTATCCAAACTTATAAACTGTTTTGTTGTTTTATTTTTAACGAAGATAAGAATATTTAATAATAACATTAATAATGTTCAATATTTATAAAAAATTTGTAAATACTTGCGTAAGAAGAAGCAAGACCCTCAATACTGAGTTTAAATTGAAATATTAACACTGATACGTCGCTTGATATTTTTGTGCATTACAAAGAGATGAAAGTAGTTGAATAGAAGAAAATTACCTGATGAAAGATACCCAAACCACAATCAGAGAGATGAGGATTGAGTTCAATGTCGAGCAAAATATTGGATGACTTGATATTCTTGTGCATTATAGGTGGAGAGCACACCTCATGAAGATACCTGAAAAAAACGAGCCAAATAATATTAGGCCTATAAATTAAACTAGTATTAACGTAAAAAATGAGAAATGGTTTAGTTTTTGATTTAAATTAATTGGACTTACTCAATAGCACGTGCAGTGCCCAAAGCAATTCTGACTCTTGTGTTCCAAGTGAGTGGCCTACTGTAGTCATCAGACAAGTGCAAGAATTCATGAAGAGAACCATTCCTAACATACTCATAAATTAACATGTTATGGCCTTGCACTGAACAATAACCAACAATCTCTGCTATGTTTTGATGATGGAGTTTGGTGATCTTGGTAACAATTTCTGAAAAATCTTCTGCTTTTTTGCCTTCAAAAAATGAGGAGTCTATTTTTTTCACTGCCAGAACCTGATCACACGTAGTATTATTAGTTATCTACTTATTATTTTTACCATTTTGAATTATAATTTATGATAATTGATAAATACTACTTAATTATAATAGTTAAATTAATTACTGATATCAAATTAACAGTTAACTTCAACTTATTTAATATTAATCTAATAAACGATGAGTTGAAAAAAAAAAACTCAATTAACTCATTGATCTAATAAGCCATGAGTTGAAAAAAAAAAACAACTCAATTAACACATAAACTCAACTGAATTAACTCACTTGATTCATAAACAATTTATGAACTGATTAAAGATCTTCGTCGAAACATAATTATTATAATGTTGTTATAGGAAAAAAACATTTCAAACATATCATTTTAATTTTTTCTTCATCAATAAAAATATAAATAAAAGATAATGTTTTTATTAAGTTATTTAAATAAACTTATTTAAAAGTGTTAGTAGTTAAATTCAATTAACCTAAAATTTAAATTAAAAAGTTGGGTTACAACTAACAACTAACTTAAGGTAAGCATTTGACACCTCTAAAGCTAATAATGTTTCGTACTCGCAACGTATTGAATTTGTAAGAAATACCTTTCCATCAGGAAACTTAGCCTTATAAACACGGCCAATGGTTCCAACCCCAAGAAGGCTATCATTATCAAAATTAGAAGTGGCAGTTTGCAAATCTTTCAAAGAAAAACAAGTTGTACGAACAGAGGTACTTCTACTTTTGGCATGTTGTAAACGATTTGCAAACTCATTGTCTTTGAAGGATTGAGTGTCTGCATGATATCCATGCTTAGTTGAAGCTGATTTTGTTAAAGCAGGAATGTCGATTGTAGTAATTGGATCATTGCTCTTAAACTCTGTCATCACCAGTTCTTTTATCATTAGTTAAATGTGATCAAATAAATATAATTAGTATCGATTTAAATGAATGCGGTATTTTTCTAAGAATATTATTAACATAAGTTAGAGTTTAATTAATAATCTTTAATAATACATTGAGAATTAACATAATATAGCTAACCTTTGTAGTCTTTGGGAGGGAGGGAGTACAATTCTTTGGATAATTCTTGAGATTGAAGAGAGAATGATTTTCGCTGGCTACGCATCTCTTCGTCAAGGAAGTGTGAAGAGTAAGAAACTTTCTTTCTTGAGAAGATAGAAATTAAAATAGCAATAACTATCAAAACGGCAATAGCTATAGCAGATATGGCTAATCCCATTATAAGTGTCTTGCTGTTTCCACTTTTTTGACGAGAGTGACCTGGTGGAGATGGTCCTGATGACCAGGAATTTCCTCCACTCCTAAAATCAAAAATTAGATACACATCTATTAAATACTTATCAAATTTAGAAATACTATACATAGATTTATATTCATTTGTTATATTATATTATTAATCATTTTTAAATTTTTAAAATAATTTTGACATTTAAAATCATATAAATAGTATAGATATAAAAGTGAATGTAAATGTAAGTTATGTTAGCATTTTTCATAAGAGTAATCTTAACTCAAGCTATGTGTGGGGATGTAAACAACCTCTCTCAGTCTCAACCCCAAAACTTAATAAGGTTTTCAAAGGGCACCATATTGATATGATTTAATTTGTTATTATAACATCATTAATTTCTTATTAATAATTTTATTAATTAATTATATGGATATTAATAGTGTGATAAGTTAAAGACGTGTGAGCAGACCCTAAATAAAAATATTTAAAAGACTGAATTGCCCTTTGAGTCGTAATCGTATAGGGACAATTTTGTCTTTTAAATATGTTAGAGTGACTTATCAGAAGCTTTTCAAAATATGAAGTACCAAAGAAATGATTCATCAAATCTTAGGGATACGTGTGAGTGGTGATTGGTGAATACTCTATCTCTATTATTAACAAAAAAAAAAAAAAAAACGCATGCAAGGATTTGATGAAACGGAAACTCACTTGAGATTATTGATCTCCTTTAACTCGTTTGGAATCCAACCAGTGAAGCGATTGTTTTCCACGTTCCTGTCAGTGATATATATATATATGATCAATATAAACACACCCTGTGCTGGATTTGGATTTACACCCACCAAGTACACCGTATACTAAAAAACAGTGTTAATTACTTTTCGATTATTATTTATTTTTTATCGAAAAAAATATTATATTATATGTAAAAATATTTTAAATTATTTAATTTCGATGAGTCATTGAATGTTAAAAGTTTAAAATTTAAAATTTAAATATGTTATAATTTTATTTTATACACTTAAATATCTATGATTTATAAATATTACGTCTAAAAATTTATTTTTTGGAGTTAATATAAAACATTTTCGCATGAATTAAGTTCTATATAGATATATAAATAGTAATTTTATTTATAATTAACGTGTTAATTTTGTATTAATTTTTAAATACATATATTGTTATTAAATTAAGTAGTATCCTTAAAAATTTATGAAATATTTAATTTATTTTTTACTGGGAATAGAATTTCAATAGAGAATAAATGGAGTTTTTGTTTCGTAAAATACCAACTTACAGATCATCAAGGGGAAGGTTAGCAAGTACATTGATTGTGCCAGTAAATTTATTGTTTTGCAAATACCTGTGGAAATGCAAAGTCAGAATTAAGACCAATCATAATTCCAAATATGATCTAAATTTTTTTTTCCTTTTATAATTATTTATTCTCTACTTACAACGTGTTAAGCTTTGAGAGTTTTCCGAAACTCTGTGGCAATTTGTCAGTCAATGAGTTATAAGAAACATCCCTGCATGACAAAATGAGAGCTCTTCTAATAATAATTGTGATAAATAGATAATATAGTCATGAAGAATTATTTTTTTATTTTTTTATTTTAAATATTCTATTTCTCAGAGAGATATTGACAAAGCAGAAAGTGAAAAGGAAAAAAGAAAAATCCCAAGTGGAGAGCTTGTGAAACATACATCTCTTTGAGTTCTGTCAATTTTCCAAACATGTCTGTCATTTGTCCATTAAGCTTATTATGCCCAAGATTCCTGCAGATCAATGTCAATACTAATGCAATAATTTATTTCAAATATTGAAAACATAACCTCAAGAAGATTGTATACTAAGTTACTCAAACTTTTTTGAGGAATTGATTTCCGTAAATTTTTTAATACATATTTAAATGTTAGATATATTAAGTTTTTCTTTTAAGTTTACACCAAATTAGAATGGTAAGTAATCACACTTATGTTTGTCGCTTGATAATTACTTTACAAAATATATAAAATTCAATTAATAAACATTGTATATATATAATTACTTAATTATGATGATAAATTATTATATAATATAATAATATATACTCTAAGTGAAAATAAATTTGAATGAATTCTGTTTAATATAAATTATAATTTAAGTTGCGTAATTATTTATTATTAAAAAATAAGTGATGGCAATGTAAAGTATAGATTTTACTCACAAGTATTCAAGTTCAGTCATCTGAGAAATTGAATATGGGATATTGTTGGTGAAGCCATTCCGAGATAGATCACTGCAAGACATCAAAACAAGCCATCAATAGATTATATATAGACAATTAGGTTTGTCACATGACAAAAATGTTCCAATTAAGTAGCTAACAAATTTCTAAAGAAGTACTGTCTTCAATGCTAATTAACCTCATATATGCTTATATCGAAATAAATATGTATGACATTTTCTAAAATATAAACTATATCTATTGTGATTTAAATGAGTAACTTAAAACGAAATAATAATGAATTTTATTATTAGATAATTAGATAAACTATTAAAATGCACTCATGAAAGTTAATCGTTCAATTATGAACAATTTTGTCGTATTGGTGGGTGGATTTTAGGATTTTGTTTTAAGAATCGTGAAAAAATGCAATAAGTTTCAACTTTAAGAAACTTAACTATGAAAATTATAACCAAATTAACAAATTATGAAAGATGGAATTTTAAATCTCCCTAACTACTGAAGTTTTCAAGCTAACTTACAGGTGCTTGATATTAGGAGGAAGTTGATAAGGTATATCATTCTTAAGGTTGTTCCTGCTTAAGTCACTGTAATATTGAGAGAAAAAAAAAACTCTAAGTTACTATTCAGGTTATGTTCTTGCAATAGATTGAAAAAAAATACAATATTTTAATAAATAAAAAAATTGATAGTTAAAATTTGTTATTTTTATCAACAATCCAACCTATTAAATAAGATATCACAAATCTACTATATTTATAAAGAAGTTTCGAAAAATATGTTTTTTTTATTATTTTGAAATGTACAAGTAGAATAGTATAAGTCTATTACTCTATAAAATAAATATGAATTTAAATTAAATTTTCTTTAAAAATAATATATTTAAAATAGTTTTCTTTATTTAATAAATTGTGAGTACTCACAAGTAGGTAACAGAAGTCAAGCTTGACAATTGGTAGCCCAATGATCCAGTAAGTCCAAGATCAGATAGTCTTCTACAGAATTTCCAAAACAAAAAGGACAAGAATGTTAAAATTAAGGAGTATATGACTCCTATTAATTAACTCTATTAAACAAATTAATAAATTAAAAATAGTACTTTACATTTCAGTTACAGAAGAGCCAGAGCATCTGATTCCTTTCCATGAATCACCACAAGGGTCACCTCCACTTGATTTCCAATCACTTAGTTTTGAAGGAGAATTTAAGCTTGTAAACATCACGTTAAGAGCACTGACTGCAATATATAGTATGGAAAATATTAACATCAATATATTATAATAAAAACGAATAATACATGTTATAAATCTACCACAATTTCAATTGATGAGATAGTTTTTAATAGAATGTAGTTCTTTGATCCGACTATACTCATTTAATAACAAATGCACCACGTTAACATTATTTAAAATGTATCTCAAATACATAGATTTTTCCTTCGATAAAATATGCATATTGTTTTTGGATGATCTGTTAGTTAAAATATGTTTATTATTAAGAATGTGGTCCAAAATTGATTTGCTAAGCAACAAAACATAAGAAACTGCAAAATTCTGAATTTTGCTTCAATTATCATGATATATATATATATATACCCAAGATCTATATTTAGCAAAATCAATTACTAGTTTCATGAAATTATGAGATCATTTATAGATAAACATAAAAATTAAATTAAAAAGAAGTTAAATCCAGATCAAAAATCATGAATTAATAAGAAATATTCAAAGTTAAGGAAGATTTTAAAAAAATAAAAATAAAAATAGAACATACATACCATCAGGGGAATTTGTTTTTGAAAGAACCTGAGTGATCATGAAGAAAAAGAAGACAATCCAAGACTCCAAAATCATATGAGCCATTGTTGATTTAATCTATGAATTTAAAAAAAAAAGCAGAAATAGGAAGAAATGTGATAGATTTAATCTATGTCAGATTAAGAAAATGCAAAAATTCAGAGGAGGAGGAAGAAGGGTAAGTGATAAATTACAAGTTGAAAAAAAAATCATAATTGCAAAAATTCATAAATGTATGCATAAATACAAAAGAAAAAAAAATAGTTTTTGTATAGTTTTGATTTTCTGTTGGTGAGTTTTGGAGCCTGGTTTCAGTTTGTTTTGTGATTGAGAAAACAAAGGCTGAAAAAGAGAGAGATTGTAATTATATTACAATGTACAGCTAATACAATCGATAAGAAAACAAAGAGAGAATGGAATATTGGAAATAGTTAAGAGCGAATATTGGGGAGACATAAGAACCACTCAACGTTTTTTCCGAACCAAATTCGTTGCATGTCCTTTTCTTTAATTACTCTTATTAAGCCAGTTTCTCAAGTGAAAATTAACAAGACTCACTATATATACGTTATAAATTTTCTTTTGAGTTCTACACTTCTAGCATGTTATTTACTTGCAATAATCTGTTATATTGTTTTTTTAAATAAAATAACATAAAATAAAAATTGTCATCTCAATTTTAAAAAATAAACTAGGTCTTAAGTTGAACATGTTTTAGTATATTTTAACTAATCTGTTACTGTTGGGTGTGGAACATGTTTGCATTTTTGTGTGCAATTATGATAATGTTTTAGAATCTTGGCATTCATCAAATATTCATATGACAAGTAGGTTCTTTGTTTCCTCTAATTAATATATTGTGACGTTTCAACAAAACACAATTACAAGTCATACATACTTATATTACAAAAGAATTACAATGGAGTTGTTTCACTGTTCTTTTGCCTTCTTCCGAGCCAGGAAACGTTCTTTAGCAGCAGAAATAGCATCTTCACCTCTTTTATGATGGTTAGGATTTGGTTGACTCACGGCTGACTCATCAGTGGCAGAACTCTCTGGAAGCACTGCCCCCGAAACAGGCTTCGAATTTGAAGCAAGACTTCCCTCGGTAGTAGAAGTCTCACCTTGGTGTCCCTCTCCCTCTCCCTCTCCCTCTCTTAACCTTGGGGACTCTGTAAGTGAATTTGGGTGATTTGAAGACCCCTTTTGGTCTAATGCTTCTCGAGGAGATCCATAGTCTTCGTCCTTCTCTGGCTTCCTTATTTCAAACTGGTTGTCTGGTTTCTTTGTTTCTGCTTGCATCTCTTGCTTCCTTAATTCAGCCTGCTTCTTAAGTCTACTTGACTCCGCATCTTCTGCACCGAAAGCAACATTTTTTCCAAGGTTGAAGTAAAAATCACTTATATCAGTCTTCTTAGTAACCTTCAAGAAAAACAAGAAAAATACATTAGTTCGTATAAAGAGGAAAAAAAAATTTCTTCCAAAAAATGGGCTCTCAATAAGACATCAGATTCCAAAGATCGTATTCACATAATCTAAATCAGCTAAACTAATATGCAGAATACACAACCAACAACCAACTTCTTTGTCTGTAGCCTGTAGGAATGGTATTTCTAAAAACACACACATACTCTGAGGACAGAAAGCTACACATTTAAGTAGGAACTGCCAGCCAAAAAAGCTACTAAAAGAAATCTAAAGATAATACAAACAAAGGTCAATTACAAATACCTCCTCCTGGGTTGTTGAACCCATATTTGAAAAATAGCTACTACACCTCTTTTTTCACTATTTCTTAACTATTCAAGGGAGATATTTGCAAGAAAATCGATAAAAGTTATAAAATTTAAGGTAGGGTATTGTAATAAAACAATAGTAGAAGGGGCTTATTGACCTATTTTTCAAACTTGAACGATGTTTTTACAGTTTGTGATAACCTGTTTTCTAGTAATTATCCCTACAAACAATTAACATCTTGCAAAGACTACAGAAATGAAGAAGCTAACAGAAGAATTTCATGAAAAAATAAATGCATACATCATCTTTCTCCTCCCTAAGTTGACGCAGACGTTCTTCTTCCATCCATTTTGCTTGTTCTGCCAGTTTCTTCTTGTAAGCACTTGTGACAAATTTGTCCTTGCCTGCATATAGATGGTCCTCTTTACTTCTCTCTTTAGTGAGTTTTCTCTCATATATAATTTCATGCTCCCGCTCTCGTTCTTTTGCCTTATTAAGTAGATTTTCGATATATTTTGGCTGCAAAAGAAAGGCATATTTATAAACTGTTCATACACAGAAGCCATTGAATTAAAAAAAATGATTAGAAGAAGCTGTCCTCTTATGTACAATAAAGATTTTAACATGATTAAATCAATAAACCACTCTTTACCTAGATTATCCTAGTTAAATTCCAAAAAACTCTTCTACAGGGATTTTATAGTGAGACAAGACAAACTGCCCAGAGATGAAAGTCACATTTGCCGATTGAGCAATGCATAAGAAGGATATTCCTAAATTCTCCATCCTCCCCCGGATACCAGTTTAAGTATAAAGACGTTAAATTATTAGAAAGAATTTTTGCAGAAACAGGTAAAGACGTCCAGCTCAGCCCACACTCAACATGACAAAAATACCAACCAATACAATAAGCTATAGCAAGTGTCAATTCTTCCCAATTAACAGCAGCCAACTGTTCTCTTCTTTCTACCATATTCTAACCTAAATTCCCAAACAACCAGCACTTGTTTTCTGTTCTGCATCACCTAGTCATCTATTTGATGTTCCTTTCTCCAACTCCCAAAAAAAAAAAACACAGCAGATCACACCAAGTAACAAAAAATTTCTACATCTAAGCAATAACATAAAGAAAATGCTTTTGAAAAAAAACCCACATCATATGGCAGTGCTAATCAGAAATAGAATAAGTGTCAACAAAAGCACCCAAAAACATTACAGCTTCTATGGACTATGAATTGTGAACAATTTAATATAAAACCAATACTGCCAGCAAGAGGACAAAGACTTGATTTCATGAAAGTGATCTTCTAAGCAAGTAAAAGAGACTAATTACCTTTCTCTCTTTGCGTTCTTGCAACTTAGGTTGGACAGCTTTTTCTTTCATTTCATCATAAACTCCATCATAATCAAACACGGATGGATCTTCTTCTAATGCTTTTCGCTGCTGATCCTCAATCTTCAAAACAATAAAGAAACCAACAAAGAAAATGTACCAAAAAATCATTATGATTTGTGGAGGAGGATGAAGGGGAGGGTAGTAGTTTGAAATAAAGAATGCTGCTAAGTGCTTGAACAAAATGTATTGAGAAAGTACTCACATCCTTGAGTGATTTGTTCTTATAAGCCTGGCGAGAAATGTCTTTCTCTACATCATTGTCATTGTCATCTTCATCACCAAAGCCTAGAGCTTTAGGAATGGGTGGCTTTGCAGGTTGTTTCTTTTGTGGCTGCCTGAGGTTCAACCCATACTTGAAACTCATTTCCTATTACTCCCTCTTATCCTTTCCTTTTCCTTTCAGAAAAAAAGTTAAATCACCACCTCGGGCAGCTACAAAATAAAAATAATCAGGTATTAGAAGAAATTGATAGAAATCATATTCACAAATTAATAGATAGTTCAAAAATTAAGCACATGTTGATTCCAGCTACTTATATTTCAAAAGCCAAAGTCTAGAGACCTAAAGTCTGAGTGATATTGAACGATTCAAATGTACACAGCATCATATAAGGTCAATAAACTAACTAATATCACAGTATCATACAAGGTCGGGAAAACCATTAAATCAAAACCTTCATTATAAGATAGAGCCCAAATTATATTCATTACCCATTAAAAAATGCCAATCAACCCAAACCAATAACAAAAAATTAACCGAAACAGAGAGGCGTTTTCTTTGATATGCAATAATCATAAAACCTATCTTCAAAGCACGGCGAAAAAATCAATTAAAACGAGCAGCTAATAACTCAAATTTGAGAATCAGAAACTCAATCGGAAAGAGTTATCTTTACAGACGAAAAGGGAGATGAAGAATTATTGGCTAATAACTCAAATTTGAGAATCAGAAACTCAATCGCAAAGAGTTATCTTACATATTACAGACGAAAAGGAAGATGAAGAATTATTGGCCGACTGCAATATGACCGGCAGCGTTGGTGTGGGAGGAGAAGGAAAAGAAATAGGGTATGTCCGTAATTGCATCGATTGGATTAGGGTTTGGGTGGATCTTTTTTTATTTTATTTTATTTTTTTCCCAAATGTTTTCAATATTTTTTTTACATAATTACAATAAACACGTTAATCATCTTTCTTATAAATTAATATATTTGAATTATCTTATTATTATCTTTTTAAACATTTTAATCATTTTTTATAAATTTTAATTTTTTAGGATATTTTTTTGGTTAAAAAACTTAAATTAGTTTAAATTTATGTTTAAAGATAAAATTGTCTCAAAAAATTGAAAATAAGTACAATAAAATAATTAAAATTATCAAAATTAACCTATAATAACTAAAATGTTCATATATATAACAGTTACGTAACTAAAGTGTACCAACTTAAAACAAAACGATTAATGTATCAAATTATAAAAATAAAATGATTTAAGGTGTATTTTTTCTATACAAAATACACAAGATTCTTTTATTTTCATAAAAAAAAAATATTTAACACAATTTGTTGCTATCTAATGTTACATACAACTACATGTTAAAAAAATATATTCGATTATTTTAATTAATATATAATTATCATATCAGCTATTCTAAGACAACTTATTAAAATATAAGCGATTTATTTCAATGTGAGGAAAAAAAATTCAAGTTTATTTATACAAAAATGAAGTTTATCGTATGATCTCATAAAAGTGTGAAAGACAAAGTATACTTTTTTTTTCATTCATCACCATAAAACTTTAAAAAAATATATTCGATTATTTTAATTAATACATAATTATCATATCAGCTATTCTAAGACAACTTATTAAAATAAAAGTGATTTATTTCAATGTGAGGAAAAAAAAATTCAAGTTTATTTATACAAAAATGAAGTTTATAGTATGATCTCATAAAAGTGTGAGAGACAAAGTATACTTTTTTTTTCATTCATCACCATAAAACTTCAAAAAGATTATGCACTGTATTACAGAAGTTAAAGCCTGGTAAGACTTTAAAGTATTTCTATAAAGCTTTACATAGTAGATCTTCAAAAAAAAAATTACCTGTTTTTAATACTATATAAAGAGCTACATATGTTATTAGTTTTAAGCTCTTATAGTTGTTATGAATTATTCAGGAAGGACAAACAAATTTTCAAAAGGTCAAGCACTTCATGCATGCTATGCACAATTTATGTACAAATGGCTTGTATCCTGTCGTTCCTCAACAAGAAATATTGCAGTCTTGCACCCTAAATAGACGCATTTTTGGAGATTTGATTGAAGATGTCCTAAAATCGCATAATATGTGTAACAAATGTACATATGTAATTGTATATTGTCGGTCAATTTTCGCCCAAACTTAAAACACCTACAATTTCGGTCTCAATATGAAACATTGTCATGGAGCAGAACTCAGAAAACCAATTCATCATATTGAAATTGTGTACGAAGATGATACTCAAGAAAACTAGCATCGGCTAAGAAAAAGAAAAGTCTGATATTAACATCAAGTGCTAGACATATAAAATCTTTTTGACATGCCAAAAGTCTCTCAAGGATAAACACAGAACGACAACAATAAGAACAAGAAGCAGAACAAATACTCGATAATGACCGACTTCTTTGGCAACTGACATAACACTTATGAGATATTTTGGTGATTGCTTTGAACCTGCACATTTAGTTTTACGAAGCAAGTTACCACTATGGATGACTTCCGAGGCATCAACTTGTGATTTATATTTCTGCAGTCTAATTCTTCGATTTGCAATACCTTGAGCAGTATGATCCTGCTTTGTAGTACAAAACACAGGCTGTTGAGATTTACGCTCAGCTTCTAACATGTTGCCTTCCGATGGTGAGAATTCAGGTGTGGTTGGTAGGGAAGATTCATCCAGCTTAATGATATCATCTTTCAGTATATCTGCGAAAAAGTCATCTTCATCAAAATCCTGCATTTTCAAGACCAAAATGAGCAACATAATTCATGAGTTAGGTTAGACATCTGAATTTTGTGCACCAGGTCGCATTTTTTAGTATTGCACAGTTGACATCAAACTGTGACAGCTATAAATTCCGAAAACTGCAGATAAAAATAGAATTACCTTCTGAGGACAAGAAGATCCTGTTTGTGTAACATCTGTAGTTAATTTTAGATTGGATTCTGAAGCAGAATCAATTTGCTCAATAGAATATGAGTCATTACTGCTGCTACACTTCTTTTGATAGTATTCATCTGTCTTATCCCCTTGATCAGTACCAACTTCAGAGGCACCACAGCAACTATTATGCACAGTTGACAACTGCCTTCGACTTAATGAATCCCGGTTTTCATTTAGACAAAAATCACTGTTCTTCCGAAGGCGACAAACAACCATAAAAT
Source organism: Hippophae gyantsensis (assembly GCA_030763125.1). Classification (NCBI taxonomy): domain Eukaryota; kingdom Viridiplantae; phylum Streptophyta; class Magnoliopsida; order Rosales; family Elaeagnaceae; genus Hippophae; species Hippophae gyantsensis. The sequence continues at coordinate 42,904,160 of CM061036.1, forward strand.
CCTAAAGACGTAAGAAAAGAATCCATAAAAAACATCATCCACTGCTTATATGGAAGAGCAAAAGCATAAAATTATGGCAAAGGTGCCAGATTTCTGTTTAGGAATGTCCATATCATCTCTAACATAAGATATGGTAAGTGGTTCACCCAATATTGAGCAGAAATATTATAATGTGAGGGAAATTAAAAGAATCACCTGGGATTTCTCACTTAGGCAATATTCATGCATAATCCATTCTGTCCGTTCACCTTTGGGGGCGCGACCAATGTGGAAAACAAGTGTTCTCTTGGTACCAACAACAACATTACCAGACTTCACGTTGCGCTCTTTACCAGTAGCTTTCCAATAACCCATTTCGGTTGCCCTCTTACTTTGTGAGCCATTTGGATATTTCTTTCCACGAGGAGAAAAGAAGAACCACTCACTGTCAGACGGAATAACTGATTGACCTGGTTACATAAACACCAATACCAATACATAAACACCAACACCAATGATTAGATGCTAAAATCCAAAAAAAAAAAATGTTCTAAAGTGCTACAAGTCAATGTGAATTGTTCAATGTCTTAACTGATTCAAATGACAACTCTTAACCAAGTTGATGAGTTGAAAAAGCTCCAACTCAAATGAATTAACTAATTTAATTCGTTTGTAACTCGCAATCACATTTAACAAAATATTTTTATTAATAATAATATTTTTAAAATTATAATAAAATCATTATGAAAAATAAAAATATAATATTCATACTAACATTTTTATTTTTAAATAACATTATAAATTTTATTTTATTTTTTAGAAGATAATCGACTTTTTTAACAAGTTGTTCAGACTAATTTAATAATGAATCGAAATTAACTTGATTCACATGAAATTCATATGAGACGAATTTAAACTTTAACTCTAGCTATATATAAGATACCTCTATTTATAATGGACAAGTCCTAACCTAGGCAAAATTGAACAGGTTTGTCCAAATCCATTAAAAAAGTGATCTAATTAAATACTTTATTGGCACCATCTCTCTATCTATAGGATTTCAAATTTGACCTACCAGCCAAAAAAGAGTGAATTCAAACTTGGGTATAATGCAAATACATTAGTTTTGCCAAAAACACATAATTAAAATGAAGTGTTTCAATTAAAAAAAGAGTAAATAGAAAAGGAAAAATGGTAAATTAATTAATAAAATTGAAGAGTACCAGTTAAGTCCCAAGGCTCAAACTTCCAAAGCTCGACCTCAGTAATAATTTCAACACACTTGTCAGCACCCTCCACCTTGTTCTTGAGATAATATGAGATGAGCTCCTCATCAGTTGGTGAGAACCTAAACCCAGGAAACATCGACGAAGCTTCAAACGACATCTGACCTTTCTCCACCGACGTTGTATCTCCGTTCATTATTATCTCTCGAAAAGTCTGTATCTTCTCAAAAAGGTTTTCGATTTTGTTCTCAAAATGGCAACTTTGATTCTGTGTTTGTCGTATCAGCAAAACAAATTCGTTGCTTTGCTCGATACTTTTTTATCAACTTTTATTTATAGTTTATTTATTTATTTGGGTTATTCTCTGCTTGTTTTTCTTTTCTACAAATGCTTTGCTTGGCTTTTTTATCTCTCTCTTATTGCGTGTCCATAAGGTGGAGGAGAATGTCCATGAGGCCCAGTAACTCCTTCTACATTGCATCACTTTTAGGTGGATAAATTTTCACAGGAAATTAAAAAATATATACTTTTAAAATTTATATAAAAAATAGTTTCTCATATTTTTATTTAAATGATATTTAATTAAATAATTTTTAAAATTAAATAATATATCAAAAAATTTAATAGTAAAAATATATGATGTTTGTATCCATAAATTTTAATACTGTTATTTTAAAGTTTTGCAATTGATTAGGTTATATTAAAATGTAAAAAAATTTAAATTTATGATATATGATTTATATAAAATAGTTTAAACAGAAAATATTTTTAAATGTAGTAGACTACTAGTCACATGGAAAAAAACTCTTAGATTATCAATGAAGCTAGCGATAATGTTATAATTTAAATTAATAAAATAAAATATAAATATAAATATTTAATATTTGATAAAAATTAATTAATGTAATTAAATAAGAATATATTTCACAATATGAACGTGAATTTGGGTAAAAAAATAAGTTAAAATTACTTATTTTTAATATATTATTTTATGTATCATTAATATTTTAATAAATATCAAAATAAATTTTTTAAATGTTATATAATAAGAGTCTAAATTTTAAATCATTTTTATTTATATATTTTATGGTATGTTAATAATATAAAATAATTATATATTAAATAATATTGAAAAATTAGACTCCACTTTTTATGTTATGATGCTCGTTACGTGATACCGACGAAGGATTAATTGAATTGAATGCGGACGTGGATCACATGGGCATAAACTGAACGAATTGCGAGACGTTGGGTTTATTCGTAAATTATTATTATTATAATCTGAGTCACGGGGCTCCCTCACGTGTGATACTCTGACTTTGACAAGTGGAGATTTCCAACATAAGAGTTGACAGTTGAGGATGTTACATGACACGCATATTTGCAAAAAAATATATATAATTTTTGATGTTAAATTTGCAAAATATTTTATAAAACTTGATAAACACTAGAATAAGTAATATATATTATTTAATTAATTTTAAACCTAATAATTGGGAAAATATAACATAACTTGAACCAAAATCGTTATTATCATCATTTTCAGAAATTTCAACCAATATTTTAGATATTTTCATTATTTTTGAAAAAAAAACTACTTCAACCCTTCTATGTATAGATATTTTGATTTTATTGATATTTTTATAGAAATATTCTCATTTTTTTCGTCCAATATTTAAATTCACAAAATTAACAAGTTAATAAATGATATTTTAATTTTAATATCAATATTTTTAATTTTTGAAAATCTTTACAAAAAATTTGAAAATTAAAAATAACTTATGAATATTTAGATAAATTTATTTTATTTTTGATATTTTTTTAAATTATTGAAAAATTTATGAATATTGTGAAAGATATTTAAAAATAATATTTTCATATAAGTATCTTTAACTTACAAATTTTATGATAAGTTATGAAGATCAAGTTATAAAAAGAAAATGAAAAAAATTGGAATAAAAAAGTTTGTAATCTTAATAATATTATAATTCAAATTTTGAATTTTTTTTACTCCTTTAGTGTTATTTTCATTTAAAAATAGGAATTAATTTAATGTGAAATTTGTATTCAATTGATACCAATTTGATACTTAAAATATGATAAAATATTTAATTTAATATAAAAATTGTATTAAATTAATACTTTTTATATAAGAGAATTATTAAGATATCATTTAAATAATAAGGATAAAATAAAATATGAAAAATTAAATCATAATAAAAAAAAACAGTAAACACTTGTCAAAAATGACCCTAAATGTATCTTAAAAAAGAAAATAAAAAATATAAAACGAATGTTTGTTGAGTCCCAAATCGACCAGGGATGTCAGCCTTGTGTTGGTTATAAGTCTTGGTGACTCCTTTTCTTATAAGCGCGTTTTGAGGGAAAGTTTTGGTTGCCCAGTTTTTAATTTGGTATCAGAGCAGGTCCCTGGTCGGTGAGTCCTCTCTCGCTCACCTCACAGTTCTTCGGTCATGCGGTGTTTTCGTCCGGTGGAATCGATCTTTGCGGTATCCTCGTCCGATGTGAGGAGGAGTGTTGAGTCCCACATCGATCAGGGATACCAACCTTGTGCTGATTATAAGTCCTGGTGATCCATTTCCTTATAAGCGCGTTTTGAGGAGAAGTTTTGATTGCCCAATTTTTAATTATGTTAATTGTGAGTCGATCAAGAGAGATATTTAGTATAATTTGAATTGTAACATGTTCAAGTAGTGTAATTTTACTGAAGAAATCTTATAAGCTAAAATCCAAAACAGTCTAGCCACCAGAACAATACAGCTGGTCGAGTTGGCAAAGGAATGTCCACAACAAAGATCTAAGATCATGGTTCCACGTGAGGTAAATTTTGTAATTGTCTCCTTCCATTCTACACCAAATTAGAAGTAAATATGACTGGAAAAAACTACAAAAACAATATAAAATAGAAAAAAAAATGATCAGTATATTACACTTCCATAACACTAATATGCAGAGTTGTACATATACTTATAGGAATATTCCACTAAGCATAAATAAAAAAGAAGAATGTTGTAATTTTAAGTGTTAGCCAACTTGATAGATCTAAGGATCTATTAGTTAAAATGTCAAAGCTTCAAACTTTCACCCTAGTATTTAAAATAATAAGAAAAGATACCAATGATACTGTAATTGTAGGTAAAAAAAACATTAGTTATGTAACTTTTAACTATAATGCTTTAATTATATAACTTTAATTTTAAAATTTTGAAATTTTAATACTAAAGTACACATTTTTTACTATTATAGTACTAAAACGCTCGATTAAAAGTAACATAATTAAAACAAAAACTAGAAAGATTCTCGTGCCACTCACCCTAAAATAAACAATATGAATAACACAAAATCTTTCATTTTTTGCATTGCCTATTTCTAGGATTATATTCATAAGAATTACATACAGGGAATTTACCCTAGACATGCAGTAGAGGTAGGAAAAAAAAACATAAAATGGGATTAATATGCAAGTTCAGTTCCCATACTTCCCGTGTTTTTTTTTCTCCGACTTTGACAAGAACTTCAAATAACAAAACCCAATTTTCAAAATTTACTTGTTTATTTTCTACAAAGTTATCAGAGTCTGCTTCATCTGAAGACGCTAGCTCCTTTTGGTTCTCTTCTCCACGTGCATTCACATTGGTCTTCGCTCTTTTTCTTTGCTTTTTCTTTTGGCGTTTCAATCGCTTCTTTGCTGTTCGTTCTTCAGCAGCTTTTAATCTTTCCTCCCTTCTCATATTGAATTCTGCCAGTTCCTTCCTTCTTTGATAGTCAGCATCCATCCTAGCAAGCCTATCTTGCTCTTTCCGTCTCATTTGACGATACTGTTGAAACCATAAATATCTACACGTTAATTTTGAGAGAAATATTCTAAATATGTTCAGGTAGAAGAAATGTTGTATTCACATCTCAAGACTAAGTTGAAATCAAACTAAGAACAATGACAATAACATAGAGATACAATTGAACAGTTAGTGCAGACAATTCTCCCTAGCCTTTATTAAACGAGCAGCCAAAATCATAGAAGTGCTTTAAAAGATAAGAGCTTCTAAATCAAAGCATTTTATCTTAGTCAGCCCACGTACTATCTTAGTCAATTGATATATAAATATCAATAAGCTTCAAATTAAGCCCACCTTTATTGAATTCTTAACCTTGAAAAGTGCTCCAACTATCATTTCCAAAGAAGCTTCTTCTCTACTCCATCCAATTCTTCAAAACCGATGATGCATCAAAGAGGACTACTTTAACTCCCGAATTTTGAAATGGTGATGGAGTCATGATTTTCATATTTATATTAACATTGACCGAATAATTAATAATGTGGGATAACTAAGAGTAATTGTGGTATGATTTATAATCCCTCATAAGTTAATCTCTGAAAAGCAAGATGGCTTCAAGAATTCCGCTAGAAGTCACCCTCTCTTATGAAAAGGATTTTACACATGCAAAAGGCTAGTAGAACTTCAACCAAAAACTTAGAAAAGCATCAACAAAAACCTAGGGAAGCTTTTTGGTTTTAACATATACAACAATACTACTCGACCAGTGACGGATTTGGCATTTTAAATCAAGAGAGGCAATATATAAACAATAAAAAATACTACTACTTAATTTTTAGTTTTTTAGTTGCTTTTCATTAAAAAAATGCTCAATGTATCTGATTTGAGTATAAATGCTTTAAATTATTGAATTTGTAGTCAGTTGTTGAGTGATAAAAAATTAAAAATTAAAATCTAAGAGAGGCATAGTTTCATTTTATACATGTAATTTAGGGATTGGTATCCTAATAATGTATTGGTACCCTTTAAGTCCCATGTTATTAAAAGTTCCATTTTAGAACCCCAATTCAAGTATTAGTACTATTTTTAACCATTTTAAATAGCATTTTCTTCTTTTTGGTCAAAGGGCAAATTGCACAAGAGCATTTAAGGAAATTTAAGAGGGAAAAAATACAATAGAAAAGGAGAGTTGTGATTATATTTCCTATGAGATAAAAAAGATATCAATACTTGAATTAGGGTATTAAAACAGAAGATTTTAATAACATGGAACATAAAGGATACCAATACTTAAATTTGGCTATTAAAACAAAACTTTTTAATAATATAAGCAAATGCATCAAATTAATTACCTGTAATTATATATAATTTTATAGATATTACTTCTGGAATTTTCTGTGTGAAGAGTTGAAGAGTTGAGAGGAAAGATGTACACTTGCTGAACTGAATGTACATCCACCCATGTACGCAACTAGTCGACTACACAGAAAACGGTTCAACAGATATTACTTTGAGAGCAACATCATTATTATTAGTGAAACATCTCTATATTCATACAAGCCAAAATCAATTATGGGATATTCCAATAGCCTAATAATATATTATAATCCCAAAAATTGGTTGCTAAATTAGCAACAAATTCAATTAGCAAGCATGGATTTATATAGATACAAAAAAAATTGCAAATTTCCATCAAACAAATTTAACAAAAAAAGGAGGGCATGGCATTATCGTACCTGATGAAAGTCACCGGATCCAGAACCTGCAGAACTTCCGGAGGTGTTGCTAACACAAACGGGGACATTATCGATGATTCGGCGGAGTTTAACCTCCAGGTCCTCTTCCTCCTCCTTAAACGCCGGCGACCTATAATCTACAAGTTCCGTCGATCTGGTGGGATGCTTTGGAGACAGGGAAAGACCACTTCTCTGGCGCTGGCACCATCTGTAAGTCCTTGGGTCTGCCAGACGACATGCCGTTTATAGAAGATAAGAGTAGTAGAGTCTAGAGACTATTGGCTTCTTAATGGCTTAATGGCGCCAGTGGAGAGTGGACTGTGGAGACCATTGGTTTAATCATTAATAGAGCCGAGCCAACCGCAATAGCGGAGGATTCTCAACCGGCGTGTTGGTACGGTTGTAGTAGAGAATGAAATTAGGGTGAAGTGTAATCAAATCAATTGAATTGAGGTATTGGGATAGGTAATTTTTTTTTTCTTTTTTTAAATAATAAATTATATTCTTACACGTATTTATTTTAACAAATTTGGACTCACATTACAATCTCTTTAAAACATATATTATTACAGACCAAATAATTAGCGAGAATGAGTAAAAACTATAATGGCCGTTTTATCCAAAATTAAAATTAAAATATTATATTATATCTAAAATTTAATTTAAAATCCATGCATATAAATATAAATAACCATCGTTAAATAACAGATTGGAAAAAAAAATAATGATTATAAAAAAAAAAATTCACAAACCTAAGATAATTTTTTAAACCAAAATATAACAAAAATAACACCAAAGATTTTTAAGGTGAAAAATCAATTAAAATAACAAACCTAAGAACGTTAAGTTACTTAAAATTTTCATTATAATAAAATAGAATTACAAACTTTACCTTTAGGTAAATCTTTCACAAGAATACAATAATTATGTATCTTCAATTTGTGAATAAAGCTTCACAAATTGACTCCTAATTTTTTTTTCTTAAAAAACTCTCTCTTTCTTAGACTTGATGTATTTCTTTCTCTCATCTTGTTATATATCAAGATTGAGATAAAGGCTCTATTTATAGAGCCAAAACTTCATTCCTTTCACTTTTCAAGCCAAAATTTGAGAACACAAATAACCCAATTTTTTTAACTTTTTTTTCTTCAAACTGCAAACGCTTTCATTGTTGAATGCTTTTAATTTACTTGTTGTTGGCCTACATGAGATGGACCAGTAAATCTCCCCATCTACCTTATGTGAGACATGATTCCTCCACACTTACAATCTCTCGACATATAACAAGCTTTTCTCTAGTTAGGGCCTTTGTCATCGTATCTTCCCTGTTATCATTGATGTGGATATTCTCAACTTGCAGTAGTTTATGTTCCAACATATCATGAATCTAATGATACCTTACGTCGATGTGTTTAGAACTTGAGTGTAAGGTTGGGTTCTTACTAAGGTGAATTGCATTTTGATAGTCGCAATAAAAAACATAATTTTATTGGTTCTAATGCAATTCTTGTTGGAACTTTTTCATCCATAGGATCTCCTTACAATCTTCAATGAATGCAATATACTCTACTTCTGTGGTACTTAAGGTAATACACTTTTGTAATCGTGATTGCCATGAAACAACTCCCCTTTCAAATGTTATTAGGTACACGGATATAGACTTTCTCGTAGCCACATCACCAGTCATATTTGAATTTGTATATCCTTCTAATACATGTTTATTATTACCAAAGGATAAACAATGACATGAAGTTCCTCTAAGATACCTGAGTATCCATTTGACAGTTGCCCAATGTTCCTTTCTAGGATTTGATAGGAATCGGCTCACAACGCCAATAACATATGCAATGTCTGGTCTGGTGCATATCATAGCGTACATTAGACTGCCAACCGCCGATGCATAAGGCATCTTGCTCATCTCCGATTTCTCCTCCTCACTTGAGGGACATTGACTCACATTAAGCTTGACATGGCTTGCAAGTGGACAACTAACAGGTTTAGCTTTGCTCATATTGAATCTTTCAAGAACTTTTTCAACATAATGTTTTTAGGAAAGCCAGATCCTTCATTTTTACCTATTGTGGGTAATCGTCATGCCAAGAATCTACTTGGCGGGTCCTAAGTCCTTCATTACAAAGGACTTACTCAACTCCTTCTTCAACTTGCTAATCTTGTTAATATTTTGACCTATAATTAACATGTCATCAACATAAAGCAGAAGAATAATAAAATCACCATAAGAGAATTTCTTGATGAAGACGTAATGATCAACCGTCATTCTATTGTATTCATTTTTCTCCATGAATGAGTTGAACTTTTTGTACCACTGTCTTAGTGTTTGCTTAAGACTGTACAAGCTCTTCTTTAGTTTGTATACCAACTTCTCTTTGCTTTTGACTTGGAAACCTTTGAGCTGCTTCATATAGATTTTCTCATCAAGATCACCATGTAACAATGCGGTCTTTACGTCAAGTTGTTCAACTTCCAAATTAAAGCTAGTTGTCAAACCAAGAACAACTCGTATTGAAGACATTTTAACTATTGGTGAGAATATTTCATTGAAGTCAATGCCTTTCTTCTGCTCGAATCCTTTCACAACCAATCTTGCTTTGTAACATGGTTGCAAGCTACCTTCTTCTCTTTTGATTCTATACACCAACTTGTTCTTGAGTGCTTTCCTTCCCTGTGGTAGTTTTATCAGGTAAAATGTGTGGTTCTCGTGCAGAGATTTCATTTCTTCCTACATGGATTTTAACCACTCAGTCATATGCTGATCAATGATAACTTTGCCATAACTCTCTGATTCTCTCCTTTCAGTGAGCATCACATACTTGTTAGAAGAATATCTACTACTTGGTTGTTGCACTCGATTGGATCTCCTTGTTTGTACTTCTGGTTGGACTTGTTCAGAAACTTGTTATGGTTTTGACCTACCAGCTGGTGGATTAACATCATCAGTATTTGATGTAACTCCCCCGTCATAAGGATTTGTTGGTGGAGGGACTGGTTCTAGATTAACTAGAATTTCATCAAATTGTGGTTTCTCGAATTTCCCAAAATCCTTTATAATTTGATCTTTAAGAAACACCACGTCTCTGCTTCTGAAAATCCTTTTGCTAATAGGATCCCAAAATCTGAGCCGAATTCTTCATGGGCATATCCCATAAAGATACTTTACTTTGCTTTTCCATCCAACTTGGACTGCTCATCTTTTGGGATATGAACAAATGCTCTATAGTCAAATACTTTCAAGTGTTTGTAAGAAACATATTTTCCTGTTCAAACTCTTTCTGGTATGTCATAGTTCAGTGGAACTCATAGAGAAAGGTTGATTAAGTCAACTGATGTCCTCATTGCCTCCCCCCAATAGGATTTTGGCAGTTTTGCATTTGAGAGCACACATTTGACTCTTTCACAAATGGTTATGTTCATCCTCTCTGCGACACCGTTGTGTTGAGATGTCTTTGGTACTAATTTTTCCAACCTGATGTCGAAACTTCTACAATACTTATCGAATGGTCCACGATACTCAATGTCATTTTCTACATGTATACACTTCAAACGTTTGCCAATTTATCTCTCCACTTTTATATGAAACTGCTTGAAAACTTCATACACTTGATCTTTAGTTTTCAAAGCAAAAGTCCACACTTTTCTAGCATGATAATCAATAAAAGTCACAAAATAATGAGCACCTCCTAATGACTTTCAACTTATTGTACAGACATATGTGTGTATTAAATCTAGAATATTTGCCTTCCTAGATGGTGTGAGACTACAAAATGCAACTCTATGTTGTTTTCCCATAATATAGTCAACACAAGTTTGCAAAAGTGTACCTTTCATTCCTGGAAGAGCTCCTTCTTGGAAAGAATTCTAAGACTTTTTTCACTCATGTGGCCGAGTCGCTTATGACATAGGTCAATGGGAACTTCTTTCCTAGTGGTGTTTTCTTATCCTCTACATAATCTAGCTTCTATGAGGTAGAATGATGTATCTTTCTTGCCGTTCGTTACTACCAAATTGCCTTTGGTGAACTTCCACTTTCCTTCACCAAAATAATTATTATATCCATCATCATCAAGCATATTGGTAGAGATTAAATTGAGGTGAATATCAGGAACATACCTCACATCTTTCAGAAGTAATTTGCATCCAAGATTAGTCTCTAGATAAATGTTACCAATGCTGACAATTTTTGATGCATTATCATTTCCCATCCTTACATGGCCAAAATCACCTTGAGTGTAGGTTGAGAAGAATTCCCGTCGTGAGGTGACATGATAGGAAGCGCCTAAGTCAACTACCCAAGTAGTGTCTTGACATGCAAGATTGACATAATCAGCATCTCAAACAATAACAACTTCTTCAGTGACAATTATGGTGTCATTTGTTTGGGTTTTTGCTTCCTTATTTCTGGATCGTTCCGCCTTTAACTTTCGACATTCTTGAATGAAGTGTTCGGGCTTGCCGTAGTGATGACACTTCTTATCATGCCTTGATCTAGACTTTGATCGTCCTCTTTGTTCACTTTGGTTATGAGGATTTCTACTTTTACTTCTTCCATACCATTCTTGCTTGCCTTGTTTCTCCATGACAAACACTTTAATGTCAGGAGTATATCCTTCATCTTTTCGTCAAGACTCTTCGTTTAGCATTCTGTCTTTTACCATATCCATGATAAGCTTGTCTTTAGGAGTTGAGTTGCTAACTAGCACAACTAGAGTATCCCAACTTTTTGGTAGAGAACTTAGCATCAACAACGCTTATAGCTTGTCATCTTCGATCATCTTCATAGAGTTGAGTTGATCTACAATACCTTGGAACTCGCTCATATGTTCTGATACGTTACTTTTGTCCTTATACTTCAAATTGACTAATTGTCGCATCAGATTAACTTTATTCTGTGCAGTTATACTCGTATACATTTTCTCCAACTTTTTCCAAAGAACATAAGCAGCGTGTTCATTAGCAAAATTTTGAAAAATGCTCTTGTCGATCCATTGTCTGATTTAAGCAGCACATTTTCGGTTTAGCACGACCTAGTCAATGTTTGCGTTGGTTATTTTTGGTGTGTTGTCATCGATTTTCTCATCCATTAAAGTTGTAGACATTGCTTTCTCCTTCGGTATTATATTTAGCTTCCACAGATCTTTAATAAATAAAAGATCCTCTATCTTTGACTTCCAAATTGCATAATTAAATATTTTTAACTTTATCATATTACATGTGCTCTCCTCCATTTAAATCGTCAGTCAACAGGTTTCGTCGAGCTTAGTACTTTTCCAATGATGAATAGTATCTATGAATAGTATCTTCCGACAAAACAGTTTTGTATATGTAAACAGTATTCTTGTTGAAAACAACCAAGGCTCTGATACCACTTTGTTGAAAAAAAATTAATGCTTTTAAAGAAATAAATTCTATAAACTTAAGATAATTTTTCAAACCAAAATAGAACAAAAATAACACTAAAAGTTTTTAGCGTGGAAAACCAATGAAAGTAACAAATACGTGATCTGTAGACTACTTAAAATTTTCACTATAATAAAATAAGATTATAAACTTTATTTTTAAGTAGATATCTCACAAAAATACAATAACTATGTATCTTCAATTTGTGAATAAAAATTCACAAATTGATTCCCAATTTAGATTCATTGTTTTTTTTTTCTCTTAACTTGTTATATATCAAAATTGAGACAAAGATTCTATTTATAGAACCAAAGTTTTATTCCTTCCACTCTTCAAGCCAAAATTTGAGACAAATAACTCTTTTTTTTTCTTCTCATGGCAAGCACCTTCATTGTTAAATACTTTTAATTTCTCATTATTGGTGCACGTGAGATGTATAAGAATCAAATTTTAATACCTTCTTAATTAACAACATTAAATTTTAAACAAAAAATCTATATAAATTAAAAATAATAATATATATTAATATATTTAATTTTATTTTTCATAAATATAATATTTAATAAAAATATAAATTTTTAATTTTTAATATCGACTTGTATTATCTTACTCTCAATATTAAAAATAAAACAAAATTTTTAAATAAAAAATAAATAAATTTAAAAATTAATCCAAAATTTACTACTATAACTCAAACTCGTTATATTATTATCCAGTATAACCAAAAACGTGAAACTTTTTTGGCTTTCCCTGTGAATCACTTTTGATTTGGTTTCTTTAACCATTTTTTTAACAGTTTGCTCAAGTTTTTATATAAATTATATTATTTTAATAAATAATTATTTATCATATTAATTATATATAACATAAATAAATATTAATAAATATTATATCAAGTTATCTTAAACTTTAAATGATATTATAATTGATTCTTATTTTATAATAATAGGATATTAGAAAAAAATATTATAAGAGTTTTTTTTAAGTAAAAATATTGTTTATTCATCTTATTTTAAAAATATACTCATAAGTTCTTTTACTTATAAAAAATTGTACTTATTAATCTTTTTATTTATAAAAAAATACTTATTAATCTTTTTATTTATTAAAAAAACACAAAAAATATTTTTATTGATATTTTTTAAAATAGATATTAATGAAAGTATTTTCATTATTTAACCCACCCTATTAAACTAAAAATAATTACAAATAACTGGTGATAGGTATTATCATCTTTTATATTTATGACGGGAATAACTCTAATAATTTTATTTTTTTAAATAAATTTAAAATTATTAAATATTTATTTGATATTATTTTTATAAATAAATAAATTAAATGTTATATTTTTAAAATTAATGGACTAAATAACTAACTTTTGTATAAATAAAATGATAAATATTATCTTCTATCCTAGGTATATATTAAAAATTCTGCCACTCAATTGTATTGTGAACCTTGACTTAAATTATCCCAATACAAAGAAAAAAAATATTTTTATAAATAAAATGTTATTCCCACTAATCATTATTCCACGTTGATAATCTAACATATACTAATAAAATTATTCGGCAATGTTATATAAGGTGGCAATAACATGTGATGATTAAAACAATGTGAATTAAAATTTATTATTAACTATTTTGTAAATTTAAAAGCACAAATATTTATTATTATGATAAATAATTTACATAATAAAAAATTGTTTGAACTTTTTATCGTATCAACTACAACACAAACACACCAGTATCACAACAAAGCACAAACACCACATGATTTTATACGGATGACAAATCTATCCATATAAACAGATTCCTTAACCCTGGCTACAAGTACATCACAACACATTTAAGTGAGCCTCCACAACGATTTTCCCAGTAGCATGACCATCAATACTCTTAGCCCAAGCCTCTTCAGCCTTGCTCAAAGCATGCTTTGAGTCAATAGCTGTCTTAAGCTTTCCTTCCTTCATCAACTTAACAACACACTCCAAGTGCTCACCATTGGCAGACACTAGTAGTGGCTGTGGTCTCTTTTTAGAAAAGGTAAGTTTCTTCCAAAGAAAGATAAGGAATATCCTTAAGCTTGGAGTAATATCAATAACCTTAGCATTTTTACTCAAATTTGGCTCAAAAGTAGACCAAGAAATGCCTGTTGCACAATGAAGAACAAAATCGTATTTTCGGCCTGATGGGCTCTTAAGTGCTGTACCTTCTGGGGTTTTGTAGTCAAGAATCTCATCAGCACCTAAGCTCTTGACAAACTCAATGTTGCGAGCTCCACAAGTGGCTGTTACGTGTGTGTTACCAAGCTTTGCTAGTTGAACTGCGTATTGACCAACACCACCTGAGGCTGCAGTGATGAGAAGGTTTGTTTCATTCCCGGTTCCATCAAGCTTGATCCCAGCAACTTGAGTCAGAGCCTGGTAAGCTGTCAAACCAGCAATTGGTAAGCCTGAAGCTTCTGATGCTGAAACTTCTGGCGGCCTCAAAGCTGTTACGCTCTCCTTCGCTACAGCATATTCAGCTAGTCCACCTCCACTCTATCATTCATTAATTAATATATGAAGTTTAACGAACAGAATCTTACTTACAACACAGCATTGATATATATGATAGAATAGGTATATATATAACAAGTGACATATAAGATTTTTTCAATGTCTAAGACACACTCCCATTAAACTACAATCAAATAACTTGAAAGTATCCAAACTTACTTTAGCCTTGAGAATAGCTACAACTTTGTCACCAACTTTGAATTTCTTGACTCCTTCTCCAATCTCTACTATTTCTCCAGCCACATCGGTCCCTGTTCCATCAAAAAAGCTCATGATATATAATAAGCCAAAAAGAAGAACCACCTTCCCATTGTTTTTAGTTTACAAATTATATATGATTTTCTTTTAAATAATAATTTAATGGTTTAATATCATCACATAATTCCTTTTAATACATAAATTTTTATTTTTAATCACTCAGAAAAAAAAACATATATTATTTTTCTTACATATAAAACAACGTATGTTTTTTTAAGAAAAACAACATATGTTTTTTTTTATGAAAAAACATATGTTTTATGTGGTAAGAAAAATAATATGTTTTTTTTTTGAAAGAGTTCAAAATAAAAATATGTGAATAAATAGACTATATATACTCCACCGGAATGTACTTTAATTAAAAGAGTGATTAAAGAAAATTCAATGAAAAATAAAAAAAGATTATATATATTACCTGGTATGTGAGGAAACTTAGAAGGTAAAAAGGGTCGCATCTTCCCGGTCTGAATTTTCCAATCAAGTGGATTTATGCTAACAGCTTCCAATTTTATTAAAATCTCATCTTTTAGAGGTTTAGGAACTGGAACTTCAACATGCTGCATAAATAATTAATAATGATGTATCATAATTATTTATTTTAGTAAATCTAAGTACTTATTAATTTATAAATTACCGTGCTTTAGCTACTCCTTTAAAAGAACAAGTCTTATCTTGGTGCATATAATTAAAAAAACATTTTAATAAAGTAAACAACTCATTATTGAATTAATAAATGTGAGATTTTGTTTGGAGATACATAATCAACATTAACATGACAGTTTTTGTTAACGTTAAATGTGTTAAGAATTTAAAATATAATTAATAATATTTTTTTATGCATATATATATATATATATATACCCTCTTGTTTCTAAATACAAATTCTAAATCCTCACTTTCTTTGAGAGGTTAGGCTCTTGAAAATAAATGTTTGTGTTGCTTTCGACTACATTAAGATTATAAGAGAAATAAAGAGAGATGACTATATGAGAGAGATTCATTTCAAACAATGTTACATGGAATGTGCATTCGACACTTCAGAGGCGAACCTGGGGGCTCATTTTTTATATTCTATTTAAAATATTAATAAATTAATCTTTTGTTTTAAAATACTTATTTTATTTTCCTACTTCTTAAATTTTAAATATAACTTAAAATCATCTCAATAAAATTACTTATTATAATCAATTTAATTATAATAAACAACTTTATGTTAAATTTTGCGATTTCAATTAATTTTTCTTAATATTGTACTAAAATTTGTGACAATAAATTTTTTTTTTATCTTAAATACTTAAGTTATTTAATACCTCTTTCTAGTTATCATATTTGTACTTTTATAATTTTTGAGTTAGTCTTTAAAAATTAAATTGATTAATTTAATACTCTAATTTTTATATTTTGATTAATTTAATATTCTAATTTTTTTCAATTTAATCAATTTAATATCATTACTTCTTCAATTTGATTAAACTAAATATTTTTAGGATACTAAATTTGTCAAATTGAAAAAATTAGAGTAACAAGTTAGTCAAATATACAAAAAATTGTCTACGTTGTCAAATTAATACTTAAAAATAACTTGGTTAAGTCACAAAAATTAGTTTAATATTTAATTTAATAAATAAATAATATTGTATAAATATTTGAGTGATACTACACAATTTTTCTTAAAAATTTTGATGGGTGTTAGTATTATTTATTATTCTTGAAGTATACTTTTTACAAATTAGATTGTTTTTTCTCTCTATTTCTTAAATATTTATTTTTTTCAAAAAAGCTTACACTAATCTTAAATTTCATTAACTTGAAGTATTATATCATTACATACTCCAGAAGAAATGAATAATTTCTCTTCACTTAGATAGGACTAGATCATGCATGTTTTAGTATACAATATATTAAATATAAAATCCATAAATTAGAGAAAACGTATTGTAAGTAATTTAATCTCATGGAGCTCATTTAAATACGTTGAAGTTCTAGAATTCAAGTCTTATTTAAGTGTATAATCATTCAAACAATGAATACAAAAATAATTAAATTAATAAAATAAAATCTATCAGATCATTGTTCATTAAAAAATTATAAAATTAGAGTAATTACTTCCTAATAATCAAATATTACAAAAAAAATTGTAGTTGTTGCATGATATTTTGGTGAGTCATATTTATTAAAATTAATATACTTTATTGATATTATTATTACATTTTAGATGTTTTAGTTACTTCTTACCAAATTTTTTTTATTTTTTATTAAAAAATTCAAGTTAAATTGAAATGAATTTGAGTATCAGTGACTTTGTTAACATATGTTTTACAATAAAATTGTCTCAAAAAGTTAAAAAAAGAGAATAGAAAATAAAGTAAATTAAAATTATCAAAACATTATTAAAATAATTAAAATGTCTATAAATATAAAAATAACTTGATTAAAATGTATCAATTTAAAGTAAAATTACTAATATATCAAATTTATAAAATTTAATTTTTTTTAATAATTTAATTTTTTTATTTAAAAAATTTAAATTAAATTGAAATAAATTTGAGTAATAGGAACATTATTAAGAGATATTTTAAAATAAAAAACGTCTCAAAAAATTTAAAAAGAATAAAAAATAAAATAAATTAAAATTAATAAAATTTGGTTAAAGTGATTAAGTATCCATAAATGTAAAAATAATTTGACAAAAATGTATCAATTTAAAATAAAGCTATTAATATATCAAATTTATGAAATTAAAATTACTTTAAGTCTAATTTTTCAATAACTTATTTTTAAATTTTATTAAAAATATTTATAAATAATTTAATAAAATATTAATTATGTTTGAATTATAATCCCTTAAATAGTAAGTTATTGGGATTTACCTATAGAGAAAAAAAAAAGATTATTTTTTCTTAGTAAAATAAATAATCATAAATTTAAGATGTTCGTTAGAAATCACGATGAAGGGAGAGAAAGAGAGTTATGGATAAAGATAAGACTTTTAGAAATAGTATACAATAATATTATTATTAATGTATATTTTATTAAAAAATTATTATTTATGAATATCTGCTCTAATTTTGAGTTCATAATTGTGAAAGAAGTGATAGTTTTATTGTCATATTAATATAGATTATTATTAAACTAAATTTTTACATTTAAAAATATTTTAGTAATAACTTATTAAGCAAATTAAATTGTTATGAAATTTCAAAAAATAAAAATAAAAGCTAACATAACATATAAAAACGATTTGTTTATTTTAGAACTTTCACATTTCTTTAGAGCTGGCAGAGAAAATGGAAAAAAAATGATGACAGAAAATGTTGACGTCGATTGCTGATAATACTTTAACTATAATAAACCTTTCAGCCATCATTGAGATATATTTTGAAAAGTCAAAAGTAAGAACAATCAAAACTTAAAAGCATTAAAAATAGGAAAATATTATATATTATAAATTTATCATTAATTTTAAATAATATAATATAATATTATTATTAAATTTAATCAAATTCACAATACATTAAAATTACAATATATTTATAATATATAAAATTTATCCTAAAAATAATATATATATATATATATAAATATTTTTTAAATTAATTTGTAACATAACACGTTCTTTTATACATATATATAAATTTTGAGATTAGAATCTTAATTTTTAAAAATTAAATGATATATTTATTTAATTTAAACATATTGTTAGAATATATTCATGAATTTTATACTTTATCATAAAAGACTATAATTTAAAATATATTAACGAGTTTCTTTTATCTTTTATAAACCTCGAACCTATAACTTAATCTTTAATTACTTCAGATTTTTATAAGTTTTACAGAAACTCTCACAGCTAACACAGTAAAGTATGGATACACAAATATATCTTAATATATATTTATTGATAGGCATTAATTAATTATGTAAATACAATTCCATAGGTATGGTAATTTGAACTTCTGGGTCAGTTTTCAGTTAGCTCGTTTAAGATATCCTAATTTTTGTGATCGCAAGGAATCAGCACATGATCTATTCTTTGAAATATATATGTTTGAATTTGAATATTTACTTTGAAAATAAATTTTCAACTATTAAACTAAAATGTTATTCAGAATTCACAATTAAATCATATATATAATTAAATAAATAATATAGTTAAATTTATAGCATTAGTCAATCTAATTTAATTCGAACTTCACCTGAATCAATCCGTTGTCATTCATAAAAAATACCGAAAATGGGTCAAGAGTCCGAGATCTAGAAGTTAAAAGTAAATCTTAAAGAGGGAGATATCTAAAGGTTATTACTGGAATTTCTTTAAAATTCTTGTAAGTTTGAGGGGCTATAAAATGAAGATAGATGTTTCCGGAGCTACTTTCTATAATTTCCTCAAAATAACCATAATTAAAAGAAAATTAAAAAGACTTTTATAAAAAATATAGGGAAATTACCTTTAAGCCAGAGGCTCCGCCACCATAGCAGTTATACTGAAGAGCGTGCATATTTTTAGGCCTATCTGCCATAACCGAAAAAAGAGAGAAGAAGGAAGCACAGGTTTTTTGGATTAACTTTTTATATATTATTTATTTTTCCTTATGGTCGATATTTAGTTTCTTTTATAGGATACAGTTGACATTACACATCTTTAATCAAAGATGCTCGATGATATTAGTATTACTTAATTATTTAAATAGAATGACAATAATCATCGGTAATCAATGACGTGTTTTTTTTTTGTTTGAAAACCATCAAATATTTTAAACGTCAACTATATATAATTTAGGAAAAATTATTAGAGAATCTCTTGAATTTTCAAAAATAGTAAACATGCATCTTAATTCTAGAAAATAGATAATCATATGTACTTAATTATTATTTTATTACAAAAGAATTTCTTAAATATCTTGATTTTTATTTTTTTATTTTTTTGTAAATATCTCTCTTTGAAAATTTTTAAAATAATAACAAGAAGTAATGTGATATTATTTTTTAAATATGTAAAAAAAATATCTTTATTTTCTGATATTTTATGAAACCTAAAGGAAAATATTTGTACTCAACCCTATAATTTATTATGGCAGCCGCCTCCTAATATAAGTAAAAACTTTACATCACTCAAATTTTCACTCTCAGATATTATAGGATAAAAATTTATATGTAAATATTTATTATAAAAGTAAATAATATAAATTTCTTTTTTTACTCTAAAATGGCCACTTGGTCTTTGAAAATTTACTTACTAAATTGTCTTTAATTTTATTGATTAAACAATTTAATCACTCGAGTTATGAGTTGTTATTCTCTTATACTATGATTAGTTTTTAAATATCATGAAATTTAATTTAAATCAATTATGTTTAACATAAATTTTTTATTTTTTTATTAATTATGTTGAACATAAAAAGTTTATTTTTTTTAAAATACCTAAAAAAAAATCTTACCATAATAATTCATCAATTAAATCATAACTTTTTGTTCATGAATTTAATTTTCATTACCTTAATTTTCTTGAGAAATTATAAAAAATAATACCATTAAAAATTATATCGATAAAAATAATATCTTAATAATATTAAATGAGATACAATTTGATGATATTTAATATTAAACGAGTTTAAATTATCATAATTTAATTTGGATCATATTTAAAATAAAATAATGTGTTGGATTCTTTTTTTTTTAATAATAAAAGTAGATGAATTTAGTAAAAATAACTATTTTTATAATTATAAATTTTAAAGATATTTATTTTTTTTATTTTATTCAACTTAAAAATTAGGTTGTTTGAAACCGAGATATATAAAATGGTAACATGTCCTTTAGCGACATTTCACTTTGAAAAGAACCATTAGTTTGTTCGCAAAACAAGATATATGATTCGGAATAAGGTAATTTAATTTTAAGACCATTTTAAAATGGGAGGAAAAAAAAAGGAATGTCATCAATATTATACATAATTACACACTAATACACATATTATAAATTAGAGAAAATTTATATTTTTTTATTTCTATACTTTTAAGTGTAAAAGACTAAAAGAGACTGTATAGTTTTAAAAGTACATTTAATCTATAAATAAGAATAAAAATTTCAAAATTCTTTTTACTTTTACCCACTTACTAATATTTATATATAGTCATTTTTCTTACTATTCAATAATACTATTATTTTTATCTTATTTTATAAATAAAATTAAATATAATTATTTAAAATACGCGATTTATTTTTTTGGGAGAAAATTTGTAACGAATTATTAATAATCCATACGAAGCATAAAAAACCCAAGATTTTTAATTATTATTAAATAAAATTAAATAAATAAAAACTTTAATAAAGAAAGAAACATGCCCACACTTTGGCATTAAATTTAATTCTCAATAATAGTTTTCTTTTAATGTCATATATGCCTAGTGTTTGACATGTGACTTAATTTGTATACTCTTTATCTAATTATCTATAAAGATTATGCCCATTATTTTAAAAAATTACCTTGACTTATTATGATTGTTTAGTGGGAAAATTAAAACAAAACAAAAAAGAAGAAGGAAAGACTATCAAATTTTTTAGTGAATCTTTGAGAGTTTCATAAGTTTCTTTTACTAATTATTGTCATTTAGTAGGAGAATTAAAGTGAAAAAATTGAAAGAATCTTTCATTTTAACATTTAATAGTTTCATACACTATTTCTTAACACGATTAAAGACTCTAAAACATATTGTGGAGCACACTCTCTCTTCTCTTATTCTCACAACAAATTTATTATTATTTTAGTAGTGAGGTTTTCTTTGATTTTCTCAAGGCAATGCATTTATTTATAAAAAAACATTTTTTTACAGGTCAAGTTCATATCATCTTATGTTTTCCTTATTTATTTTATTTTCTTTCCTTCTTTGATTGGCATTTTTTTTTATCATTACACCTTCTACTCTCCATTCTCTCTAGATCTTGTCCATCATCATGGAAGTAGAGGAAAATTCAGCAAGTGCATAGGGAAAAGAGAAAATTTTCCTATCATGAAGGTAATTTTGCTACACCATATAAATTAAAATTGATTAAGATTATTCAAATTTTTATCCTTTCTTTTAGAGGATACACTAGAATTAAAATAAAATATTGCATGTTTAGATATAATGCATTTAAAAGAGTAAATTGTGAAAGATCTAAACCCTAATTTTAGAAGCAAATAACATACATGAAATGATAGACTTGTACATAGTTATATTTTAGTTTTATGTGTTCCGATGCTTGAAAGAACCTATATATTGTGAAAGACTTGGCCACACCACAACTTAAGGCTCTTTTCTTTTATTATGCAATGTTGCTTGCATTGACTTACTTTTATTTCGTTCTTTGAAAGTAATCTATACATATTTTTGAAATTTAATTATTACTTTGTATCTATATTCCTTTACATGAGTTTTTCTAGGGGTTGAATATGTTTTTTTTTTGGGTATCTAATATTTTGTTGTGGTACACGTTAATTTTTCTTTTTCTTCACAACATAATTTATTTTTCTACGATTGAAATTCTAATTAAAATTTGATATACATAATTATATTATACAATTTGCTCAAGCAAGCATCATTATTTATTATTCTTTTGATAGATATTTAATTAAAAGTTATGGTGTGTAATTATAAAATATGTATTTTCGTAATATTTTTCAATATTAAAATTGATTATTTACTCTGATATTAAACAAATAATTTTTTATTTATTTTACTAGTTAACCAAACTTTCAAAAGTAAACGTAATAGTATGTTCTCACACAACATGTATCGCACATGTTTTGTTTTTGGCTAGTATATAAAAAAGATGCAATGGATCAATTAATTCTTAATATTATGTAAAAATAAATAATTAATTATTTTTATTATTTTTTATTTCAATTTCTTGTATTATTAAAAAATATTTTAATCAATTCACGTGACACATAACATTATAATTTCATTATTTTATCTATGATATATCCTTAAAACTTCATATGCTCATTTGCAAAAACAATGAACCCTTATTCTAAAATAGGTCTTAGAATATGATTTAAAATTTAATTATAAAAGCTTTCAAATACAAAACTATAAAACTTGGAAAAATATAAGATTAGAAATTGTATTTAAAAATACATTTAGTCCTAAAATTTTTACTTTAAGAACTACAAGTTTCATTATTTTCATTAATGAGTTAAATTAATTGAAAATGCTGTTAAAATAACAATTTTTTATATATAATTAAATTATAAGATAACTACTATTATAAAATGTAATATTTAAGTCAAAATGTTTAACCTATAATGTTAAAAGTTAAAAAAGAAAAAAACTTAACCTTATTATTTCTCATATCTCTTTCATGTTTATCCCTTTTTCTCATCGATTATGTCTTGAAATTCATTTTTTCCCTTATAGTTACTCTCACACTCACTTTCTCTCTCAAATTCAAGCACTTATTGTTTTTATAGGTATTGATTATCACAAAAGGGATTCCTTTATAATAGTATTACTACGTTTAATTACCATAAATGGTTAGACATTTATGAAAAAATCTTGTTAGCTTCAACCCATGACATCTTGGAATGGGAAAACGAAAAACAATGATATTTTCTTTGAATTTTAGGAAATTTTAGAATAAATATCGTTATAAATGGATGGTATTACGGGTGGTTTTATAATAGCCTGAAATTGAAAAAAATTGTTGAGAAACATTGAAATGGCAATGAACTTATTTTATCTGCCATGTATCATTTAGAAGAATATCACATATTTATCAAATTATCTTTCTTGTTAGATTTTAAACAAATATTTTTTTTAAAAAAAAATTAACTCTACATTTTCTTATAAATTATTAAACTTGAGAGGTTTAACTCACAAATTTTAGAACTAAACTACTCTTTTTAAATAATTATAGGAGTTATAATTTTGTGCACTCAAACTATTATTACTAAATTAAAATAAAGGAAATTAATTATCAAATATTAAATAAATGACGTCACAAAGTGAGCTCAATAATTAATTCCTACCCGTTTTAAGAAGTCATCTACCACTTCAATAAAATAATAAATAATAAATAATAAATAAAAGAAAGAAGTGATCATATGCGAGCATTGAAGCTTGATGTTAACTTGTGCGGGGAATGAAGCTACTCACATCTAATTTTAACAACTAAATAACTAATACTGTACCTAAAAATAAAACTGATCCACTCAAATAATCAAAGCTTAAAAAAAAAAAATGAAAATAGTCTACTTGTTGGATATTTCTATGAAAATTTACAAAAGTTTTAAAATTATTACGAAATATTGATAATTATGAAAATATCTAAATTCTATTTATCTTTTTTTTCTTTCCAATAAATGATATTATTCAACTATTTAACTTTTTCAAAGAATTTAATATGAAAATTAATTAAAACATGAAGAAGAATAAAATTAGTCCTTATTCAAGTATGCAAATATTTCTTGTCAAAATATTAAGAAAAAAACGAATAACTCTATATAGTTCCGGGGGCACGACACCCATAACTTAGATACACATATGATCATCGATTAAATTCTATTAAAATATACAAAAATATTAAATATATGACATATAGTTTTTCTTTATTTTATTTTTTCATTTAATTTGTAAAACAGTTTGCCAAATTGACCCATTTATAATGCAATATGTTTTATTTGAACCTAATTTCATTTAAAAGCTTTTTTTAGGTGTCCGTTTGGTAGACTATAGTGCAATATTTGTTAATATATCGTATAAAATATAAATGTTTACTATTATAATCATTTTGATCACAATTTGAACTTTAATGTATTTAATAAATGCGTTAAAATAATTTGAATATTACAACATAGACACATAATTTCAACCCAAATGCATATAAAAACCTATAATTAATGTCATAAAATTGATGCTATTGTTAGAAAGCGCGTCTTACACATTTATTTTTATATTTTTTAAAAATAACATTATATAACTTATACACCTTGAAGATCAAACCTCATATTTTATATTTATATACTTCATAATAAGATTTTGATATCGCAAGAGTTATAATTACTTAGTTTTTAACTTTGATGTTTTATTTATAAATTAAATGATTATACAATATATCATAGATGATAATCAAAACAATGAAACATGCTTAGATCAAGATTAATGGTACACAAATCAATTAAATTAAAGAAAATTGAAATGATTTAGTTTTTCATTTGTCATGTTAATTTTTATAAATCATTTACAATTAAAATTTTATGTTACATATGAGGATGTAACATACATGCATCATACCACCTATGTACAGATAGTGAAAAGAAAACTATTGGTCATTATTATTTTTTAAATGATTGAATAAATAAAAAAAAATTGTCATTCTCACGACAACAACCATTAATATCAAAACAATTTAATAATTTACTTCAAATTTATCACTAAAGTATTTCTATATATAAAATTTAAGTTTGCTCGGTAGATAAAAGGCGAAGCTAGCTACCATAAATGAAATTGTTTAGAATTAATGGAATGGTACTGAAATAAAGATATGTATATTACAGGCTTACATTATATCTAAGTTAGAAAGACCCCATATATTATAAATAGTACAATTAATCGGTTTAGTATTTTTGTAATATACATACTTTGTTTTGGTATTATTATTTTTAAGTATATTATTAATAATTACACATAAAATATATCATATTTAAATTAAAGATATACATTCTAATTAATTTTAATAGTAATAATACATATTAGTTATTAAATTTATTAAAATTACTTTAGTAATTTAAATGTATTGTTTTATACGAGACATTTGATTAGAAGATTATCAAAACAAAAATAGTTACGGTCCAAATGTAACAATACCCGATTAATGAATAAACATACCTGTAAGATAAGTACTTTTACACAAAACCTGTTACTCAAAAGCATTTTTAGTAACATATCCTAAAGCATCCTTGTAATTGTTCCAAAAATCAGAAACAATTGTAGAAATCATCTCAGAGAGTCCTTCAATAACTTCGGGGACACTTTCCAATAACCCATCAAAAGAAGTTTTAGTTTTCTCAATTAAACCCCAAATTGCAGAGCTTGTAATTCCAGCAGAAATCATAACACTTTCCTTAACAATATCAAAAGCGAAAGAGATCAAAGTTTGTATGAATTCCAATATAAGCTCCATAAAATACTCAATAACACCCTTTAGATTCTCTGCTACTTGTTCAAATATTCCTTTAACTGCTTCTCCTGGCACCTTAAATCCATGAATTATTAGCACAAAAACAGAGGCTATAATTGAGAAGATTAAACGAGAAATTAAGTTTGATACTAAAGTTATGAAGAAGAAGATTATTTGTAGAATAAAAACTGCCATTAATTAATTTCTCTGAGAAATATTTGATGTTTTGAGATAATTGTTATATGGACGACTATGGTTAGGGAAAGAAGAAGATGGAAAAAGGTTGACAACATAACTAAACTCCTAAATAATATATAACGTAATATGTAGTACAATTTTTAAAAATAATATTTTAATCATGTTGTAAAAAGTTTATGGGTAGAATGACACTGTTTTATAATTACTTTACATAAAAATTTTTAATATTTTCAAGGGAATGTTTTAAGATCATTTATAATAACTTATATTTTTTTTTATTAAAAAAATCTTGATATATATATTCAAAATAGTTTTAAAATATTATTTTTATAGTTATAAATTTTAGATATATTTTATTAGATGTTATTTTTGGTGTAAAATAAGAATCTTCGTGAAAATCTTTATTAATATATTTTTGGCGGTGTATTTACAGGGAGCAGGTGTTGGATCATCATCTAATAAACCTAAACGAAGCTTCTTGCAATTGGGTTTGATTGCAACTGAAATTAATTTTAAAAAGCATCTTTTAACTAATCTTAACGCGTCATTCATGTCCTGACTCTTAAGTCTTCACCATTAATTAATTATGACTACACAAAAGAACATTGGAAAAAAGAAATAATTAATTTTTTTTCGTGTACAAGACTACATTTCAAATAATGTTAGTATTTGTAATGAATGTTTGTTTATAATTTCTGAAGCAAATGTATCGGTTGATTAGTTCAAGTAATTTAATTAATTATGTAAGTTTGATTTTATAACTTGTTCAAAGTTAAGCCAGTGTGTTTAAAGTTGACGTAGTTTTCTTTCATTAAATAGAGACAAATTTAATTAATTTATAAGTTAATCTGATCATAATGAGACCTTTGATTTGATGTCCGAAGATAATTTAATATTGATTAGTCTTAAAATTCTCATTAAATTGGTGAACTTTCTGATCAAGCAAACCATGGTCTCGTCCTATGCCCAGCAACATATTATCTTTCACGCTAGGCTCTTCTTTTTTAATTTCTTTTTTCTTTTAATTTATTTTATTTTTCTAATTATGTATTGAGTTTAATTAATAACTATGCGATAAGATTTATATGTTTTTTTTTTAAATCACAGTTGCAAATCATATTAAAATATTTTTTATCTAAACAAATTACTCACAATCTATTGTTAATAGGGTGATATTTATTCTCGTTTCATGTCATAATTTAAAATATATCAAATATAGTCTAATTAAAAAACTTAATAAGAATTAAAGTAGAAACGACACAACAATAACGTTAACGATAATCATATACATATATATTATTTGTTCTTTTGTTACAATAAAATTTAAGCAGCTTTTAGATTGCAAAATAATAGAATTCCAAATTTGAAATTACAACTTTACAAGTGCAATCTAATAGAATTCCAAATTTGAAATTACAACTTTACAAGTACTCTGAGAAGAAGCAATTGCAACTGCACGCTACACTTAGAAGGCAGACTTGTCATCCAAGGCACAATTATGTTCTTGGAAATTTTCATTGTTACAAGTCAGATCAAGATAATAGATAAAAATAAAAATAAAAGGAAAAGATATTGTTACAATAAAAATACATCAATGTTCACTCAATGCCTATTAATTACAATTTATTATGATTATTATTAGAATAAATTATGATAATTTATTCTTTTGCAATAACAACGTCAACATCCCTACCCAAGTATGTTACTTTGGAGATAGCAATTAATGTTTGATAACTTATGTATCTCATATTTTAAAAATGTTTCATTTTAATATTCTAATTTAAATATTGATATTCTTTCTATCATTTTTAAATAATAACAATTTTTTTTCGAATTTTTTTTACCATTTTAAAGATTTTTATTTTTTTATTTTTAAAAATTAACTAGCTGTTAGTTTTCAAAATATTTTATTTTTACAGCATTATCAATACAAATTTATCATTTTATCGATTAAGGGTATGCACATGAATCGATTTGTTTATACTTAATTGAATTTTAATATTTTTTTCTCAAAAAATTGGATTTTTATAATTCTTACTAAAAAATTAATGAATATTATATAATTTTTATTAAAAGAAAAAAACTAATAGTAAAAATTATAACATACAAGTACCTTTTTAATTTATCCATGCCAATATCTATGAAAAATATTTTCATCGTAATATAAAATTGTTAGAATGTTATTTTTTTAATACTTATTTATATTATTTGTTTTTTATTAAATTAAAAAGTTAATAATTTTTATTTTTTTTAACTCTAATTAATCTCTAAAAGAAAAACCTTTCATTAAATGTCAAAAGGGTATTTCAACCAAAATTTTTTGTTACTATTTAAAGAAAAGATAGAAAGGATAAATATTGTATTAAAATAAAATATTTTAAAAATCATAAAATATAAAAATTAAAGTGATTATGAATGTTATTTTTTAATACTTATTTATATTATTTGTTTTTTCTTAAATTAAAAAGTTAATAATTTTTATTTTTTTAACTCTAATTAATCTCTAAAAAGAAAAATCTTTCATTAAATGTCAAAAGGGTATTTCAACCAAAACTTTTTGTTACTATTAAAAAAAGAAAAGATAGAAAGGATAAATATTGTATTAAAATAAAATATTTTAAAAATCATAAAATATAAAAATTAAAGTGATTATGAATGTTATTTTTTTAATACTTATTTATATTATTTGTTTTTTCTTAAATTAAAAAGTTAATAATTTTTATTTTTTTAACTCTAATTAATCTCTAAAAAGAAAAATCTTTCATTAAATGCCAAAAGGGTATTTCAACCAAAATTTTTTGTTACTATTTAAAAAAAGAAAAGATAGAAAGGATAAATATTGTATTAAAATAAAATATTTTAAAAATCATAAAATATAAAAATTAAAGTGATTATGAATGTTATTTTTTTAATACTTATTTATATTATTTGTTTTTTCTTAAATTAAAAAGTTAATAATTTTTATTTTTTTTAACTCTAATTAATCTCTAAAAAGAAAAACCTTTCATTAAATGTCAAAAGGGTATTTCAACCAAAATTTTTTGTTACTATTTAAAAAAAGAAAAGATAGAAAGGATAAATATTGTATTAAAATAAAATATTTTAAAAATCATAAAATATAAAAATTAAAGTGATTAAATCCCAAAATACCCAATAACAAACATTTTGAGTACATAATAAAGAATACGTTCAATCAATCACAGCTTCAAAATTAGTAGTCAAATCAGGTTTATAATGTCAACTTGACCATTAAGGTTCCACAAGAAGTAAGACTTTACTACAATCAACAAAGGACTTCAAACTTCGAGATCATATTAAATTTCTTGGTTACTAACTCACCAGAAATTTAAACAATTGTGAAAACATTACATACATACATTCTATGTTAAACATCTTAAATACTTCTATTGAAACTAATCGAACTATTTATTTTAGTAATCATTTCCCATGAAATCCGTACCATTTCATATTTTCCAAAGAGAAACCATGAAGGAATGATCAGGAATGACCAAACTAATACTGCACCAGCTCCTTATTTTACAATATGCCCAAGAAATAGCACCAAACATCCTTTTATTTTTTATCAAGAGATACTTAGTCACTTAGAGAATTTTAATCAAGTCCTCCTGGAGAAATGTCAAAGCTTTACTACGGTTGGCATGAAATAAATCAAGAACAAAAGTTCGCTGAGATGCTTGATATACTAATATCAGCGAGTACAACAACATTTACATGCATGAGTATTCATATCAAACCATAATAGGGACTACTAAGCACCAGGAAGTTCATTTCATAGTTCTAACCACATTGAAAGGAAATTATGTCTGCGATTCACTTCTATATACTATTTTATTAAACAATGTAAACTATACAGTGGATGCTCATGAATCCGAGCCAAAATGGGGACAAAAAAAGTCCTTGTATTTACAAACAAAAACTCTTACTAACCACGTTCTGCATATTAGTTACATAAAGGTCTAACTCCTCCAACCTATTAGTTATCCTTGAGCTTATAAACAGTGTTGATGCAATCTTCAGTGTCCCACAGGAAAGACCCGAAAGCAACAGCCTCTAGAATCAGCCTCTTCAGGCTTGAAAACGAGGTCAAGATAACTTCGTCGGTCTCCAGCAGATCTGTTTTATCCACCCCAAAGAGTGCATGACTTTGATTTTCAATTAAACTTAAAGCCTCATTAGACCTCAGCTTTGTACATCTCTGCCGTGCATCAGGGTCAAAACCAGTCACATAACATATCAGCTTTTCAGGTTTCTTATCCTCACTTGTCTCTTCACAGTGTGACTCTGATCTTTTATTTCTAATGTGACCAAATAGAAGATTCCTTAATCCAGAAGGACACATCTCCTGAAACAGTACAGAGGTTCTCTGACTCCGACAAAGTTCCTTACTTTCTAGAGCCAGGCATCGCTCCAGGTGAAGCCTCAACAAGGCAGCCTTCAAAAAGTAGCCAAATAAGATGGATGCCACATATACCTGACAAAGGTTGGGTCTTGTGATCTTAGTCATTGCCCAATTATCAGTGACACTAGAATTTGCTCTCAGTCCAATGACTCTAGTGACATGTTCTCTTATCATCTCCAATACTTCATAGCTATGGATTGACTCCAGTTCCCAGTCTTTTGAAGGCCATATCTCCAATCTCCCATTGTAGATGCATCTAGATAGCTTCGGAACCAAGGGAACTTTCATCTCAGAGAACTTGTAAATGATTAACAGATACATGACATCTTCAACAGCAGTTTGACACTCATTCTCCTTCAGTTGTGCGAGCCTCCTGGCAATCCAAAATAGCTTAGGACACAATAAAGATATGCATATCTACTACTATTTAATTGAAACTTTAGAAGTCGTCCCACCAAGGAATTCCAACAGTGGATCACTTCCTTTGATCTGTATGATATATGAAATAAAAGCGTCAATAGGCAGCACTCCACGTTGGTGAGATATATTCTTGAACGGATTTATATATGGAACAATCGATGTTTTCTGGATTGCTAATGCAATCAAGTATTCTATGCTGATGATCATGGTTGTGTTATTTAATCTGTGAAATGTATGGAAAAGGTGATGAATTCATATCCTAAAATCACAACTCTTTTGAAATCTAGTTCAGTTCTTGCAAATAAAACTTGAGTGCATTGTGATTAATGATCTCACAACTTCTAGAAAGCTCTAGGCTCTGGTAGATAAGAACCATCATGTTAAGTCCATGTTAGTGAGTAGCCACAACTGTTTGGTTATCTTAATTTTTGTTCATTTTTTGTCAAGCTCGTTTTCACTTTGAAGGTAACATTGAAACTATAAAACTAGGGTTCATACACATCCCATTTTAATGTCACTTCCATTCAAATTGCATAATTTCTGGGGTTAATTGTCTCTGTTGGGAAGGAATAGATTTTGAAAGCAAATAGTCACATGTTCAGCCGTCCCCTGAAACCTTAGAGCCAGACGATTTCCAAGGTTCGTACAGTGTTTACAGATATGGCACCTTGCACAGTTGTCCAGTAGCATGTTTTCCCTAACTGAGCCAAAATGAGACTAAGAAATCCAAGTGTTTCTCCTTCGTAACCCTATCTTAGTCTCTAGTTTGCAAAACTGTACCATTTCTAAGTTAATCTTCTTCACAAATCTTTTTTGTTTTTGGGTAATATTCTTGGCAACTCAAGGAGACAAAACTCAAATAGTAAGCCAATCCTAAATTCTGAATTCTAACTATTCTATCACACTGAAAATAATTGATTGACAAATGAATGCATGCAAGGGACAAAAATCAGCAAAGTGAAACAAAATCGAAAAAGGTATAGGATCTAGAGACCATTGATTTTAAACAATAAATCCAATGAATAGTATCTGACCATTGGATTACTCTCATCTAATGGTTAATATGTCTTATATATTGCTTGATTTTTGAAAGTTGTTAACTAATTTCAAATTTCAAATGGTGATAGCATCTATACTATTGATTTAAATTATAAGATGTTTAGTTAGATTCATTAGTTAAGATTATTAGTACTCCCTTGCAAAAAAGCACACAAAACAGAACACCCAACTGCCAAAAATAGCAAATAAGAAATACCTGTAAGAAACACAAAGTGGCAAAATAAAGCATCTGAATTGAAGAGAACAGGTCCATAGGTGTCGGTGAGTTTTCTCACCAAGCTGTCCCCATAAATAAATAAATAAATAACATGACCACAACATTATTAATTAATGGCCTACGAGCTAAGACTCCAAAGTCCAAACATATATAAATCTTACTCAAACCATTCAAAAGCGACACATGACAGGACAAAGACTACCATACATATTACACACACAGCTAAAAATAGATAACGTAAAATTAATAAAAGAAAGCTTACCTGTGAAGGCAGGCCTCATCCGAGCGAGCGTTGAGTACCATGCGATTGCGAGCGAGGTCGCGATCATCGGCCAAATTCTTAAGTTCATCAGCAACGGCAAGATGAAACAACTGCGGATGGTTCTGTAAAACGCTGACGAGTCCCTTACCAGCAGGCGACCTGGGTTTAAGCGGCGAGTTGAGGCTACCGAACTCACAATGACTCGCTCCAGCGCCGGAGACAACTTGCAATTGCCGGCAAGGTAAAATTAAAGGTGTGGACTTGCAATGATGATGAGTTCTCTGGTGCTTAAAAATTGGGGCTTTGTGGTAATGGGAGAGACAATAGTCCATCAAATGCTTACCTTAAACCCTAAAAGATGAGAATGATTATGAAACTGAGTGAGATGATTATGGATAAGGAGTTTATGGAATGGGATTGGGAAGAGTAGGAGTAGTAGTGATCAGAATTCAGAAATTAGCGCAGAGTTATTGGACTTTATACGGCGTATAAGTTATTCGGTAAATATAACAAAAGTTTATTAGATTTACCAATCAAGTTTAAACACGTCATTTTTTTAAAATTTCAATTGGATTTTTTTAATTTAAATTGGATTAGGATAAGTGATAAGTCATGAGTCCTTTTCATCAATAATTTTAGTTCAATATTTTATTAGAAAGATTCCATATGATTTTCGAGATTGATAATCGATTCACCTCTGGGTGGTTACATGAGTCATCTTTTGTACAATAAATAGAAATATATAATTCTTCATCTTTTATTTTATTTTATTTTAAATTTAAAGTATATATCGTAGTACATTTTAATTATTTATAAGACATTCGTAATTGAAAAACAGGTGGTGGATGATAAAAATGATTAAAGAAATTAAATAATTTATTATAATATTATATTTTAATTTTTTAGATTTATATAAATATGATAATATAATAAATTAAGATTATTTAATTATATATTGTAATTGAAATAAACAAATAACACAAATATATATATATATATATATATATATATATATATATATATATATATATATATATATATATTATAGTTTTCACATATTTACTAATAAAAAAATGATAAAAATTAAACCTAACTCTCTATATTTAACACAATTATTAAAAAATAATTAAAAATGATAAATTTTTTTTTTTAACTACTCAAAAATTGTGAACAAATTTAACAACAAAGTAACAAATAAAAATTTGGGACATAATTACTATGATTCACGGATCATACGAGAACAAAAATACTTCTACTAATAGAACGTACTTCATCTATATAAATTAAACTGCCCACAGAAATATAGGGTTTTTTTTTTTAATAACATAGGAATGTAAATTGATCACTCTGAATTTTTTCAACATTTAGTTAAATATGTCCCTCTTATATTTTAAAAAATTATATATATCATAAATATATTACAATAATAATTAACATAATAAAATTTTATTAAATATAATTATATAAATAATATTATAATATACATTTTCTCGTAATTATCATGTTACAACAATGACATATGAGGCCTATGATGCCAGCTGCCCGTAGAGTATTTTGACATTTTCAAAGACAAATAAAAGTCAATTAAGTCAAGTAAGCCTTTGCAAAATCTAAGCATCTTCGGGCAACTTTCTCCAGCCCTTAGCCATAAGGCTCATAAATTAAGTTCGTACGTTAAGTAATTCTCTTAAATCGGTAACATTATATTAATAATTATAATTATTTTTTATTAATTTTTTAAAAATTAAATCTTAACATAATTCTTACTATACTATATTATTTAAAATATTAATATTAATTTTTATTTTTAACTAATTTAATATATGCTCCTAAGTAAAATAAAGATAAATAAAATTCTATTTAATTATTTTAAGTATTATGTTTTTTTATTAAAAATATATTTTTCATATAATTATTATGTATATAAAAAAATATTATTAATATATTTTTTAATTTTAATTAACCATAATTTCAGTATTATAATAATCATTTTCACCTTACATCTTATTCATTATAGTTATTTAAAAAAAAATCTTTAAATTTATATAATTAATTACAATTTCACCTATCTTTATTTAAAATATTCATTCCTAATTACCCAAAACATATTAATAATATAATTCCAATAAAATCACTTTTAGTTAGCAAAATAAAAATAATAATAATAATAATAAAATTGAATATAAAAAAATATTATTATTATTATAGTATTTGATTTAACCATTAAAATTAAAGAATAAATCAATATTGTAATATTTGATTTACAATTTCAATTGAATAAAAAATATTATATATTATTTTAATAGTTTTATATTCATTAAAATTTAATTAATATTATTTAATTTTTATTTTCTTTTATTAAAAATTATTATTTAAAAGTATTATTTAATCTTAGAAAAATTAAAAACAAGAAAAAATATTTTTGATAATTTTTTTCATATTTTTAAAAAATAACACACAAATACTAATATATGGTACTGAAGTCTTTTTTTTAATCTACTATGTCAACACTGAATATTACATAACTAAAATTGAAAAAAAATGATTTTAGGATTTTAAAGTTTAGATTTGATATTTAGTGTTTTGAATTTAGAGTTTAAGATTTAATTATAATATTGAAATAAAAAAAATTATGCAATAGGTATAGGAATGGAATAATAAATCTAATATATGATTTAACTGTAGAAATAATTATATTTTTAATCTCATTTCTACCTATTAAACTTCACCCAAATACTAAAAAATAAGTCCTCAAGATTTAACTGCAGGTGAAATCAACCACTTTTTAAGGGTTTAAAAAAAAAAACACAGGTATTGGGGTACTTATTGTTTATCCGTTTGGGCCCTATTTCACTCAAATAATGATTCTATTAATTTTTTTGATTGTACTAATGTAATCTGCCATGTAGTGGAATTGAATCAAAACTTCTTTGATTATTTAATGAAATTTGCTTCTGTCTATTAAAAAATATATAATTCAACTAAATAAATAACGATTTGGTATTTACTTTTGCTGTATTAATTCTAGAACAATTTTATTAT
This sequence comes from Hippophae gyantsensis, assembly GCA_030763125.1. NCBI lineage: Eukaryota > Viridiplantae > Streptophyta > Magnoliopsida > Rosales > Elaeagnaceae > Hippophae > Hippophae gyantsensis. Next base: position 42,939,909 of record CM061036.1, read on the forward strand.
CGTAACTATTTTTTGTCATTTAAATAACTTACAAAACGTAAATTTAAAAAGTAACATAGTTTTAATTTTAATTAATATTATCTTCTGGACAGAACCCTAAATCAAAAGGATATATATATATATATATATATATATATATTGCTCCTTATTTGTCCAACCAGTGAATGGGAAAAACCACCACCGTTGAAAAAGCCCAAGTGAATTGAAGACATCGTTATCATCCACCATCCGAGAGAAGCAAGTCACAGTTTAATTCCTTTACATCTTTACAAGTAAACTCATGGATAAGAACTTCGTTTTTTTAGGTCCTCACCACCGATTAGAAATGGACGTTGAACCCGATTAGCATAATAATTATCCCTATTTTGAATAATCATCGATTATAAATAGGTATTATTTTTTTCATGATTTAATCACATTTCTTATTTTTTAATATTTATTTAAAAATATATTAAAATATTATTTACTTTATTACATTATTTAAAATATTAGATATTAATTTTTATTTTTTAAATATTTAACACATTTTTATAAGTAAAATAAAAATATATAAAAGAAAGAATAAATAAAATTCAATTTAATTATTATATTTTATTATTAAAAATATATTTTTGATTAACCAAAGTTTCGATATTGCAATAACAATCTTCAACCCATACCTTATCGATTATGGTTATTTTAGAAAAAAATCATCGAATTTTTACAGATAATTATAGTTTCAGTTATCCATAGTTAAAATATTCATCCCTATCACAAACATAGATTCTTCATTATTTCTTATGTTTTATGATATTAATTAGTATTGCAAGATAAGTTATTGTCTTCTTATTATCGTTTTTGATTTGCAATAGAGTTTTGGATGTATTTGGGTTTGGGTTTTGAATGACTAGTTTGAACATTGATATTTTATACTCTTCGTTTAGAATTTGATAGTAAAAAAAATTTCAATCTATCATCATTAATGGATTAGAGTTTTTACTTTAAATAGTTAAATCACTTAAATTTTTGTGTATCATTCATTTTTCTAACTGCTCATTATTTGTTGTTATTTATTATTGTTTATTTGTGCAACAAAATTAGACACAAACTTTGCTTTATCTTGTGCTAATTTATAACATATTGGCATCAAAATCTTATGTTAGTTTGTTATTTATTGTAATTGATTAAGTTTGTTCTCTTAAATTTCTAATTATTTGATTAGTTTTATATTTTTTAGGTTGTATTTCTGTCTATTTAATATTAGGTTTTCAATCATTACGACAAAATACGAAATTGAGAAACTTAACGACATGAATGATTTAGTCTTTGACGAATGAAGATGCATGTTATATTAATTTAGAAAGGGCTCATTAAGACTCTTAAAGGAAATGATAATTTGTAAAAAAAAATTAAGTGATGAATAGGAAGATGCATTAATGCATGAAAAATACTCTTAGTTCAATTCAAATATCATTATTTGATGTACTACGCGAGGTTAGTGATGAGAAATCTTTCGCTAGATTGTGATTTAAATTAAAAAGTGTGTATATGACCAAGTATTTGACAAGTCAATTATATTTAAAGCAACGGCTGTATACTTTCAAAATGTTAAAAGATATACTTTTACACGATCACCTTAATGAATTTATTAAAATTATTCGTGATCAGGAAAATGATGGTATTAAAATTATTGATGAAGATCGGGCCTTAGTTCTGTTATATTGATTACATCATTCATTTGAACATTTTGTTGATACCATGTTATATGGACAAGATATTATTTCTTTAAAAGATGTCAAAACAGCTTTCAATTTTAGAGAATAAAAGAAAAAAGCTATCTACTGGCAGTAATGATAATAACAATGGTTTATTTGTCAAAAGTGTAATAAAAAAAAACTCAAGCAATAGTAAAGTCAAATCTTGATTCAAATCTTGAAAAAAATGCAATTATTATCCAAAGAGCATTGAAAAGCTAATTTTTCGAAACTTAATGGTAAAAGAAAATATTTCACGACATATTCTAGTACTAATGCTAGTAATGTAATTATTTTTTATTTCGATAGTAAGAATGTTCCATCAATATCTGTTGGTTCTCTTAGAAATGTTTGGAATCTTGATTCGGGTTATCCTTACCATATGTGCATCAATTAGGATTGATTTGCTTCTTATGAGTCTATTGATAGGGGTATTGTCTTGATGAAAAATAATGTGTCATGTAAGGTTGTTGGTATTGATACTATTTGGATTAAGATGCATGATGGTATTATTAAGATTTCGAAAAATGTTCGCCATGTTAAAGTATATTAGTTGTGTGTGTATTAGGTGTCTAACACTAGGTGAATATATTAGTTGTGTATTAGGTGTCTTAGTTGTGTATTAGGTGTCTTAGTTGTGTATTAGGTGTATATCACCTAACATTGTCTCTAACTTTGTATATAAATAGGTAGTGTCTTTGAATGAAAAAATAAGAGAGTGAGTTCTGACTTTTACATGGTATCAGAGCATTTGGGTTACAAAATTTGGGAAATTTTTTTTTCGTTCAAATTAGGGGCTGATTTTGGGTAAACACAAATTAGGATTTAGTGCATTTTTGAGTTCTAACTCGGAACACCCTTTTGGAGTGCACATTTTTTCTCACCGCCGGCATAGGGAGGAAGACCAGCCGCAGACCAGCCAAACCCCGACATCCGGCCACCAGACAAGCCGCGAGTGAGCCACACGTGCCACCGTGACTTTCTATCAATTTTCCACTCGTCTCACCGCTGGCACAGGGAGGAAGAATAGCCGCCGACTGGCCAAACCCCGAAGTCCGGTCACTAGATGAGCCACAAGTGGACTACACGCGTGATAGGGCAAAACCGGCATCACTGATTCTTGCCAATACTTTGGTTTTATATTTATAAAACTCTCGCAAATGCACGAATCATTTCGTAGAAAATGATAAGTATACTCCCAAGATCGATCTAAGGAAGGAATGTATGTGGTTTTTAATTTATTATTCAAACTTTTAAAAACGAAATTAAATCCTAAACATCATATCACGATATTTTGGGGTTTTGTGTTTTTAATCTAATAACATAAAAATAAACATAAATTCAATAAATATTTATGCAAATTTTATCATTTAAAATAGTGGAGTATTTATGGATATAATAACTAAGTTAATTATGCTTGCTCATATTATTTAGGTTATTAAAGATATGAATTGATATTTATTGATTCTCTCTTTTTTATATGAATACCACCTTTGGTGGGGTTAGATATTCTTTGTTAACTAAACAAATCAATTAACACCTATGAGTGGGGTTGATAACTAATTTGGTTAATTAAATTAATTCTTTTTTCTAAGAGATTGAAAATGAACCATTTAAATGCCACATTTGGTGGGGTTAGATAGTTTAAACTTTATTCAAGGTGTCCAAATTAAACCTAAGATTTTAATTATCCGAGTACTAACTTTCAAGTTTTAAAACCACTACTGAAAACATGTTGTCAATACATTTTCAGATAATAATTCTTATAAAAACTTTTTAAATAGAGCTTCACTCTAACTACCGGGCGATTGTACCAACAAATAAAAGAGCACTACTCCAAATTAGACCGGATAACTAAACCTTAAAATCTAATTTTCAGATTTAAGTTTGTAATGAAAAATAATATATTTCTCTCTAACAGCCAGCAGAGTTAAATTTAATCACATACAAATTAAATATAACATGTAAGAATAAAGCATAAAAAATAACTGTAAAGAAAATAAAATCCTTACAGAACTTCGATCCTATTCCCGTTGCTGGAAAACCTCCAAGCGGAATTTGCACTCCCATTTATTGAATCAAAAAGCTAATAAATTACAAAAACATAACTAGTTCTTCCCAAAAAGGGAAGAACTCTAAAACTAAGAGAAATTAACTAAGAAAAACTAAAAACTAAGAAAAACTAAAAAATCTAAGAAAAGAGAGAAAGAAAGAGAGAAGAGAATGTGTTTTGAGGTGTGATTAGAAGTGAAGAGAAGGGGGGTATTTATAGGTGAGGATGAAGAGAAAAAGTGAGTGAAAAAATGTTAAAAAATTGTGAAAACGCGGAGTGCAATTGCTGAGGTCATTGATGACGTCATGGGGGCGGCTGCGCGCAAAAATGGGGCGAAATGGCAGCGGCGCGCGCAGAGGGCAGCTGGGGCGCGCACAGGCGCACGCGGAAGGCAGGCACTGTGCGCACGGAACTGGGACTGGGTGCACCCTGATGCGCGCGGACGTGAGGCGTGCTGGGCGCTGGCGCGCGCGGGTTTGGGCGCTGGCGTGAGCGGGGCTCGGTGCGGTTGGGTGACTGGGCGGCACGATTTTCTCCTTTTTGACATTTTTGACCCTTTTGACCCATTTTGTCCAATTTTTCCATATTTGTTGATCTTTCCCCATTTATTTATTAATATATTTGTGATGTATTGCTTCCAATATTCCTCTTTGAGTTTTTAAGTTACGTTTTTAAGTGAAAATACCTTAAAAACAATAAAAACACCCGTGATTCCGAAAAAGACAAATTTATATAAATATATGATAAAACATATAAATATATATATTTTTAATCAATTAATGTGCATAAAATCATGGTAATTTTAGTGCTTTTTGAGCACTCATCAACGCGCCACCGCGACTTTCTGTCAATTTCCACGCGTCGGCGCATGACAGCGCGTCCGTGTAGAATTCTTCTCCGGTCAACCTCGTGTCGCTCTCTGCCATTCCCCTGTGTCATCTGTGGTGGTTTTGCACTCATCATTTGTGATTGTTCAGGTTTGGGTTCTTCCAATTTTGTGTTCTTGTTCGTTGTGTTTGTTCTCTACATTTGGTCACTGCTGTTGTTGGATTTTGTTTGTTCGTTTACTTGCTGTCTTGTCGTTTGTAAGAGTTATGGTTGAAAAGAAATCTAATGTTGTAACGGATATGGTGTCTGTGATGTCTAAAATCACGGACCATAAGCTCAATGACTCGAATTATTTGGCTTGGAGCAAGATCATTCGAATTTATTTGAGAAGTATCGAAAAAGATACTCATTTGACTAATGATCCTCCTAAAGATGATTCAAGGCATACATGGCTTAGAGATGATGCTCGCTTATTTCTGCAGATTCGGAATTCTATTGAAAGCAATGTAATTGACTTGATCAATCATTGTGAATTCGTTAAGGAATTGATGGATTATTTGGATTTCTTATATTTTGGTAAGGGAAATCTTTCTCGCATATATGAGGTATGCAAAGCATTTTACCGTGCAGACAAACAAGATCAGTTACTCACAAATTATTTTATGAAATTTAAAAGGACTTATGAGGAGCTAAATAGTTTGATGCCTTTTAGCCTTGATGTCAAGGTTTAACAAAGACAACGGGAACAAATGGCGGTCATGAGTTTTCTTGCCGGTTTTCCCTCTACTTTTGAGACTGCTAAGTCCCAAGTTCTTTCTGGTTCTAAGATCTCCTATTTACAAGAGGTGTTTAGTTGAGTACTTCGTACAGAAGGCACTCCACCTCCACCTGTTCAATTAAACGGTGCTTTGGTCAGCCGAAGTAATAATTATGAGCATGAACGATCAACTTATATGAACAGAAACAAAGGAGGTGGCTCGCACGGGTTTGAAACTCGACAACAGGACCTCGGAGGTATTGTATGTCACTATTGTCACAAACCAGGACATACGAAACATGAATGTAGAAAGCTTCAGTACAAGCATCAGAAAGGTCACTCGGCTCATATTGCATCCACTTCTGATACTTCTGAAAAATCGGTTCTTATCTCTGCAGATGAATTTACCAAGTTCTCACAGTATCAAGAATCACTAAGGTCCTCATCACCCTCTGTCACTGCTATTGCTGATTCAGGTAAATCAAATGCGTGTCTCATTTCCTCATCTTCCAAATGGGTTATTGATTCTGGTGCCACAGATCATATGACAGGTAATTCTAGTCTCTTTTTTACTCTTCAGTCACACACTTCTACCTCTATTGTTACCTTAGCCGATGGGTCACCATCTCATGTTCTTGGGTCTGGCACAATTACTCTCACTCCTTTACTTACTTTGTCGTATGTCTTACATTTACCTAGCTTATCTTTTAATTTGATCTCTGTAAGTCAACTTACTCGCAATCTTAACTGTTGCATCTCATTTTTTCATAATCGTTGCTTATTTCAGGATCTTATGACGAAAAAGACTATTGGTAAAGGACATGAGTCTGGAGGCCTCTATATTCTTGATACACCAATACCGAAATCTGTCGCTTGCTCTAGTGTAACCTCTCCCTTTGAGGCATATTGTAGACTGGGTCATCCATCTCTTCCTTTATTGAAAAAACTTTGTCCTCAGTTTAGTAAGGTGTCTTCATTAGATTGTGAGTCTTGTCAATTTGCAAAAAATCATCGTCTTAGTTCAAATCCAAAAGTTAATAAACGTACTAGTGTTCCTTTTGCATTAGTTCATTCTGATGTTTGGGGTCCTTGTCCTATTTTGTCTAAACCTGAATTTAAGTATTTTGTTACTTTTGTGGATGATTATTCTCGTATAACTTGGTTATATTTAATGAAGAGTCGTTCTGAATTGTTTTCTATTTTTTGCACATTTTATGTTGAGATGAAAACTCAATTTAATGTTTCAATTAGTACTTTGCGAAGTGATAATGCCAAAGAATATACATCGGCTTTGTTTCAATCTTATATGGTTCAAAATGGCATGCTTCATGAAACTTCGTGTGTTGATACTCCATCTCAAAATGGAATGGCCGAACGTAAGAACATACATCTTCTCGAAACTGCGTGTGCCTTATTATTTCAAATGAATGTTTCTAAACCTTTTTGGGCCGATGCAGTTTCAACATCATGTTTTCTTATTAATCGCATGCCTTCATCTGTTCTTCATGGTGAGATTCCTTACAAAATTTTATTTCATAATAAGTCACTATTTTCGGTTAACCCTAGGATATTTGGCAGCACTTGTTTTGTTCGGGATGTTCGTCCGCATGTTACTAAATTAGATCCTAAGTCTTTGAAGTGTATCTTCCTTGGTTATTCTCGTCTCCAAAAAGGTTATAGATGTTATTGTCCTAGTCTTAACAAATATCTTGTCTCAATTGATGTTACCTTCATGGAAGACACATCCTATTTTTTGTCTTCTCCTCTTCCGGTATGTCAGGGGGAGGATGACGATTTGTTAGTCTATTCTATCACATCATCTGAACCTATCTCTGATCCAGTTCCTGTTAGGCCTCCTATAAGTCAAGTCTACTCCAGACATAGACCTTCTGATTCATGTCCTGCACCTGCTCCTTCATCATCAGATCCAATCCTGAACGATGATCTTCCTATTGCATTACGCAAAGGTAAACGTCAATGTACTTATCCTATTTCTTCTTTTGTTTCGTATAATTGCTTGTCGTCTTCCTCTTGCTCTTTTATTGCTTCTCTTGATTCTATTTATATCCCTAAAACTGTTCATGAAGCCATATCTCATCCTGGTTGGCATCATGCAATGATCGAGGAAATGAATGCGTTGGATGACAATGGTACTTGGGACTTGGTTGATTTACCTTCAAGGAAACGGGCTATCAGATGCAAATGGATGTTCACAGTTAAGGTTAATCCAGATGGGTCAGTTGCTCGATTAAAGGTCTGTCTTGTTGCTAAGGGATATGCTCAAACCTATGGAGTGGACTATTTTGACACTTTCTCTCCTGTTGCTAAATTGACATCTGTTCGATTATTTATTTCTATGGTAGCTACTCACCATTGGCCTTTGCATCAACTAGATATCAAGAATGTTTTTCTTCATGGTGATCTTCAAGAGGAGGTGTTTATGGAGCAACCTCCTGGTTTTGTTACTCAGGGGGAGTCTAGGCACGTTTGTCGTCTCCGTAAATCTTTGTATGGTTTGAAACAGAGTCCTCGTGCTTGGTTTGGAAAATTTAGTCAAGCTATAGAAACATTTGGTATGATGAAAAGCAAGTCTGACCATTCTGTGTTCTACAAACAATCAAAAACTGGTATTATTCTTTTAGTTATGTATGTAGATGACATTGTTATTACTGGAAGTAATACTACGGGAATTTCATCTCTTAAGTCTTTCCTACATACTCAGTTTCACACGAAGGATTTGGGGATGCTAAAGTATTTCTTGGGTGTTGAAGTCACAAAGAGTAAAAAAGGTATCTTTCTATCTCAAAGAAAATATGTCCTGGACTTATTAACTGAGACAGGAAAATTAGGAGAAAAACCTTGTAGTGCTCCAATGACTCCGAACATCCACCTTACAGAAGATGGAGAACTCTTTAAAGATTCTGAGAGATATCGAAGGGTGGTTAGAAAGCTGAATTACCTTACCGTGACTCGTCTAGATATTGCATATTCAGTCAGTATTGTTAGCCAATTTATGTCATCCCCAACAGTTCATCATTGGGCAGCGTTAGAGCAAATTTTGTGTTACTTAAAAGGAGCACCTAGACGTGGCATCTTGTATGCAAATCATGGACATACTCATATTGAATGTTTTTCAGATGTAGATTGGGCAGGTTCCAAAGTGGATAGAAGATCCACATCAGGCTATTGTATTTTCATTAGAGGAAATTTGGTCTCATGGAAAAGTAAGAAGCAAAATGTTGTGTCACGATCGAGTGTAGAGTCAGAATATAGGGCTATGGCACAATCTGCGTCTGCGATAATATGGATATATCAGCTCTTGGATGAAGTAGGTCTTAAAACTTCAGTACCAGTGAAATTGTGGTGTGATAACCAAGCTGCTCTTCATATTTCTTCTAACCCTGTGTTTCATGAGCGAACTAAACACATTGAAATTGATTGCCATTTTGTTCGCGAGAAAATTCAACAAGGTTTGATTTCTACAAGATATATGAAGACTGGAGAACAACTAGGAGATATCTTCACGTAAGCTTTAAGTGGGGTTCGGGTTGATTATCTTTGTAACAAGTTGGGCATGATTAATATCTATGCTCCAACTTGATGGAGAGTGTTAAAGTATATTAGTTGTGTGTGTATTAGGTGTCTAACACTAGGTGAATATTTTAGTTGTGTATTAGGTGTCTTAGTTGTGTATTAGGTGTATATCACCTAAGATTGTCTCTAACTTTGTATATAAATAGGTAGTGTCTTTGAATGAAAAAATAAGAGAGTGAGTTCTGAGTTTTACACATGACATATTCTAGTACTAATGCTAGTAATGTAGTTATTTTTTATTTCGATAGTAAGAATGTTCTATCAATATCTGTTGGTTCTCTTAGAAATGTTTAGAATCTTGATTCAGGTTATCCTTATCATATGTGCATCAATTAGGATTGATTTGCTTCTTATGAGTCTATTGATAGGGGTGTTGTCTTGATGAAAAATAATGTGTCATGTAAGGTTGTTGGTATTGATACTATTTGGATTAAGATGCATGATGGTATTATTAGGATTTTGAAAAATGTTCGCCATGTTCCAGATTTGAAAAAGAACATGATATATTTGGATAATATTAATTCAAAAGGCTACATGTATATAGTTGAAGGTGGAGTTTTAAGGGTTAGTAAAGGTATTTTGGTTGTTATTAAAGGGAAATTATCACGTGGTCTCTATGTGCTTAAGAGTAGCACTATCATTGGCAATTTTTAGTTTTGTCCTCGTCAAATCAAGATTCAGATATTATTTTCTTATGACATATACGATAAGGAAATATGAGTGAGACATGAATGTTTATTTTAAGCAAGCAAGGTTTGCTTGGTGGTCAAAAAACTAGAAGGCTTGATTTTTATGAACATTGTGTATATGGAAAGCATCACATGATGAAATTCGGTACAAATATTCAAAAAATGAAAGATATTGTTGATTATATTTAATCATATCTTTGGGTCCTTCTCGTGTTGTGTCTAAGGGTAGTGCCAATTATATGTTGCTTACTTCTCTCATCATATCTAGATGTATTCTCTAAAAAACAAGAATGATGTGTTTTGAAAATTTGTGAAGTTTAAGGTTTGTATTAAAAACCAAACAAGATAGAAGATCAAACCTTTTATGACTGACAATGGCTTAAAATTTTGTGAGGATCAATTTAACGAGTTCTGCGGAAGAAAGGCATAGTGAGACACCATATCAAAATGGAGTTACAAAAGGTACGAAGATGACTCTTTTGAAAAGAGTTCGATGTATGCCTTATCAAGTTGTACTACTCTAAAAAAGGGTATTTAAGTCGATATGTAAAGTCAGTTCGGTGTAGAACCGATGCTATCCACGTAGGACGTAGCGTTGGTTGATGTGTCGAATCAATGCTACACGTGGACATAGCGTTGGTTCACCACGTCAATCGATGTTATCCACGTAGCGTAGCATCAGTTCACCACGTCAACCGATGCTATCCATGTAGCGTAGCGTCGGTCGACACCTGAAACCGATGCTACACACGTGGATAAATTCTTTTCTTTTCTTTCTTCCCCAGACAGAAACTATTCTAAGCGCTGCATTACTCTCAAAAACCCAAAACCTCATCCACTTCTTCTCCACTCTTTCTCATTTTTCGGTCACCTACGACTACCATTTCCAACGCCAGTTAGTGGGTTTTCTTCCTCTCTAACTAATCTTTTAGATTCTCTATTTTTTTGAGCAAAATACTCAAATTTTTTATACTCATTTCTCACTTATAAAACACCATTTTTTCTTCATTTCTTTCATTTTGTCACTTCATTTACTCTTGTAAGTATTTCTATTAATTTTACGCACTTATTATTCATATTTTTCTGTTATTATGTGTTGTTATTTATGTGTATAAATTTTTGTATTATATATGTAGGTTTGTATTATAACATCAGGAGAAGAATAGACCATGGTAATTTTTCTACTATTAATTAATATTTTATTTTTCAATTATTTGTATTATTTAAACTATTTATTAAATAGATTTTTTTTCCTGCTGTTATTTAGTGATCGAATATAGGTTTTAATGTGAGTATAATAAAAAATGAGTAAATTTTGTAAAAAAAAAATTTAAATCAGTTCACCACGTGAACCGACTTTAAACGTAAAGTCGGTTAACGCGTTGAACCAACTTTAAATTTTAAGGTGCTGAATCGACTTTAATACCCATTTTTTTAGTAGTGTTGGTTTGGATAAATCATTTTGGACTAACGCTTGTAGACATGCTTGCTATTTGGTGATTTGATCTCCATCATTTGCAATTAAGTTGAAGACTTTGTTTGAGGTATTCTCTGATACTCTTGCTAATTATTCTAATTTGAAATTTTTTGGTTGTTCGTCTTATACTTATGTTAATGTTAATGATGATAAGCTTGAGCTTAGGGTATTGAAATGCATAATTTGAAGTGTCCTATTGGGTGAAGGATTATAGATTGTGATTTGTTGAACCTAAATCACCTAAATTTTTGATTAACATAGATGTTAAGTTTGACGAGTTCTCCATGTTGGAGAAGAAAAATGAGTTTATTATTACAGATAAAGAATCCAATGTTAATGATTTGATGGAGCTTGAGAATAAAGCTCATAATCAAGTGGGGCAGTTCAATTCAACCATTTGTGTATGATGTAGGTGATTCTACTTATGATGTAATAGAAGAGAAACATGATCAACTATATAGTATCGCTAATGGTAAAGGAATAAAAGAGATACCGCACCTTCAAGGGTACGTAGATGCAGACTTAAATTGAGTCTATTAAGGTACATGAACTTTCTAGTTATTATGAAGTTATCACTTGTGATAGACTCAATGATTAGTTATTATGAATGAAGAGATTGAATCACTTTACAAAAATTATACTTGAAAATTGGTGAAACTACCTAAGGTCAGAAGATTATTGGATACAAATGGGTTTCAAGAAAAAAGAAGGTATACTAGAGGTTGAAGGAGTTAGATTCAAGGCACATATTGTTGTAAAGGACTATTGTTGGAAGAAATATATTGACATCAATGAATTATTTTCACACGTGAAATGTAGCTCTGTTCATGTGTTGCTTACTATAGTTGCACTGTTTGACATAAAATTAGAACAACTTGGTATCAAGACAACTTTCTTATATGGTAAGCTTAAGGAACAAATTTGTATGCATAAGCTATAGGATTTTATTATTTAAAGTAAGGAAAACTATGTTTGTTTATTAAAAAAGTTTTTATATGGGTTGAAGCCATTTCCTAAATAGTGATATAAACACTTTAATTCTTTTATAATTGATCATGTTTACTCTAGAATTGATTATGATAATTATGTTTATTATAAAAGATTTCATAATGATTCACTTGTATATTTGTTGTTATATATTGATGACATGTTTATTGCTTCTAAAAAAAGTATGAAATTTAAAAATTAAAGTCTCAGCTTAGTAGTGAATTTGAGATGAAAGATTTTGATACGAAAAAAATTTTGAGCATAAAAATTTATTAGGATAGACAAGTAGGTAAGTTTTATTTGACTCAAAAAAGATATTGAAAAAATTCTTGAATGCATTGGTATGAAAGAATTTAAATTTGTGAGTACGTCCTTAACTACGCATTTCAAACTTTCGTTTTCTTTGAATTTGTCAAAACAGTCAAAAAAAAAATAGTAATATACGCCTTAAGTTCCATATGCTAGTGTCATCGATAGTTTGATGTATGTTATGATTTATATTTATTCAAACATTTTACATGTAGTTAACGTTATTAGTAGATACATGGATAATCTTGATAAGGATTATTAACAAGCAATATTTGAAAGACACTTCAAATTTTAGTTTGATATATGATGGAGTTCAAATACAAGTTACAATGTTATTAGTTAGATAGAAGATCTTTGATAATCTATATCTTTCCTTTTTTTTGTTGTATTATTAATTGAAAGAATACTTTATAATCTATAGTTATTTCGTCTATTACAAAAATAGAATAGTAAAATAAGTAATTTGACGTAAAAATTCGATTTGTAATTTAAATTTACAACAAGATAACTTTGTTATATTTTGTGATAATTAAAAGTAAAATATACTTCATCAAAAATACTATACAACATAAGAGGACCAAACATATTACTATTAAAATACCTGTTCATTTGTAATGTTACTTTTCAAAATGATATTATTGTGAAAAAGATATTCGTTTAATTAATACGTTGATTAAACCAATTTCATTTAAACTTTTGATATTTATGTGAATGATACCCTTAAACTTTCATTTAATAATCACAGATTTGAAAAACTTAGATTTTGTTTTTGAATCAAACTAAAGATTCATTATTTAAGTCTTACAAAACGCAAATTTAAAAGACATTTTTGTAATTTCAAACTTTAATTGATGTTACCTTCTAAACACAAACCCTAAATCAAAAACGTATATATATTGCTCTTTATTTTTCCAACCGACGGATAAGAAAAACAACCACCATTGAAAAAGCCCGAGTGAAAACATCATTATCATCCACCTTCTGAGAGAAGCAAGTCACAATTTAATTCCTTTACATCTTTGCAAGTAAACTCCTGGATAACGATTAACGAGTATATGTGTTCTCGCCAACACATTTTCTACATTATTTCTTGTGTCCTGTGGTATTAATTAATATTGTAAAATTAGTTATTTTATCTTATTTTCTTATTTTTGAATGTATTTAAGATTTTAATTGGGTAGCTCGTTTGAAAACTAATATTTTGTACCCTTCATTTAAATTTTGATATTAAATTCTCCCCTATGTATACCATCAATAGATTAAACTTCACATAAATATTTATATATCATTCATTTTTTTCACTACTTAATTCTCGTTATTCATTATTATTTATAAACCCAAACTTCGTTAATAAAAAACCTACCAACAATATGCTAATTCTTTTAATAAAAAATCTACCAACAAAAGTGGCACAAGATATAATGGTAAATTCACTCTTTATTATCGTAACAATATGCTAATTCTTTTAATTCCATAAAATAAAACCACTGAAATTGGAGGTTGAAAATGACTTGAAAGATATATTCAGAACAGGACCACCTATTTCACATAATGCTTCAAATGAAAACAAAATGGTTCATCCCAACCACGCCCTGCCTAGAGTACATTACACGAGCTACATAAATGGGGGATGAATGCTCAATCAAAAAAGGACATACTAAGACCCTACCAATGGATATTTTGCCTTGTGCTCAAAGGAATGACAAAAGATTTGACGGAAAACAAGTAATACATTTATGATAAATGCAAGTTAAACTGGGTGGGTCGTGATTATAAAACATTCAACACCTAGCAAAGTGCAGGACCACACTATGCTCCTCTCCATGTTTGGGGAACGAGTCGTCAATACATGTTTATGAAACCCCACTTGTGACTAAAGAAGGAATTACCATTATCAACTCCTTGATATCAGATTGCTAACTGATCACCCCCTGGTTTGGCGAGTATTGTATGATTTGCAATGCAAGCATTTCTGAGCTAAAAGATGGAACTGAACTTGTGAGGTCTTGCCACAGTCGTTGCAGAGAATCCAAACCTGTTGTGTAGTAATGTGATGAAATGATGATTCATTGGTTGTCTTGCAGTAACTCGTACATAGGATATAAAGTTGGGCAGATCGGGTCCAAAATTTGGGGTTTGGATCGGACTCAACCCGGGTATTGTCAGGTTAGATTTAATTTTCCAAATTAAATGCAAGTCCAAAACTGCCCTAAAACATTTGGGAAAATTCGGACCTTTTTTTCTTCTTTAAATTGACTCAACTCGGTGCCAAGTTTAAATGACGCAAGAAATTATAAAATAATGATATATAATATTCAAATATACATATAAATGTTTACCCATAAGCCCGGTCCTAAAATTATTAGAGTAGGAATGAGCCAGACTTATCCAGACCTAATCGATTCAAATATACATATAAATGTTTACCCATAAGCCCGGTCCTAAAATTATTAGAGTAGGAATGAGCCAGACTTATCCAGACCTAATCGAATTTCAAACATGATCGAATCAGCTCAGCTCGGATTATTTAGACTTTGATCAGACCGAACTGAATTTACATCCCTAATCGTGCAATAGAAACTATGGTTGGTAACATCTAACACCCTAACCCACCACCTACTCGACATAATAAAATTACATAACGAAAGAGAGGGAAGAGAGAGAAGACTAACCAATTTACTTTGGTATGGCTCAGGCATAGGGGTAGCTGCAATCTCCGTGTCCAATTTTTCCCATACCTTGGACATGTCACAAACCGACTTAGAACAAAGAGGGCAAGCATACCTGTCAGGAATTAGCATTATATAAGTAAATAATGAAAGTTGCTCAAAAGATAAAAACAAGATACGCAACAAGACTCACTTAAAATGATCCGTCATCTCTTTCAGACAGTTTTTGTGGATAGTATGTCCACATGGCATGACAATGACATCATATCTGGATTCAAAAAGGAACTGCAAACCCAACAAATTTTTGGTGATTCCACAGAATTTAGATGAAAATCAAGGGTGAGGTGACTCTCTTATCCGAAGTATATCAACCAGTGACTTACCTCAAAGCAAATAGGGCAGTCATGATGCATTGCTCTCTCCACACAAGGGTGACTATTTTTCAACATAATTGAATAGCAGCACCCTTCATTTTTTAGGAAAATGACAAGAAAATAGCGTTACCACACTACAAGATAATACAAGAGAAGCATATGTGGGTGACCATCGAATATAACTTACCACACTTGTAGCAATGAAAAAAATTCTCACATCCTCCAATCCTGTAACAAGCATGACAAGATGATGTAAGCTAAAACTCAATGAGACTACTGATGAAGAGGAATGGATAGATTAAGGTCATATAAAGTTGCTTTTATGTCTTTAGCAACCATGTTCTCCAAGCAGTTTATAATGAGAGCATATATTTTTACTAACTCCATACCTGCAAATACCACATCCATTGCAGTGATACTGTTTCTTAGATATCTGCGACAAAAAGTCAATTATTAGACCAGCTTGTACATGCCAGTAAATAAATAACATTGTAGGTTAACAATGAACTTACATCATCATCAAATAACTTGCAGGTCTCACAGAAATACATTCCCATACATACACCACAGTTAATACAAACTTGCCGAACCTGGTACATAAAACAAAGAAAAAATAACACAAATTAACACAGATACGTAACCACTCAGCCACTCATCCAAACAAGTAGACAATTTGATGCAGGTTCTAGTAATATGCCACTTGAGACTTCATTAAAAAGAAAATCATAAATACAGGAAGAACTCACATCTTGTTCAGTGCCACAAAGTGAGCAAATAACCTGGATAAACAACAGCTGTCAGAAAAGGGCCCAAAAATTTCAAGAATACTGAAATTGAAAAAGATTACAGGACACTACAAGAAGTTGCAAGAGAACTACCTGTTGCACTTGGTGTCGTGGAATGTCATGTCTATGCTTCTGATCAACCCTAATATTATTCTGTACACCAAAATAACAAAAAACATGTGAGTTACCACCCAAATTTAAAATACAACAGAACTCAAACAGATATAGTACAATTAAGCTAGGCAAAATGTTGCTCTCTCTCTATCAAAGCTTTCTATTCTATGATAAAGCAATTCCTAATCCCCATGCTCTCGCTCTGATGATTGCTAGATTGTTGGGGGAAGTTTGACAATTTATAAGCTGAGGTTCAACAAAAGGTTTTGGAAATTGTTGGAATCTCCTCTGAAGAGGTGAGCATACCCCCGTCAATTATGCAATATGTGATTTGGCCCAAACACCTACATTGTTGCTACGGTTTTATTACGTGAAGCATTTAAAGCTGATCTCTTGAAATAATTCAAAAATAAACAGATCCTAAAATGAATAATTTAATGTGAATCAGTAGCCGAAAATATCCCATAGTGAACAATACCTTTATCGTTTTCCTTATTAAATGGCTCAAGGCTTTGAGAAAAGTTTATAATATAAGACCTCAAAAACATTTGTAACAGAAGACTAGGTTTTCAGCCATGATATTTGTGCATACATGATGATATTCAAAGAACATATTCACTCAAGATATTATGCAAAAATGGATGGAAACCAACCTTTGCTTCATTATGACAATGGCGACAATCAAAGATCTCATTGCAGCAAGGAGCTCTAATGCGACACCTCCTGCGATAATGTGGACACCTGGCACAAGAACCATTTTATTAGCCCTAGCGCATTATAAAATAATAGAGAAAAAAATCAAACAAATGACAGGTGAGTAGAAAACTAACCCATACTGCATAATTCCTCTGTTAAGTAATTGGTCTGCATTTTTTTCATTCTTTGGTTCCTCAAGCAAGCATTTTGACCGATAAACTTCAGGTGTCTGTGCTTCAATGGGTTTCAAGGAGTGATGCCGCATGTCATTACACCCAATTTCTTGAGATGTGAAATAATTTATTGCTAATTCCCCCATTGCAGTTAATACGTCTGATCAAATTAATAGTATTAAAAGCTCCTGCATGTACAATTACATTTAGCAACATGTTAAGACTTCAAATGGCATATTACTCAACCGATCAAGCCAGTCAAACACCCATCACTCTGGCTTTCTGCTATACTGCTGCAGACACATGAAATCAGCAACAATAAAATCCAAGCAAGGTTGGAGAGCTCCAATCAACATTTCTCCAATAGAAGGATTCATCTTTAAAAGTAGATTTACAAGAGAATCCCATAAAATAAAATAATGCAGCACTAAAGAACTCCAGCGTCTCCGGCTATTAATAGTAATCAGTAGCATTGCATGAATTCTTGATTTCTCGGAGAAGTCCCAGAAACAAATTCAACTATAGTGGATACAGCCAGAGCGCCCCAACCTAAGGTAAAAGCAATACATCACAATCAAATGTGTTCTAAGAAGCAATGAAAAAGAGAGAATAGTGGGAGAGATTGCAGTAAGTTGTTATTCTGTCCATAAAGAACTGGCCTACCTCCATTGAAAAGTTGGCAGCCAGTCTTCCTCAAGAGGTGAACTTAAACAAAAGGACAACTGGACAAATTCGCTTCAGTTATTTAGCCCATTTAGAATTAAAAACGGTTTACCCAATAGTTTTCACTTGAGATTTAAAACTGCATATCGCCTGATAAAGGATGTGAAAAGTAATCTCCTCCAGCTGGTCATGGTTGAAATTTCCCAAATAATTAAGGTAGGAAGAAAACGATATGGACCAAACAATATTCAATAAAGAAGACACAGAAGTCGTAACCCAAAGAAAAACAGACGAACGGGATAGGAAATAATCGTTCCATTCCCAACCACATGTGTATTAGCTCCGTATCCTGTTTCTTAAGAATGAAAAAGAAATAACTTCTACGGCTAGCGTTTATCTAGCAGTGGAGATGGGTTAATCCAGAAGAAATATTTGAATCCATGATAAATCTCAAATAATATTCGCATGATGTGCAGGAAAAACACGGAAAAGACGGTAAAGATAACATAAATGGAATTTTGGGTACCGGTCAAAAACAATAGCCTGGTACTGGAATTTCTAACCAATTCCCCTGATATAATGACGGACCTAACCTGCCCAGCTCAAAAGAAAGGCACAAATTTGGCCAGACACGAAGCAACTGTCTCAAAAAAAATTAAATCTAAACCACTTGCAATACCTAATAAAAAAAAACTCTCAATTACACGCAAAATTCTTGTCGACAAATAATTGTACGTCACCTTTAATCCAACACGATGTTCAAGCAAACAGGATAAATAATCCCACAACATGCAGCAAACACAATAATTCCTATCTAGGAATCCTGCTGGTCTACTACACATCTAACACAGAGATATACCTAAGTGCTAATAAACGAGCCACCAAGATGGGGAAGCTCCAAAGGTAGGGTCAACATAGCCCAACTTTCCCACTTTGCTTTCCTTTGTCCACTCCCAACGATACCCTTTTTCAGGCTAGAAAATATGTAATCACAACATTTCTACAGGTAATCCTGATTTAACTAACGTCGTTCCATGTATCTTCAGAAATTGACCCATATTCGAGATTGACCTATATTCGTGGCTAAATCCCTGCTATAGGCAACTACTCTTTTTCCTGCTCCTTTATTCATCCTCTGGATGGCACTATAATTTTTTTTATCCTGGATTCCATCTATCCTTCCCCCTATAAGTGGTTACGGTAGCTTGAAGTTCTGCAAAGCGAAATCAGGGTGCATAAGCAAGCATACACGTAATTTTTATTTTTTTACCACACAAGGTACCCACAAGAAAAATAGAACTGAATTACTGATCGTTGTAATTAATAGAAGTTAATTAATTATCTCACAAATATTGTCCATTGATTTGTTTAAAGTAATTTAAAAGCAAATTTTCAACCATAATCAATCTCTTTTACGCATAAATTTCAACCAGTACCAAGCCAATCCAGAAACTTCTATCAGAATATTACTGAGAGGGAAAAATGAATTAAAAGTGAAAACTATGGCACAAAATATTGGTAAAGAGTTGCCTCAACAATATAGAATTAAGGTAGCAGTATATATATATTTTCAGATAAATGATGGTAATATGCTAATAGCAATATAAGAGGAAATAGCTTATGTTGCTTGATTTAAGAACTAACGAAATTTTCCAGATATACCAAGCTACAACTATAAAATTTCCCTAAAACAAAATACAGCTTTATAAGCACATATCCCAATCCAGAATTTCGTTCAAAGTACCAACAAAAGAAGCAAAATATCCTCCTACACGTTCAGAACGAGAGCAACATCATCTTAGAAAACAAAAATAACAGCACATTACACCAAAAGAACATAATAAAAATTGGAAGCAATCCATCAAACACGATTCTAACAGAAATTCAACACAGAATTCAAACCAGATCCTTATCAATTCACACATCCAAAAACAAGAACAAACAGAAGTTCATCCCACAAATTTCCCCGATCATACAGCAACATAACAAAACAGAACAGATTTTGACTACTGATTACGACCTACGGCCAAAACACATTAAAAAATAAAAGGAAGAAAATCGACTCACGTTCAATTAATTCTTGACGGATCACAACCAAAAACCAGAAGAATCAAAATTTCAAATCAGTTTTTTTCTATAGCTAAATTTTCATAGACCTAAAATAGAATCTCGTTTAACTAAGAAAATAACTAAATAAAAATTATCACAAGATAACTTCCAATTTAAACAAATTTCATTAAGATATTAAGGTGATTCAGCACAACCAATTATTATAAAACAAAAAAACGAACATTCAACGTCGGTGGATGCCGAATTCTCGAAACAAATGAAGATGATCAGGTTATCTCCGGAGCTCCAAATGCAATCGTATAACAGAAGCTTCGATATCAAGTGTCGAAAAGAAAGGGAGGGAAAAAAACTGAAGAAAACTGCGATATGATAATGAACGATCGAATGAGAACGAAGCTCGAAATGGAGCGATATTTATAGCGTTTGAAAAAACGCAGTTTTTATTTTTTGGTAAGATAAAAAAGCTTGCTTTTTCTTCGAGATCCTTCTGATATAGCAACGAAAGCGAAAGATATTATAGAAATAATGTTGTGAAATAAAAAAAAAGGAAAAAAATAATATATATATATATATTAAAATATGCATAACATTTAATAATATTAAATAAAATTATATTTAATATTAAAATAAAATAAAATCACATATATTTTCTAATAATAAAAAAATATTTTATTATAATTATAAATTTTAAAAATATAATTTTTTAAAGAATCTATCTTAATATCATCTGATTAATCTATGAATTTTTTAATTATTATATGGATATCAACGTAATAATTTTATTTAATAATATTAATATTAAAAATAAAATAATTTTTTTACATATTTTATATTAAAATTAATAAAAAAAATATTATTTTATAAATACGTAAATGAATCCCCTAAAATAAAAAAATAAATTAATCTATTTAAGAAGATATTAACAGACAGCTATATATTTATTAAGACTTTATTGCACTTTTGCTTTTGCGTCCATAGAAATATCTTATTATCTTTTACAGGTAGCGTCTATCGTATTCACAGTGAGCCATCACGCAATGGAATAGCGTGATCAAGAAATATTTCCTAAATCGAACGGTCAATATTAAAACCAAAAATAACACAATAATTACTCCGCCAAGAAAAAGCCCGCTATGCCTTATCTATATGCGCTTCAATCATAGACCCCAAATTGGACTTCTTCTTTTTTTCCGTTCAAATCAAGTTGGACTTCTATCCTCTTTATTCTGATTGATAAATTAACGAGTCTGAAGCCGACACGTCCTACGGAAATGAAGATATACGACAAAATTATAAAAAATAATAATTAATGTTTGTAATAAAAAAAAATATCTTTTATCTTATATATTTTTTACCGTCAAATAATAACTAAATACATTATTTTATATTAAATATTAATTAATTTAAATTATATTTAATTAAATACTTTTAATATTATAAAAATTATAAAAATATTATTTTTATATTTTTTAAAAAATTTATCAGTTAGTACAGATTCAAATGAATTAAAATGATAAAAAATATTTAAGGTTATACTTATATTTCTTTATAATTCATATTTAAATATTTCTTTCCTACTTATAAAGTTAATTAAATGAAGTATAATTTGATGCTTATCTTTATAAAAAAAAAAATATCATAGACCACCGTCCTAGGTTAGAACTTTTAGTTTGGTTAAAGAATATGACGTGGGGTGATAAAATGTTGTTGATATCAGAGCCGATCATCGCATGGACTATAGCGAACTCTAGCTCCTGCTAACTTTTATTAAAAAATAATAATTATACTTATATTTTTAATATTAAATAAAATATATTTATAATAATATATTATATATTTTTTAATATTTTATTATATATTAATAAATATATGAATAAGTAATTGGTTTAAAATAATAAAATAAATATTTATGTTTAGATATTCGTAAAACATTAATAATATATATATATATATATAATTGATAGTCATATAATTTATAAAAATATTTTAAATATTTAATTTTTATCTAATTTTGGATAATAAAACCCCACTTAAAATATTATAAAAATAATCTGAGCGAGAAATTTCATATTAAAGCTTTAAAGATTATGTGATTTACATGATGAAGTTTATCCTATATTTTCGCTTCAAATTCTACTTTTATCTAATATTATACTATTATATATTTTTAATTTATTTAAAGATTTTTATATAAAAATTTTAATATTTTTTAATACTTTGTTTTTAATTCATTTTTCTTTTATTTATCAAGATATAATTTTTAATTTAATCTTAAGTTTAAAACCCTAAATAATATGTTATGTTTTATATTTTAATATATTTCTTTTAATTTTATCTTTAAAACTTATAAATTATTATGTGTTTTATTTAACTAATTAAATTTTAATTCAAACATATATAATTTTAATACTTATTAATTTATTTTATTTTTGATTGTTTATTTATAATTATATGATATGATTAACTCTAAATATGAGTACCACTGTGATATAAAAATTTATTATTTAAATTGAAACCATAATATATGAATATTAATTTTACTTTTTGCAAAAGATACTTAAAGAAAACTCGTATTAAAATTCAAGATTTTTTATTTTCAAATAATATAATATAAATAAATATATTTAATAATAAAATTTACTTCCTCAACATAATTAAAATTTGAAAAAATGACAATTAATTTCCAAATAAAAAAATAAGTTATTTATGTACCTAATTCAATTTTTTTTTTAAATATTTTTGGAGTTACATAAAGGTATGTACTCGTGAAAAAGATATAAAAAACTCATAATTCAGATCTCATTAATCCAGCCACGTGTCAGTAATTCCACCCTCCTTTTACTCTTTACATGTATTTTTGCTTAGCCAATCATACGCTGATCAGTAGTTAATGTTAACTGATAAAGATAAAGCTTGGCAGAATAAATTATTTTTGCATTTAAAAAAACTAGTAGAAATCATTTTAAGCTTTCTAAACTTCAACTATTAGATTTTTGTTATTTTAATATCATAGACACTTGCGTAAATTTAAAAATTATTCACCAAAAAATGGTGTATTATGCAAAAATAAGTGTTTTTTTTTTTGTTTGGGATTGGGAAAAGCCAAAATCTGTTTTAGATGGAGTAATTAATTTTTTACAACAGCAAGTATGAGGTTTTGTTGTTTTTAGAAATAGAAAGTATTATGAGTTGGAAATTATATGGCTTTTTTTCTTTTCTGAATTTTGTAGTTTTCTTTGGCTGCTGAACACCTGAAGGTTGCTCAAAACCTCAAACCAAGGATGTTTTATTGCCTTTTGAAGTTTTTTATGATATATAATCTCCATTAATTCAATACTTAAATCTTTCAAAATTATTGATAATTCCATATACTGTCAAATTGGCGGATAGTTTTATGAAAATTCAAGATCTTGGGAAAAATGTGGCAAAGTTTTGATACAAATTTTTAAAAAATATTAAAACAAGTGCTAGAGGTTACCATTTTCACATATGCTTCTACTTCAAGAATGAATAGACGCAGCTCATTATATATTTCCAAACAGCATCCTGAAAGATGGGAACAATTTATCTCAATCAAATTCACCGAGACCCAAATATCAATTAACACACTAATTAGTTGTGATATAGTAAAAGGAAATGAAAAAAAAACAATAGGGTGCAAAAGTGACGAAAAATATAACTTTTCGGAATCTTTTAGAACTTTTTATAAATTTTTTAAGGCATATGGATGATATCGAATATTTTCGAGATGCCTTTAGAAATTTTTAAAAGTCCAATGAAAAGCCACATATGTCACATGTTGTTCAGGCATTATTTTCGCATTTCAAAACTTAACTGTTCATTGCATCATTATATAGCTTCTTCTTGCGAATTATTGTGAACTATGTGCCACCAACTTAATGCCTTTTAATCATATTAGTTACCAATATCTGCATCACTCATTCTGTATCACATGTGTTTTTACTTCGTGTTTTTTTTATGTCACATGTCACTCATCTTATCGCTTGATTTAATTTTTTATTTATCTTCTCTCCTTTTTCATCTTAGCTTTTAATCTAATGTTAATCTAATGGTTTATATTGTTATAAGATTTTAGCCCCAAAATCCTTAAAAAATTTCACACATTTTGAATAAGGAGAACTTGGAGGCATGTTTTTGTGATTTTTGAAGCATTTGGGAAAGATTCATACTTCTTCTATTTTAAGTGTAATCTTTATGTTTCATTTATTGTTTTAAATATTGATATTTTTGAATACAATTCTCTTTAATTTAATGAACTAGATTTTATATTATTAATTTAATAATTTATGAGTGGATTATCTAGTTTAATGTGTTTAATGTTGTAATTTAATTAAATGAATTGTTAATTTTGTGACCAATTGAAATATGAATATAAACTTATAAATATGGGATAAACTAGCACATATATAATGGGAAAAGAAATTCTCATTATTGTATATGTAATAAATTATTAATTTTATATGCTTAATATCCTATAGATGCTTAAATGATCATAGACATTTGAAGATAGAGATACATGCAATAAAATTACTATGATCATAGACATGTAAGTAGTAATTATTTGAGTAGAATTAGATTAATGTTTCATTTTATTATTAAAAAGGTTTATAAAATCATGGGATTAGAATAAAAAAATTGATTTTATCAAGACTTCTAATGATTGTGAGAATTTTTAGTTGTGATTATTATTTGAAATTAATTCATCATTGATTTAATAGTTTAAATTAGTTTATCACTATTTTTGTTAGCTGAAAAAGTATAACTATGCAAATTGGGGTACTTATTTATAAAGTACAAATTTCACTCCTTAAGAACGATGCTTGTGTTTATCATTACTATATTACTTTAACGATCCATACGCTTGGCTTTGCAACAATAGTGTACGTAATGAAGTTGGAGAGAACTTGTGCTACTAAGAGTAGTTGCAAAAGAGTACACACAACAAGCTAGTCAAGAAATTCTTAAATACAAAGGTTCTATACCCCATGTTAGTAAGTCTTAACACTTTTTCCTATTTTCATAAGTCAAGATGAACCAGTTCTACCACGTATCAATTCCTCCACCGTATACAAGAATCTCTCCAGCTAGTTGCGTCTTTTTTTGGAGGTAAACAAGAGAAAAGTGAGCATAAATTTTCATACAACTAGAAACCCCTTGAAAATGGGACTAACAAATACCAAGTCCCGCAAGTAATGTCTACTCACAAGTATGTTAGCAATGGGACGACGTTTGAGTCTCTAATTTGAAGACATTGCCACAGCAACTGGTTTCCTCTTTAAATAAGGAGCTTGAGGTCTAGACTGCAAGACTTCAGTGTCAGGTGCCTGAAGAGGAAAGGGCAAGAGAGGAAATTCACTTTTATTGACTGTTCGCAATTGCATATAATGTTAGATCCAGTACTTACCTTCCACAAATTTCCAACTTCATTATGTTGACTATCAAGATGAGCAACAATGAAATCTGTTGTCTTGCTCACTGCTTCAAAATGCACAAGAGATAAAAACATCATAAGGCATATTGTGCAGCTATAGAAAGCAAATGTTGTAAGCATAAAATTGAACAAAGATGACATACCTGCTCATTCTTTACTTAAAAAAGATGTGCCTTCATCCCCCCCTCCCTCAGCTCTCTCTCTCTCGGAAAAGCAACTGATGATTTAAGAAGATTGCACCAGAAACAATGAAAGTTTACTGAAATATTTAGCAAGGAATTCTTGAATAAAAATCATCACAAACGGGAGACACCTCTGGAAATCCTGTGGCATCGAAGAACCCCATTACAATCAATGGAGATGGGAGAAAACCATATTGTATGTCATTTGAGAACTAATCTCTGAAGGCAATAGTTGGAGCAACCCATTATTAGATAACTCTTCCAATTCTTTAATGTCTTGATGGATGCGGGTTAAATGCATATTAGCTCGATCAAGAACAACAGGATCATCGGGGGGATTCTGCAGAAGGTTAAGTAATGTCTGCCGATAAACTTCAGTAGCTACCAACGGCCTTGGAGCCTTCCGGGTTTTATATAATATTGCCACCTTGATTACATGCTCACAGAGATTTCCCACTATTGACCAAGGGCAATCACAAAGCGCAAATTCTGAGCCAGGGTTCCAAATTGTGTAAGCCGAACTTTTGTCAGTTTGAGATAGAACTTTTGCAAGCTGGAGATTTTGTTCATCCATGATGACATCAACATCTGTGATCTGCAAAGCCTGATTCCAAG
Source organism: Hippophae gyantsensis (assembly GCA_030763125.1). Classification (NCBI taxonomy): domain Eukaryota; kingdom Viridiplantae; phylum Streptophyta; class Magnoliopsida; order Rosales; family Elaeagnaceae; genus Hippophae; species Hippophae gyantsensis. Next base: position 42,966,129 of record CM061036.1, read on the forward strand.
CATTGGTTGCAAAAGATTTGTCTCTCATATCGTCAAAATATCCAGTCTCCATACTGAACTGATCCAACCAATATATGGAATGCACTTTGGTAGTGAGCATGGAAATTAACCAATCAACTCTTGACCATGAATCAACATGTTGCTCAGAGAAAATCTTGGATTTCAACCTTAAGTGATAGGACTCTATTGCAGCATAGGGTTCAGGACCAGACAAAGGAAGAGACTTGATGCCACTAACCCACACCCCTTCAACAAAACAGGGCAGATCATCAATGTTTGAATAGTGACATAAAATAGCTACAAAATTTCAATTGAAATGTAGAGCAAGAGATGGACATCATTTCTATGATGAAAAACAGGTTCTCCAACCTAGCCACAAAAATTTACAAGCCCTCAAAGTTCGAACAAAAAATTGAAGTCAAATATTGATAAGAAAGTACCTATACTTGGCAGCCAGCGTCTCTTAAAATAATCAATAAAAGCATATTGATCAACAAATACTTGCATGAACTCTTCAATTGCATCCAGAGTATGCATTCCATTTCTTGTGCAATATAACATCCAACCTAAGTGCTTGAAAATCTCACGTTGTATATCAAAGTTGCAGCAATTCTTCAAAAGGCTCCTTATCCAAGCTCGCCGGACATGCCAGATGCATAATAGGACTCGGCATTGGAAAGCTTCTCTGCAGGCAGCATGTTGGCATTTACATTCCACTCTATTTAAAAGGAAAACTGCATGTTGAGAAATGAAAAACCACACGAATAGCACACCTAATTATAGAAATGTCAATGGAAGGGTCATCCACCAAAAAAGAATTAAGTCTCCAGCCAGGATCCTTCATCCGCACTCTCTCAGCAAGTAATCCAATCCATTTTTGGATATCTTGACAGGTGAAAGAAGAGGAAATTATCCAGGCAACTGGAATTGCATTGCGGGATAGATCGAAAACAAGTAATGTACACAAGGGATACTGTCAAGAGAGATCAAAACATACAATATAAATTGAAATTTTGCAACATGTGTGCTAGTTTTTAACGATTTAAAAATTAAACTGCCAACAATTTACTCTCGAAACCCAACTGCGTCACAATGCACAACCAGCAGAGTGCCAGCATAGCATGTACATCACACCCCATCAATTTCAATATTCTTCCAATCCTTTGATAAGAAGATAAAATTGTAAGCAACTTCTTGATTATGTCAGTAAACTCATCAATTATTAATAATAGTTTTAAATTCATAACTACTGTAGTTTCTTCTGGGACACGTTACTACTTTTTTGAATTTTCAAAATATTATTCACTGCTTCTAGAATATCTTCATCTTGATGCAACCTTCACAAGAAAATAAGTTTTTTAAATCAATTAATTCCAATATTTTCATTTGATTAAGGATGCTGCACTTTCACAACCAAAATGCTAACTCTCCTATCCTGGCAATTGTGCAAGTGTAAAGCTTCAAAAGTAAATGGATGAAAGTCTGTAGTACCTTGAGTCTCTTTGAACCAAATGCTGAATGGCAAGCCATTGAGCTACTATGCCCATAACGGAGCATTTCTTGTATCTGCCAATCTGTCTGTATGCCCAGAACAAATGGTTCAGAACTAGACTTATTCTGAAAGTAGAACACATGCTTGTGATGGCGTTGTATCCACATCTTTACACTGCATTCATCACTTGCATGTAACATAGGTGACGAGTTACGAATGACTCTTTCCATGTTACGAACATCATTTCGAGTAAGAAAATCATCACGATTATGGGGTCCACCTTGTGCCTGGACCACCTCCATATGATGCTGAATTATATTATCCAAGGGTACTCCAACATAGAGCATAGACATCACTTTTTGCCGTAACTCATCCGAAATCCGTGGGGCATACATAGCCCTAGTCCCCAAGGCATCTTCATCAAGTATACCATGACATGGGGCCCCTGTCTTGTCTACATGTTTTCTTTGATTGTAAATTATTAGAGCAATAAGGGGGCGGGAGTATAAACGTTTTACAGTAAAATGGCATAGGCAGCCTCTCATCATGTGACGCCTTCCAGGCCTGCTTCCCTTTCCGGATGCAGGTTTTGAGTTTGAAGCATCCTCAATACCAGGTTCACATTCTCGGTAATCTTGTGGACCATAGGAGCACCAATATCTGATAAATCATCAAATGAATAATTAAAAATGATGTATTAGAAGAATTTTAGATGTTGACATGATAAAACTCTCTTAATGATATTCTGACTAATAAGCTGTCCAGGGATATCTGTTCTAGATTTGGTGCATACAAAAGGGAGGAAAGTGTTTTGATAAGTTGCAGAAATTTATTTGAAACGTATAAGAACTAAAGAAACATCTAACCCAAGGAGAGAAATGAGGAAAAAGAAGAAGCTTTTGACAGCACTAAAATAAACATTAACAAGATTCAAAACAACAAAAGAAACATACAGTGTGTACTCAAGATAGCCATCAACCCTTGGTTTGCTTATGCTCCCCTCAGATCTCTTTCTTCTTGACTCAACACGAAAACTAGCAGGGCATTCCGCATTTGAGGATTCTCCTTTTACAAAATCATCCACTCTAGCAAATGGAATCAGAGCAATATCATCACCACCTTGGCGACCACCCTCTACTTTTACCCATTTGATATGAGCAGCAGAAAACTCTGCACATGGAGGATCTTGTACTGGAAGGTTCAATATATCCTCCATTCTTGGCATCTAAAATTGAACATGAAAACTCAAACATTGTTATGCTGCCTAGTATCAGGGAGCAGAAAGCACCAGAAAAATTCCTTGGATCTCTCAATTTGGCACAAAATTGAAATATGAATTATTGGAACACTTTTTTTTCCTTTCTCAAACATACAAATTAAGAAGTTATTTTACCCATAAATTAACTAAATAGCATAAAAACTGAAGGATAATGTTCAGTTTGCACGTAGCTCACCCATATATTACAGAAATCTCAACTATATATCTAAGCTATCTATAAGACTGATGATTGATATAAACAATCAAAAAAAGAATAGTCTAACAAGATTCTCAATTTTTACATCTAATGAAACAACGCAATTATATGAAAGAAACATGTTATTGCTTCTGAATACAAAATGGAGCAAATCGTGATTTTTAAATGCTATTAAAGCAGGGATTGTGTCAAACTAAAACAGCAGAACTATTGATGAAATGTACCACAGATCACTTTCTTTAGCAAATGGATAACTTTAGTCACTTTCTTTTTGAGTTGTTCACCCCAAGTCACGTTACTTTTAAAAATGAACAAATTCACTTCAATTAATATTAATATATTCAAATTAGAGAAAAAATACACACATTATAGGAATATTATTGGAAATCAACTAATTCCTTTCATTTTCTACTAGTTTTTTTTTTACATTTTTTTACACATATCCATGTACCTCTACGAAGTTTGTTCTTTGTTAAAAGAACTTGCATATAAATATTTATGAGCATGGTATTTTTGTGTGTCAAAAATACTGTTTTTTTAAACGGAAGAAAATGAAAGGATATTTTTTACTAATTTGAATATAATAATATAAATTAAAGTCAATTTGATTATTTTAAAAAACAAAGCGACTTGAGTGAACCAAAAAAAAAAGAAAGTCATTAAAGTAGTTCATTTATAAAAGAAAGTGAGTTTGTGGTGTGCAGTTTTCACTAGAAGTGTCCAAAAACCGGACTAGATCGAACGATTTTATAAATCAAACAGTCCGGTCCGATTCGATTTGTATTAATTAAAACTGTTTTTCAAACGATCCGGTCCAATTATATTAAGTTTTAACCAATTCAGTTTAAAAATATATTAAATTTTTCATATTATTTCTCAAAAATCATTGACTAAATTTCTCATATTTTAATCAAAAGTATATTATTAAGGTATCATATTTATGTATTATTAACCGAATCAAACCGTTCGATTCAATATATTTAATAATCAAACGATCCGGTCCAGTCCAGTTATTTTTACCCAAAACCGGACCGAACCGGACGGGACCGTGGATACCCGTAGTTTCCACCACACTAAGCCTTTTGACCCTAACAGACACGAAATATATGCATGCAGAAAATTTTAAAACCAAAATTTCTTCGAATTTTAGCAAATGAAACATGTAAAAGAATTTTACACCTTCTGTTGATTCAACATAGTGAAGACGAATTACCTTGTGCTCCTGGCCTTTCATGATACTACTCGTTCTTTAAAATAGTGAAAAACCCAAATCTTGTTTCCTGCTAGAGAAAATAATCAAAGTAGTTAACTTCAAAGTAACTACCTCCATACAAATACCATGTAATTATGGATCTATTGGTACGAGTCGTTATTTAGCTTTCATAGAAAAAATACAAACACTGAATTTGGGAATGGAAATTTTCGATTTTTTAATTAAAATAAAATTAGAATAAAAAGAAACAATTGAGAATAATCACTGACCAGTCGCAGCCACTGGTTGAAGACGATCGCCAGAACTGTGTCAGCTTTGGCCTTGCGAGTTTCGCCTCTCGACTTAACAACATGCAAGAGAGAGATGGATACATTTTCGAAAAACGACGTCGTTTCTTCTAATCCGACAAACGAGGCGCCGTTAACACGTGACGCCGTGACGGAGAAGAAAGGAGAAAGGACATGTCATCCAGGAGTCCCAATCAGGCAGTATTGTGTGAATCCCTAACTATCAATTCGCTCCTTCAACTTTACTCAAATAGCAAAGAAGTTACAATTTTATGTAATATAATAAAGTTCAAAATTTTAATAATAGATCGTGTAATGGTAAAAATATAATTTTATATCATTTCCTTATTAAAATAGTTAATAAAATTCAATTATAAAACAGAAAAAATTGAACCAATAAATATATTTTGTTCTGAATTTGTTTTAATTAAGGGTTATTTTACCTTATATTTTGTTAATTTAATTTTAAACATTAAGAACTAATAAATTTCTATAATTGTGGATGTAACTTACAAAATTTGTAATTTAATTTTTTTCTCAAATCAATTATATATAAATTACTTTTAATGGAATCTCAATTACTATTTTAAGAGCGATTAGGATTTTTATAAATTATGAAAATGTCATGTAAATGGTATTTTCTCTAAATATATTATCTAGAATTTCTTTTTAATAAAAAAACATGTAAATTAAAACAATAAATTAGTCTTACATACATATATCAAATAAGAAGCTAGACAAATGTGCTGGTTGATATGTGAACCTAACTATGTCGGACCACATATATAGATCCCAATTAATTAAGTTATGAGATAGCACTTTAATTTTTAACCGATCGATAATCATTTGTTTAGTTAAAAAAATGAAAGTACTTTTCCCCTTCATGTATCTAAAAAGTTATATTATGACCCTGAAACAAAATGAAAGGCTAATGACTAAGGTAAAAATTAATATCAAAATCTAATTCAATAATGCCCCCACTAATGACTCTAGCTCCCTATTTCTCTTTAGTTTCTATTTCCTTATGCTATCTCTTTGTTTTTCTAAAAAAAAAAACTTATATAAAAGATATTGTATATTCTATATTAATATCAATCCCTTTTTATACTTTTTTTTATAAAAATAAAAAATAAAAAATAAAAATAACTCTATTTTATCGCATATATGTATCTCTTTGGTTGTATAAAAAATTATCTCCTATAACTAATATATAAGAAAACTAACTAATTAAATATCTATAGGTTAATTCCTACTTATTAATGGTTCATTAGTACAGTAATAAAGATAATGCTCAACTTATTAATGGTTAATTAGTATAGTAATAAAGATAATGCTCAGCTTATTGCAGGTCCCAATAAGCGGGGGGACGACCCGCCAAACTCACATCAGAAATTGACACCGATGGAAAGCGAATCGAAGGTGCTTACGTGTCTCGAAGAGTGGTGATCCGCTTAAATAAACAGGTTGGTTCAGTACGCTCCCCGCCTAACCCATCATCCCGCAAGAGCATATCCTTTTCTCAAGCAAAGTTAGACGACTAAGCAAGTTGAGGCACGAAGTTTACGGCGTTAAGTAATGCTTCATATTATTATTATTATTATTATTATTATTATTATTTTATATATAATATCATGTATGTTTGGTTAACAATTAAATTTAAAAAATTATATTAATAAATCATCGTCATAATAGAATCATTTAAATCAATAATTTTAATGTCATTATATTTATAAATTTTAATTTAATTTATAATTTTTATAATCAAGAATGAAATCAAATCAAATAAAAGTATAAATTTATACTTAGATAAACTTAAAGCAGTGGAGATCATATATTTGCACTTAATGCCTTTTTCTAAACAAAAATAATAGTTTGTATAGTTTGTGCTCATTTCTGTTTATGTTGGCTCAGATGTCATTTACAATTAAACAATCTTTTTTTCTATAATGTCATCAATTGCTGCAAGTTTTTGGGGGCCTCCAAGAGTTAAATTTTGGTAAGTCATTATAAAAATGTTGACTCTTGCAAAAGATGTTGAATTTCATAGACTGAGTCGAGAAACCACTTGATTTAGGAATACAAGGCATGTTATTTAGTTAGTTCTCGATATTCACCGGTACCTACATCACAATATTAGATCACCCTTTTTACGTGATAATCTTGATTTAAATTCTTAATTATGATATTTCTTTACTTAATTAGATCCATTTGTAGCTTTATCTTAACTTCCAAATTATAATATGTTGTACGCTTGTACAAAATATTTTTTAAATGGGTATCTTAAATGTACCTATGACAAAGTTTTCAATAACTGGTGCCTGACTTACAGCAATTTTTTTTTCCTTTTATTTATTAATTCAAAATAAAAATACATACAAATATTTAAATTAAAAATTTACCGAATTATCAAAAATATCATAAAAACTGTAACCGTATATATATCTAATTTAAGGTTCATATTTTTCAAGTATTTTTCTTTTACTCTGTTATCCATTTAATTAACAATATGATAAATTTTTTAAAAAAATTGATATTTAATGTCTTGAGTTTTTTAACTTCAAACTTTAAATAATAATATTAAATTTAGATTTAGATCTAATTTTTTTTTCTTTATAAAATATAACAAAACATATCTTACTTCTTTATAAATCAATTTAAGTAAAAAAATTAACACATTATATTTAAATTTATGTGTAATGCAAAAAATACATAATAAATTAATTGATATTTATTCAAAATAAAAAACAAATAAAGATAAATTAATCTATTAGAAAGAAAGTTAATATGTGAAAGAAACTTTAGATCTAATAAAAATGAAAAAAAAAGAAGAAAATTAGTTAGGATTTCTCATATAAGAGAAAAAATAGGAAAAAAAATTCAATAGGTAGTTGATTGTTCCAACTATCTTTTAGAGAAAAATATACTCAATATTCCGTTAGTTAGTTAATTAGAGAATAATATATTTATTATTTTTGTAGTAATTTAGTCATTTTATTATAAAAAAATAATAAGACAGATAAATTATCAAATTTTTAAATTTTTAAATTTTTTATTTTTATTTTATTTTAATCAATTTTGTAATCATTGTTTTTTATCGTTGAATACAATCTATAAAAATAATATCTCAATAATAATTGAAAAAATATGAAAAATATATAAAAATAAAATGAAAATTCTCATTTATATTTATTTTATCACTTTTTAAAACAAAAAAATAATAAACTTCGCTAAAAACAAATAAATTAAATTGGTCTTGACATGATTAATTGACTTTTAACTTTTTATATAAAAATAATCATCATAGACATAAAAATAGCACATCAAATATTAATTAGTGAGTGCACTTTACACTTATAATTTAATTCAATTATGAATTAATCATTTTATAAATTATATTTAACATATAATATAATTAATTATATGTATTAATTATTAGAAAAATTAAAGAAAAAATAAAAAACTCTTAAAATAATTAATTATACATGAGAAAGTTAATGGAATTGGTAATTATCCTTTAACATATGAATATATTTAAAATTTATAAATTATTTTTTTTAGAAATTAATTTAAAAATCAAAAAATCAAAAGACTCATAAATATTATAATAATTATCTATTGTTAAAATAAAAATTATGTTAAATTAATATGCTTAAAAAATTTCAATCCACACAATCTCCTAATATGCACTAACCAAAAATTATATGTCAAACCATTTTAATTATCAATATATTTTTCTTATATAATATAATTTAATTATAAATTAATTTTAATTTATTTATTTTTTAAATTATATTTAATATAAAATAATTGATTATATGTATTAATTATCTTTTAGTATGAAAATGAAGAAAAAAATCAAAAAACTCTTACAATAATTATCTTTATGTGAAATAGAATTAATAGAATTGATAATTAGTATTTAATAGACTACAACTATCTATTAGAATAAAAATGATGCGTTATGAATGCTCATGATAACTCAATTGGTAGAGCAAAGAAATGAAAATCCTTGTCTATTCCGTTCAAATCTATAAATAAATTTAAAATTTAATTATAAATTCTCTCTTGATAAAAATTTAAAACATTTATTTAGCTACTAGCCTACCAGTGTAATATGAATTTTTTTAATTTATTATGTTAATTATTTTTTATTTTAATTCATTATTTTTATTATTGAAATGTTTTTTAATAAATTGTTTTGGATAAAAATTGATAAATTTGATTCAAATATTTAAATCACTTACACAAAATATGAATTTATAAGCATTTACAGTAAATAAGATAGTGTAATTATAAATTCATGTGTTATGCATATTATTTAATTTTTTTATTAAATAGACAGTTTTTTTATCAAAATAATTGATTGAATAACATTCAATAATATAAATAATCAATTAAAATAATAAAATTAATTTTTTTACATAGTATTAATAGCTTAATTAACATTTATTCTATAATAATGTCCTTAATACTTAAAATAGAAAATGTAAAGACTTAAATTGTCTTAACCAATATTATATCAAGGTTTAATTATAATGCCTTAAATTAATTTTTTTCAGGTAAAATACACATCCGATTTGCTAGTTCTTTTAAAAATACCCGTTGTTGATGTTGAGGAATGTTACATGAAAAATAATTCACAATCTTAACCTAGTAATTGATAATCTCTAAAACTAATAAAATAGAAAAGTATCAATAATTAATTATATAAGAAAATAATACACTCACACGGAAAAAATAATTTAATACTTAATTTTAAATTTAATGGCATAGTATAACATATTTTATAAATAAAATATGATTTTTAATTGCCTTCATGTAATGTACATATGATTTTTTTCATGTAATATAAAATATATATTTTTTACATGTTTAAAAATATAATACACATATATATTTTTATATGTAACATAAAAAATATATTTTAAAAAAAAATTAAAAATTAAACTATATAATAACTTAGTTACGTAAAAATGAAAATATTAATTTTATAATACAAAGTATTACATTAATCTTATCAACTCTCTGTGTATATATATATATATATATAATAATAATAATTCCTAATTTATTATTATTATTATTTTGCCTTACTGATAGATTATATCTTAATTTGAACGTGGAAAACTAATTTAGGAAGAAGAGTAACTTCATATGTTAATTTTATTTTTGATATTTTTTTCCTTTATTTTTTTAGGTGATACCCCATTGATAACCATATTTTAAATATGTGTTAATTTGATATAATTTTTTATACTTATGCAACACATGTTTTTTTAATGAATGACATTTGTGGTGTTTTTGTTTACTTTTGTTCCTTTAACATTAACATCTTTTTTCTCATTATTTAAAGATCTTTAAATGAATATTTTAATATGTAAGGATTATGAGTATTGGTTATTTTCGTGAATAAAATATTTACCTATAAACTTGTTTTTAGACCTTATATCAAGTTTATTAAGAAAAATCGAACAAATGTTCGAGTTCTAAATAGTCGTACTTCAGGTATATTTTTTATAACTACAACATATAAGATTACAATCATGCATTTAACAATACATGTTCATAAATCTGAAATTATTTTTTGTGCTAAAATATTTATTTAAACTTTAAAAAATTTATAAAACTATTAATTAAATATTTTTATAATGTGTCTTAAAAATGATTTTTTATAATATTAAGTTTTTATTTTTAATGAACTTTGAAAAATTAAACCTAAAATGTATTTAACCCTAATACAATTAGGTCATTGTTATTATCTATATATATACATAAGGTTAAGGTTAAAAAGGATGTGTTGAAAATTATCAAGCTGTTAACGACGTAAAGTGAATCATATATATATATATATATAATTTATATTAATTAATTTAATTTTTCTTATTTAAGGTTTAGGTTGTTTACACCTAAAAATATCGTATGTTATTCTTTTATTTTCGTGCTTATATTTACACACGATTGCATGCATGATTGATTGTTTAGATTATTAAATTTTCCCTCTAGACTAATCAGATCCATATTTTATAAACTTTCATAATACTTTTTTACTCATTTTATCTTTTCATTTTACAATTTTAATGAGTCAAAAAACATTAAAATATTTATTTAAGGATCTAAAAATGATGAAGAAAAAATTTATTAATATTTCAGTGATAAAACAAGACGAAAATATCACAAATTTTTTTTATTAAAAACGCATGTATATCTTAACAAGTGAATAAAAATCCCAAATAAAATTAAAAAAATTATACTAAATTGTTATATTTTTTAAAATGTGCATACCATTAAAATATCACTTGACAAATAACGGTAAAAAAATAAAATTCACATATTACTAAAATATCAAACTCTTTTTTTTTTTCGTTTTCTTTTGGCAAACCATATTCATAATAGTAGCCATTAGTACCCATATATATCCTATTGTATCAAAACAAAATGCTTTCATTCAACCCCATTATCAACCACAGCGGAAAGAACAAGCAAATACCATTAGAGAATGTAGTGGACTTTTCACGCTCAGTCAACTAGCCTTTTGCTGTCTACCACACAAACCACTACCAAGAATTAAAGTCTTGAAAATGTTTGAGAAGTTGTGTACTATAGAAGTTCAATAATAATAGGCCGGGTAGCAAATTTTCCAATAATGTATAAACATATTTTTTTCTCTAAATATAAAATATAAACAGATTTTTTTCTCCGAACATAGAAATATTGTTGCACATATATAAAGATCGATTTAACCTTGTAATAACTGTAACCCCTTTCACTTAGGTTAAAATAGTAACCAATTGATTGTCTTATACTTGTAATATAATGGTATATATTTTTTGTAAATATATGTTTGAAGGTGTGAGTGTATAATTAATATTTTTTAAAATTGAATATGAAAATAAAGAAATTTAATATTGATATAAGGATAGTGACTAAAATATATATATATGAGGTGAAATTGATAAATAATTGACATTTTTTAATAAATTTTCTAGCTTATATCTCCCAATTTCTTAAATATCTGAGTGAGCTGTATAAGGAGAATTTTGTAATCTGAATCTAATCGTCCAAAACTAGTTGAATAATTGGCAATATCTTTGTTATATTCTTCTGATTTATTCCTGACCCAAGTAAATTGTGAAATTAACAGTGCTGATAAAGACACTAATTTGCATATTAACGCTAAGTTGAATTAATGTGCCATATTGGTAGCGTAGAATCATAAAAGGAAGGTGGTGACTCTGGAAATGTGTAAAAGAAACAAAATCAAGGGCCAATCAGAATAAAGAAACAAAAAAAAATTATTGATAGGAGACATAGTAGTGTTGACATGGAATTTTAGACCAATCATATGTATAACAATTAATGATATAATAATTAATTCATCAGTCTAACCATAATAATATTAATAAGTATGGAGTAACAAATTATGGTATTTCAAAACAATAAATAATTTCCTAAACACTTACACTGTTGAATTAGCTTCTATATAATAAGTCAAAAAATCCAATTCTCTCCATTCACATTCTTCTCTAATACATTGGCTTTGTATTTCAATTTTCAATGGAGCAACAAAACTCTCAAACTGTTCAAATGCAACCCAACCAAAACCCACCTCAAAACACATCAAATCGTCCTACCAAAATCCTACAACAATTCAAAGCCAATTTAGTATTCAAATCCAAATGGGCAGAATTAAATGGAGCAATGGGTGATCTTGGTACTTATATACCAATTGTTTTGGCTCTAACACTAGCCAGAGACCTCAATTTAGGCACAACATTGATCTTCACTGGGATATACAACATTATAACTGGTGCAATATATGGCGTACCCATGCCAGTCCAACCCATGAAGTCTATTGCAGCTGTGGCTTTATCAAATCCAAATTTCAGTGTCCCAGAAATTATGGCCTCTGGAATTTTAACTGGGGGTGTCTTAATTGTTTTGGGTATAACAGGGTTGATGCAACTAGTTTACAAATTAATTCCTTTATCTGTTGTTAGAGGAATTCAATTGGCACAGGGTTTATCTTTTGCACTAACTGCTGTTAAATACATAAGAAAAATTCAAGATCTTCCAAAATCAAAGTCTAAGGGTGATAGAGATTTATTTGGTTTAGATGGGTTGGTTTTAGCTATTGTTTGTGCTTGTTTCATTGTTATAGTTAATGGTGCAGGTGAAGAACGTGAACACGTAAGTTGTCATGGTGCACATGAAGTTTATGAAGAAAGTCCTAGCAGAAGAAAAAATTGGAAGAAAATTATAGCTTCATTACCTTCAGCATTTATGGTGTTTTTATTGGGTTTGGTTTTGGTTTTCATAAGAAAACCTAAGGTTATACATGAAATTAAATTTGGACCATCATCTATAGAAGTTGTGAAAATTTCTAAAAAAGCTTGGAAAAATGGGTTTTTAAAGGGTACAATTCCACAACTTCCTTTGTCAATTTTGAACTCTGTTATTGCTGTGTGTAAGTTGTCATCTGATCTTTTTCCTGAAAGGGACTTTTCTGTAACTTCACTATCAGTGACTGTGGGTTTGATGAATTTAGTTGGGTGTTGGTTTGGAGCTATGCCATCTTGTCATGGAGCTGGGGGTTTAGCTGGGCAGTACAAGTTTGGTGGAAGGAGTGGTGCTTGTGTGGCTCTATTGGGTGTAGTTAAAACGGTATTGGGTTTAGTTTTGGGAACCTCTTTGGCTTTGATTTTGAACCAATTTCCTGTTGGTGTTCTTGGAATTCTACTATTGTTTTCCGGTATTGAGTTAGCTATGGCTTGCAGGGACATGAACACAAAGGAGGAGTCCTTTGTTATGCTCATTTGCACAGCTGTGTCACTTGTTGGGTCAAGTGCAGCTCTTGGTTTTGTATGTGGATTAGTTTTTCATGGAATTCTTTGGCTAAGGAAGTTGGGAGATGGCAAATCAGCTTCTTCGTTGTGATACATAGGGGCCCTTAGCAATCACACAAATATGTTACATGTTTAAGCGTCAGACACACTTATTTTTATCAATTTTCTGTAAATTTTTATCAATTTAGTTTATTGAATACTCGTATCCACGTCACGTTCATTTGACACGAGTGCTTGATAAAAAATTAATAGTTTACTTTGCATGGCCTTAGAAAGCCTCAACATTTGTATTTTAGGTAAACTGGTAGTAGTAGTTTGCTATAGTTTGCTATTTTGTCTGTCCACAACTAGCAAGATTGGTGTGGGGTTTGTCTATTATATGGTAATGGATATTTGCAATAATTGTAAAAATGCAACCAAAAAACAAAAATATGATGTGTTAACTAAATTAAGTAAAGATTGAGAAAAATGTAGTATATTAAATAGGGTTCACTTTCGTGACATTCAACTGTTGTATTTTAATGTTTTGTGATCTATGCAATTAATGTGCTTTTTAATTATGACCCTCCATGTTTATAATTAAAATGCTTGTGGAAAATGGCAGACATTCTTTAACCAATGTGCACAAGTGAAAAGTCTCCACTCTATTTTCTATTTTCTTCTTCTGCTTCTTTTTTGGATGTGAAATCTTTTGAGTGTAGTAGGGATTGATTCTCAATTTCATGAACCCACTATCAGTTACTGTATCACTTAACAATGTAATGTCAATTAAAATTAATAAATTAATTATATGTATTCGTGTAATATATAACGGAATATAAAACATTTTGTAATAATAATACTTATTCCTTCCGTATCTTTTAAATTAAAATTTTATACTTTTTCACGTAATTATATAATTATTTTATTTTTTCTTTTTATTATCTCATTTAGAAGTAAAGAAGTTTACATATTTTAATTTGACTTCATTTTTAATTTTACAAATTTTATTTCAATATTCTTATTATTTTAATTTCATTACTCAAATATAATAATAATATTTTTTTTTTTTAAATTTAATTCATATTAATATTTCATTATGCGAACTCAATGATCAATATTCTTATATTTCAACTTGTATTTCACCAAATAGCTAATCAACAAATGGAAACATATTGATAATATGATAGAGAAGAAGGTACCAGCCAAACTAGTATCATAAAAATGGTAATTCATTTGACTCGTACTGTCGTATTTGACACATATATTAAACGGTTTAAGAGCGTAGTTTTCTGGTGATATTTATGTCATGTAATGTCACTAATTGTCGCACTCTTTCTCCCCTCATTTGGCATCCCAATCTATACATTTGTAGCATGCCATACTAATAGGGAATCTGATACATAGTGTCACGTTTTGATAATCTTTTTCCTCACTACTGCTATCACCTAACAGAAATATTCCTATCCAATCTAAATGGTGTTGTATTATTTCGCCAACTGCTGCTGTGCACACTTTTGCCAAGGTAAAAGAGGAAAAGGAACATAAGAAAGTGATGAAAAATCTGTACAAAGAAAATCGCCAACCAAAATCTCATGCACCCCTAACCCGCAGGGCAGCAGGTCAGTACAAGGCCGCAGCCGCAGCCACACCCGAAATAGACCTCAAGCAGTAAAAGAGCTCTTCAAGAACCAGGAAGTTGGAACCACAAAGCTATTCTACCATCTTGCAGCTTGTTGATTTCATTGCGATTCTCCAATGAATCTGGGTAAAAAAGACATCATCACTGACCAAGTAAAACCAGATTCATTCTAGTAGAAACAGTGATTGGGCTGCCACAACCAGCTGAAGAAATTTGCTGATCTGATTTCCGACATTTAGAATTTGATTAAATTACTCTATCCATCACTGTTTGAATCTTCGGAAATAGATTTCATTCCCTCAGCAATCATAATAGCAGCCACAGCCTTGTGAATTGCAATATTTGCCCAGCAAAGAATCTTTGAGCTTTGACAGGTTACGTGTATGCTATTTTATATAAAATTCAAGGGTAAGATTGTTGAAAAAAAAGAATATTTTTTTATAAAATAAATAATGTTAATTTTTTGTTTTGTTTTACATTGTTATTTTATATCACTTAACAGATATATAAATAAAAAAAAGATTGACTATTGGATTTAGGTCAAGTACACCCATTTTTATGAGGAAGGAATTTGTGTACATTTTTTTTGCTTTGAGTTGAATTCAGAAGCTCCAAAGAGCAAAGAACAAGATAACTGAGTTCTTGGCTTCTTAGATCCAATGCTGAAACTATTCTTGGCATAATTTGACATGGCATACGCCATATACTATAATAGTATCTCCTTGCCATAAGCGACAATGACTAGCATGCCCAATTCTAATTTTTTTTATGCACACTGTCCAAAATATAATTAATTTGTGCCCTCTTTGCCATACCATAAAGAGTTTAGAGATCCAAATACTTCTTAAACCATATGTTACTCCCAATGTCTAATCAATTCTCAACCAATTCTTTTCTTTGAAGTGGTATTGGAGCTGTAAAAAATGCTTGACTTTTGGAAGTTCACTGTCTAACCAATAACATTTTCATACTCCTGAAGGACTATTTTTAAGCATATCGCTTCACCAAGGATACTCTTGTAAAATATAAGAGAATAATTCTCGAAGAACAAATGAGACATCGAGGGACTAGTTCTGCAGACTTCTAAACCACTGATATACTTGGCATTCTCTTCCATTTGCAAGAGATAGGAAATGCCCTCAGCACAAATCAGGAAAAAGAAAAGGCGATAAAGGGTTAACTTGATGCAAACTCCGATTTGGCTTGAAAAACCCTATTGGCTCCCAATAATGATACAAGAATAAGAAATAGTAGAAACACAAGCCATTATCCATCAAAACCCAAACCTCAATGAACTTAAATTTTCTCATCATGGCCTCCAAAAAAACCCTATTCTACCATGTCGTATACTTTACTCATGTCTAATTTCAAAGCCATCCACTACTAATCTCTCTTTCTTTTATTTTTCAAAGCATGTAACAACTTGTAGACAAACAGAATATTATCAACAATAAGATGTCTAGGGACAAAAACACTTTGTGTAGGACTAGTTACATCAAAGATTACCTTGCTTAGCTAGATAGTCAAAAAATTTGTAATAATCTTATACATCAACATTACACGGACCTGTCGATCTAAGCTAAGACATATGCCTGAGTGAGGCGACTTTGGGAAGTAAAACAATATGATTACAATTAATCACCGATCCCAAAGTGCCATAATAAAAAAAAACATTTTACAACATTAATTAACAATATCATCATAAATTATATACCAGTACTTTTGAAAAAATAAAGAAGGTATACTGTTGAGTCGTGGCGCTTTGGATGGTTTAATTTGAAGCATTGATGCTCGTAACTTAACCTGAGTAATTGCTTTAACAAGTTGCTTATTCTGTGCCATTGTGACCCGACTAGGAACATACCTTAACATAGAATCATACCTTCGTGTAGCTGCCGAGGTCTAAAATAAATCCGCAAAATAATCAACTATAATTCTACCCATATTTGCTGTTTCATTCTTAATCATTTTTCATATTTAACGATCTCAATCTAAATCTAAAAATTAGATTAAATCTGTATCAGTCACAATTAACATATAAAAAACTTATTTTTAAATTATTTGGTTACTTGATTTTTTAAGTTTAACATATTAGTTCAATATCTTTAAATCTAAACTAAAATTATTAAATATGAAAAATTATTTGCCGAAAAGTAACAATTTTTTTATTAAGAAATCAAAATATTAAAAATGATAAAATTAATAAACAAAAAGCATCATAATACCGCATTTCAAAGATCACCTCCATTCAACCGGAATGGAGTTGTTACACGGCACACACAACTCCATGTATTCTCCAAATGTGCATTAAAAATTATTCAAATAAATTCCCTGAGGCATCACAATCAACACATTTATTAAAAAAGTAACGTGTGTCGTGTTCGTGTCAATAATTTCCACCCTCTCTCATTTTTTCCCCCTTCTTTTGGCTTCACCATTACCATAAGAACGGTTAACCTGATACCTAGTGTCACGTTTTGTTCTTATTTTTCTCACTACTGCCATCACCTCACGGAAAATGAGAACATGAAAATATTCCCATGCAATCCAAATGGTGTTTATATTATTTCGTCAATTGCCGCTTTAATATTTAACACTTTTGCCGAGGTTAAAGAAGAAAGGGAACAAAAGTGGAGATGAAATATCTGTACAAAGAGAATGGCCAACCAAAATCTCATGCACCCCTAACCTGCAGGGAAGCAGGTTAGTACCAAGCCGCATTCCACTGGACGTAAACCTCAAGCAATAAAAGAGCTCTTTAAGAACCAGGAAGTTGTTGCCACGAAACTCTTCTACCATGTTGCAGCTTTGTTGATTTATTGCGGTTATCCAATGAATCTGGGTAAAAGAAATCATCACAGACCAAGAAAAACCAGATTCATTCTAGTAAAGCCACAGCCAGCTGAAGAAATTGGCTAATCTGATTTCCGACGCTTAGAATTTGGTTTAATTGCTCTATCCATCACTGTTTGAATCTTCTGAAGATGCTTTCATTGCCTCAGCAGTCATAATAGCAGCCACAGCCTTGTGAATGGCGACATCTGCTCGGCAAAGCAATCTTTGAGCCTTGCCTCTCTTGAGCTTTGCAACATTACGTGCATGTTTTGCCACACTGGATGCATCAACCAACATGTACTCATTAATATTAGAACAATCAAACTGTTCAATGACATGCCTCTGAGACCCCTCTGGTTGCAAATGCCTCTGACTTGGCCAATCAGACAAGCCTATATTCCATTGTTGAATGTCATTTCTGTTTCCTGGCATTCTATGGCCGTAGGTAGCATCTATATGAGGGTCATTATGAGATACAACAGTTCGATATTTCTTAGACTTGCTACTGTGAAGTTTATGAAAATTACTCTCAGAGCAATCGTTGATGAAGGACATGCTACCTCCATCCTTTGATGAAAATATCCTAGGCAATGCCAGACCCAATGGAGAATCATCTAAAGATTCATAACTATGGGCTGGATACCCAACTTTTTCGTCCCCAAAAGCAAAACCAATCGATCTTCTCCCTGGAAAAACACGGAATATTGTATTAAAATGAAACATGGAGTCAGCTAAGACGTTTCAATTGCATAAACATAATGCGCCAAAAATATTACCCAAAGCATGAACACCATCCAGATCCACAATGGAATTATTTTGTCCAGCTCCAGCAACTGAAACCTTTCTGTGTGACCTATATCTTGACTCTTTGATGGGAACTTTCAGGCCCCGTGGTTTGAAACAAAAAGCATACATTGGTGGCTTTTCAATTGCTGAAGTTTTCTTCAGACACCCGTTGGAAAGGGTGGTATTGTTTTTGTTTGAAGCTAGTTCCCAGTTTTTCATTTGTTGTTGATACCTTTGCCAAAGTGGCGCCTGTGTAAAACATAGAAAATTAGGAACTATATTATGTATCTGACAGACAACTGGTCCTGTAGATGTCATTCATTAAATATAGGGAGTGGGGCCGTACTGGTCTCTTATATTAGGCCATTGGTGTCGTTTGTACTCTTATATTAAAAGTGATGTCACTTGGTCTCATTGTTTTAGAAAAAAGAGTCAATTATAAACAAAATACATTATTTTAATGATTTCATTATTAAAATATTATTTTTTAAAGTACTATTTTAATATATAAAAAAATTAAAATAATATAACTTGTCCTTAATTGACCCTTTTTTTAAAAAAGCTAAAGGACTAGATAACAACGGTTACAATCTAAGGATCCAAATAACACAAATGATCTAATTTAAGGTTCTTTATAAGACTTTTCTCTTAAAAATATGTTTTTCAGTTTACAAGGAATGTTTCAACATGATAAAACTATTTCATGTGTTACGAAGGACAAAAAACTTAGCCTCTAGAACTAGAACATAAGGAACTAGATGACTGCCAAAAAAAAATCCTTTTCATTGAAGAAGGTTGTCCTCCTAGATAGAAATTTCAATGGGTTTGTAAAACTATAATTGGTAAAGAAAATGAAGAGGGCGGAAACATGAAATAAAAACATCATAAGTGTTTGGGAAAATATGAAAATTCAAGTACATCCATAATGTTAAAGAAAATAAAAGTCATAACTATATCCTTAAAAACTAGAAAAATTAATACGTGCAAAAATGAGAATTTATGATCAACTTAACAGGGTTGCATGTCCACTAAATTGACTGCATTTCCACCAATGAAATGACTATTACAACTTTACAAGCTTATATAATCTCCAATACACGCCCAAAACTGACAGTATCACTGTGGTAAACAAGTAATAAAAAAAATACCTGGAGATGTCGAATTAGTGGCATCCCGATCTTCTGCCTTTTATGGTGCCAATGCTCACAAATGGCTTCTTTAATCACATCCATTGGGTCATTTTCAAACAATAGCTCTTCTATTTCATCTGATGAGAAGTGATCACGCTGTTGATCATATGCAGCCTTCTCAAGCATGTCCATGGTTTTCTCAAACATCTCTTCTGATATCTCATCTGAGCTGACATTCTTCGATTCTGAAGAACTCTGGAAGTTCGAAATCCACCGCTCATCATCACTATCCATATCATATAAGACTCGTGATGGATTCAAAGCCATCTCAACATCCGCTTCTACTTGCCTATAGTATTTAGTACAGCTGCGAACAAATGGTTCCACCGCCTCCATTCCATTTTCACCATTTTCCTCAATGATGCGAACACCAGGAATAGGAATATTTTTAACTGAAGCAGCACGGACGTTTCGGTCATAACATTCTTCATGCATATCTTTGAAAAGGGCCCATTGGCTCCTATCTGGAAACTCCAAGGTCCAATCCTTCCCTCCTTTCCACATCATAGCATGCGTGTAGCGGTTGGTTGATCCAGGCTGTAAAAATTGATGTGCCTTGTGTGAAAACTTCACTGACCCTGAAAGTCTTACAGCAAGCTTCCACTCATTATGATCAAAAAGCTCTAATGCAATATGTGCTCCACATTCCCTCCAACCTCTATCACCATCCGTAATTAACACATTGGCATCACAAGACAACTCCTCCAAGTTCCTCTGAGAACCTCTCAAAGCATCTAGTGACCTTTTCTCACTAGCCCTCCTGATTCTTTTATGAGGAAGGACTTTCTGTATATTTTTTTGTTTTGAGTTGAATTCATAGGCTCCAAAAGGTAAAGAATATGATACCTGAGTTCTCGGCTTCTTAGGACCATTGCCGAACATATTGTAGCAAATATCAGTTTTTGCATCAGACCAACCATTTGATGAGTAACTAAAAGATAATGCATTGTTTCTATTCCGATGCCACGTACTTCTAGGAGCAGTTGGATTAGGGCTGGGGAAGTTGCCACTGACTTTATTCCAAGAAATATCAGTAGGGTGAGCGGCACTATGTATCTCCCCATCCAAAGGCTTGACATATTGGTTAAATGGTGAAATTTCAACACTGAGGTCATGCACAAATGATTTTAAACCATTGTCGGACTTGTCTCCATCAGCTAAAAGACCAGTTGAAGAACCACACATGTCTGACTCCATATAGTGGTTTTGCCAAGACTGACCAGATGCATCACCATTTTGATAACGCCGGGAAGATTT
Source organism: Hippophae gyantsensis (assembly GCA_030763125.1). Classification (NCBI taxonomy): domain Eukaryota; kingdom Viridiplantae; phylum Streptophyta; class Magnoliopsida; order Rosales; family Elaeagnaceae; genus Hippophae; species Hippophae gyantsensis. The sequence goes on from CM061036.1 coordinate 42,987,128, forward strand.
TACCCGATCCCCATCAGCAGTTCCTGACTCAAACCTACCACAGGGCAAATATGTATTCAAAGCCATATTGCTTGACGTAGACTTCAGCTTATTGTCAGGAGGAACTACTGACTCTTTATTATAACAGCCCAACCTACTAGAGCAGACATCCAGCATCAGACTGTCAGTCTTTTCTTGATGATCCACTAAATCATGGTCCCGAAAGCTTACATGACTCATGGAATGGTCCATAAGAAGCTTGAGGTGCAAACTAATAAAGAAGGTGGGTGCAGCAGCAAAAGAAAGAGCAAGTGGAGGAAGTTTCCTGTACATCTTATCAGCACTAGAATAACGGTGCATGTTTAAAATAGCAGAATCCCCGGAAATCGCCATGAAGCTAACACCTTGCCTAGACCTCTTCTGCATGTCCTGGTTGTTGACAAAATGTATGAGTCAATGTCACTCATTAAAAAAGCAATCAAGGAACTAACAATACATATGGGCCAGATTAAGGCATATGGCAAACAAAAGCATTATAAGTAATTTAAGATACACTTTAAACGAAATAAATACCTTAATAGCATAGGGCTTTGGAGAAACTGACGTGCTAGGTGAATGATTTGAGCCACTTTGAAGTGTCTGAATATTATCATAGGTGCATTCAGTCAAGGGTAGTTTCTTGGTAAGCAAGCAACGCCTCTTTAGTTTGCCATCCAGGTACATCCATTTTGAATCCTTCACTTCAGAAAAGTTGTAAAATGCAAAAACAATCTTTCTTTTGTAATGTTGAAAGCATGTTAATTTGAACCTGATTGATGTCACTGGCAACTCAAAACCAACGTGCTTGCCTTGATCATTAAGTGGTTGAAACACTGTCAATACCAGGAAAATAAAGGACAAAGCCTCCATCAAGCAACTTTCAATTAATAAAAATCTCAGTCCAACTAAATTATCGACAAAAAGCATTTCCAAAAGAACCTTTGGCCATGTGATCGTAATTGTACCATAATGATACAGCATTACAACATGAGACAACCAAACATGCTTTGTTTCAAAGAAGACGTCCAAAATTGAATGCAATGGGACGCTTAAGTGAAACTTAAATTCCCTTGATTCTGTCAATGGAAGAGTTAACTTTAGTAAACCCAATTCATCAGCAGACCACATAGACCCACGTGGGACTGAAGCTGCTCCCAAAGAAACATACTGTTCTTTCAAATCACAAATTTGGTCAAATACAGGGGAAAAAGAAGTTACAGAGCCAAACATGCTCCTAGAGGCTTGAATATCTTCCGATACGTGAGACAATCCCAAGCCCTTTTGATTAAAACGCCTCCGAAAATAAACCATAGGCATTTTTCTATCTTTGCGGAAAGTGATCCTTTTTGAGGAAGATTTCTCTTGCATTCTATTATCATGTCTCTTAGGCAAATTAGAGCTACATGATACTTCACTTATACCCCTCTTAAAAGAATCATGTGTTAAGATCCCATGCAAATCAACAGTTGCTTCAGATGACAATGGTGAAACAGGCCTTAGAGATTGACCAGATGTTTTCTGTTTCTTCATAGCATGTGAAGGAGACTTGACCCGATTCGTAGACCTTGCCAACCAGGAAATGATAGGCTCTGAGTCTATAGAGCTTCCAATACAGCTATCCTCCTCTGCAGCCAAGTTATGATTTTCCTTCTCTCTTCTATGCTTCAAGCTTCTATTCCTCCTATCAGAACTACCATGCTGGGCCTTTGATTTTCTTCTTTCGGCTCTACCAGGAACTTCGTTGGGAAGTAACAAGAGTTTGAACCTCTCATTATGAAGGTTAATCCATTCCTCATCAAGGTCATCATATTTAACATGATGAAGCTTTCTCTCTTTGTCATAGTCATTAACTAGCCCATAATACCAACTATGGTCTAAAGGCCAAAATACTTTGATCCTTCGATTCAAGACCCAAGATGCATCCAAGTCCCTTAAGAAAATTTCATAAAAATGTCTCCTTTTCCTCGACTGGCCCTTCTCTTTGTGATGTTTCCTTGGCCTCAATACTCTACCAGCAGCATCATATGATGGAGATTCAGATCCAGATGAAGTTTTTGACCTTTGACCAGCAAACATCCGGCTAGAAGATAATAGAAAAGACAACCCATTTGTAGACTGCAATACAGAAGCCTTGTTATTTGATGAGAATCCAGTACAACTCGGATCAAACCGTGAGGAAAGCATCATCATTGCATTCTCTTCAAGGTTCTCCTCATCATCTCCTTGGAAATCATTGTACATCTTATAGTTATCAACTAAAGATTCAACTTCTTTCCCAACAGTTTTATTACCTGTTGCCACATCCTTCCTTTTACGGCTATTCTTCCTTGAACCTTTCATAGATAAATCACCATCTTCGACCACACGTTTAGGAATTGCAAGATCTTTCTTTGAATGCCTAGATGGACTAAACTTACTACTTCTGTTTTCCATTAAATCATCTAGAAGTTTCTTTCTTTTGATCTTGCAGGACTCAATCTGAGTTCCTGAATCACTGCTGTGTGTAATATTTTCCTTTAAACACCTAGATGGGCTAGACTTATTACTTAGGTTGTCCTTAGAATCATCTAGAAGCTTATTTTGTTTGACCGTGCAGGACACAACCTGAGTTTCTGAAGCATTTCTATTTAACTTACTTTCCTGATCGGGATGATCAAGTTTACGACTAGACTGGACTGGTTCCTTTATGCCCTTACCATTTACAATTTTTTTCCTTCTTACAGAACCTCGCTTGTGCCTAGGGATTTGAATAACATTATTATCCAAACTGAGAGATGAAACACTATCAAGCCTATTACTGCCACTCAATTTCTTATCTTCCAAAAAATTCAAGTCCTTCTGATCATGTGAACTGGAACTCACCCCGCCACTATGCACTTTATCTGAAGCCTTTCTACTGCTGTTAGTATTCCACGAATTACTAAGAGACACCTCCTTTATACACTTCTTGTCACCATTCCCAAAGCCATCCTCTGCACTAGCCTTTCTCTTAGAGCATTTAGCCTGGGTATGTTTTACAACAGTGGATTCATACAAACTTTTAAGATCCAAAGATCTTGGTTTCCTGGGAATTTCAGTGCCATGTAGGTTTTCTTTTCTATTTTCCATCAACAATCTCTCAATTCAAACTACCCAGCAGGTAACGCCCAATATTCAGGTTCCATACTACATTCCCCAACACATTATTCAGATCTGTATCACTAAATCCACAAAGAAATCAAAAAAATGGAGGAAAAGCACAAACAAATCACAAAATCAACGAAAATGTCTCCTACAAAAGGCATAAAAACATGCGATCGCAAACTTTTCTCTACCGAATTCAGATATTCTCTCATAAAATTGGAAAATAATAACGAATACCTCTAAAAGAAGTTAATAATACACGTACCTTCACCAGAATGCCTCGCAGCAACTACTCAAACGAATCATACCGAACACGTCCACAAAAAAAATGAATTAGGGTTTGAATCTGGACCTACTGATGAGAAACCCTAATTTGATAAGTCCGGTTTCGAATTTGATTTTCGTTACTTCAGAAAGAAAAAAAAAATTAGGGGATTTTTTTTTTTTAACAATGCGTTAGAGACGGAACGACAGCTAGGGTTCGTTTGGCCAGACTCAAACTGACATGCGAGTGATCTACGTCGAAAATTAAATTTAAAAAAAAAAAAGCATTATAAACGAAAAGTAAATTGCACTGCCACGTGTTAGAACTTTAGATTGGGAAGTTGTTGTTTTTAAAGGCTTTAAGCTCTATTCGGTTGGTAGAAAATCTTTTTTTCTAAAATTAAAGGGTATGGATCATTATAAAAATATTTTATTAATAATAAAAATTATTATATTAAAATATCATTAAATTTTACATAGTTTTTTATTATTATTTTTAAAATAATATATTTAAAATTCTTATGATCATAAAAATAATATTTTTTTATCAAATTTATATTTATTATTAAAAAGTCAAACTTATTATTAATTAAATGAAATTTAATTTAATTATTGTTATTTAAATTTATTTAATATTAAATAATATTTAATTAGATTTTATTATTATTATAAATTTTAAATATATTATTGTGAATAATATTTTAAAATTTTTATCAGATAGGATATAACAGATGATTATATCCTATATTCTAAATATTTTCTCATTGCTTGTTTTGTTTGCAGAGTGAAGCGGTTAGAAAGCAAAAACTAATTGATTTTTTGTTAATTTCTCCAAAACACATGTTCAATTGTTTTTGTAGTTTATATTTTTTAAATAAGAATCAAATTTTTTATACTTTTTTGATCATTTATAAATATACTTTTTAATTTTTTCTAATATTAATTTTCTGATTTTCTTTGCAAGATATATCTATATTTTTGATCCATTCAAATTAAGTATATATATTCTTCTAGTTCTTTATTCAATTTTTTTAATGGCTATTATATTCACTTTTTTTCAATATAAACTACCATTTTTCAAAATAATCATTATAATTGTATTATTAGAAAGAAAAAACACCCCTAACTACAAAACAAAAAAATTATTTAACTGCTATAAAATTGATAATAAGTTAATAACTTCTTTTTAAAAATTGACCTCTTTTAAAATACTCTGAAATAGTTTCAATTTTATTTATTTTCTTTCTTTTTCCTAAACTAACCGCAGTACATGGAAAAACAAAACAAAAAACAATAACTACAATCTGTGAAGATTAAGTTGTTAATAATTTCTTTAAAATGTTTGCTATTGGATTTACATTATTATTCAAAATAAAAAGGATTATTCTTGTAGAAGTTGTTATGATTGTTTAAGTAATTTGTTAAATTTTAATACATAATAGAATTTACGAATATGTCATTAAATATATAATCAATTTTTAATTATATTGAATTACAGATAATTTTATACACTTTCACAACTTACAAACAAACATTTTATTTTTGTCTATCATTTATAATAAATGCATCCATAATTATACTACCAATTGCCTTGATAATATTTTCCAATTTTTAAAACTAATGTTTTTTTAACTCACAAAAACTACCTCTCTTATTTTATTTTAAAAACTAATTTTTTAATTTTAATTTTCTAAAAAATATTTTTATTTAATTTATTAATTTTTCATAATTATTATAAAATTTATTATTTATGTATAATTAAATTCAAAATAAAATAATAACTTATTAAACTATTATTTTTTCTTTCAAACTATTTATTATTATTACTTTTTACTAAAAATAATTAATGTATTTTTTTAATTTTTTTAATACTATCTTCAAAAATTTAAAACAAATTTTTGAGATTAACTTTTAATTATCCATCATTTTTAATTAAATTACTCAATTATATAATCAAAATTTCAAAAAAAATTATATTCTAATTTAATAAAAATATATTGATGTGATATCTTTAAAGTGTTCGCTCAACAGTTCTATGACTCAATCATTACTATTTAATTATTTCTATAACTACCTCCTAAATGATAAATTTTATTTTATTTTATAAATATTTATAGTAATTTGTTTTATAGTTTTTAGATCGTATTTATATTGATACTTTTTTTTATTGTGCTGAAAAAAAATTGATATAGTAAGATTTCAGCAGACGGCGGAGACATGAACGACTACGTTCGGCAAGAGACGCATAGACGGCTCAGATAAAGACATGCTTTTTGGGGTGATACGTGAAGGTTAAAAACAGTTTCCAAATCAAAAGATATCAATTAGAAATGTTTATCATATGAACTTTTTATATGTTTTTAATGTACATATAAATTTTTAAATATTTATAAAAATTAATCTAAAAAATAAAATAATTTACGATTTAAAATATATATATATATATAAAGAATTAAAATATTAGTATTTATGGATGTATAAACTAACAACATATCTAAAAATTTAGTTTAATAAACCAACACATAAATAATAAAATAATATTATTATTTTTTATCTAAAAAATATTATATATATCGATGATATTATTAATATCGATGAAAATTCATATAAAAGTATAAAAATTATCTAAAAATATTAAAATTTTAGACAATAACTTAAGATAAGGAAATTAAATAATATTACATCTAATACAATATCCTTTTTAATAAATTATTATCTAAATGCTAACTTGAATGAAATTAAGTTACTCTAATATTAAAATATTATACTATAATTACTCTAAAAGAATTTTCCAGTTGTATCATGCTATCTCTTCATACTATTGATTCAAATAATATTTAGTGACATAACATGATATGATATATGATCTCTCTCTAATAATCAATGATATGATGTTTGATTTATCTCTAGTAAGTATTACGTATACTTATATTACTTAAGATATTACATTCATTTATATTAATACTTATGGAAGATAAACTTACAATTATAATTTTTTTATCTAATTCAAATATTTCATCATGATATCTCTTTATTTTTTTTAATAGTATATATTCTTAGACCAATAGCTCCCTATAATCTTCATGTAGTGTATCATGTGTATAATCAACTTTAAAAAGTGAATGAACTTAAAGGAACCAAATGTTATGTTATGTTCATCACTACTTCTTACACTATCATACTTGTTACTAACTTTTCTTCCCCTTCATCACCTAATAATCAAGGAAGATTATTTTTATTGAAAGAATAACTTATAATGTATTTGTGGCACTATCATACTCATTATTAACTTTTTTTCCCCTTCATCACCTAATAATCAAAGAAGATTATTTTCATGGAAAGAATAACTTATAATGTATTTATGGATCACCAGTAATTTGGCAATAATTGAACTAAAAGATACATTTAAAATCACTTTATTCATTTATAACATTTCATTAAAAAGTATAAAACACAAAAAATTATTCCGCATAAATTTTAAAAAATTTAATAATATCGTGAATAATATTCAATTTTTTAAAAACTTATAATGCAAAAATTAATATATTTATGTAGATAATATCCAAATCAAATCCACAATATTTGTTAATATCTCTATAATTTAATTAAAAAACTACTATATAATCATATACATGTCGAGCATTATTAATATTGGATATTATTGACTATATCTTGTGATATATTCCAATTTTTTAATTCATTTATTAAAACATGAATTCTCTTATAAAAAAAACAATCTTTATTAGTTGGCCAATTAATATGTATTCATAAGGGCAAATTTAGTTTTTACTTAATTGTATTATCTTATTACTATATATATTTATCTATATGTTATTTATCATTTTTTGATTCTTTTTATTTTTCTTTAATTCCACGTATTGTTATTATTTTAAAAGATAAATATATAAAAAAAATTAAATCATATATTTTACATTATTTATTACTTTTTTTAGAAATAAGACTCTTATAATCTTATCTTATACCTTTCAAAAAAATGTATCTCTTATTTATCGATTTTATTTTTATCTTTTCATATTTTAAATGCATAATTATCTTAAAATAAATTTAGAAAAAAAAAGAAAAGAGACTTATAAACCTCGTATTAAGAACAAAATAGTTTCTACTAACGTTAATTCATGGATAATTTATATTAATTACTTTAAATATTATGATAAATAATTATTTCTTTTAATAAAAAATTATCTTTTTTATTTATCTATTTTTTTATATTTTTACGAATGTCATTAACTTTTATAAGTTTTTCATTATTTAATGGTTTGTATTTTTGTTTTACTATTTTATTTATATTTTGTCCTTCTTTAAATGAATTTTGTTTGAATATGACTTTTACAAAAACCATAATTCTTATTATTTTGAATAAATAGATTTTTATACTATCGAACTATAGACTTATTATAAATATATCACCAAATTTTTATTTATTACTTTTATATCATCGAACTTTAAACTTGTTACAAATAAGACATCCTTGGTTAACTTTAATGGGAGTTAACATTTGAATGCGTATAAAATCCAAAATGTCCTTTACCTTCCCACATACTCGAATTAGTCAAACTCATTCTCAAGCCTCCATTCCCTCACTAGACTATGTCTTCGTTAGCCACCCATTCCAACCAGTCACCCACTTATCGACCTAACCTTGTGAAGTTATCCATATAAAAACCTCCTCCTTACAAAGCTAACAAAATAGCGAAACATCTTTTCTTTGCAAGCTAACAAAATAACAAAAAACTAGAACAAATATACCATGATTGGTAATCTAATTCCTAAACTGGTAATTGATATCGACTTGCGAAGAAAAGGAAAAAGACCTTGTTACGATAAGTTTATTTCATAAATAGTTTCATATTTAAGATGAGGTTTGATGAGTGTTTGATTATTGAAAATAAAGCAATTGCTACAGGTTTTTTAGAAGATTCTTTGTACACTGATTCTTTATTTTCTCTTTAAATGCTAACTATCCCAAACGTCTGTATGGATTTTTCCTACAAGTAGGGTGTGTCTTTTTTCTATGAGTAGGTGTGGGATATATATTAAAGTGGGAAAACATTTTTATGAATATTTTATCAAAAGAAATCAGTGGCCCCGAATATAAGGTCCTAATTTATACTGAATATTTTAATATACCACCAATTGAAACTATGCATTAATAGTGTTTAAAAATTTATCATTGTTTTCTTATTGTTAATAAAATAGACTCGAAATAATTTACTCTAATAATCCATCATGATAGAAAATGGATTGATCAAGGTAAAAAAAAGGTGTATATTAGAGGTGTAGTAGATTACTTGGATTACTGCAATGAGGACATTATGTCTCTTATGGTTTTCGAGAAATTTGAGTTGTTGATGAGCTTAATAAGGTGAGCTAATTGGTTTTATCAAGTATCATAGATTGAATTTAGGGCTATTGGAATCAACACTGATCAAAAAGCTTTGAAATTATGTGATTATGTACTAGATTATCCAAGAGAGCTTCATGTTTATGTTGTATTCATAGTGTAGTAATTGATGCGTATGAACCAATATAACCATTAGATGTCCTACCACCTAAAGAGTCTTAAGTCTAAAAATTACAATTTAATGAAGTTGAGGTCTATTAATTAGATGAACCTAAAACTTAAATTTATGGTGTGCAACCTGAAGAACCTTAAGCTGAACAACATGAACCTTAATAGAGTATACCTAAAAGGAATAGAGTGAAAAAGGTAGCTAAAAAAAATCATGTTTCAATTGGTAATGGCAAAAGTAAAATTGATTATGCACCTAAACAGAACAAAAGAAAAGGAAATAATAGAGATGGTTTTGAGAGTAGGATAAGCAAAGATAATAACAATGTGAATGTGACAAATAAAAATGAACATGTTGAAGAAGATGACGTCTTATTTTGTGAAAGTGACTTTGAAGAATATTTGAAAGGTGATCGATTGTATACATAAAATATGGAATTTAGTGTTGAAAATAACATAGTTGTGAAAGAAGATGAAATTGTGTGTGATTATGGTTAGATAGTGGTTTTGAGGATATTGATGAAGAAATTGAAACCAAAACTCCAAGAGTTTTAGTTTTCAACAAAGATGTTGACTTTAAGATCCTACTTTCTGTTTAAGAAAGTAATATTCCTCCAATGATGAATTGAGAAAATCGATCTAGTTGTATGTTGTTAAACACTTAATAGATATTAAGTTTAGACACTCAGATAAAGTAAGGTTGAGGGATATATATAGAGGTGAAGTGAAGAATGTGATTTTAGTATTTTTGGAGATCATAAATGATAACATGATATTTGAGGTGATTACATGTAATTTAGGATATGAATACCCACAATCACATTCTACAAAGTGTGTAACACCTTATTACCTTATTAGATTACTGATGAGTTTATTGAAGACTTTAGATACAATCCTAAAAGTTTTAAAGGAAGTGTAACTGACAGTGCAAATAAATATTTTGGTTTGATAATACCTAGACATAGAGTTTACAAAACTAATAAGAAAGATAAAATTATGATTAATGTGGTCCATAAAGAGCAATATGTAGAGTTTGGGATTATATTGATGAGATAAAAAGGACTAATATAAGATCAATTGTAAGGATTGATTCTGAATTGAATGTTGAGAATAAACCAATCCTTGGATTTAATAGTTGTTTTTCAATGACCCCTTACAAAGGATAATTATTTACTGAAACTTTAATTGATAGAAACAATGTAATGTTCCCAATTACTTATAACGTCGTTGAAAATGAATGTGAGGAGACATGGGATTGGTTTTTAAGATTGGTAAGAGACGCTCTTCAGATCAAAAATAGTTACAATTGGACTATAATATCATATAAGCATAAAAGATTGGTCAGGGTGATTAACAACTTATTCACACATTTTGAATACAATATATGTGTTAGACATTTATACTAGAACTTTCAAAATTCTCATTCTAGGTTGGCATTGAAACAACAATTATGAGCATGTGCAAGAGCTATAACAATAGCAACATTCAATCAATAAATGGATGTTATGAAATCTTTGAGTATAGCTACATGGGAATAGTGTCCAACTAGTACTACTAATGTAGAGAGGTAATATGTTTTCATTTTATTTTACCTAATTTTGTCATTAAATTCATTATTATCATTGCTTATATTTTCTTTCTATTTACAAAAATATAGACCCTTATTGAACACATGACTTAATCATCTCAACTAACTCAGGAGAATCACATTCCATCAATTGTAGTTTCTAAGAAAACAAAAAAAGTTGATAAGTTATAGATGTGTGTGTGTGTGTGTGTGTGTACTGTAATGGATATGTATGTATGGGTTGATATGGGTAACTGGTATATGTTGTGGATATACATGTATATGTGCAAGTGAGTGTTTGGTTTTTGTTGTGGATGTGTATGCCTAAGTGAGTGATTGGATTTTGTTGTGGATGTGTGTATGTGTGCTAATATGAGTTTGTGTGCTGATATGAGGGTGTGTTATGTGTGTGTGTGTGCGCATGCATGTACGCATGTGGGGGTAGGGATAAAGTGTGTGATGTAGATGTTATATGTGTACAGGTGAGTGTTTGATATAAGTGTTATTTATGCATGTATATGTGTTGATATAGGTGTTATGTGCAACTAATGTGGTACGGGTGTTGTGTGGACATGTGAGTGTGTTGATATAGATGTATGTGTAGGGGAAGGATATGGGTATTGTGTGTAACTAGCGTGGCATGGGTGTTATGTGTATAGAGGAGTGTGTGATATGTGTATTATGTGTGCACGTGAGTGTGTGTGTTGATATGGATGTTATGTGTGCATGTGAGTTTGTTGATATGGATGTGTGTGTAGGGGGTTGATATAGGTGTTATGGGTGTTATGTGTGCATATGTGTACACTGATATGGATGTGTGTAAGGGGACTGATATTGGTGTTATGTGTGATTGGTGTCGTATGTGTGTTATATGCTTTGGTGAGTGTGTGATAAGGATGTTTTGTGTACAAGTGTGTTTGTTGATATGGATGTCTATGTGGAAAGGTTAATATGGGTGTGTTTGTGTGTAGGTTTGTATTGCGTATGTGGGTTGATATAGATGTGTGTGTGTTAATATGGATGTGTGTATGTAGCTGATATAGGTACTGGCGTGTGTGGGTTATGGGGTGTATGTTACGTGCAGATATGTGTCGAGTATGTGTGTGTGTGTATCAATTGGTGTGTATATGTACATGTTTGTGTTTTGTGTATGTGTGTGTGGTAGAGTGTGCACTGGTAACTGGTATGTGTATGTTGTGTGTAGATGTAGGTGAATGATGGTGTGTCTATTTGTGATTGGGTGTGCACTGGTGACTGATGTCTGTGTTAAGTGTAGGTGGGGTTAGGTGTCTTATTTTATTATGTGTGTTGATGTAGATTGAATGAAAATACATATTGGTATCCCAAAAGTTTCTAAGTTATTAAAATTGTTTTTGCGTTTTTTTTAATCAAGTTAAAAAAAGGAAATCTATTAGTGAGAGTTCAAGCTAAGTATATGAAATTCAATCTCATGGAGTACAAATTAGATGAAAGATTTAGTTCTAATATTGTCTTATGATTGTGATTTTTGTCATTACAAATTATAATTACGTAAATTTTATGTTTTATATGAACAATTTTTAGTGAAGTTGGTGTAACTGCTTTTTGTTTGATTAATGCAAAAACATTATTTACATGTAAAGACAAGTATTAAAATGTATGTATTTAGATGCAAAATCTATCAAATATATGATTGAAGTTTATCCATCACCATTTGTAACTTCAAAATGCACATCAAAGATACTTTGTAATTTCAAAATATGTCATAGTTTGCAATTTCAAAATGCACATCAAAGATACTTTGTAATTTCAAAATACGTCATAGTTTGCATCACAGTTTGTAAATTGCAAATACATATCAAATATTCATGAATTTTAGAGATTTTTCATTTTAGGGCTTCATGAATATCACCAATTCATGAATTTCACTATGCATTCAAAAAAAATAAAGATTGCATTTGAGTGTGTAATAGAACTCGTTACATTAAACCACTTAAATGTGCATTATACAATAAGGGTATACAATCTTCTTTATATAAAAACATGGGCTACATTCTATCAGTTTAATTAATAATAAAGGTTATATTAAACTAATAAATACATTAACTACAAAATAACTCATAACATTAAACTGTTTAAAAATATTAAATAGAACTTTACATATAAAATAACTCATAACAAATAAACCAATTACTCATAAACTAAGGAAATATTTTCATTGACTTTAAATTTCTCCATATTTCATGATAATAAATAACAACAATATTGCTATGCCACAAACTAATAACTTTTTTATCTATAAATTTGATTCAATTTTCACTTGGATATTACAAGATTTATACAACTAACTCAAACCCAATATTACTTCTAATCTTGCATTACGTTCTTCAAGATCATTAATTTGCAACTCCAACTTTTTTCAATTCTTTCCCATTGAAATCTGTTGTTCAATTTGTCTAATCCTCTTCAGTAAGTTAAGTATAACTTTATTTGCTCTCCCACATATTTCTTCATCAAACCAACAAAATTAGTTACAATGTCCAATTTTTTATAAAATTGAAGAACAAAAATAATTAAAAAATTTAAACTTTTCAAAAAATACTAGTATAGTTAAAAAAAAACTAAATTTGTGTGTCCATTTAGTAGAATTAATCCTATATATGAAACAAAAATTAAAATAATGTACTTATCTCATAACTATGACAATCCCAAAATCTTCTTCTTAGATTATCATCAATCCACGAAGTGAACATTTTACTCGAAACACCACATTGATAATGGGGAGTTGTGGCATATTTGTTCTGGTTTTTTGTTGTTTTGTTGGATCACGATAAGGAGGTTTTTCACTATTTTGTATGCTTCATGAGGATAAGGTTTTTAGATAGGTAGCTTTGCGAGGCTGGGTCAATTAGTGAGTGATCAACTGAGGGGTGGAGGTTGACGAGGGCATAGTTTGGCGAGGGAATAGAGGCATAACAATGAGATTAGTTAGTTCGAGTGTGTGTGAGGGTGATGAGTATTTAGAGTTTTACAACTTAAAAGTTAACTCTTATTAAAATTAACCACAGATAGTATATTTGTAATAAGTCAAAAATTCGATGATATAAAAATAACAAATAAAATTTTAGTGGTATATTTGTAACAATCTCGTTATATAAAAAACTATTTAGTCTATTATGTTTATTATTCAATGCAATTTATTTGAATACTTTTGAATAATTTGGTTACTATTTTATTAAATGCTAACCATATAAGTGTTATAATTTGTAAATGTAATTTACATGAATAGTATTTTCTCAAAAAAAAAAAAAAAATATATAAAGTGAATATGTGAAAAATAATATTTTTTATTAGATAATGATACACAAATCAATTACGCATAAATTATCGATAAATAACTATGTAATTATATTTAATCTTAATTTTTTAATTGTACATTTATGTTGGGATTATAATCCTCTAATTCATTTTATTAGAAATGTTATTTTTAAAAAGTATGTCTGATTTTTTTTTGTATATAAATATGTGTGATAATTATGAGTAAGTTATGTTTTTTTCAAAAAAAAAAAATTATATTTGAAAATTAAAATTTTATTAAAATAATATAATATTAACTATTAGTTAATTAATGATGAAGTAATAAAAGCAAACGATAATAGTCCATGAAGTAAAGAAAATAATATTTGTTGTAATCTATATCATTATTATCCCTTAAAACAAATAAAAATTTATAAATTTCATCAATTAGAGCTTAAAAATCTAGACATCGAGGGAGAATATATACATATTTCTTCACATGAATTTTTTACAATTATTTTTATGAGAATAAAATTAACATAATGTTTATAAAATTGACATATGTAAGGTTTTTATAATTTGGTTCTAAAAAAGTTTCGAAAAACCATAAAAATTAACACTCTTAAAATATATAACAACAAAAATAATACCCTCTAATATTAATTAATACACCTTTCAATTCTAGATAATTGTACTGTTTTTGTTGCTATGAGTTTTAAGGTGTTATTTTATGTCATTTTTCAAAAAAATTCTCATAATAATGATGTATCTATTGTTTTTAAATGTATCATTATGTGTTCCAAAGTGAAAAAATGTCATTATAATGTATTTGCTTCTCTTAATATGCTTTGCTTTTAATATTTATTTTGTTTCATTAATATTAAATATAACAATCATACACGTTATTTGTTTCTAGAACATGAATTTTATGTCTACGAAGTCATGAATAATAGTAAAACATAAATATGTGTCAATATGAAAATATTTTTATATATAACACTCTTTGTTGTCTTATTTGTTATTTGTTTTGATTTTGTGAAAATTTGATTAGTAATAATATTTTTAATAATATTGATGTTTATTACCATTTTATAATGAATTTTATCATATATTATTGTTTATAAAGTTTTCTTATACGTAAATTCGTGTATTTTTTTCAATTTTTTAATTAATTATTTATTTTATAAAAATTAATATGCTCACTTTACGATTAAATAAACATAGCTCAATATAATTTATATTTTAATTTTTATATAATTTAAATAAAAAATTATACAAAAAGATTATTAAAATTTTAATATAATAAATACAAGTTCATTTAACTAATAATACTTATTTAGTTATAGAAAATGAAATTTTCATCTCTTACATGACAACAAATATGGAGGAGAGATAAGAAAATATGAAAATTAAGGGATGTTTACTATCCGATCTAGTCCAATTTTGAGTAAAAACAATTAATCAAATCAAATCGGATCATTTGTCTATTAAAAATATTGTAACCAAATAGTTTGGTTAACGGTTTTCAATGATCCAATTTATTAATTTTATTATTATTAATTTTAAATATGTTTTTTAATTAAAAAAAAGTGTTAACTTGTTGGCATTAGAACCAGCTCTTGTAGAGATTTCATTCTCTCTTTGTAACTACAACAAGCCAACAAAAGAATAGGCAAGTTTACATATCGAAAAAAGAACCTAATTCTCTTTTATATGGTTATTCAGAAAACATATAAAAAGACTATTAAGGAAGAATATTTAATCTAAAATCGAATTTTATGACATTTTTTTAGGAATCAAATAAAATTATGATAGAGATGAAAATAGTAACACTCTATATACTTTTTCAACAATACTGTGTGGATCGGTCGCTTGTCCTCTTCTAGCCCTAACCCTAGGTCTTGGTTGTGCTGGTGTAGTAGCTCTGGAAGAGCTATTTATCGAAGGATGAAGCTGGTTCATCAAAGCCCCTAGAGCTTTATAACTTTGAGATTCAATCAAATTTCTTTGAAGAAAAAAAACATAAGTAAATCCATTAATAAAAATCTCACAAATTTTGGATGTAAAAAAAAAAACAAATTAGAAATCCTATCTAAGTATGATGAAAATGTTGAGTTTGAGTCAACGAGACCTAACTTGCTTCATGTAGAGATCCAAGGAATCCATTATATAGGGCTTGAATTGAATTATCACCTTCCTATAAAAAGTGTAACGCATCACCCATTATTTACCATGCAGATAAGGTATAAGGGTTTTGAAGAGATCAATCAACGAACGATTTTATTGCAGTTACGAAAAGAGAATTGTATAGAGAATGAAATAATTTTTTAATATATTATTAATAATAGTTTGGTCTAATCCGATCGTTTTAAAAATTAGTATAACCAAACCGAACCGTTTGAAAAATGATTTCAATTAATACAAACCAGATCGAATAATGTGATTTATAAAACTGTTTGATCCAACCTAATTTAGTATGATTTTTTGATTTAATTCAATTTGATCTAATTTTTAGACACTCCTATGAGATATAACGGCACATTTGCAAACGTATAATAATTTAGTTTTGATTTTTTTTGTTAAAATAATTTAATTTTGGTTAGGTTTACAAAGTTACCGCCCATAATAACTACACCTACACCCATAATTATAATTGAGAATTGAATATCATACTTTTTACATGTTATCTTAACGGATATCGATCAGAAAGCAAAACTCCCTCGGGAAATCTAGATTGTTATAGCATTAATTGAGTAAATTTTGAATAAATTCGACTAACGCAAGCCTATGTTGGTGTTTCTAACCAATACAGTAGTTTCTTTCATTAATTATTTTATTTATTCAGTACAAATATAATATAACCCTGAGAAACAGTCAGGTAGAGCAGGTTTAAGACGAGTAATTCTATTTAACGCGAACGTAGTTGTTACACGGCACAGAGATGGCTCTTGATGCATTCTCACGATGTGAATTAAATAATCAAGATTGACTCGTGTTGCGTCGTGACGTATTCAACAAATTTATTAAATGGATTATGAGTGTTTCGCATTCATGTCACTAATTGGCACCCTCTTTTTTTTTCTTCTTCTTTCCCTCTTTGAGCTTCATCAATTGTACTTATGTAGCATACTAGCATGCCATACGAATGGGAAATCTGATAGCTAGTGTCACGTTATGATCTTTTTCTCACTACTGCACTGCTATCACCTCACAGAAAATGAGAACATGGTAATATTCCTATCCAGATGGTGTTTATATTATTCCACCAACTGCTTCTTTAATATTGAACGCTTGTGCCGAGGTTATAGAGGAAAAAGGAACAAAAAGAGGAGATGAAAAATATGTACAAAGAAAATGGCCAACCAAAATATCATGCACCCTAACCTGCAGCCAAGCAGGTCAGTACAAGCTGCAGCACACCGGAAGTAAACCTCAAGCAGTAAAAGAGTGCTTTTAGAACCAGGAAGTTGTTGCCACGAAGCTCTCCTACCATCTTGCAGCTTTCTTGATTTAATTGTGGTTCTCCAATGAATCTGGGTAAAAGAATTCATCACTGACCATGCAAAACCAGATTTGGGAGATTAGAAAAAGTGGGTCGGGTGCACAGCCAGCTGAAGAAATTGGCTGATCTGATTTCAGACATTTAGGATTTTGATCAGGTTACTCTATCCATCACTGTTTGAATCTTCTGAAGAAGCTTTCATTGCCTCAGCAGTTATAATAGCAGCCACAGCCTTGTGAATGGCAATATCTGCTCGGCAAATCAATCTGTGAGCTTTGTCTCTCTTAAGCTTTGCCACGTTACGTGCATGCTTAGCTGCACCCGATGCATCGAGCAACTTGTACTCATCAATATCAGAACCATCAAACTGCTCAATGACATGCCTCTGAAACCCCTCAGGTTGCAAATGCCTCTGACTTGGCCAATCAGACAAGCCTATATTCCACCGTTGAATGCCATTTCTGTTTCCTGGCATTCTATGACCATAGGAAGCAACTAAATGAGGGTCATTATGAGATAGAACAGTACGATATTTCTTTGACTTACTACTGTGAAGTTTATGAAAAGTCCTCTCGGAGCAATCATTGATGAATGACATGCTACCTCCATCCTTCGATGAAAATATCCTAGGCAACGTCTGGGGAAATGGAGAATCATCTAAAGATTCATAACTATAGGCTGGATACACAACTTTTTCATCTCCGAAAGCAAAACCAATCAATCTTCTCCCTGAATAAGCATGGAGTATAGTTTTAAAATGAAACATGGAGTCAACTAAGACATTTCAATTATATGAACACAATGAACAAAAAGTATTACCCAAATCATGGAAACCATCCTGATCCACAGAGGTGGAATTGCTTTGACCAGCTCCAGCAACTGAAACCTTTCTGTGTGACCTATATTTTGACCCTTTGTTGGGAACTTCCAGGCCCCGTGGTTTTAAACAAAAAGCATACATTGCTGGCTTTTCAATTACAGAATTTTTCTTCAGACACCCATTGGAAAGGGTGGTATTGTTTTTGTTTGAAGCTAGTTCCCAGTCTTTCATTTGTTGCTGATACCTTTGCCAAAGTGGTGGCTGCGTTAAACACAGAAAATTTGGAACTAAATTATGTATTAACAATCTAACACTTTCCATTATAAATAAAGACACTGCTTGCACCAGGTAAAAGGAAATCCTAGTTTTCAACAGAAAACTGGTCCTGTAGATCATTCATTAAATCTGTTCTTCAGTTAACAAGGAGAGTTTCAACAAGATGAAACTATTTCATATATACAAAGAATTGAAAACTTTGCCACTAGAACTAGAAGAGAAGCAACTAGATGACTTGAAATAATTCTCCTTTTCCTTGAAGAAGATTGTCCTCATAGATACAAATTCAATGAGTTCGTACAAACTAATTGGAAAAGAAAATGAAGAGGGAGGAAACAATAATTAAAAACATAGAAAGTGTTCGGGAAAATATGAAAATTCAAGTAAATCAAGTGTTAAGAAAAATAAAAGTCACAAGTATATCCTTAAAAACTAGAAAATTTTACATGTGCAGTATGATCAACTTAACAGTGTTGCATGTTCACTAAATTGACAGCATTTCCAACAATGAAATGACTATTACAAGCTGATATCATCTTCAAAACACACCCAAAACTGACAGTATCACATCGATAAACAAATAATCAAAAAAATACCTGGAGATGTCGAATTAATGGCATCCCGATCTTCCGCCTTTTCTGGTGCCAATGCTCACAAATGGCTTTAATGACATCCATTGGCCCATTTTCAGACAATAGCTCTTCTATTTCATCTGATGAGAAGTGATCACGTTGTTGAGCATATGCAGCCTTCTCAAGCATGTCCATGGTCTTCTCAAACATCTCTTCTGATATCTCATCTGAGCTGCCATTCTTCGATTCTGAAGAACTCTGGAAGTTCAAAATCCACCACTCATCATCACTATCCATGTCATATAAGACTCGTGATGGATTCAAAGCCATCTCAACATCTGCTTCTACTTGCCGATAGTATTTAGAAGAGCTGTGAACAAACGGTGCCACTGCCTCCATTCCATTTTCACCACTTTCCTCAATGATGTGGACACCGGGAATAGGAATATTTTTAACTGACGCAGCACGGACATTTCGGTCATAACATTCTTCATGCATCTCTTTGAAAAGAGCCCATTGGCTCCTATCTGGAAACTCCAAGGTCCAATCCTTCCCTCCTTTCCACATCATAGCATGTGTGTAGCGGTTGGTTGATCCAGGCTGTAAAAATTGATGTGCCTTGTGCGAAAACTTCATTGATCCTGAAAGTCTTATAGCAAGCTTCCACACATTAGGATCAAAAAGCTCCAAAACAATATGTGCTCCACATTCCCTCCAACCTATATCACCAGCTGTAATTAACACATTTGCACAACAAGACAACTCCAAATTCCTCTGAGAACCTCTCAAAGCATCTAGTGACCTCTTCTCACTAGCCCTTCTGATTCTTTTATGAGGAGGGACTTTCTGTACATTTTTTTGCTCCGAGTTGAATTCAAAGGCTTCAAAGGGCAACGAATATGATACCTGAGTTCTTGGCTTCTTAGGTCCATTGCCGAAACTATTGTAGAAAAGATCAGTTTTCGCATCAGACCAACCATGTGATGAGTAACTAAATGATGATGAATTGTTTCTATTCCGATGCCAAGTATTTCTGGTAGTATTTGGATTAGGGCTGGGGAAGAGACCACCGATTGTATTCCAAGAAATATCTGTAGGGTGAGTAGCACTATGTAGCTCCCTATCCAAAGACTTGTCATATTGGTCAAATGGTGGAATTTCAACACTAAGGCCATGCACAATTGATTTTGAGGCATTGTCAGAATTATCTCCATCAGCTAAAAGCCTAGTTGATAAAGAACACAGGTCTGACTCCATATGGTGGCTTTGCCAAGCCTGCAACTGACCAGATGCATCAGTTTCAGTTCTTTCAGGGACCTGGAAATTAGCAGAAAATCCAGCAACATTGACATCACCATTTTGGTAATACCTGGAGGATTTTGCCCAAATCCCATCAGCAGTTCCTGACTCCAGCCTACCACAGGGTAAACATGCATTAGAAGCCATTTTGCTTGACAAAGACTTCAGCTTATTGTCAGGAGGAACTACTGACTTTTTATTAGAACAGGCCAACCTACTAGAGCAGACATCCAGCATCATACTGTCAGTCTTTTCTTGATGCTCCACTGAATCATGGTCCCGAAAACTTATATGAGTCAGGGAATGCTCCATAAGAAGCTTGAGATGCAAACTAATAAAGAAAGTGGGTGCAGCAGCAAAAGAAAGCGCAAGTGGAGGAAGTTTCCTGTACATTGTATCAGCACTAGAGTAAGGGTGTATGTTCAAAATAGCGGGATCCCTGGAAATAGCCATGAAGTTAACACCTTGACTAGACCTCTTCTGCATGCCCTGGTTGTTGTGGCAAAATTTATGAGTCAATGTCACTCATTAACGACCCAATCAAGGAACTACCAATATATTAGGGCCTGACTAGGGCGTATGACACAGAACTTAGCAGTATATTTGATTATCTAGCAAGCACATAAAGGCATACGGCAAATAAATTTATTCAAAACAAAAGCATCCTAGTTGATTTAAAATAGCTTTAAACAAATTAAATACCTTAATAGCATAAGGCTTTGGAGAAATTGAAGTGCTGAGTGAAAGATTTGTTCCATTTTGAAGTTTCTGAATATTATCATAAGTGCATTCAATCAAGGGCAGTTTCTTGGTAAGCAAGCAATGCCTCTTTAGTTTGCCATCCAGGTACATCCATTTTGAATCCTTCACTTCAGAAAAGTTGTAAAATGCAAAAACAATCTTTCTTTTGTAATGTTTAAAGCATGTTAATTTGAACCTGATTGATGTCAGTGGCAACCCAAAATCAACATGCTTGCCTTGATCATTAAGTGGTTGAAACACTGTCAATACCAGAAAAATAAAGGACAATGCCTCCATCAAGCTACTTTCAAACAATAGAAATCTCAGTCCAACTAAATTATCGACAAAAAGCATCTCCAAATGAACCTTTGGCCATGTGATCAAAATAGAACCATATTGAAGCAGCATTGCAGCATGAGACAACCAAACATGCTTTGTTTCAAAGAAGGCAACCAAAATTGAATGCAATGGGATGCTTAAGTGAAACTTAAATTCCCTTGACTCTGTCAATGGAAGAGTTAACCTTAGTAAACCCAATTCATCAGCAGACCACATAGACCCACATGGGACCGAATCTCCCAAAAGAACATCCTGCTCTTTCAAATCACAAATTTTGTCAAATACAGGAGCAAAAGAAGTTAGAGAACCAAACATGCTCCGTGAGGCTTGATTATCTTCTGGTATGTGAGACAATCCCAAGGCTTTTTGACGAAAACGCCTCCTAAAATAAACAATAGGCATTTCTCTATCTTTGGGAAAAGTGGAATTTTCCAAGGAAGATTTTTCTTGCATTCTATTATCAACACGTCTCTTATGCAAATTAGAGCTTCTAGATACTTCACTTATATCCCTCTTAAAAGGATCATGCATTAAGCGGGCATGCAATTCGACAGTCGCTTCAGACGCCATTGGTGAGACATGCCTCAGAGATTGGCCAGATGTTTTCTGTTTCTTCATAGCACGAGAAGGAGATTTGACCCGATTCGTAGATCGTGCCAACCAGGATATGATAGGTTCCGAGTCTATATAGCTGCCAATACAGCTATCTTCCTCTGCAGCCAAGTTGTGATTTTCCTTCTCTCTTCTACGCTTCAAGCTTCCATTCCTCCCATCAGAACTACCCTGTTGGACCTTCGATTTTCTTCTTTCAGTGCCATGTAAGTTTACTGTTCTATTTTCCATCAATAATCTCTCAATTAAACTCCCTAATAAAAAACGCCCAATATTCAGGTTCCATGCTACATGCCCCAACTCATTATTCAGATCTGTAACACCAAACTCACATAGAAATCACAAAAATGGAGGGAAAGAGATCAAGTGTCTCAGACAAAAAGCATAAAAGCATGCGATCATAACCTTTCCCCTACTCAATTCAGATCTTCTCTCATAAAATGGGAAAATACTAACGAATACTTCTTAATAAATAATTTGATTAGACACGTACCTCTACCAAAATACCTCGCAGCATCTATTCCTCGTACGAATCATACTAATCATACAAACGAAGAATGAAATCTACACCTGCTGATGAGAAACCCTAATTTGATAATTCCGGTTTCGAATTTGTTTTTCGTCAATTTAGAGAAGAAGAAGAAATCCCCTATTTTTTTTTACCGTGCTTTAGAGACGGACTATAGCTAGGGTTTCGTTAGCTCAGACACTAAGAATCAAACTCACACGTGAGTGAGAAGAAAAGTGTTACCCATGTTTTTTCAATTAGATCCATTGTTTAATACCCTAGTATATAAACTCTGTTTTTAAGTCCTAGTGTGAAATACATATGCGTCTAGAATAAATTTTAATATACATCTAATTTATTTATTTTTACTAAATACATATTTTTTTTTATAATTTAAAATATTAAATAATATTAATAACTTAAATAATAGTCTCCTTATCCTGAAAAAAATGATAAGGATATTTTTTTATACACTCACCTATGCATTTATTTGAATCAATTTTTTCTTTTATAATCAAATTTATATTTAAAAAATCCATTATATTACATGCATAAGAACGGGTTTCCATTCCATACATAATCATAAAGCCCATGTTTTCCTCAAAAGTTGCATTAAATCACATCAACTAAGTTGAATAGGCATCTTGTATTCACAAGGTTGCCATTGCTTTTAGTCACTTTGTTTTTGTCCAAAATTCACTATATTTTCATGCAGAACGCTTCCCTTCATTACATAATCATAAAGCTATGTTTTACTCAAAAGTTGCATTATATTATGAGACATGCATGCGCTAATTAATGAAAAAGAGTTTGAAGCTCTATCTGAAGATTCTTACAAAGGTATTAGCTTAATCAGTCTTAAAAATTTATATGGTCTAGGCATCCACTATATTTAGCATTGGTATTTTATTTCCAATTTTTTTTTATTTAAACTAAAAAATATTTTTATTGTCTAAACCCAACCCTTCTTAACAAAAGAAAATAAATAAATATAATGCTCTTTGTATGCTTCTTAAATTTAGATGGCACATTGCCATTACTTCTGTTTTATTATGCTTAACATTAATTTTTGTGAGACCATGATATCACATGAAAAAAAAAAACATTTTGATACATAAATTTAAGTTTTTTTTAGATATCTATCAATTTTTTTTAAAAATTTTCTGATAATATATTCATAAAAAGTAATAATAATAATAATACTGTCAAGAAAAACTTACAAGCTGAAATGGCCACGAGGACCAAGACCAAATAAACATATTGCACAGTATAATAAATATTTTTCGTAGTCACATGGTTTTTGTTTTTATTATTAAAGAATAAGGATAACGGAAGAAAGTGGTACTTTTTTTAACAACTATTTATATTTGTTTTTTTTTAATTAAAAATTATTTATATATACAAAATAATATATATAATATATTATTATTTTTTAATTTTTTATATAATTTTTTTGATGAAATATAATAATATTTTTAAAATTTTAAAAAATATATCTACAATCCAATTAAATAGTTAAAAGTTTTATAATTTAAATCATAATTAAAATATATAAATGATATAATTATTCAAAAAAACTACTTCTAAAAAAATTACAAATCTTATATTTTTTCTCAAGAAAATAGCAAAAACCTAAGTGAAACATACAATTTCTATAAAATTCAAGGAAATTATTGTAATATAAAAAAAAATCTTAAAATAACATATATTTTAAATATATATTTTCATGTTATAAACAAATATTTATTAAAAGTAATTATATGTAAATAGTTATTTTAAATAAAATTGGAGGAAAAAAAAAACAATTCACACTCGTATAAAGTCTACATTAAGCTTTATCTTCTCTAATAATAGCCCTACCTTTGCCTCCTCTCCTCTACTCTCCTCCTCCTGTAACCTTAACGAATTCTGATATCTCCGCTCTTTCTAATTCATTCGAGCTTGATTCTTTGTCCTTTGAGCTTTTTCATCAAAACATTTTTGGAAGAAATAATATTTGTCTCAATTACGAGATCTCATAAATCCCAATTCCTCTTGATAATCTTCTTATCTATGAAAAAGTTGCAATTCTTATCAACATTTCCCTCAAAAATTATCAATAACAAATAAAATATATTGTCATATTAATTTCTGATTTTTGCTCTTTTTTGTATATTTCGTTGTTTGATTTTTATTTTTCAGATAGGATATTACATCTTTATCAGATTTTGGGTTTTCTTTTTCGAAACCCTAATTGATTACTTAGGAGAATTTTTTTGTTTTTTCCTTTTGAATTCCACCCCTGGAATCTAGGAGTTTTGGCTGTAGCCCAGAGTGTTATTTTTCTTCAGTCTGATTTCTGATCTCAAAATTGGGCAGAAATGGTAGGTGGTGGAAGCAGAAGAGAGGAAGGGTCGATGGTGATCAACAGCACTAATGTGTTCGCTGCGCTTGAGACTTTGAGGAAGAAGAAGAAGTCTGATAAGGAGCGCAAGAGCAAAGGGTCTTCTAAGGCCCAATCGGCTCAACCCAAACAACCTGATCCTCAAGTGTTTTGGGCTCCCACTCCGTTGAATGCGAAATCTTGGGCAGATGTTGATGACGAAGATGATGATGACTTTTATGCCACCGCTCCACTGCCTCAATCTGTTTGGGGAGTACCCGAGCCACAGCAGAGTAAAGGGAAGCCTAGCAATGCAGAGGTTCGGATTTTATTTTTAACTGTATATTGTAATTCTTCACCTGTTTGATTATTTATTGCTATCAAAGTGGATATGTTGGCTTTTGGTATTGTAAGATGGTAAGTTCATTGAACCAATCTAAACTTTTGAATTGGTATTTCTTGGCCACTCTCCGATACATGAATAGGATGATGCAAGTATATTCATGTATGTAAACAGAGTGACTGGAGATTTTGAGAGGTTAAATTTGTTTGAATTTGCTTTATCTTTGCATGGAAAGTAAAAAATTGAAGTTGATGTTGATGCCAGTGAAGACATATGTGTTTTGTTTCTTGTTTATTTCTTGCTTTTGCATCAGTTTTGTGAATATTATGGCTCTTGTGGTGGAACTTGGAATTAGCACGCTTTTCAAATATATTCAAGCACTGTATGCATTTTTATGGAACTAGCAATTACTATTCCTGCTATGAGATGTGTTAATTATATGGGAGTGTTTTAACTTTGACTACAGGAAAGCGAGAGTGAAGAAGATATTCTTGATGAGGGTGACGATGATGTTGAGGAAGAGCATGATCACGAACAAGAGATTCCGGTGCACTCTGAGCCAGTAGTGGAAAAACCTCCTCATCTTCCTGTGGCACATAAGGAGGCTGAGAGGCAGCTTTCAAAGAAGGAGAGGAAAAAGAAGGAACTTGAAGAACTCGAGGCCCTTTTAGCTGATTTTGGAGTTTCCAAGACAGAAAGCAACAGTCAAGATGAGTCTAGTGGTAATTCTGAAGCACTATCTGATACAACATTACCGTAATGTTATTGAATTGAGTGTCTAATTTAGTGTTTCATCCATGATGCTTCATGTTCCTATCTACTTGTTTTTCCACTCTTTGCACAACCTATGACACATTGCTTTATTTTTCATGAAGTATGCATGTCCAACAGATACGACACATACATGGGTGAGAGTAGAGGTGCAATCATGTTGTGTTCGCGTGCTGAGTGTGTGTGTTGTGATCGTGTTAATGAGTAGGTTAGCATGATAAAAAGTTTAGACAACTTTTTCTCATTTAAAATTACTTGTAATAGTAAAAAAATAACATGAGTATAAAAAATTTAGTAATAAATTATAACCCAATCGTTTTTTGTTGTGTATAGTCATGTTGTGTCAGGATTACCGACCATAGGTCAGGGTATGTGACACTCTAAATTGGAGGAAAATCACAACAACAAAAGAGCATGTCCGATACCACCATACAACACTTTGTGTCCTAAAGGAGTACATGTATCATAGATTTTAGCTTGAATAAGAATTCAAGTCTAAGATATGTGATGCAGCTGAGTTTTTCTTTTTGGGAATAAACTCTTTGTTTCAACTTTCAAGATGCTAATAAGATTGAATCATTGAAGAGATTCAGACTTATCTACCACCCGCTGTGAATACTTTTTCAAACCTTCGCTTTTATTTCTTTCTTTTCGTTTTACGTGTTTTATTTACTTAACATGTTGGATGCTCAAACCTTCGTTTGTTTCCTTTTGTTGCATCATTATGCTCTGTGGACTGTGAATATTTTGCCATGGATGATTAGGCAGCTTCTGATAACATTACTGGTAATTGACTTCTTAAGTTGATTCAAAGTTGGGTTTTGTTAATTGCATTATCGCTCTGCTTAAATACCTATGCAGGCAGTATGCAACAAAAGCTTGGGGAGGCTAATGGTGATGGAGAGAAGGTAACTCAGGTTACAGAGTCCAAAAGTGCTAAGAAGAAGAAGAAGAAAGATAAAGCTTCCAAAGAGGTCAAGGAAATGCAGGATCAGCCAAACAATCCAGAGGTTGCTGATGATGGCTGTAAAGAGGCTGCTAAAACTGAAGAGAAAGAGGAGGATGATTCTGGAGTTGACGTTAAGGAGCGGCTAAAGAAGGTTGCAGCTGTAAAGAAAAAGAAATCGAGTAAAGAGATGGATGCTGCTGCGAAGGCTGCTGCTCAAGAGGCTGCAGCAAGGAGGGCAAAGTTTGCTGCAGCAAAAAAGAAAGAGAAGAACCATTACAATCAACAACCTGTGCGTTGAAGACTCACTTTGTTCCCCATTCATACGGACATGTACTTCTTGCTGTTCATATCACCAAATATCACCAAATCTGTCCGAAATAAACAAGTGGGTTCTTTTTGGTTCGAGTGTTGTGGAAGCTGACATTTAACTGTATTATGGACTACAGGAATTTTCACGTTGGACTTTTTGGGATATTTTTGCTCAGTTGTCATTGAACATTTTAATTTGGCTGTTTTTCAATAGAAAATCTTCCCCAGAAAGAAGTTTGCTTGAGAAAAATCTGTGTTGTCTTTCTACTTCCGTGTTTCTGTGTGCTAAAATAACTAAAGAGGAAGTGTCCATTTTTAGTGTTATGATGCTTGGACCGTGGAGCAGTGAGCTGTTTCTGCCGTACTTACAGAATGCCAGTTCCCCGTTGTGGTATAGACTCTCTACTTGCAGTTCAGCTAACAACGTTCGTTTTTTTGTTTCCTTTTTCTTGTTGAATCCTTTGATAATTTTTTATTACCTTGATATTCTAATATGCCATTTAGGGATGTAAACTTGGGGTGAAGTGGGTAGCCTACACTCGAAATTTTGGATTTTGTCTGAGCTTGGATTGAACGTTGTATGTTTTTTTTTTTTTAACTTTGAATTGATTTTAAGTTAGTATGCAAATTTAAATGATACATGAAATCATAAAATAAGCTCTGAAACAAAGAGGGGGGAAGCATCTTGAAATAAAAAATGGGGAATAGAATAACTTAATATGGTTAATGGGTAGAAATATAAAATCACGCTGTTAAAAACGCAACAGTGTCGACGAGGTCATTGTTGATGAAGTACCAGATAATAGTCTCATATCGTATATCATACCCTAGTTGTGTCCTTCTTTCACAATCAGAATCCACTTATATCATTATTCCTTTCTTTTTAAGTTTTTAGGTTTAATTTCCTTGTTGATTCGATAAATGACATGAAGAAGTGTACCAGTGAATGTGAAATCACTTCAAGTCAAGGTTTTGTGATCATTGTTGATAAATGGTGTTTATCTTTTTGTGTTGCTGTTGAAATTTAATAGCATCAATCAAAATCTTAGTCATATAACTAATTGTGGATGATATATTGATAGTTTAATGTATATAAATATACATGCAATAATTATATTTAATATATTATATCTTTATATTTTTGATTAAATATGACAAAATATTAAATATAACATGTTATATAAATATATATATCTATAATGTTTTACATAAATATGTATTGTTTGGTGAGAATTTACGTGTTTTATTTTAGTGAGAATTAAGAAATAATATATTTGAATAATATTCTCTTATTTTCCTCATTTAAGGAGTATATATATATATAATAGGGTGTGCATTTAAGCGACCTAGATAACATAAACTAATTTATAGAAATCAGATCGTTATAAGTATTTACAAACAAGAGGGTGTATATCGTTCATAGAGAACGACCTTGATCACCTTAGGATATCATAGCTTCATCAGGTCATGTCATCCATTACCTCGTTGTTTGATGACAAGGTATTTTTCTGTGCCTTATCAAGTTGTTGGGCACATGTTTTTTGACCCATTCTTCTTATGTTCTCGCTTTATTCTAGCGCGATATCTGCACTTATTAGTTCGTATATCTGTTACATATTTAATACTAAACATGTATTTTTGTATGTCGCCACTATTTCATTCATTGTAGTTAGGACGACTTACCAAATGTAATATGTTACATCTACATGTATTTTTCTTTGTTCCTTGTTACATTCATCGTAGTTTCATGTTATCCATCAAATATGACTTGTTATATCCATTTGTATCTTTGTATGTATTTATTATATTCATTGTAGTTCTGATGACCCATTCTATATAATTTGTTACATTCTCATGTGTTTTTGTATATAATACGTTATATTTAACATAATTTCGATGACCAATTGAATATAATCTATTATATTTACCTATATCTTTATATGTAACATGTTGCATATATCAAAGTTTTAATTAGATTATTAACGTTGATTGTTGAAGAAATTGTGAGTGTGATCTTAATTTCATTTTATTAAAATTATAAAATAAAGATAATTTAATATTTTTATTATGTGATTTAACATAAAAGTGTGAGTTTTTAGATAAGTTATTAACAGTTAAAAAATATTAATCAATTTATCAAAAATAAAATTATTTAAACTAAAAAATCAATAATCATCGTTAGCTTAAACTGAACCCAAAAATCCCAAGCTTAATTTACCCTAATTTATCCAAATTTACATCCTACTTGACAAGCATGATCTTGAGCGTTAGGATATTATTTTTTTATTAATACCGAACAGTAATATGGTGATCATCATGCCTCATATAACTAAAGATGTCTTAAGCAATTCACATAAAAAGCCCACTTTTCATAATACCTCTACTTATGTAGTTTGTTTATGACATAATTTTACTTATATTCAACTAAATGAGATCAAATTTGTTTATATTCAATTAAATGTGTCGATTTCATCTCTATGAATTCACTTAATATGAATTTTATAAATTAGTCGATAAATAATTAATATTTTGCTCGAATTAATTATATTTTTTTAAAAAATAAACAATTTAATCCTATTATCATTAGTTCAGATCATACTGGTTTTATTTTTTTAAAATAATAAACAAATAAATTCAAATTATGATTTTCTATTTAAATAGAATATAATAATATATGTGAAAGATATGCAAATCTTCTATACGAGTATTTAATGGATTTTAGTTATTTTATAACTAAATATAGTTATATTTAAGAGAAAAATGCTACAAAAGTCTATTAGATTAGATTATTTTTATTGTTTAGTCTTTTAGATTAAAAAGAATGCCATTTAATCTATTAATTTTATAAAAAATATCAATTAAGGGTAAATTATATTATTTTAATAATTTTTTATCAAAATATTATTATTATTTTTTCAAGTGATTAACACATAATTAAAATATGACTATTTAACAATGGTAAAATTACACTTAATATGAAAAATTCATAAAACATATGTTTATTTTAACTATTTTTATTATTTCTTAATTTTTATAATAAATTAAAAAATATATTTAAATAAATTTTAATTTTAATTTTATTATTATCATTATTTTTTAAATTATTTCATATAATATTTTACTTTTATTCTCGTTAACGATTCATATTTTAATAGCATTTTAAATATTTGATAAAAAATAATAATATTTTAAATAAAAATTATTAAAATAATATATTTTGTTCTTAATTTATTATTTTTTTATTATGTCATTTCTAATCTAAATGATTAATAACATAAATGATATAATCTAAGTGATTTTTGTGATACTTTATTCTATCTTTAACAAATGAAAATATTGGTGCAAAACATAATTTTAATTTCTTAGGATGGAAAAAAATTTGATACTTTTAGAATAAAAAATATTAATGTTAAAATAATTAAATATTTTTGAGGTTTTAAAAGTCAAAATCTTATTATAATATTAATAAAATGTGTTTTGGTCATAAAATTACACAAAAAATATTAAAAATTTAAAATTAATCGTATATTATAAGAGAAAAGATTTAAGATCATAATTATTATAAAATATATTTTAATCCTATAACTATTAATTTTTTTTAATCAAAACAAATAAGCCAATAATTAATCAGTATGTCACCTCGAATAATTATTATTAGTTTTTTATTATATTTTATAGGTAATATGACGCAAGCACAATGACCCACCCACATGTGAAAATGGAGCCCCATAACCCAATAAAAACGCCATGTGTCATGTCATGCAAGAAGGGCAGAGAGAGAGAAAAAGAAGTTCGCTCATTTTGATTCATCTACAAAAATTATTCTTCCCATTTTCCAGCTTATCGCTTTCTTACGCTCCTCGCGATCTGAACTTAGTTTTGCGGTTTATAGGATTTTTTTCTTCTGCTGCTTTTCGTAATCTTAGATCGCTTTCCTCCGGTGAGTTTTCAACTGCTATGAAAATTCATGATTTTATATTTTTTATTCAGATTTATGCTTCGTTCCTCTTCCTCAAATTTTGAATCTGATTTTCTGTTTTTATATTTAATTATATATGTATGCACATATATATATTCTTTTCGTAATTTTGATTCTTGATCATATAAATATAGTATCGGAATATCGGATTCTTGGTCAAGAACTAACAATTTTGGTATTTTTTGTTCTAGGTTAGAAAAAACATAATGAAATATGAACTGTGGGGCCTCTGTTTGGGATCCTCTAGAAGCGATACTTTGATCTTGGGTTTTTCTTCATATGATGGTTTCTTTTTTATGAGAAAATTGGGTATATTTTAGATACTTCGTGCATCTTCCATCCATCTGTTGTCTACTACTATGATCCACAATTCGTGTTTTATAAATTTTGGGGTTCTGGGTTTAGTTTGCAAATGAGACTATATATCTTGCAAGATTTTCCACTTGCAAATGTAGTATTTTTCTCGATTAATTATCATTTTATGCTATGAACTTTTTTTTTAATTATCTGAGTCTCATATATGCTCAATGTTTGTTTTAGTGTCTCGAGGCCTTACCCCTGCTAACTATTTCTTTGATTACAGGATTGATGACGATGACTTTAAGATATCTTCGATTCAGTGACATATTATTTTCTTTATGTGCTCAGCAAGTGTTGATTCCTTGTTTTTTGAAAATAATTTTTCACAAAATTTCGGACTTCTTTCTCTTGTTGCATTTACTTCACCACTTTTAAGTCTGCTAATAACAGATTTTTTAATCTCAAAAAGGAAAAAAAAAACTCAATTGATAATTTTGACATATAGGTGTTATATTCACAAACAGAAGCTATGAAGCAAGGAATGTCTTCTTTGAATCCATATGCTGCAGCTTACATTCCACTTTCCAAAAGAGGGGCAAATGATAGAACTTACGCAAGAACAATTGAGTCTAATGAGGCTATCTGGTCTGAGAGCCCTCAACATGGTCCCCAAGACCAACTGCTCTCTAAAGCTTATTTAGAATGTAATGCCCATGGTGTAGCAAAACAAGTGAGTCAAGGGGTGTATGCTGCCAAGAGTGACAGTTACTATAGCTCTTCATCACGAACTGTTAATGAAGTGGCAGAAAAACAGATGTCAGATGAAGAATTTGACATTGATTTGGAATATCTTCGCATGGCATTTACCGGTATATCCAATCAATCCCTCATTGATGTCTATCTTGCGAATAGGGGTGATTTGGAAGCCTCTATTGATATGCTGAATCAGCTTGAGGTAATTTTCACGCTTGTCTACATTTAAAGTTGTTAAACATTCTTAATCCAATATGGAAGTGAGCATGCATACATTATGTATATTCTTATATAAATTTGAGCCATTCAGAAAATATACTAGTTGCCATAGCCAAATTTACCATCCAGAGCATATGATGGGAACTAAGTTTCCATTTAGAAATAAGAAGCTTATAGTCTTGAATGCTGTAACTTAATGATTGATAAATTGAACAAAAATAGAGATTAAGTAGAAGTGTTTCTCTCTCATTTTGGCGATAATTTTCTAGCATAAATTATTTGAGACCTTAAAGTTCTATGTCGATTGAAGTCTCATCTAAAATACACTTGCAACATCTTAGGTCATCATTTTTTTTGGGGGTTCAAGTAAGAGAGGAACTTTCATTGAAAAAACCAGAAACAATACAAGCTTAATAACCAAACCACCTAAAACAGACTCCAAATGATAGTAAGACATAGGAAATAGAAAAGCAACAATATAAACCAAAGACTAAACATTAAAGGGAACTCCATCTTCAACAAGCTAAAAGGTTGCCCAAGGAGATCAGTCTAAAATTTCTAACAGAAAAGCTAGTAGACAATGCACATGAATAGATTCACACCTCACTAGTGTTATCCAGTATGGAATGGGAGAAAACGAACCAATTCAATAGCATATAGCCAGATATAACCAAAACCCACAAACATAGCCCAATACTCAAAATAAATGAGAAAAAAACTAGCCAAAATCAAACCAGCTACAAGATCCCAACGCAACAAAACCAAACAGAATTAACTGTCTAAACACGAGGAAAATGCTCAGAAGATATCAAGCTCTCAACCTATTAAAGTTATATATGTATAGTTTTATTCTAGGAATATGTTATATTGTTATTCTGTGTATATTTAGAATTTATGGTTGAAGGGTACAGAAGTACACTAACTATGACAAACATATACAAAAGTCCATTAACTTTTAAGTGGGGTATTATAAGTCCACCAACTATTGAAAAATATACCAAAAGTCAAAAATTCACAAAATTTCAGAAATAGAGCACGTGAATACATATGTGCATATTTTTTTGAGTTGCTATATGTTCCCTAAATTAATTGTAACTCATAAAATATGAATTTGGATAAGTTTGAACACATAGCAACTCAAAAAAATACGTATATGTTTATTCACATGTTTCATTTTTGATATTTTTTTCATTTTTGGACTTGTTTGCTTTTTCATAGTTAGTAAACTTGTAGTGTCCCATTGAAGAGTTAATGAACTTTTGTATACTTTTGGCATAATTAGTGTATTTCTGTTATCCTTCATCCTATAATTTATTGGCCTTTCTTGAATAAACCTTGTATATGTGTATAAATATCAAGTTAGGCTTGAATAAAATAAGCTCTTTCATAATTAATTTGGTATCAGAGCGTAGGGTCTTGGGTTTAAACCTTATCAACTTGTTTTTTTCTTTCACTTCTACCTCAGTCAAAGTCTATCTCTACTTGATGGACCATTGAAAAATATGTTCAATCGATGGGATTTTTTATGGGTCTTCAAAACTATCTACTCAACCTACAAATGTAAGTCCATCCTACTTGTTTACATAGCTCACAAATGAGAGTTCATTTATTCAAAGAGAGTTAAAAATGCCATTAAGTGAGTGGGATCTTAAGACCTAAATAACATATATGAGGATAGATAGTCTACTTTCTAACAGCTGGAGCTTTTAAAAAAATTGGTTGCTAATTTTCCTTAACACATCCAATCAACAGCACCCTCCATACTTCCAACAAGACCAGCAGAGAAACCTTGGCCATTCAGTAGATTGTTGAAGCTAGTGATATCCTCAATCCTCTTCCTAGGTCATTTAACCATTTAAACACTCTAAGGAACCTGCCCTTTCCCACTAGCTCTAGCATTCTCCTTGTTCTTTGAATAAAGTTGACTCTTTGCCTTTTTCTTCACAGCTTTCTCATCACCACTCACAGAAAATTGAAAATCACAATCCTAAATAGCCTCTTTAGAAGAGAGGTTGGAACCAGCAGGGACGTCCCTAAAAATAACCACTGGAGCACCCCACTTAACATGATCAGGAATAATTCTGTTCATACAAGTTCTCATCCATTCCCCAAATGTAGCATACTTGCCACCAAACTCAAAACACATATCCTTAGCATTGGCACAGAACCTGACCTCATGAGTAAGCTTCCCACAGAAGAAGCAAAAGTGAGGTAATCTTTGAAATTTGAATTCAACCCACACGTTTGTTTTTCTAAAAAGAATTCAAATTGGGTTGACTCTAACCCAAGCTCCTGGACATAGAGAACAATTCAAATCGAGTTGAACTCTAACCCCAACTTTCTCAGCAATTTGAGTCAATATAGCTACACTCCTTCAATCCATAGGTTGGTCATAGATTTGCAGCCATACTGGGGTTGACATTTAATTAAATAATATATTTAAGTGCACAACATGGTCATAACCCCTTTTATTAATATATCAATTTTTTAACCCATTTCAATTGCTAAACATTTTTTTTATATAACTTGAAATAGTTAAACATGTGTTTATTTTCTATATCATTTTGAATATATATATATATTGCATTATATTCTCAATTTTTATTTTATAATATGAATATTTTTTTAATCTTTATATTTATGAATACACATTTATATCAAAAAATTAATTTTAATATATGTGTTCGACATAGTTCAAAATTCATAAATGTATCAAAGTAATGAACATATGTAGCTTTAAAAAACGCAAGTTAAAAATAGAATTATTTAAATAAGTGTATTATATCCTACTTACATTAATATTTGTTGCTAAGTCTATTGAAAAGACTTTTGATTCATTTATTGCGTCATGAAAAGAAATTGCATCAATTGAGTTGTCAATTATTAAAAACAATCTATGTAAAAAATAATTAATATATTTTTTAAGATCAAACAATAATTAATGTTAACAGAACGAGAAGGAACTCAAGTAGTCAAAAGCCCCTCCACTTCGGTATATTTATTTTACTAGTAGTTATAAATTAAACATATACACCTAAAGTTATCCATATAAGTGCTATAAAACCGTCAAACCTAATTATCGACACAAAAAAATGCATGTATACGGTATAAGGTTGGATTCCAGTTGGTGAAATAACGTGCTAA
Organism: Hippophae gyantsensis; assembly: GCA_030763125.1. Lineage (NCBI taxonomy): Eukaryota > Viridiplantae > Streptophyta > Magnoliopsida > Rosales > Elaeagnaceae > Hippophae > Hippophae gyantsensis. Next base: position 43,022,704 of record CM061036.1, read on the forward strand.
GAGTGGAGGTGTATATAATAAATGGAATATAGATAGCAAATGGGGAATAAAAGGCAATAATAGCCATACTTGGTACTTGCTTCAAGTTTCAAAGATTATATATTTTCACTGGGATTTGAGATTAGAAACAGGAATGAGAAGTAAACATCATACCTGGGTTACTATTCAAATATTGATCCAGAATGTTAATTCGTAATTGCTTATCTTAGTCTGATTTAATAAGCTTAATGTTCTCCCTTTTGCAGGGTTACACCGAGTCTTCTGACATTCTTCCAGATACTCTGGATATTGGGGATGTATCTGAATCACCATTCAAACTGAAGCAAGTAGCAAGTATGGCTGAGGCTTCATCTAAAGGGCAGACAAGCCAGTCATCTCTTAATTGACAAAAGAAAGTCATTTTAGTTTTTAGCCTGTTTGGCTTGTGGGCAAGATAGATAGCATCTTCCCTTGGCTGTGAATAGTTTGGTTATGATTGTATAGTGAGATGCTTGTTCTCGATCTTTTCTCATTTGGTTGGCCAAAAGCCTTAGACACAGCTCTCTTGCAGTTTGGTCGCACTCGTCTGAATTTCAAGTCGTGCTTCCCCTTTGGGTTTTTTCAGCTTCTTGAATTTACTGTAAAGCTTTGGAATCTTCATGTATGCGGTATTACCCAATTGGCTACGCGCTTATGAAATGGAAGACCATGACCTTTTAAAATCCACATTTGGAAACTCTTTTATCAAAGTTTTACATTACCTCTATAATTCGTTCATGTTGGAAGTGTGAAACACGAAATTTGACTAAATCTGAGAAATTTTTCAAGATTATAAAATGAAAGATTGGGAACTAAAAACAACCGTTTCGAATCAACATAGTTTTTTAGCCACGAGGGAATAAATGAATGAAGCAGCTTAAACATACTAGGGCTTCTTCAGCATTCGTTCACGATATTTATTGTAAGTTCAACTAATAACCAGATTTTTAATTAGCTAACCAGATTTTTTCCTTTGATCTTTTATTTTTCTTGTCCAGCGTCTGGTCGTTAAAGAGAAGACTTCCATCAAACGTGGTTATGAAATTTAAGCTAATTGGAAGGTTGTAAATTGTACATCATTAAATAATAAATGGATGGGTGGTAACACAATTCCTTTAGTTATGTAGGTTAAGAAGAGTAATTTAATTTATTTATTATTTTTTTATAACAGATTAATTTTTTTTGTTTTAAAAAAATAACAACATAAAAACAAATGATTACTTTTTATTTTATTTTTATTTTTCTCATATTTTCTTAATTATTATTAAAATATCATTTTTATATTATCCTTAATAATAAACATTAATGATTATAAAATTAATAAAAATAAAAATAAAAAGTTTTAAAATTTGATTATTTGTAGTGTTAATTTTTCATAACAAAATTACTATACACTTAAAAAAAACTAACTATACAAGTGAATCACTCGAATACTTTTTATAGTTGTTAATTATATTATTGGAAAACTTACAAACTAGACTACAGTTTACTAGTATCTACAATATAGTATGAGTTATGAAATTCAACCGTTAACTTTGTAATATAAATATAAAAAAATATCTTGTAGCCTACAACCAAACGGCGTATATAAATAGGAAACCTCCGAGGATCACTCAACACTTGCAGTTGTTCTTCACATTTCTGTGTAGTTCTGTAAATACATCAGTTCACTTCTTCCCTTATTGTCAACATTAGGGCTAAACATGACCATTTAACGCATCATTTGGCAATATTACGATGATGATGTACATCCATTTTTTATCGGCATTTATTTCTTTGAGTAGATATTCGTATTGAGCAAACAATGTTTTCTTCCTCCTCATTGTTGGCTAGCATTTGCTGCAGAGAGTGACTCTGAACTGCTCTCACCAACCTCATTTTTACAAAGAGGGCATGATGCGTTTATCTTCAACCAAGTATCCACACATTCTTTGTGAAAAAAATGAGAACAAAGCAACTCCCTCAGCTCATCGTTGTTAGTGTACGTTTCCAAGCAGACGGAACATATCTGCAGAAAGTTGCAACTGTGTCAAGTTTATATTTTTGTTTCCTGTCTCCAATTATATCAGGAACTTGATTGACCATAAAAACAATCCACAACGATAGCAAGGTCACAATGGAATTTTATAGGGAAACTACCGGTATTATATCATCTATCTTGACACATAAATTGATCTTTTGTTATTATTTAAATTCATTAGATCTTACTTACCGCATCTTCACCAGAGAGTATACGTTCTTTTTCAGTTCCTCCGGCTATAACACCACCCTCATTGGCATCTGAATTGCTATTTCTATCACCATCATCATTTTTATTTCTTTCCGACTTGAACTTGTATGTTGGCAGAGCATCAATAGCTTCAGGGGTTGCTCCTTGGGTCTGTGAGTGATCCTCTGTAGTACCAAGGGCTGATATTATACAAGGAAGACAACAGCAGATTGTTGTACATAGAATGAAAGGCATGGCATATCCAATACAACTAATGGCAAGAAATACTATACATAACCTGCAGAGCCAACATACTACAATGAGTTACTGGGTACTATAAGAGGCAGAAAAAGAAAGGCTACGAGGCACCAAAGGTCCCATTTTTTTTAAATGTACTTTAGTCTCGTAATTCTTAGGTTAAACGCTACTAGTCCTGTTATTATGAAAAGTGAGTACATCTAATCCCATAATTATTAAAATAAACACTTCAAGTCTCATAATTATTCAAAAAAATGTACTTTTAGTCCAATCAAGGATCAATTTTGACACTGAAGTGCAAAACTTTCATAAATAATGGAACTATAAATACCTAACCCATAAATTACAGGACTAAAATGCAATTTTTGTAAATAGTAACATGACTACTAGACATTTTCAAAGGTGTCAAATTTAATGAAATCAGAGCAATACCTGTACAAATTAGGTGCTGTATTGGCCGATGAATTTCCTCCAAATATCCATATGTTGCCAATGATAAACCAAACAACAAAGAAACAATCCAAGGTCATTTTAAAGTATTCAACAAGTGCCTTTTGTCTGTTAAGAAAAAGTAAGCCATCAATCAAATTAGTACCAGCTTGCTCCTACATATAAGTTATGTATGCCTAGAAGTAATTCACTACTAGGATGGTTTATTATGGACCAGATCAATAAAATCATTTCCTTTTTCAAAACAAGATTACAGTAACCTGCAATTGAGAACCAGTAGAACATTTTACAGCATTCTCTAGAACCAATATTTGGCTTAAAGTTCAGAAAATCATTTTTTTTCCTCTTGGTTTTGGAAGAATATTATACATCTTTTAAGCTTCACTAAATCCATTATAGAAAAGTCTCGAAATAATAATGAAGGAGGATAAAAAAGAGAACACAAAGCTTATGCATATTTCATATTTTGGTATAGTAAACGACTCCCTCAATTGGAGCAACTGAAACAAAGCTTGGAGAAAAAAAGAGCCTAACGTGGCAACCAAAACAAAAGAAAAACCTTATACCTTCCCAAACCATTACTGATTCTAGGGGATGGAGAAGTAGTTTGACGATTTTCTCCTTCAACAGTCCTACTAACTGAAAGGGACAATCGACCTGCAGGAACATTTATCTGAGAATTCTGATGGGATTGGAGTCTATCTTGTTCTAAAACCTGACTACGATGTCGGTAGCGCCAACAAATAAAGGGGATGATAGCGGCACAACCAGATGCATATCCCACAATCCATGCAAACAAAGGTGTTTGCGGTTGCTCATGTCTTGACAAAGACAAAACGGTTATAGCTGCAATAATTTGACTTATTGTGAGAACCAGCTCAATTAATATCCATAGTACAGAGTTCAGTGGACTACTGCTTTGTCGGTGAGATTCCCCTCTCCTTAAGAATGAGGAATTCCTAAAGTTTGATCCATTAGAAGCAGAAATCGAAGGTTGAGAAGTTGATGGTATGGCACTAGTTGGTCTGTATTCCTGCTCAGATGTATTTGCACCATTGAAAGGTCTACCATGTGTTGAACTAGTTGCCGCATCCACACTTCCGGTTATGTCAATCACGTGATCATTACCATAATTTTCCAGCCGCTCCATTAAAAATGGATGAGTGTCTATGTGACTTTCAAGGGGTAGTCTTGATGGGGGAATTTCCATCTAACTCCACTAAAACAGTGGGGTATAAATAAATCACAGAACTTTATATAAAAAGAAATCCCTCTATCCTCCTCTTCAAATCTTTAGATCAAATTGTATAGATTTCTTGAAGACTTGTCAGGTCCTATCAAGGCACGCATAATATTGCACCACAAGATATGGAGAGTTAAAAACCTATTCTGTTTGGAAGCAAATGTGTCAAATAACCAGAACAGCATATATATGCAGATTTACAAAACAACAAAAAGCACACAAACCAAGAGGAAATTAAAAGGTTTAATTGAAATGTAGGTTTCGCGGAATGGAAATGATAATATCAATGAAATTGAACTGAATTAAAATAACATTACCATTGTATGTCTTGTATGAAGTCTGAACAATAGAATCAGATTGAAAGTAAAAGTGAAAATTAATATTTACTGTGTTTCAATGAAAGAAAATAAAACAGAATATAAATAAGAAAAGTAGAAACACGCTAACATTTCACACAAAAGTTCAATTTTCTCTCTTTTACCCTAAGTTTTCTCATCAACCAAACAGAAATTCACATAATGGGGTACCCTCAAATAACAAATGACTTCAAGCTGATACTAGAATGAGTACAATAAATTACCCCAAATCATGAATCCAACTCTGTACCATAAAAGTACAAAAACCCCAAAAATCCCACCTTTGAGTGAGCTTCAAGAGCAACCCAAGTCACAAATAACCAAAATTAACCGGTCCCAACACACAATACCATTAAAGATTCAGCAATTCAACCCAAAATCATACCCATAAAGATCTCCTCCAACCCCAACCCCCAAGAAATTCCTTAAAAAAATATCTTTTTTAGTTTTTACTTGAGCATAAATACACAAACAGCCCAATAAAGGTACAAACAAACATTAATATCTAAGCCATAGGTTACCTAATGAAGTTGACGATGGAAGGTTTGGGCAAATGTAGCGGAGAAGCAGAAGAGACAAAGGTGATCAAAACGTTGTCGTCTCCAAATTTACAGGTACCCACTTGTCTGCCCTGCTTTATAACCAATTTGAATAAAATAAAAATAAAATAACCAAAAAGATAGAGTCAACTTTCGTTATTTGAATCGGCGATTCGTTACTTACAGGACAGGGCTAAGAGAATACGTTTCCTGTTTCGAGAAGAGAGGCAAATGTCAAAAAGGGTCTTCTTCTTTCTTCTTTTGTTGAAAATATCAATGCCACCCTTCTCGATCTGCAACATCCAACTTCTTTCTGTATAATATGAGATTATTCAAAATCAAAGCTTTCTCTTTTTCATTTGTCTGTTTTTCATTCTTTCTTTGTTGGTTGTAAAAATTGCAAGGGTAGGATCAGCTTATTCTTAAATCTTACTGGATAACTACTTGACTAAAAATAACCACCTCATTCTTAACCCTCTCCTCCTCCTCTTTTTTAAGCGAGGGAAAACAGATTTTGAGATATATTTCACCTATTAAAGGACTAATTTGATAATGGTGATTACTATCATAGAAAAAACATTAGTGATATAACAAATTTAAAATTTAATTTTATAAAATAATATTAAGTTTTTCCAAAATAAAAAAAATTTACTTTAACACACTTTTAAATATTTTTTTTTAATTCAAATTATATTTAATCTTATTCAAATCTATAACATGAGAATTATACACATGCCTTTTTAAATACATACTTGCATATATTTTAAAATAATTTAACATTTATTTTTAATTTTGTTATTTATAAATTAAAATTAATTAAAAATTATATATTTTTTGTAGTAATTATCAAAATTTATTAATTGTGATAATTACAAAAATTAAAATATTTTCATTAATTGTATTTACTTTTAACTAAAAGTAACTAATTTTCAGTTTGCATTTAACTAAAAATACTTTAATCTTGAAAATTTACATTTTACAAGTCTCGTGTTAGGTGATTATTAAATATATACGTTTTAAAATTTTTTAAATAAATTATGTAGATGAGATTGATTTAAAAAAATTGCAAATGTTCTATTAAATTTTTTAACTTATTACTTTATTATTTTTGTTGTTTAATTAAATACATATCTTATTAAAATATCTTTTAATATATTATTTTAATAAAAAGAGAAGATAAATTAGATTAAAAAATTTAATGAATAAAAAATATTAAAGATATTATAATTTTTATCAAATAAGTATATTAGTTTTATAATCATTTAGTTAATTAAGTTAAGTTACATAATTTTTTAAAATTAATATTTTATCTCATAATTTATAAATTAAGTATTATTAATCATGTTATTATAAAAAATTAATAATCTTGTAATTATTAAAATAATTATTTATAATTTATCAAAAATATTACAACTAAATACTTATGGTTTCATAATTTTTATATTATAATAAAACTATAAATATTTAATTAAAAATTTATGAGATTAAAATATTTATTTACATATAATATAATTACAGGACTAATGTGATATTTTTTCAAAAATTATAAGATATCTAATGTTTAATGTAATAATTATGAAATTAAATCAATTAAATTAAATAATTATGATATTTTCTAATGTATTGTTTCCAAAATTATAATCACTCTTTAAATTATAATTTTATTATCTTATTCAAAATATACATTTATAATTTTATAATTGACATATGTAACTTAAATATTATGATAAAATTTATCAATTTTTAATTATAATAATTAATTGATAAATATTTTAATAATAAAATTATTTAATTGAAATAAAAATATTAAATTAAATTTTTTATTAATAACTAAATTAATGTTATCTTTTAATATTTTTAAAAAATTACCAAAAAATAATATTTTAAAATTAATAACAATAAAAATAACATAATAATAATATTGAATTAAATAATATTTAAAATTAAATAAGTTTAGATGATCATAGTTTTATTTAAAATGCGTTTAATTTGATAATATTTAAAATATAATGATATATTAAATTTTTTAATAAAAAAAATATAATTTAAATATAAATATTATTATTTTTATTATCATAAATTTAAAAAAATATTATTTTTATTATTAAAAAAAGAAAATTAAGTATTGTAATTTGTCCGGGCAAAATATCTATGGAAAACTTTATTTATATCAGTTTTTTTTTATAATTTAAAAGAGGTTCCAATCATACATATGATATTTTGTCGGGATAAATAAAACTATTTTTTAAACAATAAAATAATACTTTTATTAGTTATAATAATAAAATTAATATTATTTATATTTATATTATATATTTTTATTAAAAAAATTGATAAATTATTTTATTTTAAATATTATTTAGATAAGGTGAAATATTAAATCTTATTAAATTATATTCGTTTAATATTATTAGAATATTATTTTTTATAATTTTTAATTTTTTTTAAAATAATATTAATTTAACTATTAATAAAAAATTTAATTTATTAAAATTTTAAATATTTTTTACTTGAATTAAATATTTTTTTATTAAAATATTTTTTTTATTTATATAAATGAAAAGATGAGATAACTCCATTTTTTCATTTTTTTTTTGTAATTATAATTACTAAAAGCTCTTCGGATACGGTTTATTTACTCAAAAATTTCCTTTGCAAAACAACAAAAAAAAATAAAAATTATTAAACTATGAATCTGTGATTAGAAGCACCCTGAATTTTCCGTGAAAGTGCCATAATAATCTCATCAGACATCCACTAAGGAAAGCAATCCAACAAAGAAAAAATGGGTTAGGAAAAAAAAAAGTGAAAAAAAATAGTTGTCGCATTCATTTAATTATGGAGATCCTCAAAGAACGATCATCCAAACATCAACATCTCTTTGGATTCTTATAATCCATTTATTTATTTTTCGATCTCCATCTCTGAAAGAACTCTCTAGAATTTTCTCCATCTCTGTTTAACTCATTTATCTACGCTTTTCACTTTCCGAGTATCTGTTGGTTCAGGAATGGGATTTAGAATCTACCAGATTCACATGTGATTTGGCCGCCAAATTTGAAAGAATCCACAGAGATGTTGATGTTTATTGGTCTTTATTTTTGGTTCTATTATTAAGTATCAAACATACCCACATTGTCAAGATCTGAAATTTCATCCTTAATCGATGCAATTTCATAGATTTTCCTTATACCAAGTTTTCTAACCCGTTGATTCGGTAATTGTTCTCATTGTTCCTAATTTTGATCTAGATCTATGACCGATATCTAGCATAGGGTTTCCCATGTTGCATTAATCAGATTTGGACCAAATGGGTTTGATTTGAGCCACTTTGTTGTTAATTGGTATTTGAAAATTTCGTCCTTGTCATCATGTTCAAGCAATTTCTCAGCAGACTCCCTCGGAAATCATTAGAAACCGAATCGGGCGGTCGGGCCGAATCACCACGCTTAAGTTCACCCTGGTCTAATTCTCGGGACCGTCCTTCGCGTTCTGGGCAAGGAGCATGTAAATCAAACGGTGGGAATTCAGCTTCGCTTCATCTTGCAAGACGTCCGTCATCTGCCGTGTTTCCGGCTAGCATGGTTGCTGGAATTGAGCCCTTGGTGCCATTCAACGACGTGCCTAATACAGAGAAAATGAACCTCTTTGTGAGCAAGGTGAGTCTTTGTTGTGTCACGTTTGATTTCACAGACCCAAGTAAGAATTGTGTTGAGAAAGATGTTAAGAGACGAACTTTGCTTGAGCTTGTGGAGTTTTCAGCATATGGGTCATCGAAATTTAGCGAGCCAGCCATTTTGGCATTATGTAGAATGTGTGCTGTGAATCTCTTTAGAGTATTTCCACCAAATTACAGATCAAATACTACCGGTGGTGGCGGTGGTGAAAATGATGACGATGAGCCTATGTTTGATCATGCTTGGCCACATTTGCAGCTTGTGTATGAGCTGTTGCTTAAATTCGTAAGCTCTTCATGTTTGGATGCTAAGGTAGCAAAAAAGTACATAGACCGTTCATTTATATTGAGATTGTTGAGCTTGTTTGAGTCCGAAGATCCTAGGGAAAGAGACTATTTAAAGAATGTTCTGCATAGGATTTATGGTAAGTTCATGGTTCATAGAACATTTATACGCAAGGCTATGAACAATGTGTTCTATAGGTTTGTGTTTGAGATTGATAGACATAATGGGGTTGCTGAGTTGTTGGAGATATATGGGAGTATAATTAGTGGATTTGCTTTGCCATTGAAAGAGGAGCATAAGATATTCTTGTGGAGGGTTTTGATTCCTCTTCACAAGCCAAAATCTTTGGGGGTTTACTTTCAACAATTATCATACTGTGTTACACAGTTTATAGAGAAGGATCAAAAGTTAGCAAGCGTTGTAATAAATGGTTTGTTGAAGTACTGGCCAATAACTCATAGTCATAAAGAGGTAATGTTTTTGGGTGAGTTGGAAGAGATTTTGGAATTTGTTAGCTTCATGGAATTCCAAAAGGTTATGGTTCCTTTGTTCCAGCGAATTGGATGCTGCATCAATAGCTCCCACTTCCAGGTATACATCTTGGCTTCTTCTTCTTCCTCCTCCCCCTTCTATTTCTCTCTTTTGGTTGTTGTTGGGGGCAATGGAACTCAATGGAATGCGGACATTGTAGAAATTTCTTCTGTTGTTAGTATGCTGTTTTCAGTGTAACTTGATTGTACAGTGAACTTGGGATCAATCTGCTTGTGTTTATGTTAAAAATTATTTCTTTTTGTGGAACATATAAATCGTGTGGTTCTTTGCTTCGGTCAGGAAGCACATTTCAGTGCCCTAAAAGGACTCATAGAAAATTATTGTCGGTTTTATTCAGAATTGCATTTTTAATATAATCAGCACTTTTACAGTGTCTTAAATCCTTGATGGTTTTATGTCCTAAATTAAAAAGGGTTCGCTTGGAAACTAGTGAGTGCCAGAAGATAACCTAACGTATATTATATGTAATTGTTTCAGGTGGCTGAAAGGGTCCTTTTCTTTTGGAACAACGATCATATTATGAACTTAATTGCAAATAATCGTCAAGTGATTTTTTCCATCATCTTACCAGTCTTAGAGAGGAATTCCCAGAATCACTGGAACCAATCAGTGCTCAATTTATCTTTTAATGCTAGAAAGATGTTCATGGAGATGGATGAAGAGCTGTTCCTTTCATGTCTTTCTCAACATAAAGAGGAGGAAGCTTTGTTAACCTTGGCAGCTGAGAAGCGGAAGCAAACCTGGCAACTACTGGAGCATGCAGCCAGTCTTCAGCCAATGGCTGGTAAAACTGCTGTTTTGGTCACTCCGGCAACTTCAACCACCTGCTATAAGTAACTCCTAAACCGAGGCTGTCCCATGTTTTTGTTCTTTTTTGTTCCCTCTATGTGTTGGTGAGGGAGTTGTAAGTGATAGAAAGAAATGGCTGCTACTTGGGATGATATTTATTTTTCGCCCCATGGTCCGTAGGCAGCCAGTTGCTGTAATTTTATTTTTTATCCGGAACTCTCTTTCGCAACCTGTAATGAGGGGATTATAATTGATTCCTCCCATAAAGAAGAATACGGGAAAGGCCACAGCAATGAATCAACATAATTTTGTATGCTAGTTATGGTTTATAAGTTTTGTATCTTTCTCCTAATGAAATGTGAAGGGTTGGTTGATTCATTTGAAAATCAAATTTCAAATTGCTTTGAAATATTTTCCTAAGTTCTAGAAAAGAGCAGTTCTTGAAGCTTTATTTTGGCCCTCTTCAATTCTGTACAGTGGATATGACTTCTCAATAACATGCTTACTACTAGTAACTAAATCATTATAATTACAAAAGGGTGTATCGGCAGTTGAACATTCATAACAATGCGTTCCAGATATATTATTTGATTCTATGCATAAATAAAAATAGAAAATATCCTGACGGAGAGGTTTTGTATAGAAGTTTAATAGAAGTTTGGAGCCTCCCATGTGCCGAAGATTTGAAGCTTATATTCCCACATGACACTGTGTTCGATGTGATGCTCTTGAAAAAATAAGATTAAAAAAGGTTTATCTGGAAGCACCAGAACAAAAATAACATACTAAAACTGTGAACAAACAGACAATTTAGTTTTAGGCTGAGACAAACATTTCATGACTCGAGATCTAGATGAATACCCGAGTGGTTCCAAGGTTTTACTACTCTTGATACTCTCTTGTACAAGAAATTTCATCTTTAGAATAGAGATCCAACTGGTTGCCTTGAAGTCAAAGTTGCCACACACTTGAACTGTCATTGTAACAAAGAATTGATCAACATAATTGATAATTCAGGCATAATTATCTATTCATGGATACAAGAAAAATAGAAATGGTGGTTTCAAAAACTATTTTTTTTAATATATCCAATAAAAATTGCATTCAAATTTTAGTAACCGAAAGCACAAGTTAGCTACCTTATGTTGTTTATACTTATCATGTATGACATCAAGGGAGCAACCAATTATGCTTAATTGCATATCTTCTAGGGCAACAGTTGAAGTCTTTTGCTCTGATTCTTATATTTGGAGAGAATTTTATGTGTTAAGAATTCTAGTAATTTTTAGTAAGAAGTAGAACATATTGATAAATGAACAGATTCTATATTCTTCTTATTAAAGAGGTATATATAGCACTTAGTAGACAAGTGTATGAGTTATATAAGTTAGAGCCTTTTTACATATAGTTAAAATATATACAGTACAATTTACATGAAATAAGGTTGCTATTAACGTTAAATGAACCATGTCGTTATAGGTAGACTATCTGAGACCCCTAAATCGATCACCCAAGTCGTTTGGACGTTGTATGTGTCAAAATTACTATATGGTATGGATATTCAGACTCATCAGGTCGCTATATGATAGCAAGGTATCCCAAATTGTTAAGTCACGTACTTGTTATATGTATAATATCAAACATTAACTCTCTTATTCCCTTGATTTTGAGAAATCAAGAGAATATCATTTTGTTAAATGCTTCTTACATAGTTGAAAGTGTTTATAAATAGAAAGTTTAACTCAACGAGCTCATCTATATAGTCATTTAAGTAGACAACCTGACACGAACTCCCCTAATTATGTTAACATATTGTTACAAAACATATTCCCCTAATTAATTTTATTTTCACTAGGTAAACTCTTCAACTTCTTTATCTTTTTTATAAATAGTAAAGAAATTCATTTTTACCCTATCTATTTTAACTTAGTTAAATTTGTTTTTAGAGAATTTCAGTTCGCTAATCATTTTTTATTACTCTATTTTTTGTCAATCCGTTAGAAAGCACTTGATCTTAATTTTAGCTTGTTTGATTAACGACATCAATTGAAAATCAGCCTATTTTTTATCCTTAAGCATAGATTCAAATGAGTTGCATATAATTTAGGTAATTTATTCTCTTATTTTATTTATCATGTCTAATAAAGAAAATGAGGTTCATTCTCTTCTCGAGGGAACTCCTATGAATATTCCTTTAAAGGAGGGGATCCTTTTAAAGAAAATTTGTAGGATTTAGTTCATTAAATGACTAGATCGTCACAAGACAAACAACCTTTTTAGATATCTGGGAGTTGCGATAAGAGGCCCATTTTCTAGGCTCCAGTCAAAGAGAGCATCCTTGCTCTCCCCGCCTCATCGAAATCCTATGCGATTTCTTCATCATCTTCACGGGGTCCTGTACCTGTTATTAGGATCCCTGTATCAATGATTACCAAAGAACCTCTTTCCAAGAAAAAAAAGCACGAGATTCGAGGTGAACCCATTCATAAGATCAAAGATAAACATCAAATTAAAAATATGCCTAGTGTTCTAATACCCCTTCATCTATGTGATGCCAATGATCCTCCTCGTGTAGGTTTAATGCCAATACCCCTTCATCTATGTGATGCCAATGATCCCCCAATGGATTGATGGGTGATACATTTAACGACCTTTAAACTTGGACTCCAATGTCTCTTCCCTAGGGTGATAGCTCGCGCCCTTCACACTTTTGTTATCAATCCTATCCAAGTAAATCCCAATGGGTGGAAAGCTCTCCTATGTCTCTCCATTGTTACTGGTGAACATGGGGTAGACCTTACAGGTGACGAGCTTAAAATGCTATATTGTTTGAAGAAGAATGGCCTAGACAAAGGCAGAGCATATATATATATCCTGTATTGTTGGGCACGTGCTTCATCTCATACTCCCTGATAGTAGTTCAAGTTGGAAGGATAAATATTTTTATATTATTGAGAATATTTGGAGTAGTGGTATAGACCTACCTGTTTGTCACACTTGGAATCATCATTTTAGCACTACCCAACCTCGTGTAAGTGAGCTGATAAGAAAACTAGATCCAATTTACAAGGAAAAAATTAAGAAGATCGAGCTACATAAGACCTTGTCTAAAAGCTATCGACAAATATTGACTGTAGCTTACTTGAAAAGATCTGGGGTGTGGAGAGAATATACAGACGAGTATTCAAGTCGCCATTTTGTTTAAGAGGTAACTACTTTCGTTAATGGTTCGTATTATTTTATTGACTTTTTAATCTTATCTTGTACATGTATGAATTATTCACATATTGATCTAGAAGATTTGATATACACTTCTAGTGTTAACGATCTAGTTTTCATTTACCCTCATCTGGAACCCATGTCGCCTTTACCATCCAGGGATCGAATTCCCCTTATGGAATCAGTAGAGGTTGCTTCTACTATACAAGTTGCACATCCTCCGATGTCTGGTCAAGCAAGTTCTCCCCCACCCCTAGACATAAAGCCACCAAGAAGAGAAAGGTTGGGGAAGAGTACACCCTCGGCATGGAGGCCTTGGATCTAGATGACTTCGAGTTTGACGAAGTCATCTTGAAGGATATCGTGGTGTTGGACACCTAGATTACCTATTTTAATGAGGAAATATTCGGAAGAATTGACCTAAAGAGGGATCTCTTCCATCATTTTGGAACTGATGCTGAGAAGTCCTAAATCAGGACGACCCTTAAAAAAGAGGATGGTTCAATGCCGAGCTGATGGTAGATCATATGATTGAGGTGAGTTTGTACACCATTTCTTCCTACTGTTAAATACTTGTCATCTCTGTTTATCACCAATTTGTCAATGTATGCAGGTCATGTGCTAAGACAGAGAGAGTGAGTTATCCCTCATAGGTTACAAACGCGAAGTGCAGGCTAGTTGTCTAAAGATTGTGAAATATAAAAAGGCGACGAAGGAAAAGCATGTCCTTATGGCTGAGTACGAGGCCAAACTTTTACGGTGTGAGTAGTCAACTAGGGTATTTTCTTGTTATCTTGCCAGTGATTGGTTTCATGACTTGCTATCTCTGTTATAGTGAGTATTATTTTACTTTAAAAATATCAGGAAGGTTTATCTCTCTCTTACTATAATGTATTGATGAAGAGGACGAAATTAATAAACAAGTTAAGACTCATATTGTAGGAAACTTCTGTTGATAAAATGCATTTAGACCAACATTTCTTATTTGGAGTTTGGATATTTTGTTCTTTGCTATTTTCCTGTGATGTTAGGTATAAATTACTTAATATGAAGAAGTTATTGCAACTGGTGTTTTCTTTCTGATATTAGTTTCTAAAAGTTTTACATCAAACAGGTGCGTGCACAGATTAGAACACTTCCCATCAAGATTTGACTATTCTGTACATAAGAAACCCATATTTGTTAAAACATAAATAGTATTGTTTTGAAAATATCAAGATATTTCATATATGCATGCACATTCCTCATTTTATTTTTTCTTCTTCATAGTAGTAATATACCTTAAGTTTTTTAGAAGGTTAGTTTCACAATAACAATTTTGGCAGTTGCAATCAGGTGCTGTGTTAGCTTTAGTAAGATCAATAGGAGGATCATGGTCGATAACCTACTCACCAAAATCAACGTAACATGAGATCAGCTTGTGAAACTCACAAGGGCAATGGAGATCACTGAGACTCTGAGTCTATGAAAGGTTGAAACTGGTGATGCAAGTAGAGTAAGAGTAAAGCTAGAAAAACATAAATTTATACTTACTCTTACATTTATATTAATTATGTTAGGATAACATAAATTGATAAGTTTCTAAATTTTTTTAAAAAATAAAAAACTTCTTTTAATTTATAAAGTTATTTCATTTTGTTGAATAATTAACCTTAATTTAATGACCAAATTAAGGAACAAATTAAGGCTTAATTCTAAGAACAATTCAAGGAACTCTTTGAAATTCAAAGAGTGATCAAAGAGTGAATTTTCCTATAAATAGATGTATAATTGTAATGAATTCAATAAATCAAATGTTTATTTCAATTGAGAAAAAAAATTTAGTTAGAGAAAATTAAGAGCAATTTTCTTGGGTATAATTGGGTTATGAGTTGTGAGTATTGTAAATACCTTGTATATTTTTTTCCTTTTCAGTAAAAAGATTTGCAATAGGTCTGGAGACGTAAACAAGATTGGTCGAATTTCGTTATCAAAATTGTGTATTATTTTGTTTTCTCATAAATCTGGTTTATCGAGAATTTACGTAATTTTTCAACAACTTAATCAATCAAGGCCCATTTGTTTCATTGGAGCACAGAATACCAGAGGAGGTATAGAGCAGAAGAGAGGTAAAACTATCACATCTAAAAGTTTTCGGCTGTGTAGTATTTATGCATATTAGTGATCAAGGCAGAAATAAGCTTGATCCCAAATCCAAGAAATGCACCTTCATCGGCTATGGTAAGGATGAGTTTAGTTATCGCATTTGGGATGACGAAAACAAGAAAGTGATCCGTAGCAAAGATTTGATTTTCAACGAAAGGGTAATGTATAAGGACATGCATAAAACAGACGCCAACGACTTAAAGCAGAATGAATCAGTATTTACATATGTAGATGATGTCCTAGATAGTTCCATAATGGAACCAATCGTAACAAGTCCTCAACCAGAGGAACTCGTTGGACTCTTACTCTAGCTCCTGTATTGAAAAGGTCTTCTCAATCTCATATGCCTAAAAGGAGATACATGAACTATATATTGCTAACTGATATAGGGGAGGTTTAATGCTATGATGAAGCTTATTAGACTCAAGATTCCAGCAAATGAGAGCTTGCCATAAAAGAAGAAATGAAATCTCTCATCTCCAACCAGACATGAGAACTAGTTGAGTTACCCATGGAGAAGAAGACATTTTACAACAAATGGGTGTAAAGGGTGAAAAAGGAGTATAATGGTTCTAAGAAATACAAAGCCCGACTAGTTGTCAAAGGATTTTAGTAGAAGGAAGAAGTTGGATACTTTAACATTTTTGCTCCCGTTGTGAAGCTCAATACTATCAAAACAATGTTGAGTATTATAGCCATTGAAGATCTTCATCTTGAACAGTTAGATGTGAAAACTACATTCCTTCACGTAAACTTAGATGAGGAGATATACATGTACTAGCCAAAAGGTTTCTCAGAAAGAGGGAAGAAGAACATGGTGTACAGACTTAAGAAGAGTTTGTATGGCCTGAAACAAGCCCCAAGACAGTGGTATATAAAGTTTGACAGCTTCATACACAAGGAAGGTTTGCAGAAGTGCAATGCCGACCACTATTGCTACTTCAAGAGATATAGGTTCAATTATATCATTTTATTACTTTATGTTGATGATATGTTAGTAGTAGGTTCAGATATGGATGATATTTGAAGGTTGAAGCAGCAATTGTCAATAAAGCTTGACATGAAAGACTTGGGTCCATAAAAGAAGATTTTTGGAATGCAAATCACAAGAAATAAGAAGAGAAGATCCTTGCACTTATCTTAGGAGGAGTACAACAATCGTGTTTTGTAGAGATTCAACATGAGCGATGCCAAGTCAGTTAGCACACCCTTGGCCAGTCACTTTTGCCTATCCAAGGATCATTCCCCTCAGATGGAGGAAGATAGAGAATTAATGGCTAAGGTTCCTTATGCCTTAACCATTGGGAGTTTGATGTACACAATGGTATATATGAGACCAGACATTAGCCATGCAGTGAGAGTTGTTAACAGATTTATGTCGAATCTAGGAAAAACTCATTGGGAAGCAATCAAGTGGATTTTAAGGTATCTACAAGGCACCACAGAGAAGTGTTTGTACGTTATTAAAAGAGAGTTAAAAGTACAAGGCTACAACAACGTAGACTTTGGAGGCGAAATTGATCAACGAAGAAGCACCACTGGTTATATATTCACTGTTAGAACTATAACTATTAGTTGGATGTCACAGATACAAAAGATTGTCACTCTATCCACTATAGAGACTGAATATGTACCAGTGACTGAAGCTATTAAAAAGATAATATAGCTTTAAGGTTTTTTAATTGAGTTGGGATTCATTAGGAGAATAATGTTCTGCACAGTAATAATCAAAGTGTAATATACTTGGCGAAGAATTCAGCATTTCATTCTAGAACCAAGCATATTGGGCTTCGTTATTACTTCATCATATCTCTATTGAAAGATGATGTGTTAATATTAGAGAATATTCAAGGAAACAAAAATCTAGCGAATATGTTGATAAGTGTGGTGACTATTGACATACTGAAGTTGTGCTCAATTTTAGTTGGTTTGTTAGAGTAACAAGACTAGAAAAGCTGTTGCATTGATCGAGGTATGAAGAAAGATTGGAATCAGTCTTCAAGCGGGATGTTGTTGAATAA
Source organism: Hippophae gyantsensis (assembly GCA_030763125.1). Taxonomy (NCBI): domain Eukaryota; kingdom Viridiplantae; phylum Streptophyta; class Magnoliopsida; order Rosales; family Elaeagnaceae; genus Hippophae; species Hippophae gyantsensis. Next base: position 43,040,465 of record CM061036.1, read on the forward strand.
TTGACCTTAATTCAAGGAACCTTTGGAAATTCACTGAGTGAATTTCCCTATAAATAGATGTATAATTGTAAAAAATTCAATAAATCAAATATTCATTCCAATTGAGAATAAAACTTTAGTGAGAGAACATTGAGAGCAATTTTTTTAGGTGTAATTGGGTTGTTAGTATTGTAAACACCTTCTATAATTTCTTCTTTTTTCAGGAAAAAGATCTGTAGTAGGTCCAGAGACTTAAGTGATGACTCTATGAAAATAAAGTCATTAGCGCACTTTTTTACTTAATATTTACTTATTTTATTTAATAAATAGTATTTTATGGTAAAAAAAATTAAAATATAAACTTTTTAGTGAAAAGGGGTGAAAATATAAATTTTGTATTTTTTGGGATTTTTCTAAAAATTTTAACGTAAAACTAATCAGAAGTTGCCACATGACATGCCACGCAAGCTGAGGAATTGACTGGGCAAGCCACATGGATGCCACGTAAACACGAAGAGTGAATCACGTTGTTCCGCGTGTGAGGAGGATGAAACACGCATCACGTGTTAGCACGATGTTTAATCTAAGTTCAGAAATTGGTCAATGCGTCATGCCACGTGTCACCACGCCATTGCTCCGCACGTTCTACCCTTACGCCACACCATTCGTTCCCACGAATCACATCGTGCCATGCGTTGTTGATTCGGCCAACGTTGATGACTCAGCCAATGTTGACTCTGATCGATATCCCCTGTCACGCGTTGCTCTCTAATTTACCCAATGAATTTCTGATGCCACGTGTTGCACTGTGATTGGTTGAAATCGTTAGTTTTGATTGTAGCCTTTTATCTGAAGTTGATCGAATGGTTCATATCACACCTGAGCTTTATTTAAGCCCCTAATCATTACATAAATCCTAATGAGCCATCATTAGCATAATTTTGGTCTATTTTTAGAGTTAAAAAGAGAGTAAAGTACAGAAAAATTCAAGAGACGACATAATTTTGGTGGAGATTCAAGAGAAGATTAATTCTACAATTTAAGAGATTGATTGTTTTTCTTCTTCTACTCTTTTCTTTATCAATTTTATGTCTTAATTTATGAAATATATGAGATTTATGAACACAATTATGTGTAATTAATTTATTAATCTAGGGATCTTATGAACCTAATTTTCACCATGTGATGATCTAAAATTTTATCCCAATTATAATTATAATTTAATTATATTATTTAATCTGATTTTTATGCTATTAATTGTTTTGCCAACAATTTATCCATAGAAGCAATTAAATAGATTTGAGAGAATTATTTAATTGTTTGTCTTGATTAAATAACATGTATAGTTTTTAGGCAGAGATGTATAATTTTTATGTATGTGATTCATAATTGATGAACTTAATGAGTAGTATGCAATTTAATTAGCATGAGAGTGCGATTAGATTAATTACTATATGATGTGTAGTATACTTAGAGAGAAATACATGCTAGATTAGATTCAATTGATTATGTAACTAATTGATAATTATATTGGGGGGATTTTAGTGATTCAAATGTTTATAAAATTAGGAGATTAAGTATTCCTAGATATTTTCTCATATATCTTTTTAGTTACAAAATTAGATTTAATTAATTATTGTTATTTACTTTTAGTTATTTTAAAATATAAAAACACAAAAAAATTGACTTTTATTATTTTTAGTTTTAAAAATTAATTTCTAATAAAATAATTTCTGTGATAACGATCTTTACTTATCATTATATTACTTGTTACGACACGTATACTTGTGTATTTATTGCACACACAATTTTTGTGACGATCAGTAAGCAAGATTGGTCGAACTCCGTTATCAAATTTATGTGTTATTTTGTTTTCTCATAAATCTACCTTATCGAAAATTTGCGTAATTTTTCTATAGATTACATTTATCATACCATAATTTACTTTTATATTTGAATTTATATTAATTACGGTGTGATACTTATAAAAAATTTATTGAAAAATGAAAAAATTTTAATTTACAAAGTTACAGTACCAAGAGAGGTTTGTTCCCGGCACTTCTAGTCAATCGGGTTCACGCTATTATATTGGAGTTTATAAATAGCCTAGTTTGGGTGATCATTTGTAACAAAGGGGAGGCTATATATTATGCATCGAGTGTGCTCTAGAGATCAGGAGGAAAAACTTGAAAATTCTTGTTCATTTTATTAGTGAGAGACTGAGAGTCAAAGATTATTTCAATGCTTGTGAGTAACACAATGAATTGTAATTAATATTCATTTAACATAGATAATTTTAAGTTGCATTAAATTTATAAATGATGTATTTATTCGTATATAGAGGATTCATTTGATATAAATATTAATAATATTTATTTAAAATTATCAACATATATCAAATATTCATACGACTGAGTCATATAAACGTTTTTCCTCTCCACAATAATTGAGTGATATTATGGTGTCAGGGACGCAAGAGTGGATGCATGCAGGTTGAATCGACTTAACTACTGTAAAGGCGTATTGGGTTTGATCTTTACGTACATTTCTTTGAAATAATTATTGTTATTTTACTTTGCTTTAGACATTAATTGATCTAATCCTGCCACAATTGCTAACATCTTCACAACAGAATTACGATTGGATTTCAGTTTGACCCAACGGGTCGGACGTCCATGCGAGTACCCTCTTCGTTTTGGCTCGGTTTGTGGTAGACTAATTTGAGGTTCCAAATAGGGCAGTACATCTCGTGTCATTTATAATACCATTTCGGGTCAAGTCTGACATGGATAAGCCGAATTTTAAATTCTTTAAAATGTCTCTATCTGTTTCTTTTATTTCTTAAATCCTTTTTTTCGGTTTTTGACAAAACTGTCTACTTCTGTTTAGCTGTGATTTATATATGCAATAACTCTATATATATTGAAAGAAAAAGACACAGAAAGAAAAGGAAGGAAAAGTCTGATACGGAAAAGAAAAAGCGTTTATTAATTTGTATTCACAATCAAAGGTTAGGTTATATTCAATGTAGCGTAAATACTTCACACTTTCTTAAAAATGACAAACTTCGTTATAAGTTTATTATTAGTTGATAATTGTATCTTTAAGAAATAAGTTTTTGAAGTTTTCAAACATAATTGAAGTAAAAAATTATATGAATATGTGTGATAGAAGAATCTCCATCATATTTATACTTTATTTTTATTTTATGTTATTTAAATTTTATATTATATATATATATATGTATTATATATTTATGATTTAAAATAGTATATTTTTATTTTTAATTTATTTATTTGTATATTATTTTTAATTTTTTTCCGTATATTATTCTTAATGTTTTTTCCACCACAAACTGGTTTTGGGTTTTTGTTTCTACTGTTAATTCTTTACCTTTTTTTTTCTGTATTCAAAGAATGCTATCCCTTTTTAGATTACTACTGATTTTTACTCTATTCTTCGGCTTATTTTATTACTATATATTTTTTTAAACTGAAATTTTCATTACAGGTATTATATGAATTTAATCTCTTTAGTAGTAGAGTGTTTTTTGGTTCCTTTTTATAGGTTATGAGAACTAATTACGTATTATTTTAATCTTATTTGTTATCACTTACATTGCTATGTTTTTCTTTTTTCTATTGCTATTAGTGGTGCACTTAACTTCTATACATTTTGTTTGAATCCTACGTCGTCCAGGTTTAGGGAAGTCAGTAATGTGTTGGTTATAAGTTTGAGTGATCCTTTTTTTAAAAAGCGTGTTTGAGGGAAACATTGGGCTGCCCAGTTTTCAATTTGGTATCAAAGTAGGTCCCTGGGGATCCCGATGTGCCCACTCCCCTGAGTTCTCCGGTGTCTGGTTGCTGTGCCGGCCGGGTATCGGTCTTTGCGGTATCTCCGTCCGATGTGAAGGGGAGTGTTGGAGTCCCACATCGCCCAGGGAAACCAGCAATGTGTTGGTTATAAGTCTGGGTGACCACTTTCCTGAGAAGGGAAAGCTTTAGTTGTCCAGCTTTCAATTTGGTATTCCCTGGGAGTCCCGATGTGCCTGCTCCCCTGAGTTCCCCGGTGTCTGGTTGCTGTGCCGGCCAGATATCAGTCTTTGCGATGTCCCCGTCCGATGTGAGGGGGAGTGTTGGAGTCCCACATTGTCCAGGAAAGCGAGCAATGTATTGGTTATAAGTTTGGATGACCCCTTTCCTAAAAAACACTTTTTTAAGAGAAACTTCAATTCTTCTGATGCTTCTTAGTGTTATACCCAATTTTTTTAATTATCTATTATTTTGATTATTACGCATTATTTTAATCTTATATGCTATTACTTATATTGCTTGTTAATGTTTCTTTCACTACTAATTATAACTATAAGCACTTATTTTAATTTTCTTTACAATTAATATTCCTATTACTTGTTTGTTTTATAGTACTATTACCTTTAGCAGAAATTATATATATATATATATATATATATATGATATGATATTTGTAAATTAATATTTGAAATGATATATGACTCTTTGTATAACATTTATGTTGTAGATAGTATTTGTACTTACTCTAATCTAAAACAATGTTCATGTGTTTGTATATGTTAATTAAATCATTGAATGTGTGATTGAACATGATAAATATTTATTTACGATTTGTTACAGCTTTTAGAGTTTTTTGCCGTCGTTTAACAGTGTTGAAATTATAGTTTAAATTCTATACGGTTTGATTTGGTGTTTATTATTATTATTATTATTATTATTATTATGTGTTAGAAATATTTAATGATTATATTTTTTTTTTGTGATTAAAAGAATATACATAGTGTATTTATATAGGAGTTACAAGTAAACTAGATATACTTAAAATAACTAGATATAGATATGTTTAAAGTAAATAAATATACATTAACAGATATATACATTAATCTGTTTACTAGATATACATTAACAGCTCCCTTAAACTCAAGGTGAATGTGAGACCAGTTTGAGGTTGTTAACCAAATTATGAGTGCATTCTTTAAGAAGTACCTTAGTGAAGATATCTACAAGTTGATCGTTGGAGGAGACAGGGAAAAGTTTGAGAGCACCATGGACAAGATGAGAGCGAATAAAATGACAAACAATCTCAATGTGTTTAGTCCATTCATGGAAGATATCGTTGTGAGCAATATGAATGATACTCTGATTGTCACAATAAAGGAGAGTAGCAGAGAATGTGGACACACCCAAATCTTTAAGAAACCATCATAGCCAAAGAAGCTTAGATGTGGTATCAGTAAGAACACGATATTATGCTTCAGTACTGGAGCGGGCCACAAAAGTTTGTTTCTTATTTCGCCAAGAAATCAAAGAAGAACCAAGGAGGAAAAAATAACTTGTAGTGGACCTGCGATTAGTAGGATCTCCTGCCCAATCAGCATCAGAAAATGCACAAAGTACTAGAGAAGACTAAGCTGAGTAGAAAAGATCAGGGAAGATAGTGCCTTTCAAGTATTGTAGAATCAGCAGAACAACAGCATAATGAGTCGATCGTGGAGCAGACAGATACTGGCTCACCTAATGAACAACATAAGAAATGTCTGGATGAGTAACTGTAAAATAAACTAGGTTGCCAACCAATCGTGTGTAAAGAAAAGGATTAGACAATAGTTCCCCCCTCCCCCGAGGGTGTCAGATGCTCATTAAATTCAACTGGAGTGTCAACAGTCTTATTGTGAGTGAGTCCAACTTAAGATAAGAGGTCAGTTGCACACTTAGCTTGAGTAATCTATGGAATGAGTGATCTCAAGACCCAAGAAATAGCTGAGATGTCCAAGGTCTTTCATATCAAACTGTTGACTAAGAAAATCCTTGAGTTCTTGAATACCACTGAGGTCATCACCAGTTATGATCATATCATCCACATATAGAAGAAACAAAATAGTGCCTTTTATCATTGCGACAAATAAATAAGGTAGAATCATAAGGATTGATAGTGTAACCCAAGCGAATGATGGTGAATTTGAACTTGGCAAACCATGCTCGTGGAGCTTGTTTAAGGCCATAAAGTGCATGTCGAAGGCGACAACCCTTATTTGTTTCAATAGAAAGACCAAAATGAGGTTGCATATAGACTTCTTCATACAGATCCCCATTAAGGAATGCATTTTTAACATTCATCTGAAAAGGTCCCATTTACTAGCAGCGACAACAACTAAGAAGGTACGAACAAAAGAAATACGGGCAATTGGAGCAAAAGTCTCTTCATAATCAATCTCATTCTCTTGTGTAAAACCTTTTGCTACAAGACGAGCCTTGTAGCGCTCGATGGACACATTATCTTGTGGTTTTATGTTGATGACATGCTAATTAAGGATAGTAATGATTGAATCCACTAAGAATATGTTAAATTAAAGGTTTGAAATGAAAGATATCAAGAATATCAAGCAATCTCATTATTAGTCAATGTCATTATGTTGACAAGATGCTTAAAAAATTTAACAATGGTGATTCCAAAATTGTTAGAACACTAGTAGATGTAAATCTACATCTATCTAAGAACATAGGTGAGAGTGTATTTCAACTAAAATATTCCAAAGTTATAGAAATTTTTATGTATTTGATGAATTGTACAAGACCAGACATAACTTTCATTTTAAGTAAACTAAGTAGATACACCAACAATCCAGGGTCTGATCATTGAAAATGTATAACATGATTATTTAGATACTTAAAATACACATATATCTATAAACTGCACTACACAAGATATCCAACTATATGAGAAGGATATAGTGATGTAAACTGGATATCTGATATGAAAGATTCAAAGTCTACCAGTAGATATGTGTTCACACTGGATTATGCATTTATTTTATGAAAGTCCTTTAAACAAACATGCATTGCTAGATTCACGATGGTACCTGAGTTTATCGTTTTGGGTAAATATAGCGAAGAAGTCGAATGACTATGCAATTTCTTAGAGGATATCTCTAAGTGGGTGAAGTATGTGTATGTAATATGCATCCAATGTGATTATCAATCGACCATTGGCATGAAACAGAGCAATATGTATAATGATAAATCTCGACATATATATCATATACACAATAATATTAGATAAGTACTCTCAACTAGGGTTACCTTTATTGACTACATAAAGTCAAAAAATAATATGAAGAATCTACTTACGAAATGATTAAATTGAGAGTTAGTTGATAAGTCATTGAGGAGAATGAGACTTAAGCCCATGAAGGAATAAGGATCTACAAAGGAAACCCATTCTAGTTGACTGAAGATTTCAAGATCTAGGTTCAAATGGATAACCTAGTTGTAAAGACTTAATGAGATCTCAGTGAGAGTTTATCCTCAAGCTCATTCCTATGATGAAAAATACTAACACCCGTAAGTAAAGGTGAAGCTAAAACTTTTAATGATTGTTACAAACAGAATACCAAACAGAATATGTAAGCTACTCTTTGCGAATTATTTTTATAGATAAAAGATCACCTATATGGAGAGAAATGGAGTCGCTTCAAAAGAGAATTTTGTAGAGATTAATTCTTTATATCTCACAAAATCAGAAATATATTTATTGTCAAAACGAACATAATAATGAGAGTTGAACTATCTCAGGAAAGACTTATGTATGAAGTATGTCATCGCTTACATAAATGAAAAAAAAAATTTCAAATATATTATGTCTACTCATCAACCACTAACATAAATGTACTATCATAATAGAAAATTCAAAAGATAATATCTATCTATTTTATGTAGATTTTAAAACGTTGAGTTATATATCCATATCAAATTTAATTTGAATTTTTTTTTCTTTTTTATTCGTATAAAGAAGATTGTCATTAAAATTTCCAATAAACAAAAAAAAACAATAATTTTTCAAAAAAAAACTGCCGTTTACCTTTAATATTTTTAATATTTTAATTGTCTCTATCATTTTCTTTTATTTCTTAATTCATTTTTTCGGTTTATGAGAACCGTTTCCTTTTGTTTATCACACCCACGATATTTATCAATTTGTTTATCACAATGTTGAAAGAAAAAGAATGATACGGGAAAGAAAAAATGTTTATCAATTTGTTTTCTCAGGTTAGATTTTGTTTAATAGAGTTTAAACTTTGATATTTGGTGGGGGTATGAAACTATCTTATAAATTTGTTATTAGTTAAACACGATAATATATATTTTATATTTATATTTATGTATATTTTATATTTATATATTTTTAATTTAAAATAATATATTTTTATTTTTAACTTATTTAATACTACATTATTTCTTACTGTGCCTACACAGGCGTCAGTTTTAAAATATGATAAAAATGTCTACATTGCAGTGGGAAGTGTCCTATTTTCAAAAACGTGCACCACGTAAAAATGTGTCAAGCACATTTTACAAGGAAGTTTTCAACGTTTTCTAGCCAACTTGACCTTTTATTAGTTGCTACAACGTTTTTAGTTCACAAGATGTCAGCCCAAGCATCTTGGCCTCTATTACACACAATACAGTGATAGCCTATTATATGACTCAGCCATCACAACTTATGACACGTAGTACTATTAGTTTATACAGTCTAGTACATTTGTTTAACATGTGATCTGACTCTAATATATATAAGATTGAAATATTTTTTATAAATTAAGTCACCATTTTTTTAGTTTTTCGGTTCAATTATACTTAAAAACAAAATTCTAAATAAATAGTTAATTCTATAATTCTAAAATTCAACCACATCATTAATAAAAATTAAATATTAAATCATTTAATTTCATTAATATCTTTACCTTTTTGATTGGACAACAAAGTCGACTTTATTATGAAGTTTTTTTATTGATTAAATCAAAAAATTATAAGTTAATTTTTAGATATATAATTTTTTTTTTGTTATTTTGCTATTTTATATAAAAACACATATTGCAGTACTCTCTATGAGTTGGTGAATCAACATTAATCAATAACTTCGATATGTCGTATTATTCGGCCAGAAGGATCAATTAGATGACAAAATATTTTATTTATTTCTGCCATGTATTTTAAGGTGCATGAGGCTGTTAAGTAAGACAAATTAAGAAAGAATAATTTTGTTTTTATCACAGGCAAGTATAAATTATATTTTATGCTTATATTTGTTATTATCCCTAATTCCAAAGATGGATATGATCTATACTTAATCGTCATTAATCATAATTTCACACGGCACTAAGCTATAAATATTAAACATAGAATAGAAGTGAGGACTAGTATTAATAATTCATGTCTAGCTATGGTATGTTATTTAGAATGATGGAACAAAAAGTTTATTAACTTACATTCAAATTTGCCAAGATAATAAATGGGATTGTAATATGATTGAAACAAATTAGAGAGGAAGTAAAACTAAAAAAAATTAATCGTATGTATTTGTATATTTTATATACATATCTTTTTTGTTTTGTTATAAAATTTAATAAGTATATAATAATTGTTTTGTATTATCTAAATAGTAACTACGCGATCCTTTACCTCACTCACATGGTGAAGTTAATGTTGTCTTTTAACATTCCGTATATAGTGACTTGTTTCTTGAAATCAATCGATCCAGTTCTAATTAGAAAACCTAAAGATCAATACCTGATTATCAAGATCTTGTAGTAACGACCTACCAATTATTTATGATCTTATCATATAGGTCCTACTTTCACACATCTTAAAAGAGGGTCATCATTATAATAATGACTTTTACTTTCTTATGTATCTATATATATCTTTCTTATGAGATGAATGGAAGGATATGATCATTATTTATATTTCACACTTTTCTTTAGAAACTTTACAATACTAGAATGTTTCCAACCAATTGGCACCCACTATGGGGCTTTAAATCTTTGTAGTTCATAGTTAGCATTCTTGCATCTTACACACCTTAGAAAAACAACTCATGTCATAAGGATATTCAATTCGCTTAATATGGCTAGCTTGCAATCTCGTCCTCAATGGACTAACATCCTCACTCACCAAAATCCAGAATTCAATCTCAATGATTAGATACATCATTCCTCACCAATTAGAACGTCGCATCATAACCAGGAACATGGTCACACTCAACCTCTGGTTAGTGACAACAAGCGACTTTTAGTCCACAATGATGCAGCCAAAATAGTTTTACGAACTACCAGTTCGGTTAGTTACAGCTTTAAAATTGTATTCTATAACAATGACACCATGTTAGAGAATCTTCAAAGACAACAAAGCTGCAACAAGTATTCATTAAGTCTCAAAATGATAACAAGAAACTTAAGTCTTCGTTGGTATAGGATGATTATTCAAAAGTTGAAAGTTCGCTCCATACCTCTGGCCCTTCATAATTGTCATCACACCCATCTTGAATCGAGAAACAGTCTTGTTTATCCAATCCCCAAGTTTGATCTTAACGATTGTATACCTTATGTAATAAAGAGAATCACTCCATGTTATAAGGTTATTACCCTAATCACTCAAACAACGATCATGTATTTGCTCCAGCACTTGAGTCCGTGAAGCATTTCACCCTATCTTGTTCTAGAATCTAACCTAAATATAGATCACCTCACATTATACCAAAGGGTTTCACTTTGCTAACTTGACTTATAAGAAAGGAACAAAATTGTTTAGGTAAAACCAAAATGGTGGACATGACAACAATAAATATTGAAGTACTAACAGGGAGTCCACCAAACTATACCGTACTAAGAACAGGGCCTATCACGAAACTTACCATGCAACGTTGTTTGAACAGTGGATTCAAAGCATTATTTTCAAAGGTCTCCTCGAGATAGACATGCAATGGAGTTCGTGGGCTAAACTAAAAAGGATATGGGTCGAGGGTGTATAAGCTGAAGTTGGCACAACAAAGTCAAGGAAAAGGTGACATCTTTAATTAAAGCTTTTTCAAAACAAATTGAAGGTGGCTTTGCAAAAGTGGGATGTCATCTGGCAACTTCAGACGATGAGCTAGCTCAATTTGTTAACACTATATTTTCTTTGTACCTAGTTAGTTCAATGTAGCTATAAAGGCAAAATGGACTAGCTCTTTGCGATTGAAAAAGTCATCTCATCTAAAAGGAAACCATCCCAATTTTATTAGAATAGGAGCTCGTCAAGCATTGTTTTGAGCCCATTAATAGGTACTCTCAATATAATCTATTACCAGGAGTTCACTCCCTGCATTCCTTATTTAGGGCCTACAATTTTGCATTTCGTATTTAAGGCCTACTAGGTCCGTACCATTATCTATCCACTCCAATTCTACTCAAATACCCTAGACAGAGTTTGTTTGTCCACTTGATCAACTCAGACACCTCGAAAACCATGGTAAGGACGTTGGTACTAGTTCTTAGAGACTGCAGTCCCACGTAGAAAGAAAGATCACAAACCAAGCCCTTAAATAAAAGATTAATTGATTTGTCACCCTTATTAAATACTAAAGTCTATAGAGTAGATTATGGGTTGTGTAACAACTTACTTGAGTAGATTATAAAGATGGAGTCCAATGTTGAATCTCTTACCAAAAAGAAGAAAGACCTAAAAAGGGAATATATTCCTCGTTATCCGTAAACTAGGAGCTATTATTGGCACAAATTTGGTGAGCCACAGGCTAATTTGATGTGAATTACGAGTTGAGATTAAGCGTTACATGGGTTGGACGAGCCAAGGGCTATTATAGTAAGACCATAGGTAGAGTTGTCGTTGATGTAGACCAAGTGAACCAAGAGCTAGTTCTGGCACAAACAACACTAGCAACTAACTGAATGAATAACCTGGTATTTTCAAGCTAGTTTCTTTACCATTTGTTATGACTACCTTTATACCAATGAGCATAAGCATGGCCTAGTATGATCTAGTAGCCCACATATATTTCCAACAATACCTCATTAAGCCCATCTCAAAAACTCTTATCACAACTTATCCTACAAAAGCTCACCTATACATAGTGAGATATGAAGGAAAGATTGAAGAAAAAGCCCAAATACATATAAAGAAAATGTTGAGTTTAGGCTTGATAACAATGGTTAAATTTAGCCTAGCATATGGGTTTGATTATACTACTAATTATGTTTGTTTCCCCATGTACACAGAGAAAATCAAAGAAAATTAAAAGTACCCATAAGGTGGACTCAAATAAGGGATCATAAACTGGTGCTAGAAATGACTGGAGTTTAGCCTGACTTGGGTCGAGATGCAACACGGCTTGAGTGAAACACTGTTTAAGCATGTTGTAAGCTGGAGAAGAAATCACGACGTTAAATTGTTTTTTATATTGGAGCTAAGAGAATTAGCGTATGGAGAGATGCTATCTGGTCTACTAAGTGTAGCAACATCAACAAAGTATTATCAAAGCTTGTTCGTCCAAATGTAAATTTTGTTTTGAGAAGCCAATCAGCTATCACCATAACAAATTGTGAAGGAAAATTAGAATTTAATTACGTTGAGATCATTCAAGTAGTGGCGATCTATATAGTGATCTATCTTTCAAGAGTACGGATATGTCAAAGAGAAATTCTATGACATTTCTATTAAATTCCTCAAAGTTTTTTATCGTAAATTGAAGAATCATTGAATAGGTTTGATTGTCATGTGCCTTCTTATTTTTGAAAAAGGCATCAATAATGACCATGATAATCCCTCGTTCTTTGGGTTTGGAAGTCCAACACAACAACCTAAAAGACAACCAAGTCTACTATCAAAAACATGTATAACAAATACAAGTCAATGACTAAAAAGCTTCACTAAAAATACTAGCCACTTTTGTTTTCCTAAGTGGCTTAGATTATTGTAACAGAATGATTTGTTTTTTGATGGAGAAAGGTTATTCAATAGTGTCACCATTAATTCTTTGATGAAAATTGCTAAAGTATTTGAGAAGATTAAGAGCAAGTCCTCTTATTTCCTTCAGTAGTAAACACATTATTGTGCAAGGAAATATGTTGATCTAGACCTCAGTTTATTTACATGACATTGGCTTCAATACTTCAACATAGAATACAGAAGTTTCAATGATCTACCTGCCTGAAGTACTTTTGAGCTTTAGTGAGTTTGTTTAGGCCTTCATTACCAACTATGCTAGTAGCAAGTCCATAAAATAGTCACCTCACTTGTTCCCCAATACCTAAGGTAGTGAGGAACCAACTCAAGTTTCATGAAAGGATTCAAAAAGTCACATCTTATCAATGAGACACCTTCTAACAACGAGCTACCTTTTATTAACAAAGTGTCTCTTATCAAGCTAGATAGAATATGAGAAAATACACATCTTTATGCATAACCTATGACACCCCACAATGTGAAATTTTCAATGAAAACAAAGATAAATAATGATGGGATGTCAATATTAGGGGATTAACTTTGAAAACAAGGTGTGACTTATTGACTTTAGTTATGCTTATAATCGTTGTAGTTTTTCAAATATAAGCAAGTAGGTAACTTGAATCGATCACCCATGGAATTTCATTACTTGAGGAACTATATATTCCTCGTTTGGAGTGAAAAGGCCAAATGGTCCCCATCCAATCTGGATGCAAGCGTAAATCCATGTAAGCAAACCCCTAACCTAAGGAAGAAAAATATTCTCTATTGGAAAAATTCTAAAAAAAATTCAATGCAATAACCCCCAAGTATGTAGTGAGGTGGCCAAATGGACCCCTCTACTTAGGATAAGGGATAAGAGGTGTGTCGCCCATTCTAAGAAAGGGTCTTAAGTTTACCAAAGTAGACCTCCTATTTAGGAAGCGCATGTAGGGTTAGGATTTAATTTTACCCTTACATGTCTCATATCTCATGAAAAATCAATGCAATAACCCTCAAGTACAGAGTGAGGTAGCTAAATGGACCCCACACTTGGGATGCGTGATAAATGGTGTGTTGTTTTTCCTAAGAAAAGGTCTTAAGTTCACCTAAGTGGACCCTTTTCTTTAAGAATTTTATGTAGTGGTAGTATTCAATTTCATCCTTACATATCTCTTGTTTTGTGAAAAATCAAAGCGATAACCCCCAAGTACGAAGTGTGGTGGTCAAATGAACCTCCCCACTTAGGATGCAGAATAAGATGTGTCTCGCCCATCCTAAGAAAGGGTATTGAGTTCACCAAAGTGGACCCCCTCTTTCAGACAGAAGTGCATGCAAGGGTAGGATTTAATTTCACCCTTACATGTCTCTTATCTCGGGAAAAATCAAAGCGGTAACCCTTAAGTATGGAGTAAGGTAGCCAAATAGACCCTCTATTTAAGATATAGGATAAGAGGCATGTTTTCCGTTCTAATAAAGGGTCTTGAGTTCACCAAAGTGGATCTCTTCTTTGAAAAATGCATGTAGGGGTAGGATTCAATTTCACTCTTACATGTTTCTTATCTTGCGAAAAATCAACGCAATAACCCTCAAGTATGAAATGAGGGGCCAAATGGACCCCCCACTTGGAATACAGAATAAAAGGCTTGTCACTCATCCTAAGAAAAGGTCTTAAGCTCACCAAAATGGGCCCCCTCTTTGGGAAGCAGAAACAAAGGTTGGATTCAATTTCAAGGTATAGTAAGGCATAATCTCGTTCAGCTTCTAGGCTTGGATTTTTAAACTATTTATCATAAAGCTCATCTCACTTTTAAGCTATCAATCAATTCAAATAACGAGCTAAATATCCTCTAAAGTCTTTCCATACCTTGCTATTTGTAGGCGACTATCATGTTCCTCGCATTTGTGCCATATAAGGAAGAGCTCATCTTCTATAAGCAATACTAGAATGTAACGAAATACAAGTTTTAGAAAATAACAACATGAAGAAATAAATTATCTAGCAAAGTAAAGTAATGAGGTGTAAACTTATATATGATCTTACCTCTAAGAGATAATTAGCCATCATTTTCCCGTTGGAGGCCCCTTCCTTCTTATGGATTTTCCTGACCCTAACTTGTTCAAAGTCACATCCAAAATGACTAGAGGTCACTCATCAACTCAGGGCATCCAAAAATACTATTGTTAATATATGTTATCAATGTTTAGTACCACAACATCCTTCAAAATGACTTTATCAAATTAAATGTCGTTAAGGCCTATGATTTTGATTTGGGAAATGGGAAACCTATTTCCCTATTCGTTGTGGTTGCATAAAGAGATAATAGGGAGTATGAACTATGAATGTTTGACATATCGATTAGGGCTAGAGAAGGAATTTCAATAGGTTCATCATCGAGACAACTGAATCTTCAATCCGTAGAGGCATGATATTTCAACTAATCTTTGACATTATGGGCTATAGATCATGAGTACCAGACATCGATCGGATTTTCAAAATCAACTTTTATATAAATCATGCTTATAAAAATAAATGAACTTAGGTCCAAAACTATTGGGGAACTCGCTGATAGTTGGTTAGGATATGCTTAAATTTTCATTCCATGTATGATGGACTTGAAACTCTACCTTGTAACCCTATATGTCACCTATAAAATACAAATACTTGTTTTTCCAGCTAGACACGCTATCAGAGAGTTTTGGTATCAACACGTGACCAACAAGGGCTTAGATGTATGTCCACCAATTATCATGGGCATTTACCTTCTTATATGTAAGGTCTACTCAGTGTTCCCTTACGACAATGGAATAACGTAGCAGCATTCACCACTAGCTAGGGTTCACTTAGGTTAGGCTAATGTCAAATATATTCAATGCACAAACTAATATTCTAAGAAATGGATATCGTAGTCCAAGTTCAAATGTTACAAAATAAATTACCTACTATTCCATAGGAGGATTATCTACTTCACATAGGGGATCCATACATATATTAGGGGAGTTATCTTGTTTGGAGAAGTTAAATGGCTTACTTGGTTCACAAATATTCACTTAGTTTCTCAAATTCAAGGGAATAAGGGAGTTAATGTTTGGTATTATCTAGGTAATAGGAACACAATTGTAGTGACTTGAGGTACATTACTCATATGATGAAGGTAACATTATCATTTAGCACCCTATATATAGTAACTTGGTCCTTAGAACAGTTCTAATTAGAAGATCTAGTATTAGTGGCCTACCAATTGTTTATGAGCTTATCATATAAGGCCTACTTTAAAATATCTTGAAAAGAGCACACATCCTTGTAATAGTGACTCCTACACTCTTATTGATCTATATATCTTTCTTGTGAGATGAATGAGAGCATATATTCATTATTCACATTTGACACTTCTCTCTAAAAACCCTACAACACTAGAATCTCTCCAAACAGTAATATCAGTTAACCCATAATAATTATTATTGTTTTAAAATTATTTGTTTTAAAAAATAAAAGAAAAAAGTCTTCAAATATAATTTTTTTAGGTTACTTTTACTATGATAAGATGAAAAATTATTTTTATTTTTTTAAATATAAAGGTTTGAAAAAAATACTCTTAAAATAAATAATTAATTAATTTGTGACTTAATAAAGAGTAAGTATACAACAATAATTATTTTATTAGAAAATAATTAATTATTTTATTATTTTAGTGAAAATATATACCAATAATTATTATTTTATGAGTAATAGATGCGACACTTTGTGACAGTACCATATAATCTAAATATAAGTGATATTTTATTTAACAAATAAATCAAATATAATAGAATGATATATATGAAATTAACACAATAGACAAAACTTGATCGAACTTAATAAACATTTTTATGAATATGTTTTTTACTTAAAAGTAATATAAGTTAGTTGATTATTTTTTAATTGATATTGGATAAATGATATATCATAATCTCAATATGAAAAAAATTATTAATTCAATACAATTATAACTCCTAAAATAATAATTCAAGGTTCATAATAAAGACTTGAAAAAAATACTCTTAAAATAAATAAATAATTAATTTGTAAGTTTAGTGAAGAATAAATATCCAGTAATAATTATTTTATTAGCAAATAGTTAAATAATTTATTATTACAGTGAAATATATATATATATAATAATAATAGTTATTATTATTATTATTATTATTTTATGTGCAATAGGTGTGATATTTTGTGATAATGACATATAAACTAAATATAACTGATATTTTATTTAATAAATATATCAAATATAGGAGAACAATACATAAATTTGACACAATAAAAAAAACTTGATCGATTTTTTTTTAAAAGACACTAATTTTTTTTATTAAATAAAAAAACCTTGTAAGGTGTGATTCGAACTTGGGCCAATGACGAGGGTGAGGAGTCATATTATCTAGACCACACGTAAATCCCTTTCGATTGTTTCTTACATGAATAATTTCTCTGAATTGATTTGAATTTTTGTATGTCAAAAAAGATCAAGTGATTCACATTGTTTCATTCTAAACTTGGTCGAACTTAATAAATATTTTTATGAATATTTTTACCTTAAAAGTAATGTAGTTTGGTTGACTACTTTTTAATTGATATTAAATAAATGGATATAACATAATATCGACATGAAAAAAATGATTAATTTAATATAATTATAACTCTTAAAATAATAATTCAAGATTCATAATGTAAAGTCAATACAAATAAAATTATTAAATATAATTATATAATTATTATTTATTATAAAGTATTTTGATATTTATTAGTGTATAAGGGAGAAAAAATTAAAATTAAAGCTAAAAAAATATTGAAGGGAGGGAAGAAGAAAGGAGAAAAAGGAAAAAAAAAAAAAGCTTTCGAGAACGACCAATTATATATATAAATCAAATTGAGGATTTTTGTTTGCATAAATTTCTTTATATATATTAGCAATAATTACTAATAGAAGATTAAATAAAATTATAAAAGGAGGTAAGATATTGGAATAATATATGCTAAATTGGGAAAAGAAAATTGATTTCAAGGGATATTATAGAATAGCTTAGGCGAAAGAAAAGGAGGAATTATAGAATAAGTTAATTTGAATTGTCATATGCTTTCTTCTAAAATCGGTAAGTATTTGATATTGCTTATTAAATAATTATGTTCAAATCTTTATGTGAAGTAAATGTTTTTTGAACTAATATATGTTCACGATGGGTTCAATATCTCTCATGAATTTTCACGATAGAACGAGGTCTTATATCATACAGTAAACTTATTAGGTGTAGTTTATTTATACGTTTATAAATTTACGTAGTTGATTCATATATTTATAAATTCATATTTTTATTGATATTTTATAAATATAATACTTATTTTTTCTTTACTTTCCAACACTCGCTAAACAATATCCATAATTACTTAAATAGATATATCGATGAATCTTCGTATCAAATAAAATATATATTTTTTTATAAAATTTTGTAAATTTGAAGATCAAAAAAGCATATAAAATATTTCATAATATTTGATTTGATATTTATAGAATAAGAGCAAAAAAAAGCTCCTAGAGGAAATCTCAAAACCAAGAGAATACAAGGAAAGTAAAAAGAAAAATGAAAAGAAAATAAGAAGAATAAGAGAAAAAAATTAAAAGATGATGAAAGTTTATAAGATATAAACCTAATTAGTCTAGAGAGGATAAATATGTTATTTTTAATTTTTACCAATTTATAATTTAATAACCTAAACAAAGCAATCAGACATGCAATCGTGTGTAAAAATAAAGTATGAAAATAAAAAAATAACATACAATATTTTTAGGTAGAAACATCCTAAGCCACAACCATTACCTAAGAGGAAAACCACTGGTCTACTAGACCACCTAACTTTCCAGTATGAAAAACAAATGTTTAAGTACAAACTTGATCTTATGCTACCCTTCTTAGGATACTGCCTCAATATACCTTAGTTACGAGCTCCTGCTCTGTTTTCATAGTTTTCAATATTAACGTGAGTGGTTTTCAGACCAACATTTCAATAAACTTTCTACCAATCAAATACGTTCCCAAAATAACTGCAAAATGGTTAGCACAAAATGACAAGTGTCCATGTGTGTTCTAGAACAGATTTAATAATGAATAATTCTAACTAGATTATTCAAAACATATATCACTTAAATAAAATCAACTAGTAAATCCTAAAGCAAAAATATCAAGCACAAGTTCAAGAAAAATAGTTTCTTTAAAGATTAATAATCAAATCAAATAACTATGATATGACACAAACAATTATTTGATCTAACAAGTTAAGAACAAAAATAAAGAAGAAGTTATAAGAACATATTATCAAAATATCATAAAATAATTAAGCTTATTAATCAACCAAACATAACCACCAATATTTGATAGATTAACTAAATAAAGAAGACTAAAGAATTATGATCTTATATTTGTAAAACAAGAGAGAGAAATTAAGAATAATATAATAATGTTCTTGTGTAGTTGATTGAAACAATGTGCAATGAGTTTTATTTATAGGAAAAATTAAAACTCTTAATCTTATGTAATTGAGAAATGCCTTTTCTATTACAAATAGGATTACTAATACTCATTAATTAAAAAAACTCATATATGATTGATAAATATATTTTCTATTACAAATAAGATTAGTAATACTCATTAATTAAAAAGACTCGTATTTAAAGAAGAGTTCTTTTAAAATAGACTCATTAATCATGAAAGTTTCTATTTAAAGGAGAGTTATTTTAAAGTATATTTTATGCTATCTTTTAGGCTAAAGATTTCAACGATAATTTAGATTATATCTTGTCTAATATTTTAGCATTAAAAATAATTTTAGATTTATAAGTATGTGCTATTAAATGTATAAATGTAATCCTATGTGTCATAGTTATCAAAGATATATCTGAAGTATAATTATCTACAAATCGAGCATTTGTTTGATTTTTATTGATAGACTTGATAGTAGACTTAAAAATAAATTTATAAATAAATATTTTATCTACGAAAATAATCAACACTAATAATCCTAACAGAGAATGAATAAGCCTCTATTTCTACCTTCTCTATAAACCCTTTTCCTCGATGGACATATCGTAAGCAATTTTTTTCATGGCCTTATCGTTTCAAGAGTACTAAACTCTAGAGAGAGCAATTTAGCATTTGAAAAAAAGGAAAGAAAAAAGAGGAGACTACAGCCAAGCTGACTTTGCTACATTCACGAGACAAAGATAAGAAAAGAGAGTTAAATTGGCTTTTCGACGGCAGAATAAGGAGCAAATTATACAAACATAATAGCTAAGATTTGGAATTCAAGGTCTTAAAAAGTTACGTGTTATGATTTTAATTCCTATATCAGATTAATGTCTTGTCGTAATTATGAAATTTTTAATTTTAAAAAATCAATACGTGGGAAGATACTCATAAATTTTATAAATTTACTTAATCAATATGATATTATTAATGCACTCTAAAACTGTTTTACCCTCACATATTCTGGTGACGCTCTCCATTTTTCCCTAACAATAGGCTAGGCATTTTAGGTTGTTAAAAAAAATACTCTCACAAATTCTATAATTATTAATTAATTTCAATTTAATTTGTAAATTGCTTACTTCTGACCAATCACAGAGTACCAATAAGGACAACTCCACCAATTTTGTCAACGGAAAAAGGCCAAGACTTAAAGAGGCATAGCTTAAAGCTTTTAGGACATGCGAATGCGATAACATAATGAAGGAAAAAGCTACTTTGAGTGTCGGTAAATTGAGAACAAGTATCGTATAACATTCTCTACTACCTTCTTCCTTTTTTATCCTTATCTTTAAGCTAAAATCCAAATTACATTTTATGAATGTATTTAAGATTTTTTTTAAAAACAATTGTAATTTCAAGTTCCAATTTTTAACTTTAACTTTTCAAAATAAGTGTCGTTTATTAATTAATTTCATTTTTAAATTTAAAATTAAGTTGAAACTCAGTTCTAATTTTATATAATTTTTTTATTTTTTTTGAAACTTAATTTTTTTTAAAAAAATTACCTTGATCTTTGTAGTAACTTTACATTTAATGAAAGAATAATAGATAATTTTTTTTATATCAATTGAGTTTTATTTTTCTCTTTCTTTTAAATAAATTAAGAAAAAATCATTTTTAAACAAGAGAAAACAGGATTCGTTACAAAACGAGTCCTTGATAATAAATCAAAATTCAATCCAAGTCTCAAAGATTTTTAAGTATAGAATTTTTTTTTCTTTCCAAAATCTAAGACTTTGATAATATAGACTAGAAACATTAAGATGGTTCACTTAGAGCTTGTTTTGTAATCAAGTTTATTTTTAAATTTTAATTTTCAAACTCGAGTTTTCAAAATATTATTTGATAATTAATTACATTTTCATATTCATTTTTACATCCTTTTGATTGTTTTTTAAACTTAAAAACAAAAGATTTTGAAAACCATATTTAAAATTTATTTTTTCTTTTATTAGTTAATTATATATTTTTATTTGTTTTGATTTAAAGGAAATGAAAGATGAAAACAGAACTTTTTATCAAATTGAGTTTTTATTTTTTTTCTTCTAAATAAATTAGAAAAGATAAAAATATTTTTAAATAAAAAAAAAGAACTTAAAATAGAACTCATTACAAATAAAGGAGAACTTCAAAACAGAACTCATTACAAAATGAGCCATGAGTTACGTTCTCTTTCCCATTTTAAGTTCAATGTTCGAAATGAAAATAATAATAAAAAAAAAGGAAACTAGAAACGCCAAGATATAAAACCAGAAAATTTCCCTAAATTTTAGAGTCAACTTCATTTTAGAATCATCCATATTAAGGTTTAAGATTCAAATTTCCTTAATCACATCAACTAAAGGAATATTGTATTTGAAAACTTATTTTTTTTTAGGCAAAATTTATTTTGATGTAAATGTTACAATTTAATTATTTTTTTATTATTATATGTTGTAATATAACTAATTTATTATTTCTCATTCTTACTTTATATTCAATTAATAATTAACATAATATTTGATATATATAATAATATTTATATTCTTAAGATTATTTTTAAAACATGAATGAATAGATATAGTTTAATATTAAAGTCATTAAAAACAATAAAAGGAGGCAAATAATGAATCCAAATCCAATTACGTGTAAGGGGTACTTGATGTATTTTAGAGTGATTTCTCTTTCAATTTTTTGATAAAAAACAAAAACAATGAAGTACTGCTTGATTTTTACATCTCATGTGGGCTTATCAAGCTTTCTCTTTTAAACTTTTAAATTTATTTAAAGCCTGCTTATTTATAATTTATATGGTTACCAAGTGGTATAATTTGGAAAGATAATGTAATAAATTAAAAGCTAAAAACAAAAGAAGGATAATAACAAGGAAAAAAAAGAAAGAAATAAATAATCAAATCATATCCTTAATTAATTTATCAAAATTAGAAGAAAAAAATTTAATAAATTTTATAAGACTAAATTTATGATTTTTATTTTAATACTCTAGGAGAGAGATAGACTCTATTATATTACTAATCCATAATTCTCTAATTATTTTCTATATTTTACTTATATGTTTATCTATCTTTAATAAATTATCAAAATTAACATGTTTTATTTGAACGTGTAATTATATATACTTCTAACAATAATATCATAACTAATAGTTAAGCAATTTTAATTTTTTATTCTAACTTTTTATATCACTTTACCAAATTTTCTCACACTTTGGCCCTCGTGGATATGCTGATGATTGTTAGCATGTGTTTGACACAACAAAAATTGGGATAAAAATAAGAGCCAATTAATATTATAAATCCTTAAGATGCCATAACTTTGTAAGTTGTTTGTTCCTTCTTTTGTCTTATTCAACCATGCATATAAATCCCATAATATATACTCCAAAAGCATAATCAAACACCATAAAATCCAAACAGCCACCCTTACACAACTGTGTACCTTTATCATCTTTAATTAATTAAATTATTCTCTTAATTAATCTCCATTATTATTATTATTATTATTATTATATATATGTCTAATAACTTAACACAAAACGTCAAAACTTGCCAAAACACTCAAAACTGACAAGCTTTGCTTGATCTATCTAGGTTTTTCTTCTTTGTTTGTGTTTCTTAAAAACAATATTCATATGGGTGCTCTCTCGGATGCTTATAGAGACTATCCTCTTGACCTTCAACATATTGTTCCTCTAGATTTTAGTTCAAATATTCCAACACTTCCTGAATCTCATATTTGGACCCAAAATGATGGTTTTTCATCTGGGTTTTTATCAGATGATTTGTTTTCTATACCCATCATTGATTTTGATGATCCCAATGCACATAAACTTATAGCTCAGGCTTGTGAATCTTGGGGTGTTTTTCAATTGACTAACCATGGCATTCCAATGAAGTTGATCGAGGAGGTTGTGTCTCAGACTCAAAGATTGTTTGCTCTTCCTATGAACCAGAAATTGAAGGCTCTTCGATCTCCGAACGGTGCCATTGGGTATGGTGTCGCTCGAATATCGCCTTTTTTCTCTAAATATATGTGGCATGAAGGGTTTACTATCATGGGGTCTCCGTTGGATCATGCCAAGACACTTTGGAACCATGACTTTGAACATTTTTGGTAAGTACTACTTACAATGTTTCACAAAATGACAAAGTAACAAATTGATAAAGCTGCCTCCTGTCTATTAATTATATGTGTGAATTTTTTCTCTTTTTTTTTTTATTATTTTGGCTTGGAAGCAAATTTTGAGGCAACTACTTGTCATATCTATCATACGTTTGGTAAAAATTTTCATTTTTTTTAAATTCATGTGATCATTAATAGATGCCCTTTTATCCCTTTGACCTCTGATCGACCCTATACACAAAATTATTTTAACACATTTTGATGATTTTTTTAATTAAATAATATTTGTGTGGTTTCAATTAATCATGATATTTTTTATTAAATTGTGTTGTTTGAGTTATTTTTATTAAATGTTAATAATATGCAACATAATTCTTGCTGTTAATAAGTCATCAAATATAACGGATATGTATCGATTTAAGAAGGAAAGATAACAATGTTTCTTACCTCGCTGTGTATATAATTTGTTTTTCCTAACTTTTTTATTTTCCTTATGTTACAAAATTATTTAACTCTTTTTATCAATTTTTTAAATTAATAAAAATCTACCCTTAAACTCATAGTTTCGTGATCATGAATATCAAAATAACCTTTAAGAAAGGGTAAAAAAATATGTTGGTTTAGTTATCCGAACCGACGGTTCAGTTTATACTCAATAAAATAAAAACTGTATTCGTCTGTACCCAAAATTAATTATATTTATTTAATTAATTTATATATTTAATAAATTAAATTATATTTTTTTCGAATACAGATTTTATAATTCAATTCAGGAACGGTTATATCAAAAACAGTCTCCACCCATACTCATACACATCTATAATACCTTTACATCATAATTCAATAAAATTTAAAAAAAGAATTAAATCCTATAATATCTCTGGTAGTAAATGCTGTCAGAATTCTAGTGATCATTATCACAATCCATATGAGTTTTAACGACTGTTATCGACAACACATCGAAGTTTCAGAGATCTATCGAGTATAACTGTTACATTCACATATATCTTTGTATGTAACATATTATATTTATTATAATTCTGACAATCCATCAGATATACATATGTAACATATTACATTCACATTTATCATTATATGTAAAATGTTACATACACCTCTGATAAGTCATCGACGATGGTTGCCATAACTCTTACAGTGGTGAGACCACTTGTGATGATTATTGAAAATTTTGTGAGATATATATGATCTTGATCTCATTTTATTGAACTTATGAAATAAGAATTTTTTTTATGTTTTTATTAGATAAATTATGAGTTTTTGAATAAGTTGTTATTAGTTAAAAAAATTGATAATTTTTTTAAAAATGAATGTACTTGAAATAAAAACTACTTAAATAAAAGTCAAAGTTGCAAAATATTTACAATTATGTCTAAGTAAATTAGTATTTTTGGAAGCTTATCTAGATAAAATCAATTCAATATAATTAATTTATTAATATTCTAAAAAAAATAATTACAACATTATTTTTACAACATTAAATAATAATAATTAATGCAACCCTATCAAAATTAAGAATAAGATCACAATTACTGTAAAGAGCTTGCATCAGAAATTAAAAACTTATTTTTATTTTTATTTTAACTTCTTATTTATCGACACAATATTCTACCTTAGTTAACGGAAATATATGTATAGTATGTACTCTTTAGATATAATATTCTAATAATAATGGTCTTTAAATAATAATAATAATAATAATAATTTTAATGACTGCCTCACTCAGGACATCAAAATAATTTTGTACTATTTTTTAAAATAATCTTACACAATTTAGTACCTTTGACCTTAATAACTTGTAGTACTTTTTATGTCTCATATATTTTATATGACAATAATAGCTAGCAAATACATGCACAAGATGTCTAGTTTTTAATTATTTTGAATTTTAATTTCCATGTATTAATTTAACATATACATGAACAGCGAGATAATGGAGAAGTGTCAAAAAGAAATGAAGCTACTAAGTGAGAAATTGATGAGATTAATCATGTTCAAGATCTTGAAAATCTCAGAAGAAGAAGTGAAGAATTGGTTAAGTAGTAATACTAATACTTGCTCATCATCAACCAATAAGAACTGTAGTACTGCTTTACAACTAAACTCTTATCCACCTTGCCCAGATCCTAAAAAAGCCTTAGGCTTAGCTCCTCATACAGATACTTCTCTCATAACAATTCTCCAACAAACTCAAACTAGTGGTCTTCAAGTTTTCAAAGATGGTGTTGGCTGGGTTCTAGTGAGGCCAATCTCAGATGCACTTGTGGTCAACGTTGGTGACTTTCTTGATGTTATATCCAATGGCAGATTTCATAGTGTTCTTCACCGTGTGATGGTGAATCAATCAAAGCAAAGATTCTCACTTGCTTATTTCTATAGTCCACCCATTGATTTCTGTGTTTCTCCACTTTTATCCAAATGTACTGATTCAGAAGCAGAACATCAATTACTTCCCCTTTATCGTACTGTTTCTGTAAAAGACTATGTTGCCATTAAGGCCAAAAATCTTAACAAAGCACTCTCTTTGGTTAAGATTTTTCAATGATGGGTTTTGTTTGTTTCTTTGTATTCTTTATTTCAATATAGAATAGCGAGTACACGACAAATGACATTTCTTTATTTATTATATTATTTTCATAATTCTTCCTATCGTATGTTTGTTGTTTTAGGAGAAGATATTCAAAAAAAAAAATTTATATCAATATTAATAATATTAAATAGTATTTAATTAAATGAAAGTTAATATTAAATAATTTTAAATAATCGAAATAATATCTTATATTTTTTAATACTAAAAATATATGAATTTAATATAAATAATATATAATTATAAATTTTAAGTGTATTATTTTTATTATTTAAAAAAATTCTAATTTAAAATTAAGAAAATTTATACACCTAATTTTAACTATAAAATAATATAAATCAATTTATAAATGTTATCATAATTTAAAATTTGAATTTAATTAATATCATTAAAAAATAAGACAAAAATTAAAGTTTTACCAGGTACACAACTCTTTAAAAATGCATAAATTAATGTAAAAATTATATATGGATAAACCATTACTAGTTACTTTATAAAACATTACACAATTAATTAGTTTTTTTTTTTAAAATGTTTAAAAGATATGAAATAGAATACACGTGAGAATTAATAATAATAAAATAATAAATTTATTATTTAAAAATAAATTATTCATTAATATTTTAAATCAGTTAAATTTGATCCAATTTATCTTTTTATAATCATTTTAAAATTTAAAAACAACATAATTCTTAATATATCTTTAAAAAAATATATTATTTTTTATATATCTTTATTAAAGCTATGATACTACTTTATACCTAATCTAATAATTTAGATCAAATATAACTTTTTTAAATTTATTCAGCCATTTTAAGGTTTCTTACTTTTCCTATAGGGCCACAGTAATTTTTTTAAAAAGATGTATTATTTCGCTAAAATTACACCACCTTCAACCAGAGAAACAGAGTCTTTAAACAAAATAAATACCAACAAAACACTCTTTTTCACTTAAATTGCACTAAAACCCAATTCAACTTTTTTAGCAGTAAAATAACAAACCTAACCCCTCTAAATAAAAAATAAAAAATAGCGCCCTTCCACTAACATATATCTTACACAATTCAAAAAAGTAAGGGCTATTTTTTGTTATTTGTTTTTATGATGATAATTTATGTAATTTTTCCGAGCCAAAACTCCTAAAGTAATATTGGTATATTTTAAATTATATTTAACTTCTGCATTTAATTTGTCATTAGAAACTCAAATATTATACATATTCAAATATGTTTCAAAAATCTATAATTCTTGAATAGTGATATTGGTTACTATCAATTAGAGTCACTTCTCTACCATTGCTTACATATATATTCAAAGCGAATCTCACTTTAAATTTCATATATTGACATAAAGGACCTTAAATATATTTTTCTCGTGTTTTAAATCTGTTTCACATCCATCTTTTTTTTTTTGTCAAATGTTTATAATGTTTTAGACTAGTAAAAAAATGTCCTCAACTTTTAATTTATTGTAAAATTGACTCTATGTTTAGTTCTGTTAACGTTGATATTATTTTGGTCATATAAGTTAAAAGATTTAATTTTTAATATCATATTTAATATTTAGAAAATAGAAGTTTCTTTTAATACCATGTTTAACTGTTAGAAAAATAAAGTTTGTTTTTTAATACCATAATTGATTGTTAGTTTTTTTAAATGAAAATGATCAAAATAACATAAATATTAACAAAACTAAATATTGTTATTAATTTTGTTACTAATTCAAACTATTAGTTACATAAATCATATTTAAACTTACCAATATATATATATAATAAGTTATCATAATGAATGTTAAATTCAGTAATGAATTATGGCCCATAGTCTAAATCATAATAAGTGCATGAGGACTGAGGAGTGATCCGTAGCTATTATAAATCTTATACGTTGAAGGCCCTTCTCGGCCCTAACATTTGAGGTTTTGCTAAAATCAAAAGAGAAATTACGTTACTAAGCTCAAATACTCTAATGGATTCACATTTTGATTCTTATTAACTTTCCTACTTATGGGAATATTGATATTATATAGTGTGTGTTTTGTTTTTTATCAATTTGTTTAGATAAACAAAATTTATCTTAAAATTTATAATTTTATATTTATAAATATTAAAATAATTTTATAACATAATTTAATAAAATAAATATAAAGATTGGATTTCATAATATCTTCGATAGTTACCATCAGTAGAGTTTTGACAACTGATAACACAACAGAACGCGGGTGACCAACTAGATATAACGTGTTACATCCACATGTCTTTATATATAACATGTTATATCTATTATAATTTAATGACTAACTAGATGTAACTTGTTACATTAACATGTATCTTTGTATGTAATATCTTATATCCATCATATTTTCGATGATTCACTGAATGTAACATTTGTGTCTATTTGTGTCTTTGTATATGACTTATTACATTCATCATCTGGAGTTCCAATGATGTCGTCGGAGTTCCAATAAAATCGTCAACGATCGTTATCAGAGATACCGTAAGATGTGACATTGATTTCATTTTATTAAAATTATGAAAACAAAGTCCTTTAACCTTTTTATTAAATAATTTAATATAAAATTATAAATTTTAAAATGAGTTGTTACTAGTTAAAAAATTTAATTAATTTATCAAAATTAATCTTATTTAAATCAAAAACTGCCATATTATTTTCAATCCAATTTCCAACCAACTCCTTGAGGGGGAAAAAATCTACCTACTCAAGTCCTTTCATTACGTGGACAATGCTCGTGGCCGTTGAATGAACAAGCAATAGAAGTCACATATCGCATGAAAATATCAAATATCCCTACTCAAACCTCACTTGCTTGCTCTTATATGTTAGGAGAGTAATTATATTTGTATCGACTATAGCAATAATTTAATAAATGCATTAATTTTATGTTAATTTTGTATTAATTTATAAATACAAATTTTGTTATCAAATCATGTAATATACATAAAAAAATATGAAACATTAAATTTATTTTTGAATAAGAATACAATGGCATGTATTTCTATTTATTTTTGAATAAGAATACAATGGCATGTATTTCTAGCAAGAAATATGCACAATTTACCATATTAAATTGATCTCATTTCTCAACTTAATACCTTAATGTGATCAAAAATAACCATTTTTTAACCTTAATTTTTTACTTAAACTTGTGACCACCAAGAAGGGGTAATAAACTTAATACTAATCTATTTTTAATAAAATTCATATTCATGGCCTATTTTTAAACTTTGACACAAGTAACAACTTATTTTAAACAAAAAATATATTTGTTTTTAAATAACAACATTACTTATGCACTTATTGGTATTCAAAACTTAGATATCACAACTTTACAATTTTATAACTTTCTAATTAGAGAATATGCGGTTCGATTACACATGCCCAAGCAAAATACATCCTTTTATTAATATATCAATGAAAACCAAGGACAAATACAAACATCAAAAGCTCACAAATAACAAGAAGTAAAATTTAAATTAAACAAGAACATATCCATCACTATACATATAAGTAAGATTGATACTCACTAACAAACCAACATGAACATTTATTGTTTAATAACCAAATCACCACTACATAGCTAGATTTTCAAAAGAACCGCAAAGCAGACAATTACATTACATTAACTTTTCAGAAAATACGAATACTTGTTTATTAGAATCAATAGCCCTCGCTTCAAGTGTATAAGACCATCTTAAAAAATCCATGTAATCAAAATCCTTAAGAATTCGAAGACGTTGTTCATCTACAAACTCTTTTGGTGGCTTGATTATGGAACCTTCAATCGGAACTACAAATGCTCCCATTGAATATCGATCTTCTTTTCCACTCATTTCTACTCGGTGCTTCACGGAGTGCATTTTTCCATTACTCCATGCCTATAAATATATATGATCAATTATTACATTTACTTAGGTTGTGTTTCAAAATGGTTTCTTTTTTTGTTGTAAACTTTTTAAGTGTTTTTGAAAACATGTTTTTTTGGTGAACG
The DNA here is from genome assembly GCA_030763125.1 of Hippophae gyantsensis. NCBI lineage: Eukaryota > Viridiplantae > Streptophyta > Magnoliopsida > Rosales > Elaeagnaceae > Hippophae > Hippophae gyantsensis. Next base: position 43,070,528 of record CM061036.1, read on the forward strand.
TTTTCAAAATAAGGTTTTGTTTTTGAAACATTAATATTGAAGTAGTAGGGTTCAAAATCAATGTTCTATTTTTACCCTTTTTAACAAATAATATTTTGGACAATTAAATCATTCTTAAAAAATTAATAACAAATACTAAAAAATGATTAAAATGGTAAAACCTAAAATGTTAAAAACTTAAGATAATAAAAAAAATTACTTTATTTTACTTTGTAAAAATAAGATAAACGGATTGAGTGAGATTTTTAAAAACTAGAAAATAGAAGAGGATTGTAAAATGCTTTTGGTTATATATATATAACCTTAATTAATCAATTCAAATACATATTATACTCACCTTAAAAATAATTGAATTATCCTAGTTTTTTGAAAGTAATATTCTTGCCCCAGGGATCTCTATAAAATGATAAGTTCTTTTAAAATGAAACAATACTTAATATAATTTGAATATGTAACTTGAAATAATAAAAAAATTTGATAAATCTTACCACCAAACCACTATGTTAACCACATTACAAACATTTCACTATATTGTGTGTGAAAATATGTAATCATAAAATTAGATCATTAATTCAACGGTGAGCTTATATATGAATAATTATGTGTTATAAACTATCATATAAGGTTAAATCAATTTAAAAGTGTTATGCTAAGGTAAGTAATTTAAACTTTAATATATCTAATATGATGTGGGTCTTTAGTGTATAAAAACCTAATATTTATATCTATTTTAATGATGGGTGAAAATAAAGATAAGACTATTAAATATATATATATATATAATGGTTATAGTTCCTAGATCACACGTATTATTTTAACTTTATTTGAGATCACATCATCAGAAAGAGCAAAAAGAAAACTAAAAGATTCTCTAAGAAAAATGTATATATTTAAAATACTAACCACTCAAGTACATAATTAATTAATAGTTATGGATTCAAATAAATTTTTGTATGTTTTTTTTATTCTTGGTGATACAACATGAATTTTCCTAATGATAAGGGTTAATTCTCCTACACTTCTTACGGATAAGAGTATTTTCAATGAAAAGAAGGAAAAGGAAAGGTGAGAGATATCAAATTGAATATATATGATGATTATGAAAAATACAATTTTGTATGAATTAAAAAGGCATAATGTTTGAAAATATAACTATTTTTAAGAATTTTAATGCTGACATTGATTGTCAAAAACAAAAAGTCTAAAATAGGTGCACTCTTAACAAGTATAATTTCAATGAGGTATAGAGACAAAGGTAATATCAAAGAGTACATTATAGAGATGTCTTATCTTACTTCCAAGTTGAGAACACTTAAGTTAGAACTCTTTGAAGACTTATTGATGCATTAGGTTTCGATATCCCTTCTAACATAGTTTAGCTAACTTAAAGGTAGGCAAACAAGTCTTGTAGTACATACAGAGAACAAAAGATACATGCTCACCTATTAGAGGTTAGATCAACTTGAAATCATTGGGTATTTTGAGTCCGATTTTGTTAGATGCCAAGATATTATGAAATCTACGTTGGGCTATGTCTGTGTGCTAACTTGAGGTTCCATCTATTAGAAGAGTGCTAAATAGTATCTTATTATAGCCTATTCTACCATGGTAGCATAATTCATAGCAAGTTATGAGGCATCCAATCAAGAAATATGGTTACAAAATTTTGTCACAAGGTTGTGCATAATAGATTGTATTGAAAGACCACTAAAGTTATTTTATGACAATAAGTTAGTAATGTTATATTCCACTAACAATAAGAATTTGATGGAGCCAAAGCATATATGGATCAAGGTCCTAATTGTTAAGAAAAAAGTTCAATGTGTACAAGTATTTATAGAACAAATCGGTACAAACTCCATGATTATAGATTTATTTATTGCGGGATTGCTACCCAATGTGTTTCATGAATACACTGCTTGTATAGGTGTTATGTTGTTTGAGGATATTCATTTTTGGTGGGAGTTTATAATTTTAAATGTTTATTTGATAGACACAAGTTCAGTTATTCCAATTTATGGATATTTTGAGATCATTTTTTTTGTAAAAATAAAGTTTTAATTTATTTATACTTTGATTTTGGTATTGTTTGATCTCACTAAGGTTTAAGGTTAGACCACTTAAAATATGTATGTAAAGATCACATTACATAAAATTTTCATGCTACGCATTCATATCATGATTCATGTCATTCAGTTGTATTAGTATATATGACTATTGATAAGTTGAGTTACTACAAATATAACAAATGTTGCTTTGATCCTATGGTGGTATAATTGATAGACCGGATTGGTTATAGATACATTTTGGTAATGACACAAAATTAAGCTCATATGATTGTTTTTACAATACATAATTATAAGATTACATATATAGCTCAAGTGAGAGATTGTTGGATCTTTAATCCAACATTGGGGTTATATGTGAATTATTATATATTGTATATTGTCATATAAGATTAAATTCATTTAAAAGTGATATGTTAAAGTTTAAGTGATTTGGATTTTAATGTATCTAATAGGATGTGGGTCTTTAATGTATATAGACGTAAGGCTTATATCTATTTTAATGATGACATAAAATAGAGATAATGTTATTAAATATATTGGGAAATAACGCAAATTCCCGATAAGCCAAACTTATGAGAAAGCAAGAATAGAAAATAACACACAAATTTGATAACGGAGTTCGGCCAATCTTGCTTACGTCCTCGGACTGCGGATCTTTTCTTGAAAGAGGAGAAATTACCTGAGTGTTTTACAACACTTCACTGACCCACAACCCAATTACACCCAAGAAAATTACTCTCAATTTTCTCTCACAAAAGCTTTGCTCTCTAAGCTTTTCTCTCAATTGGAATGAACACTTTTGGATGGATAATTCATTACAATTACACATCTATTTATAGGAAAATTCACTCCTTGAATTACTCCTTAAATTAATGGTTCCTTGAATTGCTCCTTGAATTAAGCTCCATGTTTTACTCCATGTTTTGCTCCATGTTTTACTCCATGTTTTGTTCCATGTTTTGCTCCATGTTTTGCTCCTTAATTTGCTCCTTAAATTAAGGAGCTTTATAACAACAATCTCTAACATTCTCCCGCGAAGGCCGTGATTTCAACTGTCTCTTCACACCTCGATCAATGCACTAGCTTTTCTAGTCTTTGTTACTAGCGGACCTAAGTGAAGCACAACTTCGGCTTGTCAATAATCGCCACCTTTGTTAACATATCTATTTGGATTTTGCTTCCCTTGAATCTTCTCCCGGTATTAACACATCATCTTCAATAGAGATCGATGAAGTGATAACGAAGTCAATATGCTTGGTTCTAGAATGAAATGTTGAATTCTTTGCCAAATGTATTTGGCTATCACTACGCAGAACATTCTTCTCATTTGAATCATTTCAGTTAACAAACCTCAAGCCATATCATCTCTTTACTAGCTTGATTCGCTACATACCACTGTAGTGGATAGAGTGACAGGTTTACGTATTTGTGACATCCAACTAACGGTGTAGTTCCAACGGTAAATATATAACCGGTGGTGTAACTTCCGGTGATCAACTTCACCTCCAAAGTGCAGATCTCGTGCCCTTGTACTTTTAATTCTCCTTACTAAAGTACAAGCACTTTCGTGGTGCCTCGTATACCTCAAAAATCCACTTGTGCTTCCCAATGAGTTTTCTCCGGATTTGACATAAATGCGCTAACAACTCCATCACGGGACGATGTACGGTCTCGTGCAGGACCATTGCGTACATCAAACTTCAATGGGCCGAGGCATGAACCTTAGCCATGAATTCTCTCTCTTCCTGCTGCGAGGTGGTGATCCTTGGATAGGCGAAAATGGCGGCGGGGTGTGTATAAGCGGCAGCATCGCCCGTGTTGAATCTCTAAAACACGATTGATGTACTGCACGAGATAACTGCAGGATCTTTTCTTCTTATTTCTTGTGATTTGCATTCCAAGAATCTTCTTTCTTGGACCCAAGTCTTTCATGTCAAACTCCGCTTTGACAATTCTTTGATTCAACCTTTTAATATCATCCATATACGAACCTGCTACTAACATATCATCAACATAAAGTAGTAAAATGATATAGCGAACCTATATCTCTTGAAGTAGCAACAATGGTCATTGCACTTCTAGAAAACCTTCCTTGTACATAAAGGCATCCAAACTTTACATACCATTGTCTCGGGGCTTGTTTTTAGGCCATACAAACTCTTCTTAAGTCCGCACACCATATTCTTTCTTCCTCTTTCTGAGAAACCTTGGTTGGTACATGTATATCTCTTCATCTAAATCTCCGTGAAGGAATGCGTCTTCACATCCAACTGTTCCGGATGAAGATTTTCAATGGCTACAATACTCAACACCGATCGATAGTATTGAGCTTCACAACGGGGAGAAAAATGTCGGTGTAGTCAACTCCTTCCTTGTTGGAAACCCTTTAGCAACTAGGCGTGCTTTGTATCTCTTGGAACCATCACATGCCCTCTTCACCCTACACCCATTTGTTGTGAAGTGCCTTATTTCCCATAGTAACTTTCGGTAGTTCCATTATGCGGTTGGAGATGAGAGATTTCATTTCTTCTTTCATAGCAAGCTCCCACTTGCTTAGAATCTCGAGTACGACAAGCTTCATCATAGCATTCGAGGCTCCCTCCATCGGTGTGACAACATAGTTCATGTATCTCTGTTAGGCACGAATGAGGTCGAAGACCTTATACCGATATAGGAGTGGAGTAAGAGGTTGTGGTGTGTCGGAATGTTGTGTACTACTGCAACAAGTTCCTGCAGTTGAGGACTTGTTACAATTGGTTACATTTACGAAACTATTTGGGACATCATTTGCATACGCAAATACTTGGCTCATTGCCTCCGAGTCATTGGCGTCTATTTTACGTATCCTTATACATCACCCTTCGTTGAAAATCACATCTCTGCTTGCCGGATAACTTTCTTCTTTTCATCATCCCAAATGCGGTAGCCAAACTCATCCTCACCATAGCCGATGAATGTGCATTTCTTGGATTTGGGATCAAGCTTATTCTCGCCTTGATCAACCCATATGCACTGAAATGCTACCCCAAAAACTTTTAGATGTGATAGTTTCACCCTCTTTTCGCTCCATACCTCCTCCTCGGTATTCTATGCTCCAAATGGAACAGATGGGCCTCGGTTGATCAAGTGTGCCGTGTTGGTAGCACGCCGTAACCGGTGACCCACCGTATACGAATGCTTCGGATCTTTCGTCAACGCTCGGTTATACGCCGCCTTACACCGTTGTGTTGAGGCGTGCACACGATTCTTTCCATTCGATCTCGTGCATCATAGCGTAAATTTTTGAATCTGGTGTCTTCATATTCACCACCATTATCGGATCGAGCTTTTGATCTTGAAACCGTCTCATTTTCCACCATAGCTTTCCATCTTCGAAAGCCTCAAATACTTGAGACATGCTTTAGAAAGTAAACCCATTACCTTCCGAGAGTGATCATCGATGAAAGTCACGAGTATTGTTTCCACCAATGGATGAGACCAGTTGTTGTCGTCCCCAAACATCGAGTGAATAAGCTCTAGCCTTTCCTTCTGGGGGTGCCGCCACTTATCTGAAAGCTTGACTCTCTTTTGCTTTCCTAGTATGCAATCTTCGCACGTGTCCATCTCTCTGTTGTAGACACGGGAAGTTTTCCTTTTGAATGCATAATCTTCATTCCTTCTCGCTCGTGGCCTGATCTCGGTGCCACAAGTTTGGTGTTTCATTACTGCGTAATTGTGATTGAACAACGTCTTACATTGTCATGTAAAGAGTGCCACTTTTCTTGCCTCGAGCAATTGTCATTGCACCTTTGAAATCTTCCAATCATCACCATGGAAGATCGTAGTGTAGCCTTCAACCTTGGCCTTGCCCCACCGAGATTAAGTTCCTTGAGGTCGGGAATATGCACGACATCCTTGACCTCCCAAACAAACCCAGTTTAACTTAATCTTCGCTACACCTTTGCCAATAATAGCACATGGTTGATCATCACCAAGATATACCTTTCCAAGATTTCAGGGACATATTTCTCGAAGAATTCTTTTTGTGAAGTAGCATGGAACGATGCTCAGAGTCTAACACCTAAGATTCTTCCTTGCTCTCCAAAGAGCATATCAATGCATCATCTCTCCCGAGGTGGAAGTAACATTTGCCTCTGCCTTCACTTGTTTGTCCTTGATGCACTCTTGCACCGATTTTGTAGTGCGGTTCTTCCAAAAATTCCAACACTCGATAGTCTTCGAGCTATGGGAATTATTAAGGATTCCTGGATTGGACCTCTATCCTTTGATCTACCTCTGAGTCCTGTTCTACCACGTCCATTTCCTTTGGTTGAATTTCTTCCTCTTGACTCTGTATGCAAAACTGAAGAGGTTGACGATTCACCTGTCTCTCTACGTCGGATCTCTTCACTGAGAACCAAATCACGAACATCGTCAAATTTTAACTTATTGCTTCCCGATGAGCTATTCACACCGTGGTAGTGTAGCATTCGACTTTCACGGTAGAGAAGACAAAAGTATCAATGCTTTCGTACTTCTTCGTAAATTCAATTTCCACCGAACTGTTGGAGTTGTGGTATGTGTTGAGTTCGTTGAGATGTTGAGCTACTGCGCCTTAGTCCGTCATCCGCAGAATTGAAGCGCCTCATCAAGTGCACTTTGTTTGAGGCTAATGGCTTCTCATACATATTGGAGAGAGCTGCCATAAGACCTGCCGTGGTCTTTTCCTTTGCTATGTTGAAAGCAACATTACGGGATAACGTCAATCGAATAACTCCGAGGGCTTGTCTATCTAGAAGATTCCAATCTTCTTCCTTTATAGCCTCTGGCTTCTTCCATGAGAGATGTTGATATAGATTTCTTTGATACAGATAATCCTCTATCTGCATTTTCCAAAACCCGAAATCTGTGCCATCGAATTTCTCGAGTTTCACCCTTCCTTCATCTATGGCCATCTCCCGTTCAAATGCGACTTTCTCAGGATCGTTTCGACTATTGCAAACCACCGTGTATTAGAACACCTCAGTCAACGAACAAATATCGTCAACAAAAATTTCACTATTCACGTTAATAGTAACTTTGCAAGAAATTGAGAAATCACCATAGCTCGATACGGTTGTTGGGAAATAACGCAAATTCCCGATAAGCCAAACTTATGAGAAAACAAGAATAGAAAATAACACACAAATTTGATAACGGAGTTCGTCCAATCTTGCTTACGTCTCGGACTGCACAGATCTTTCTTGAAAGAGGAGAAATTACACAAGGTGTTTTACAACACTCATGACCCATGACAATTACACCCAAGAAAATTACTCTCAATTTTCTCTCCACTTTGCTCTCTAAGCTTTTCTCTCAATTGGAATGAACACTTTTGGATGGAGAATTCATTAAAATTACACATTTATTTATAGGACAATTCACTCCTTGAATTACTCCTTAAATTAATGGTTCCTTGAATTGCTCCTTGAATTAAGCTCCATGTTTTACTCCTTGTTTTGCTCCATGTTTTACTCCATGTTTTGTTCCATGTTTTGCTCCATGTTTTGCTCCTTAATTTGCTTCTTAAATTAATGAGCTTTATAACAACAATCTCTAACATATATAGTGGTCATAATTCTTAGATCATACGTATTATTCTAATCTTATCTAATATCATATCGTCGATGAGAATAAAGAAAAAAATTAAAATTTTTTTTAAGAAAAATGTAGATCTAAAAGATTAATTACTCAGCTATGTAATTAATTAAAAATTATATATTCAGGTACGCTTTTGCATATTTATTTTTTATTATTGGTGATAAATATAAATTTTTTTAGGTTATTTTTAAGTGATGATTTTCACGGAAGGTTATTTTATTTTAGCACGTAATTCATGTGATTTTTATTTATTTTTACTTGTAGCAAACTAAGATCATAAACTCATGATTAATAATAATAAAAGTTGGAAGAATTTAGTAGCTAGTTCAGAAAGTTGGTATTAAATTGGTTTATATTTGTTGGGTATACACTATATAATATACGTACCATAAGAGGATCTCCAACAAGAAAGACAAATGAGGTTGGAGATATAGACAATTGAAGCCATTGGCCATCTTTGGTTTCAACTTCAAGACCAGCGATTTGATCATCAAAAAGGATTGTGCTTGATAATTTATCAGTATGTGGACTCAAACCCTTCATAGTCTCCCCAACTGGAGGAGCTTTGTACTGCATTAACCTAACCAAGGTTTTACATTCTATTATTGACTCCAATTTGTCCCCCAATTCATAACTATCAAGAATTATCATCTCAATCATGTGGTACAGATCGTCTAGTTCCTTCATAATACTAAAGAAAGTATCCCTGTTCACAAATAATTGAAATATGTTTATTTATTAATAATAGGGGGAAAAACACAAATATAAATATTTAAAAAATAATAAAGCTTCAAAAGGTGTTGAATTTTGCACGTTGTTGATTGTTAATTAGAACATGTTTTTAAGGTTTAATTACTTCATTAGTGTTCAAAACTTGAAGACGAAAGTTTCCAAACTTATAAAATATATAATTTAATATTTAAAATTTTAAACTTTATATATAAATTTCTATATTTTTAAATAATTTGATTTATTTATCAAATTTTAAAAATTCACTAATATGCCTCCATAAGAAATAAAATATTAAAATTTTAAACTTTATATATAAATTTTTATATTTTTAAATAATTTGATTTATTTATCAAATTTTAAAAATTCACTAATATGCCTCCATAAGAAATAAAACAATCTTAATATAAACAAAATGATCTAAAGACAAAATGATTTATCAAAAAACCAAAGAAAAAAATTTGCATGCGAGGAGAACGTATACAACAAATAATTAATTAATGAAAAGTATTGTTCGTCACAAATCAAATTGTCGCTTATTAGCATGTAATTTACTTAAACACGTACGAGGTTTACTATTTGAATCTTAATTACATGTGTTAAAAAGTTTCACATCGATTGGATATGAAATTTATAATTTATATATAAATAAGATCAATCATCTATCTCATAATCTGAGTTTTGAGATATAATTAAATCCAAATTTAACATGTTATCAAAGCAGACAAGTTCATCTCGTGGCACGCAGTTGTAAACATCATCGTCTATCGATGAACTGTCGATGTGAGGGGGAGTGTTAAAAAATCTCAAATCGACTGAGCATGAAATATACAATTATATATAATAAATGAGGGTAATCTGTCATCTCATAACTTGAATTTTGAGATGTAGTTAGACCCAAATTTAATAAGATGTGTATTAATGATGTAATTATTTTAAAAATATATTATTTATAATTTTTATAATAATTTAATTTTACGAGAGAGTTAACAACAAACAACTTCTAACATGATATTAAAAATAAAAAAAGTTTTGTGTTCAAACCTCGGTACTATTTCTTAGGGGAAAAAAATTCTTAGAAAAAATTATAACAATTAATAATAATATGATAGCAAAGCTAATTGCACTTGCAATAAAATATGCTTTAAGTGCACACTAAAAAAAACGTAAATCAAATCCCAACCTAAATAGTGTTTAGGTGTGTACGCGCTAGTGTTACCGATTAATAAAAAAAATGTCATGATTTATAAATAATAACCGTAAGAAAAAAGAAAGAAAAATGTCTTACACGAACTTGTAATGACCATTAGGCCACATTAACTCAGAGAAACATTTGAGAGATTCATAATTAGAGGCATCTTCAATACCAAAGCTATCATACAAGGGAGCCTCTGGAAATTGACCATAATAGGCATGATAAGGCTTTGGATTAATGTTCTTCTTTTTGGTCTCCAATGGAAGTACAAAAAGTTGTCTAACAAGTGAGAAAGTCTCATCTCGTAATTTCACAGGTATTTTATCATACACAATTTCAAAACAACCATAATTTTCACAAGCTTCCCTTACTCTTTTGCACAAGTTGTTCCACTTTTCACTTCCTCTGTCTAATTTCACTGAAGTGTTTGAAAGGTTTATTACTGGAATTTGGGATTGTAAATAATCTGAACCCATTTTCTTGTAATAAATTATTTTTATTTTTTAAAATCTAAGAAATTAATATTTCTCTCTATATTTTGATGGAACGATAGTTTTGGTATGGATGTATTTATAGTTGATATGATATGGCTCTCATGCATTTTCAATGTGACAATGATATGCAACCAACAACAAAATTCTAGCTTCCTCTTAAGCATCTTTAAAGTGGAATCATTGAAAAAATCAAAGCATGGCTTAGGTTTTTTTTTTATTTATTAATTTATTGTTGATGAGAAATATGAGAGGACACATAAATGTTTAAAATGCATAATTAATATTGATTTTGTATAAAATTTCAAGCACATGAAAATATGTATGCTATTATTTAATCCGCATATTTCTTAAAGAGGTAATTAAAGTGTTTAATATATAAAAGATCTTGAAAACCACGGGAAAAAAATATTGAAAACAAAAATTGACAAAATTTAGAGTAAATTTGTTAGAGATTAGGGAAAAAATATTGGAAAAAATTGTAAAGTATTTTTTTAAATAATATTTTTTAAAATTATAATAATAAAATAAATATCTTTTATATTTATTTAATATATTTTTACCATAAAAAAACAACTTGAAAAATATCGAAGAAAACGCATGCCTCCGAATTATGACCAATCCAAACTACTAGTTTTTTTTTATAATTATCCTCTTATAATTTTTAATAATTCAAAAAAAAAACATATCATTAATAATCAATACAATAATGACCGGCCCTATCCCAATCAAATTTCATTTTTAGCTCCTTTCCACCCGCCCCTTTTTTCAGTTTTTCCCAAAAAAATCTTTTTTTTTACTATTCCATTTCTTTCTATTTTTATTTTTTATTTCATATTTTTTTTCCGGTTTATATTTTTTTCTATTTTCCACTGCTCTTTTCTATATAACCTTTTGTGAGAGGATAGATAGTTCAATTTTTTTTTTATTTTGAATATATATAAACGATACATTTTATTTGCAAAATGTGTGTATATATATTTTGAACAAAATATTTTTGAACATGTATTCATTTAATCATTTTTAATGTGTATTTTTAACCTACATTGTTTACTATAAGAGAATATCATGAATATCATATACAATAAGACACGAAATTTCATTTTTATAAGAAGAAAAAAAAGAATAAAAAGTGAAAATAAAATCAACAATCGAAAATAACACGAAACATATAATATATTTAATATAAAATTTTATCATTTATTAGAAGTGTTGGTTATTTTTGAAACAAGTCGAATAAGTAAATTATTTAGAAATAAGAAGTATTGATTTAAAAGTTTTGATTATTAATGTATTTAAATTAATGATATTTAATTTTAATTGTAATTTTTGATATTTTATTAATAAATTTTTATTTTTTAAAAAAACTGAAGTATTAAATAATTAAATAGCGTATGTTCACTTTATAAATTCACTGAGTCATAAATATATTTTTTTAAAGATTAGGGAAAGTATGGAATTAGAAGATCTTTGTTTCGTATGCGGACAACTATATATGTTATAACATAGATCTCACGTCATGTTGCCTGGAAATTATAGAATATTTAACAGTAACACCATATATATAGAGTCAATAATGATAACGTAAGTTACTAGAAAAAAATATTTATATATAAATTGATAACGCAATTGAAAAAGATATATTTATATTTATATATATATTCTTGTCCAGACATCATCGACTTTTAAAATAAAAAAAAACTAAACTATCATGACACAACTTCAATATCAAAATTATCAACGAGAACTTCCTTTTATTTAATTAAATTATTGGAAAGATGGTAGATGCTTTCACAATGATAAAGATAATATTAAGGGCAATGAATTATTAGTAAACTAATAATAAGATTATTTTAACTTTTGTCTTTAAAAAGTTTATAGGTTATTTTCTTATTTAATTAAACAATTATAAAAATTATAGTTGATAATAAATTTTAAAATTATTTAACAAATTAAATGATTTTTATAAAGTTAAAATTATTGATTTTTTTTATTTTTAAATAAAAGAAATTCAAATAATCATGATAATTATTCATAATTCTCAATTAATTAATAATTTTTTGGATCAGACTTGAAATCATTTAATTGATAAATCTCAAGAAAATAATAAATCATCTTATTTAACACAAATCAATGCAATCAATTTAGATTTTTATTGATAAGTGTACGATCAAATATGAATAATATGTCTGATGTTTAGTTTTAAAATATATTTTTAATTATAAAACAAGATTCGATTTATCATTAATTCATAATTAAATATATAAAGAACATGAACAATAAATAAATCAAAATTTAAATAAAGTCATAAAATTATTCTTCCATTTATGAAAATAAAACTAAAATTTTATATACAAGATTTAACCAAATATAATTAAATTAATTCAATTAAATAAAATATATTCATAGAAATAGATCTAATAAAATAAATATATTTTTTCGATATGTGATACTAAATCATTGTATTGATTAATCTCTTTCTTTAAATCCTTAAAAATATTTCACAATTGTGAGTTTTTTTTCTAATTTCTATCTTATAAAATGAAAAATAATACTATAAATGGATGTATTTGTTGAAGAGAAGTTTTTAAGTATATTTATGAGTTAGGTTTTGGGTAAAATATGTTTCACACACGTATTAAGATTTCTGACTAGTAAACACATGAGTCACGGCTCACTTTTATTTGCACCACAGTACGATACCAAAGTCAGAACCTCCAATGCAACCTGAGACACCTATGTCGCGACATGCTTAATTTTACGTCTCAAAATACATTAAAATTTCATAATCATTAAATATCATCTTAGACCTCCTCATGGCATGCTATTTTTTGGACCATGGCATACAAAATCAACTTGATTTTATGTCATGAGAGTCTCTCACGCAGCATGCATATATCTAGATTGCGACATGCATTGATTTGTTTGATTCATTTTAATTTATCTGAGTTGTTATTTTTAGTAAATTTTTAATCCTTTTACTCGTGTTCTTCAAAGATTTTTCCAAAAACGTACATTAACAAAACACAAAAATACATTTCAAAAAAATATAAAATTAACATTTAAATATTTAATAAATTATAGATTAAAATAACATCCATTGATACCTATTAACTGATTGAACGTTTAGTAATGGAAATAAACTGATTAATGAATAAGAGAAAAAGAAAAGTAAATGAATTATCGAGCCGGAGAGGACCAATATTTATGACTTCTTTTATAATCATACCTTTTAGCTTTAATCACTGTTATGTACACATATCTAACCTTTTAGTTAAAAGATAGAAAATAAAACATTTACAAGTTATCGAAAATTTTCAATTTCAATGTAGTATAAGACAAGTAAAGGATTATTATATAGATGTTTACGAGGATATTCAATAAAAATATTAAGTATATTATTGATATTGATAAAAATTTATGTAAAAGTAAAAAAAATATCAAAAATATTAAAATTTTAAATAATAAATTAAGATCGGAAAAAATAAATAATATTACATATAATAAAATAACATTTTTAATAAATTAATAATTATATCTCAAATAAAATGAAAAGTGCTAAAATATGAGAAAATTAATAAATTATGCTATAATTTTATATTCAAAGTAAATTTTTAAGGATTTTAAAGCAAATTTAACATCATTTAATTAATATTAATGACAACACACACATGTAAATAAAGATTGATTTATTATAATGATCAAGATGCAAGTGTTATTTTTGACATATTTTAAATATTAATTTTATATATATATATACATTTATTTTATCATTAGTATGGAAAAAAAATTATTTATTTTGTTAAATTTGAGTCTAACTTCACCTTATAAAATGAAAGATTGTTCAAGTTTATATGTACATAGAAGAAATGTTTTTAGTTAATGTGTGACTTAACATTCCCCTCTATATCGACTGGGGTGAGTCCTGATCGACATTGAAATGAGTCTAGATTTATGATACTTGAGCGCACCACCAGGTACTTGAATGTCGATAGGAGTTAGAGAATAAGTTTTAATATCATGTTTGATTTGAGTTTAACTCTACCTTAAAACTTAAGTTATAAGGTGAATAATTATCTAAATTTATATGTACAACGAAAAGAAGTATTACTAACCAATGTGAGACATAACATATTTTATATTTTATGTGAAGGTATAGATTTTTTTTAGTAATTTTTGAAATTGTTTAGAAAAACTTAGACAAGAAAATTCAAACTCCCACACAGAGTCTCTTTTTCTCCCGCTCCAGCGCCTTGCTTCTCTTTTTCGCATTCTAATTTAATTAAGTGACACATGACATATTTAGATGCCATCCACTTTAATTTCATCCAACGGCTTTAAATTAATTTAAACTTAAAAGTTTAATTTTTTCCATGTAAGTACCCAAAAGACCCTTTAAACACAAATACCAATCAAAATTCACAAAACTTGATAGAAAAATTGGAAAATATCTATGTTTGTGTCATTTTTATATATTCTTAAAATAAATAAAAAACAAGTTAAATATTAATATTTTGACCTTTTTACTCTAATAGTTTAATAAAATCATATTTTTTTCTATATTATTTCTTTATTTACAACAAAATATTTAATTATTTTTATAAATTTAATAAACTTTATGACTAATTAAATATTTAATGTGATTTGTGTGACATCTTTATACCTTAAATTATGATTTAATTATTTTAATTTTAATTCTTGAATTATTAATGTATTTAATTCTATATTTAAATATCAAAATTATGTACTAAAGTGATAAATTATTTTATTATTAATTTAAAATATTAGTTCATAATTATTAATATTCTCATTCGAAGTAGCATTTTTGAATTTTGTTATAAGTATGATTAAATACTTAGGTTAAATATTATCAACATATTTATTTTTACCTAATTTAGTTATTACATTTTTACATCTTAATACAATGAATAAAATAAATTTAAGATCTATATTTCTAGAACGTTCAATATTTAAATTAGTTGATAATCGAACTTTTAATCAATTAGGGTAAGAAAAGGTAAGATATCTTAAACGTATCTAGATTTTTAAAGTTAGAATTGGAGATTTAAGAATGGTTTTAAACTATGAATTAGATTTGTGATCTGAAAGACTAATTTTGATTTATAACATGATTAGTTGAATTGTAGATTAGTTGTTATGATAGTCTCGTGATCACATATCTCTTATTATTTATTATTAAAAATCATATTTTTTCTATTTTCTTCGTTTTTATGTTATTTTTATATTTTTTTATAAAATCAACTCAAAACCTTCATTGCTAACTTAAATTAACTTTTTAATAAATTAGTAATTAAAAGTATAATTGTTATCAATCTTCTTTCGATTTGACCCTTATTTCTATTATATCATTCGTGATGGATTTTTAATAAAAGTAAGATTTAATTTTGACATTTTTTTTAGAGATGTGTCAAGTAAATTGATCTCTTCATATTGCTTCTCCATGAATAGAAAATTACGAGTTAATATAATAATTTGTAAACTATTGTAGAAAGTTTACAAAGATTCTATAAGCATTACATATGATAATGTTACTTCAGTGATTACTTACTTTCTTTTATATTAATACTCATCGGATATAAACTTGCAACCATAATTCTTTTATTTGATTTTGACATATCATTTTATCATTCATCATGTTTCTTTGTATATTCATTTTCAATAACACTTATTCTTAGATCAATAGTTCTGTAATATAATCTCATCTTATATGGCATATGTTTAGTTAGATTTAAAAATAAATAGACTTAAAATTGGTTATATCTCGAGCCAGATGTTATGTTCTCTCATCTTTATCACCATCATTACCACTTCTTACACTATCATTCTTATCATTATCTTTTTCTTTATCCCCTAATGACCCAACAAGTTCATTGGAAGAAAATCTTATAATATGTTTATGTATTACCTAATTGCTTGACGATAAAACTCACCTCTCTTTCATTTCAAATCATAAATTCTAAATACCTTAAATATCATTCATTTTAAAAATTATTTAAAATAATTTTATTTATCTACCTTTCATTATAGAAGAAAACCTTCTTACATTGGATTAATGTCTTTTTTCCACCATGTCAATGGCTTATCATGAATTCTATTTTTTTTATTAAAGTCGCTATGAGATAAAGCTTACCACTATTTTCGTAAGAATTTTTCCTTATCCTTGTAAGGTTTATCACGACACTAAATGTCAATTATAAGTCTTTTCACATTGAACAAATTCTTTCTCATATCAAATCAATATCTTACCATAAATTTTATTTTTTTACCAAAATTATTTTGAGTAAAATTTATCACTATTATGATAAGCTTTGTCCTTCAAATAATTTTGATAAAAAATAAAATGTTAAAATTGATGATTTTGAGTATTTTTTCTTTGTAATAATATCACAAGGAAAGGAAAACATGATATGACATATAAGGCATTTTATATTGGAATTAGAAAAAGTCTATTTACAATAAGTTATAATATTATCATAAGTGATATAGATGTTAATTATAAATTAAAAAATATATTATAAGATTTTAAACAATAATTATTTATCACATAAATAATAATTTGTACCATAATTTATAGCATAAATAAATGCTCTTATTGCTGGGATCGAAGATAAGAAACATAAAACTATATATAATATTTTTTATTTTAAATATATAATAAATTTATATATTTAATTATATTGAAGTCAACTTACAATATTTTTAAACATCTTAATTACTAAAAAAAACTAAAAAAAATCATATGTTATATTCTATAATTAAAGTTACGTGTTTTGTTTTTTAAAATCACACATAAATTTTCTTTAATAAAAACTTAAAACAAAATTACATGGATTCCATTTTCATAAGAAAGTTTCTGTTCTTGGTTGGGAATCGTCGTTATGTTTTCTGCGAAGATTTTATATAGGAACTGGAAAGGTTTCAATCATTGCACTGTGCACCGGGAATAGTCTTTGGTCCCATTTGTCCTATTTACAACCATAACTACAGAATATATTATGAAATTTTTTATTCAACTTAATCCAATTATCAAAACAAAATCACCAACAATTCTGCATATGCCAATAAATTCTTGATTATTTTTCTTTTAATGGTGACTCGAAGATTTAATTTCTATAAAAGATTTTTTGTCGAAAATTTGAAGGGTTAAAGAAATTCTCCATACCTATGAACTCGCTTTGAGGGCAAATCGTGAATTATATATTAAATCTATGTCTGATTTAGTTCCAACATGGGTATACAAGATAAAGAAATCATCCAACAGGAGTTGGATTTTTAACGTGAATCAAGGCTTTGAAGACATCTTAGTCTATAACCCTATAGGAAAGATAAGAGAAGATAATTGAACTACGTTAAGAATAGAGTCCATGATAAACTCATCTATGTGAAGGTAGAAGTGTAATTGTTTTTTATGAAAATTTTATTTAAAATTTATTAGAACATTCACTATATTAGGATACACATGCATGATCGTAAAACAAGAACTTTTCGAACTATACCTAGAAAAAGTTGTGTGTATAATATTGTTAGAGATAGATTTTAAAACTACAAGTTACTCTAGTATATTCTAAAACATCAACACTAATACAAAAGTTCAAGTCGATGGACATCTTTTGCTTATGCATAATCTTATATTTTTAATTAATCGATTGCTTGATGAAAATTATTTTTATATAAAATTCAATTGGGGGGTTGTTGAAAAAATATGAATGTTTATTAAAAAAAATAGTATAACCTTGTCACACATTGTCTTTTTACACTACTTAAAATATGTATAAATAGTAAAGAGTTGGCTATAGAGATTGGGTCCCAAGGGATACCCACTTTTGTGGAAGGGGAGAGGACCTAGACAAATGTGATACCATATGCGTGCGTGCACCACCGTCACTGTCGTCGCCGCTCGATTGGCCGACAGTGTTGAGCCGAGTACGTGTGGTGAGGTGGCATTTTATTTTTTGGGAAAATATTTTTTTTTTTTACAAAAACTTTTCCACTCATAAAATGGTTGTTATTTTTCTCAAAAAAAAAAAACAATGTTATTTTCTTTTACTCAGAATATGACCATTATTTTCTTTTACTTAAAATATGACCGTTAAATGGTTGTTATTCTTCTTTATTCAGAAAATGGTTGTTACTCGTCTTTACTCAGAAAAATGGTCATTACTTATCTTTACTCAAAAAATGGTTGTTACTTTTCATTACTGTTATGCTCTCCATCCCCAGACATTATCGTTATTATCATAATGGCCACACAGTTTCTGAAACCTATAAATAGAGGGTCTCAACTCTCAATTTCAACACAACAATCTACAAACACATCTCACACAAAAAAAAATCTCTCAGCAATTCTAAATTTTTTTTTTTTAGTTTTTCGAGAAATAAATTTTTTCAAGTGTAGTATTTCGGTCTTCATCAGTACAGTGAAGTTTCGAGACAGAGAAAAAGATTTTGGGTTGTTTTATCCTCGGGACGACGGGATTGTGATTGTTTGCACAAATTTGAGCAGAGCCGCAAAACGTCTTAAATAAAGCGACCTAATCCGTGACTCAACGCAAGCAGTTCATTTCAAGTTATCGGTAATATTGTTTCAACAATGTTTTAACATAATTATATCAACGGTCCATGATAAGCTACAATCTTGGTCAGACCATTTTATGTCTCTTGTTGAAAGAAAAAAAAATCTTCTTAAAATTGTAGTTTGTGCTATGCGTAACTTGCAACGTAATGATTTCTTTTGACTATTGGTTTAAAGAAGATCCATTGGCTCCCTTCAAGGATGTTGTGTGTAAAACTTGCAATACATCGACCGAATACGATTCATTATTTAAAAGATCAAATCCGATTTAATCTATTTTGATATATATATTAAATGGATTGGATCACGATGAATTATTAGATATCTATTACTCATATAAATTGTTTCATTTTTATTTTATTTTTTTTCTTTCTTAAAACAAATAATTCATTTTTATTTTATTTTTTTTTCCTCCTTAAAACAAACATTATTTGATCGGATGGAGTGGATTACACGGGGAAAAAAATGTGGTGCTTTAAACATGTGAATCTTTTTGAAATCGCCAGTTGTGTTATTGGTGAATAGACGGAATGTTATAATTTAAAGACTTGAGAGATTTTAATTTGGCTGTGCTAGCCAAATAATGCTAGCATTTGGTTAAATACATGGATTCCCCATTTGCTTAAATCTTTAAGAAGAAGCACGTACTTTGTCCTGAGTTTATTGTTTAGTGTTAGGATATATGCTTCTCCTTCTTAGACGTGGCAAGTCTTATTGGATGTTAGGAAGGTACTTTTGGCTGATGCATGATGGGAGAATGGGATCTGTAAAATACCATATGATCTAGTTTCATCCTATTAACATTCCTATTCACCGTATGATCTAAAGCTCGAGACTACTAACCATCTTACGTTGGGATGTGACAATGACAGGTCCATGTAGAATAATCTTTTTTCTACTTTTAATGTCTGATTTTGTTGCAAGTTTCTTTGCTTGGATTTTTCACTCTCTTCTTACTTAGGTAGAAAGCTAGACGATGGTGATAACCTCATTATTATTGTGACTAATGGACTCTAGAATATCTAGAAAGCTCATAATAATTTGGTCTTTCAACACATTTTTTTGGGTTTTTGGGTTGTTTCAAGCCTTACTAAATTCAATTATGAAAAGTATGTCTTAGCTAGGGTTAATAGTTGCTAGCTCTTTGGTAGAATGCTATGTTATTAATGTAGTTACCTTAGTTTTTCTATGTATTATTATCCTTATATTATTTTATTATACACTTAGACTTATTAATTTAAAGTAACATCTTAGAGCTTAAACAAATGAAATTTTGTACAATAAATATATATATGAATGTGTTCTCTTTTTTTCTATCTAGTAAGTATAAAAATAATTAATTACTATATTTATTATCTAAAATAATAGTATAATAGAAAATAGTGTATATTTTACTTAAATAACATTAGGACTATATTTTGAGCTTTGGAGTTTACTTTTTTGCCCTCAATTGTTTTTATTCATTTTTAGATTTTATTTTCTCTTTTAACTTACTTATATTGTTAGTTTTTGTTGGTTGCTTATCTTATTTTATTCTTATTTATTAACAATATTACATAGTTATTATATGTATATATGTTTTACACATTATTTTTTAAAACATATATGAAAAGTTTACATGCTTTTTGAAAACTATTATGTAAAAACTTACAAACTATTCATAAATATGTATACAAAGTTTACATACTCTTTCAAAAATATGTATATAAATTTTATATACCCGTTCAAAATAAATATGATTACAAAAGTGATGGAGCTTCAACAATGTCGTCGATAAAGGTTATCTGATGTTCGACGAGATTATCAATAGGTCGTCAAAGATAATCAGTCATTATTACTAAAGTCATATTTATTTAATTTGATAGTAATATATTAGGGATAATTTCTATATATATATAATTTTATGTTTTATTTATGTTATTTAGATAAAATTGATAATTTTTAATGAATTTATTCTATTTAGGTAAAGAAGTGATCAATTACTTCAATATTCAGGCTCATCGGGGTTGGGCCTTGATAGTACTAACGGATGAGGCCATTTTAGGGTTGGACCTAAGGCTAGCCTATATTTTCCATACAAAGTACAAAGTCCACTAACAAAGAAAATGATGTGTGACTAAAAACTAGAAAGAGTTCGGCTGGTATACTCACAATTACGTGGTGTAAAAATTCAATCATCCGATTAATTTTAAAAAAATCGAATTATTCTGTTAAATTTTAATTAATTTTTATTTTATAATTAAATTAGTTTAGAATAAAAAATTCTTAAACTAGATAGGTTGATGGATTATAATATCTATTATTTATTAAATCTGATCAAATTAATTAAAATTAAATAATATTTATATTTTGGATATATATAACTTTTAAAATTTTATCACTTTTTATTATAAAATTTCTCTTCAATTTATAAAGTGTATAAAGTATTTTAATATCATTGAGTTTTCTCATTTACATTTTTAACTTAATTTTGTATTCATGTTAAGTTTAGGATTGTAATATTATTAAAATGTAATATTTTTCATTATTATTATTATGATATTTATGAACTCATTCTACTTTATATACTTTTTATATATTCAATTTTTTTGATGAAAATATTATAATAGACATTTCAAATAATAAAAATAAATAAATTAAAATGCATTATAGATCATAGTCATCCGATCTAATATGGTTAAATAATAGATAAAATTAAATAATAATAAATTATCAAATCTAATAAAATGAAAATTCTTCAATCGGATGAAACTATATAAGCTAAAAATCAACTATTTTGAATCGAGGAACACCCACAATTCTGCTGGATATACCTACTTCGTTTGAATGCGCCTCGTTGAAAGGAAAAAAATAGTACTACTAAATTAGCACTATATATATATATATATATATATATGAAGAAAAACCTCCAAGTGCATAACCCTTAAACAACTAAATCAAGAGGATGTATTCAAAGTTTTTGTTGGATTTACCCATAATAAGAAAACATTAATAGAAAGTGAGCTTTGTGTGGACTGTGGAATTAATTAATTACTTAAGTTCGTCAACTACCAATTATTTTATGGGAAAAGGTAAAAATATTACTTTTAATTAAAATTTAGGTGTTATTTTGATGTAATTTAATTTTATTGATAGTTAAAAAAATAATATTCAATTCTTTTAATTATTAAAAAGATGTCAATAAAGGATAAACTTATATATTTTATAATTTTCTTAATGATTAAAAGTAAAAGTTTAAATTTCATTAAAAAAACAACAAAAATAAAGAGAATATTGAGTTTGTTGTGTTTGGATAAAAATATATAAAATAACCAAAATTTTATCAAAAAGTATTGAAATGATATAAATATTTAAATATTGATAGTGAAGTAACTTTTCCATTTTTATAATTTAAATAAATAAATAACACGTTTCAAAAATAAAAACCCAAAATTATAAACAAAAATATTAAAATGGTACCGCAGCTTTATTTATTTTACAGGATAATAATATCTGGTCTTTTTATTTGTGTATACATATATAAAGATTTGTCAATGAGGCAATGATATATCACGAAAAAAACAAAAAATAAGAATAAAAATTTGTCGAGTGAGTTGTATATTATCTTCATTTAATACTGAAGGTGTGTTATAGCATATAGGTCAATAGTAAGAAAAAAAACAAACTTTTAAAAAAATTAATTTTTTATTAAATAAATAAAATAATATATGAGTGAAATTTAAACATAAATTTAAAGTGGTGGGATGGGGATAATTAATCCTATAAATAATCATTAATCTCATAGTACTAAATTCATCACCTGATAATTCACTTATTTGAGTATATATTTTCTCAAATGAGAGAGAGAGATAAAAACACACTAGTCTCGTACCCTTTGCACAACCCAAAGATGCTTACCAATTAAAGCTCGACTAAGATGTAAAACAAAAAAGTTATTAGGCTAAAATACACTTAAAAAGCTATAACTTCGAAGAATAAAAAATTCAAAAAAAGAAAAGAAAAGGGGAAAAAGCTAAATGTTGCAAAATCATTTCAATTTTTAAATTTTATTACTAAATTTTTTTATTCATATTTAAAAAAAGGAAATATGGTTTTATAAGTAATTTCTACTTTTAGTTTTTATAGATAAAAATTGAAAATTTGATGTTTCATGTTTGATACAATTTAAAAAAATTTTAACTTTTAAATTTTAAATAAATTTAAACCTATTTTTATTAGATTTTGTTCTCTCCTTTTTAGAAAGAAAAAAACTCAATTATAAAATGGACTACTTTTAGATTTTAAAATTATTCCAAACCCCAAAACAAAATTTTAAAACTTGAGAAATACAAACTAAAAATGGATTACTAAACATATCTAATTTTTAAAAATTTAAAACCAACATTGTTTTCAAATGAATCCTAAATATGGAAAAAGGTTAATACAAAACAAAAATAAGAACAAATTGAAAAAAACCAGACAATCAAAGCGAAACATTATCTATTGGAAACTCTTTCAAAAAAAATACCTCTCATTAATTATTTTATTGGAAAAATATTACTACAATTTTATTATTTTTAATAAAAATGTAATTTATTTTCTATTTATTAAAATAAGACATTATAAATCTAATACATTTATAAAAAAAATTGTAAGACAAAGCAGAGATGGCTCGAAAATTTTCGGTCTGATTTCAAAGTGAACAAGTAAACTATTACAAGTTTATTATTTTACAAAATAGATTTATACGATTTTTCTTGTAAAGTAATGGACTTGAATTATACAAACTAAAAAATATATATCTAAATTAAACTCGTGTTAAAGATAACAGACAAGTGAAACCATTCTTCTTATTTTATATATCTATCGCACCTTTTATGTATTCATCATGTGTTTTTTTTATAATATATTATTTATTAATTAAATTATTTTATCTTTTTAACATCTATTAAGTATTTATTTTAAAAAAATATTTATATTCATCTTAAATTTTATTATCTATTATATAATCCAATTACAATAAATACTTTTTTCTGTATTCATCATCTTATAAGTTTTAGCTCTATTCAACATGCTGTGTAATCAATTGTCTTTGTATTAGTCTCTTCACATTCCTTTAGTCTTTTAAGGCAATATATATTAAAGACCTAATAAAACAAGAAACTAGCTAGTAGTGCAGCGAGTTTAAGAAGAAAAACAAAAATAAGACGAAGAATAGTTTTGGGTGGGTATGTATAAGGCTATGATCATTGTAAGGTCTTTCTCTTCCTATAAAATTTTGATTTTTTCACATGTAGGTTTAAGCTAAGTTTCAGCAAAAACAACATAACACTGATGAGATGATCAAAGTGGGACCCAATATCAAAGAGAATTTCTCTGGGGGACCTTTTCTCTTATATCATCATCATCAGCTCATCACTACCAAAAACTGAAAACTGAACAAGACCGGGAATTGAAACAGTACCAAGTAATAATGTGGGTGTATATATATATATAAAACCAAGAATTGAAACAGTACCAAGTAATAATAATATATATATATATATATATATATATATTATTACTTGGTACTGTTTCAATTCTTGTATATATATATATATATATATATAAAGAGAGGAAGATTTCGGTTTTTGTTTGTTCCATCCATATATATGGCATGCATGCACTAGCATCTGAAATTTGATCAGTAGATTTGCATGCCATGTCATGCCAACCTATAGATTCACCCCAGCAGCGAACTCTGTTTACATCAATTATTAAAATAACGTGATTTTACAATATTCCCTTAATTATTGTTATATTATAAAATCATCCCTCAAATTTTTTTTATTGATTTTTTTACAAATATTTCCTTTATAAAAATTTGAAATAATAAAAAAAAAAAGAATCATGAAACTAAAAACAAATATTTATAATTGACTCTATAAAAATTCTTATAGATATTTTATTTTAAGTTTTACAACTTTTCTTCCGTATCGATTGTATAAAGACGAGATTTATACATAAAAAATAATATTTATACTTTATGTTTAGTATTAAACGAATAATATACATATAATTTTAATTGTGTAAATACTTTGTTATAATATAACGAGATAACATAACTAGTTTAAAGATAACTTAGACCCAAAAGATTTGATAAAATACACTATCAAATGCCTTGTGGTCCAAGTGCGAGGTAATAAACTTTAAGACATGACATGCTAACTCTATTATGATGATCTAATCATGATTTTTTCTTTTCATGAACGACTTGAAGAAAGCTACTCACGAACTTAAAACGACCCATATCATTTTATTACATATAGATTGTATTTTTAAGTTGTTTATATGTACCCTTTTATATGCGTAAGATGTAATACACATGTATATATGTTCTTTAAACGAGAAAAATATATGATCTAATTTAATTGTTCAATTTCTTATTTCTCATTAAAAATTATTAAAATATGATATTTAAATTTTTTCATATCACTTTCAACTATTTAAATTTTTTTACTTAACACTTTTTGAAAAATATATGAAATTAGTAACCAAACATTTTATCCCGTCATTAAGCGCAATTGATGTACCCTACAAGAGACTGGACAGAGTGAGGGACTGGAGAATCGGGGCAAGGTTGGGGAATGACGTCAGTTGTGTGAGAATTATTTATTAACCTTTGAAATATAGAATAATGGGTTATTTTAAGTTAATAAAATTTAAAATTAATTTATTTTAAAAAATATTCAATAAAAAAATATATTCAAAAATAATAAATTATGCATGGCAAAGGATAAAGATATGAATATATCATATAAAAAGACAGAAAGAGAGAGGGGCATTACTTCAATAAAATCCATATGCATGGGAAAGGAATGATTTATTATGGATTAAGTGCACTGTACGTTATTATTTTAGTCATTTTTTGAGTGGCTAATCCCACTATATTTTTAAAAAGGTATAAATTTAATTATATTTATATTATCACATTTAAATTTAAAAAAATGAAAAAGAATACTGTTCAACATCAATTATTTTTTTTATTTTTTATCATTTTTATTTAAAAATATTATTTTTAATACAATAATTTAATATTTATAAATATATCATATTATATACAAGTTTTTTTAATAAAAAATTCATAAACTTATATGAATCTATATAAAATAATGATGATTAGTTGATTTTCAATAATAAATTTTATTATTATTATATTTTGTTAATTTTAATATGATAATATAAATTATAATGAATTTTTTTTAAAAGTAAAGTGACTTGCAATTCATCTATTTATTATAGCCTTATTATGTTTATAATTATTAAAAAAATAAATGTGTTTTGCTTTTTAAATTATTAAATTAGGTAAGATTGTATCATATAATTAAATAAAAATAAATTAATTAATATACCATCATTAAAATTATGCATTAGGGAATAAAAATAAATTTTTAAAAAATATTCAATTAATTAAGATTAATTTAATAATTTTTAACTATAACAAATAAAAAATAAATCAACAAAAAAATGCAATCTTTTTTCACACGGTTTAATAAAAAATCAATTTAAAAATGATAAATATTTTCTCTAAATTTAATACATGCCTAAATTAAATTCATTATAATTTTTTAAATAATTACATCCATAAATAATGAGTGTGGTTATTTTTACACTGTATTTTATTATTTATACATAAATTATTAAAATTATTTTTTAAAATTTTTAAAATTAATAATAAATATATTATAAAAAATAAATTAAATATGAAAATACATGCACCATAAATAAAACCCAAAATTCTAATATTTTGCACATGTAGGTGACATAGAGGCATAAACTCATCTTCATGTTAGGAATATACATGAAGACGAGTGTAACGGTTAAGTTAATAATAATAAGTATTTTATATTAATTTTAAATATATTTAATTAATAATTATCGATTATAAATTAATAGTAATTTTTTTTATTTAATCATATTTTTTAATTTTTTAATATTTATTTAAAAATATATTTAATTTATAAAAAATAAATATTAAAATAATCCTTTTATATTATTTAAAATATTATTTATTAATTTTTATTTTTAATTATTTAATACATAATTATAATTATAAATATAAATAAAATTAATTTAATTATTTTAAATATTATATATTTTATTATTAAAATTATATCAATATATGTTAAATTTTAATTAATTATAATTTTAATGTTATAATAATTATTTTATTTCATATCTTATTAATTATATTATTTAAAAAAATTAAATTTTAATAAATAATTATAATTTTATTTATAGACAATTAAAATATATATTCCTTGTTCACATAATATATTTGTTAGATTTTATTAACTCTATCTCAAAATTAAGATAGTGAGATAAATGATTGTTTAAGTTTATGTGTACAGTACAAAACTAATATCTCATTGATGTGTGACTTAATATTTTCTTCTATATCAGTTGGTGGTCTTGATCGATATTGAATGAACGAAATTCAAAGGTAAGTAAACCATCAAGTTTTTGGGTATCTATAGGTGAAAAAATCAAAAAATTAATCATAATATTACGTTAGATTTGAGTCTAATTCTATCTCAAAACGTATATTATGAGACGAAAAATTGTCTAAATTTATACGTGTACCAAAATATCAGTAACTTAGTAATATTTAAGATAAAATTAGCTATTAATTATATCATTTTATATTTAACATTTCATTTTCTAAATTTACAATCCAGATAATAAATACGATCAGTGCATATCACAACTTGTATGACATTACTCTAAGCAATCTGAATATTATTGTTTTAGTCTGCACAGGGTCAGTAGGATTCAGAAGAGAGAGAAGTACTGTCAGTGGACTTTGGGTAGTAGTAGGGGAAGAATGACGTAAGTTGCAGGCAGCGTAACGCGTGCTTGGAAGCGTGTGATGTGGATTTCTAATTCAACCCTAGTTCAATTAAATCGTCTCTTGGACTTTTCGTCAAACACCATACATGCATTGTCATCTTATGGCGGCAGTGAATTACACTATAAACAATAAACCAAATAGTTATTTAAAAAAATATAAAAGATGAAATAGAGAGAGAGAGAGAGAGGACGGACATGGAGTATGTGTACCGACTAATGAGGTGTAGAGGTGTCACTCGCAGCTTTTGAGAGCTTCTTACGTACATTTCGTGTGTATGAGAAGAGATAGAGAAACGTCAGAAACCCATCATTATCTCAATTATCAGGAATACTGACGGACTCAAACAGAGTAAGTCACAGACTCTAAGAGAGAGAGAGAGGTTATGTTCCTATTTTTGAGAAATGGCCATATAATACAAATTTACGGCACTTTAAGTATTAAACTTCTTATAATTTATCATGGATATTGTGGCATTATTATTTTTTATTAATTATACTTTATATTTTTACTTTAAATTTTAAAAATTAATAAAAATATTATCAAATTTTAAAATTTAACTTATTTTAAATAATATAATTAATTACTAAACGATATCTTTTAAATAGGGGATGGAAAAGAAAAAAAATATAATTATTTTTCATATTTATTTGAAAAAAAAATACATATAGATAATTTATTTTATAAATTATAATTATAATTTTCTTTATTTTTATTTATAAATTAAATATAAATAATAATTCATTTATAATGATAGTTTTATAAAGTTTAATTTTATTCTACTCTATTCCAATTTTAAATATTTATATTATTTCGATTCTTAATATAGATTATTGATAAACACAATACAAGATAATTAATACATTTATTTTTATTTTATTTTAATTCATTGTCATTTTAATTTTAATTGATATTTATTATAAATTAATAAATACATCATTAATTCTTACTAATTTTTTTAAGTAAAATATATATAAATAATCATATAAAATAATATTACATTTTCAATAAATTTTAAATTTAAGAATTTATCATTAAAAAAAATATTATAAATTAAATCATTTAAATATATTTATTTTAAAATAATAATAATAATTTTTTTAATTAAATAAATATCAAACACATGCTTATTATTATAATAATAATAATTAAGAAATAAATTATATTTAAAATATGAAGTAAATATACAGACAGGCCACCTCGCGACCTCAACCCATCAATCTCGCGACAGCCAGTGAGTCGCTCTTTCAGACTCGTTATAGCCACTCATTGTTCTTTCAGACTCGCGAGGTTTGGTTTCTCACCGTGAGTTGTTCTTGTTTGTGATGCATGTGTTTTTTCAGCAAGGTTTATTTTTCCCTTGTCCCTATTATTGCTATCTTTGGGCTGATCTGTTCAATTTATTCATTTTGAGACTGATCTTATTTTTGGACCGATCTCATTTATTTTGGCTAATCTAATGGATTTGTTCAAGAATAGGAAGTTCTTCCAAATCCATTAAGGATTTAGATTCATCCTCTGGAACCGAATCACCATATGACAGAAAAATAATGCGACCATTATGTAAGTAGACTACATTGAAGTGAAAAAAAATAAAAAATATTAGGAACAAATATAAATTGTAGATGTAACCATAATTGATAGATCTAATTATAAATAATAGGTATAAACATAATTGGTATGTGTGATCATAAATTGTAGGTGGAATCACATTTGACAAATGCATTTAATATTAATAGACAATATCTTTGCTTTAGAGATACATCAATACACCAAAACATGAAGATAAGTAAAGCAAAATCAAATGAACAATTTCCTTCGAAGAAAAATAATGTTGTATATAAGAAAGTGAGAGAGAAAATATTAGAAAAATATTAATATATTTTTCTAAAAGAGGAGTGACAAAATAATGAGTTTAGGAAACACTTGTGTGACACTATTTTGAGTTTATCTCAATTTGTTGTATTACCTCTCACTTTATATCCATTAATTTTATTAATAAAAAAATACTTTTCGAAGTTTTTTCCGTAGACTTAGCTCAAATAAAAGGGTGAATCACGTTAAATTTCTGGTGTCATTATTCTACTATGTTGAATTCATTTTATTTTTTACCCATTGTGCCCAACAACTGGTATCAGAGTTGGTCTAGTAAAATTCTTAATATGTTATGTGGTTGCAGCATAGACTGATCTGCCACATCAGAAAAGATTTTATTAGATTCAAGGCGTATTTATTTGCAGAAAAAGAAACAAAGCGAAACAAAAAAAAAATGTCAAGCCAGAAGATAGATATTGAGAAATTTAATGCCAATAATAATTTCTCTTTATTGAAAAGGAGGATGAAAGATATTCTCATTCAACAGAATGTCCATAAGGCGTTACTGGGAAAAGAAAAGAAGGTAACAACCGTCACCGAATAACAACGGAAAGAAATAGATGAGATTATAGCTAGTACAATCTGTCTAAATCTCTCAGACAGTTTTTTGCAAAATATTGAATAAAAAAATTGCAAAATTCCTAAAGAAACATGGAAGACGCTAGAAAACGTGTACATGTCAAAGAACCTTGCCAATAAATTTTATTTATGGAATGAACTATATCAAATGAGAAAGGAAGATAATGTGAGCATGATGCAGCATGTTAGCGATTTCAATAGCAAGCTTTCTCACTTAGCAAGATTTAATGTGAGTTTCGGCAATAAAGAGAAAGTTGTGATGTTGTTGGCATCACTACCCTCGTCGTATAATCATATCACAACAACTCTAACTTATGCAAAAGACAAGATGAAGTTTGAAGTTATTGTAGAAGTTTTGTTCTCATATGAGAAACAAAACAAGGAAAGAGATTTAGAAACACAAGCCCTTATCACAGAGTCTAGAGGAAGGAGACAATACAAAGAATAAAAACATAGAAACAAGAGTAGGGACAAATCAAACAAATTTGCCAATGTTGATAGAGAGATATAAGTCTCTCCTTTACTTCCATTTATTCCTACTATTTATACTTCTAGCATGTCAATTGATGTCTTGGATACTTTAGTTAACAATCAAGGTAATATATTAAGATTCTCTAAGCTTTCATGTAATGTTGGTTATCCTATTTATGACTTTGTTTCTTATCACTCTTTATTTAAACCTTACTTAGATTTTGCTCATCAAATTTCTTCGGTGTCTATTCTTAATCATTTTTAGGAAGCCCTTTCAGATCCTAAGTAGAGAGTTTCTATGGTGGAAGACATGAATTCCCTTCATAAAAATTGTACTTGGGAATTAGTTGAG
The DNA here is from genome assembly GCA_030763125.1 of Hippophae gyantsensis. NCBI lineage: Eukaryota > Viridiplantae > Streptophyta > Magnoliopsida > Rosales > Elaeagnaceae > Hippophae > Hippophae gyantsensis. The sequence goes on from CM061036.1 coordinate 43,101,367, forward strand.
TTACCTAGGAAGAAAACGACTGAGGAATGCAAATGTGTGTTTACTATCAAGTTTCATTCTAACAGAATATAAGGAGGAATAAAACTAGAGTAATGGTTAAGTGATATGCTCAAACTTATAATATTGACTATAAGGATACATTTTCTCTTATAGCCAAGATGACTATTATTCAAGTTATACTTTTTATGGCAGTGAATCTAGATTGACCACTACTTTAATTTGATATCAATAACGCATTTCTTTATAAAAAATTATAAAAAAGTGTATATGGACCCTCCTTGTGTATTCCCAACTGAAGGAAAAAAATGTGTGCGGATTGAATAAAGTCTTATACGAGCTGAAACAGTCACTTATGGCATGGTTTGGTAGGTTGAGAAGCTTAATGAAATATCATGGTTTTAAAAAATTCCAAGCATATCACACTCTTTTATAAAAGGAATGATGGTGATATTATTTTACTTTTGGTGTATATTGATGTCATGATTGTTATAAGTAGTAATGTTAGTGAGATAGAACATTTACATAGTTACTTGGCAATGGAATTTGAAACGAAGAACCTAAAATTTTTAAAATATTTCTTAGATATTGAAGTTAATAGGCATAAACAAGGACTCTTTATATTCCAATGGATATATATCTTAGATCTATTTGTTGAAACTGGTAATTTAGCTTGCGTCCATATAGACACAATTATTAAGATGAATCATGATTTAACAACGTGTTATGATCAAATTTCAACTAACAAAGAGAGATCTGATATTGAAAGGAAAATTGATTTATCGTAATCATACTCAACCTGATTTATCTTATGTCATTAGTATTGTAAGTGATTTCATGCAAAATCTAAGTGAGTGATACATAGATGTTGTAAATCGAATCTTGCCTATTTTAGATCCTTTTCAAGAAAATGGTTTTTGCTCTCATAACCTGGACACACAGACATCATAGGTTATATCAATTTGGAATTTTTGGGTTCTATGATTGATAATAAATCTACTTTAAAGCACCTTGCATTTGTCGAAGGGAATTAGGTAAGTTAGAGAAGTAAGAAATTGAATATGGTATCATTATTTAGTGTAGAGGTTGAGTATCGTTCTATTCACCATGGTATTACTGAACTTGTTTAGTTAAAGATTTTATTGAGTGAGTTTAGTTTTGATCCTAAAGAATCTACAACCTTATTATGTGATAATAATTGAGGAATATAAAATTGCTAATAATACAATACAACATGACTGAATTAAACAAATTAAACTTGACGAAAACTATATTAAAGACAATCTAGATGCTAGGGTCATTATTATAGGAAGATCTTTTCACTTTTTACTATACATGTTAAATATGCGTGATATTTATACTCTAATTTGAGGGGTGGAATGAAATTGTGTATATATTATTCTATAAATATTTAGTATTTATTATCTTATCTAAATTAAGACATGTATTAATATATAAATATCTTATTAGGATGTTTCATATTCTTATTTTATTTATTTATTATTAGAAAAAAAGTAATTGTGTTATTTTATTAAATATTTATTTTAAAATGAAAAATAATTGATCAATGGTATTTCGGTCCACAAAAATGTTTTTTTCTCTAGTTTTGCTTTGTTTTTTTATAATAAAAAATATTAAAATATTTATGTAATAATTATATTATTTATAAATAATTAATTGATATATTTTAATTATTTTTATTATATTAATCCATAAGTATTCATATAATTAATAATTATTATTATATATATATATATATATATATATATTTGTGTGTGAAAATATTTGGACTTTGGCTGTTATTCATTCGTATTTTAGGGATAGGTTTTTTTACATCAATAAATATAAATTATCTTAAAAATAAATGCATTTTTGTGAGTAATTATTTTAAAAGTTTTATTATATATTGACTTAAATATTAAGACATAGGTCATTTTATTTTCCTTTTTTTCTTTTTCTTTTTATTTTTATTAGTTTTTCTTATACAAGAATAAATATAAAATCTTTTTAAAATAAATAAAAAAATTATGAGAGGTTATTTTAATAGTTTTATTATATATTGATTTTATATTGTTACTATTGTATAATTACTTTCACTTTTAAGAGTGAAAATTTGTGTGATTTGTATTACTTATTTAATGAATAAATTAATTCACTTATGAGATATCTTATAATATATACTCCTTCATACTTTCGAATTTATTTGAATGACGTGAATTAATTTATTATAATATTATATATTTAAAAATACATATTATAAATTTTAGAACACACATGTCATTAGTGGAGCAAATGGAGTACATGAAAAAATAAAGTTATCAGCATTTTTTGTTGTTTATTTATTATTCATTAAGACGTTGAATTAATTAATTATATATTTTAAAAACATTCTTGTAAATATTTTTATAAAATATTGAACATTATTTTTTTATGTTAGTAAATATTAAAATATTCATAGTAAATAAATTTTATTTAAATTACTTTTTATTAAATTAAAGGCGTAATTCATAAACTTAAAGATGATTTATTTTTTGATATTTTATAAATTTATTTATAAACAAATCATATATTTTATTGAATTAATAATTTTTATGTTAAAAATATATCATATTTTATATTTATTAAAAAAACAACACTCAATTAGTATACATTTTTTCAAAATAAAAAATATTTATTAAATTAATTTTTAAACTATAAATATATTAATTTAATAATTTTTATATTTTTATTTATTTATTAAATAAAATAAAGTTAAGTAGTTGATATTTATATTATATTTATAAAATAGTTATTATTATATATTTATTTATTATTAAAATTATAAATTAATTAAATATTTATTTTAAGACTGTTTGTATAAAATAATTTATAAAATATTTTAATATTAATTTTTTAATTATTATTAAAATAATTATTATTATTATATTATATATTTATTAAATTTAAAATAATTAGGAAGATTATAAAAAAGAAATAGTAAAATATCATGTCGATGGATATTAGTTTTACAGTGTTACTGTGGTCATACTGACGTCCTAACTCGTCCTTTAATATTGCAACCCTTTCAAGGTTGACATCTTTAAATCCCACCTACGTCAACTACTTCATAATCACAATATGATTATGATTGATTGATTTTACTTTTTTAATTTTTCATTTTCTTTCAACAAACACAGAAATTTTGTCATCGATAAAACAAGAGTGTTTATCGATCTAAATTTTTTGGGTAGGGCACTCATATTAATTTTTAGTTAACACGATATAAATCGATATTATAGGTATAACTATTAATATTAAAAAAACAATAAAAATTTAAAAAATATTTTATTATAACAATAATAATAATTATTATAATATTATTAATAAAAATAATTTATCTTATATTTTATAAAAATTATTTATGTACATAATTGTTAAGTTAATCTTTTAATATTAAAAAACTAGTTTTACATATGATATGTAATTTGCATAAAAACAAAGATTTAAACTTTGAAAAAATATTAAATATAATGTTTAATATTAATTAAGTAAAATTTATAATAAAATTTATAAATATTTTAATTATTTACACTTATTAAGTTGATTTATTAAGATCAAAAAACTTATTATTTTTATTAATTTTTACTCATAATTTTTGTTACTTATTGTTATATAAGTTTTTTAGCGGTGTCTTAAAAATATTAAAATTATTTTAAAAATACATATTTAATAATATATATATATGAAAAACCTAAAAATATATTTTAATTTTAAATTAATATTATTTTTTTCTCTCTTTTTCTTGCTCTCCTTTGTCTTACTTTTTTTCTTTCTTATTTATGCTTTTTTTAGTAGTTAAGTTTATAATTTATTATTTAAAATTTATTTATTAATATATAGGATTTAGTGTTTATGTTTTAGAGTTTACACATTAAAATTTTAGGTTTAAAATTTAAATTTTAAAGCTTAATATTTAGGATTTAGTGAAAAAAAATATAATTTTTGTTATATAAATAAATAGAGTTACGAGAAAAAGAGAAGAAAAAAGTAAAAAAAAAACGAAAGAAAATAATAAGAATATTTAAATGACTAAAATGCTCTGTTTTTTTTTTTATTTACAAAATTCATGTATAAATAAATATATATTTTTTTAAGAATATAAATACTTTTAAAGTATCACTAAACAAATACCATAATAATGTGTTTAAATAATAATATAAGTATCCAAAAAAAGCTCCTAAAAATTTATACCTATGTAATTAAAAAATTTATATCGTGATATATATTATTACTATATAAAAAAATATTCATAAATTATAATATAAAATATTAATATAAAAATTAATGTAAATTTTACTATAGTAACATTTTTTAGAAAAGAATACTTGGTATCTCAAGTTGGTTGAGACACATTTTTATATGACTTTTTATCACAAAAGTTTCTATTATGTAAAATATTATTATACATCATAAATATATTAATAATTGATATAATAATTTTTTATTAGTCATAATTTTATATATTAGATTATAATTATTAATAGTATTGTGATGCACTATTTATAATGTATCAACATTTTTCTAATGTATAAGAGTTATGCTATTCTTTATTAGAAAATAACGGATTGATTTTACAAAATGTTATAATTTCTCAAGCTCGAAATAATTAAACATGTTGGCGATCAGCCTGATATAGTAACTAAGGACAACAAATATGGAGATTTATAATATATAGAAACTTCAAATTTATTTTGAAAATTTCAGAGATATTATTGAATATATGAACCGCTATTTTTTATATCTAAAACTCTTAGATATGTCAATACTCTCATATATTTTTTATATTATTTTATTATTGAGCTGATATTATAGTTCATCCTATAATAAAACATAAATATAATATATTTTAAAATATATATATTTTTCATTATAAAAAAGTTTGTTGATAAGCAATGCAAATAAACAATAATTTAATTTATATTTTTTAAGGTTGTGACGGTGAAATGATGATTATACTTACACTTTAATCATTAGTTTACAAATAGTATCATAGAGGTCAATTAATTTGTAAATTAGGACACCATAAGTCTTAATAGATTTATAATGTCATCTTTTAAATTTAATGAATCTCTAATGGACATATGTAAATGTACCACAAGTATTATCATTAAGTTTGAAAAATGAGATATTAAAGATATATTAGATTTAAAAATCAAGATATTAGAGATATTTTTATAGATTTTTATTTTCATATTTTTCTAACATACTATCTAAAGATTATCAAGATATTAGAGATATTTTTATAAATTTTTATTTTCATATTTTTTAAATTGAATAGACTTCTAACATACTATTTAAAGATTATTGAATTTAAGCATCAAATTTATTTGATCTTAAACTTCTAGAGGAATTTTATATATTTTTTAAATAAAATTACACTCACACTTGTATAATAACATATTCTAATACAAGTTCGAATATTATCTACAAAGAACCTATAGTATTACAATATATATAAAGCAATTACTAATTTAATTCGTACTTTGATCACGCTTGGGAGTGCAACAATACCAACAATTTTCAGCAAAACATTATATTGGTAGAGAATAGACTCATCAGCTAACATTATATTGGTTGAGAATAGACCATCAGCTTGGTGCATATATATAGTTGAAAACTTAATCATGATATGACCAATAATCACTTTTACATCGATTAGGACAATTTGTGAAATGGGTAAAACATATCCCGTGTTAATGAAAATCGGAGGCATCGTTTTTATAATACCTTAATTTTTAACAAAAATATTTATAAATTATTGGTGTGTATTGTGGTGCATGCTGCATCAATAACAGACACTAATGTTTAGTAGAATAAAAAATAATAGACAATAATGTTAGTGAAATTGTAAAATATGGGTGTACAGCAGCTTCCATGTGTACAACTACTACTAGGGTCAGGTTTGTTTTCGTTTTTCTTAGTATATATAGATAAATACTCTTGTACAAAAATATAACAGAAATAATATGAAATATATATGATAATTATGAGAGAAACACAATATTTGTCATGGTATCAGAACAAATTATTATTGACTAATGAAATTATCTGTTATGCTGATTTCTGTTCTCCTACCATCTGATTTTTGATTTCTAGAGTGGCCGTTCTGGTTTACACTTATCCTCTGATTTTTGATTTTTAATTTCTAGTGTGGTAATTCTGGTTTACACTTACCCTCTGTTTTTTTTATTTTTGATTTATGGTGTGGCCATTCTGGTTTACATTTTCCTCAACACTGGTTCGATCTAGGGTGGTCGTTCTGGTTTACTCGTTAAAACCGTACCGTTCTCACTGGTTGGGTCCAATGCTGATTGCTTGTTGGTGTGGCCGGTTCCACCATCGTTTTCTTTTCCGAAAAAGAAATAGAATATAGCAATAAACGACGATGAGGTCGCGTTCTTTGTATATGTGTTTGGGGTCATAGATTGCTCGTTGGTCATGGAGCTATCCTAGTCTCTCTATGTCGTCGTGGGCAGCCGCACTGTTCTCCTGCCTCTGTGAATCTTGAAACGCAACGACATATAGTGTCGTCTCCTCAACAACATCTTTTTTGTGTTTGGTCTCTGTACGTGTGGCTGGCTGGAGCCGTAGGTCTATCTACTCATTGGGTCGTCGCAATCTCTCTACGTACCAGTCCAGCCACTGTTGTGGGCAACCATAATGTTCTTCTAAGCTTGGAGAAACTTGGAACGAGAAGGAAAGCGTTGTAGAAGGCTACGCAAATAGAAAAAAAATGAATTAGGGTTAAAGAATATTCTATATATATTTGGCTGGTGTACGAAGTGGAGAAAAAAAGGAAGGAATTTTTTTTTTTAGATTTCATGGCAGAATCTAGAGATTTAACCACCAATTTCATATTGAACGATTTGACTACAAAAATGACTAAAGTTCTAACTAGAGCTCAGATCACCTCACAACCTCCACTAATTGAAGCGTCGACTACTCCCATTAGTATCAAGTTGGGAGGATCCAACTATGCCCTGTGGTCCCAAGTGGTAGAGATGTATATCTCTGGCAAGGAAAAATTGTGATATATTAATAGAGATTTTTCTCAACCTACTGAAACCGACCCCTCATTCAGGAGATGGTGCACTTAAAATGCCATTGTTAAGGGATGGTTGATCAATTCGATGGACCCTTCCTTGATTTCCAATTTTATCTGATTCCCAACTGCAAAATAGGTTTGAGATTCTACTACTACAACCTACTTTGATGGGACAGACACGTCTCAAGTGTATGATCTCCGCCGTCGAGTTATTCGTATGAAGCATGCAGGTAGATCCATTGAAAAATACTATAATGACTTTCAAGGGTTATGGAGAGAAATTGATTTTCGTCGTCCTAACCCAATGGACTGTGAGAATGACATACAAAAATACAACTCCATCGTACAGGAAGATCGAATGTATACCTTCCTCGATGGACTTGATGACCGACTAGATAAAATTCGAATTGATGTGCTTCAAATCAAACCATTCCCTACGGTGGAACATGCCTATGGATTCATCCGTAAGGAAGAGGTCAGGTAAACCGTGATGATCATGGGTGGAGATACGACTCCCAGAGTAGTTATGGATTTCAAAGGGATCAAGAGACATCATAATCCGATGCCACCAAAACCAAAAACTCTTTCTTTGGGTAGCAAGAAATCCACAGGAAATCCACCCTCTGTTGATATAAAATGTGCCCATTGTGAAAAATCCAAACACACCTGTAAAAACTGCTTCAAACTACATGGGTATCCAGAGTGGTATAATGATCTTCAAGCACAGAAGAAACGGGAAACCATTGGGAGAGCCGCTGTGGCTACCAATAATGCATCACTATCCTTTATTCCTTAGGCCGAATCTTCCCAAGATCCAGGTATTTAAAGTAAAGCATTTCACATCTCTACTCGTAGTGATAATGAGGATTGGGTTCTCGATTCTGGAGCTACAGATCATATGATATTTGACCTAAAAGATCTCTCCAATACAACCCAGCTGAGATGGAACCGTGTTGCGAATGCTAATGGGGTCATTTATTCAGTTACAGGGGCTAGAATAGTGACTTTATCTCCTTCATTATCATTATAATACATTACTTGTACCCTCTCTTTCAAACAGATTAATGTCTGTAAGTCAAGTTACTTCAGATCTTAACTGTGTAGTATTGATGTAGTTTACCTTTTGTCTCCTTCAGGATATTCTCACCAAGGAGATCATTGGACGTGGTACTAAGAGATAAGGCTTATATTACGTGAATGACCTCATTTCAAAAAGATCCAATCACATGCAACACACGGTTAGTAACAAGGAGCGACAAATTTGGTTATGTCATCGCCGATTTAGGCATCCATCATTTGGGTATTTAAAGCACCTACTCCCTTGTTTATTTTCAAATGTCACACACTCGAATTTGAAATGTGATACTTGTATCTTAGCAAAAATTCATAGGGCGTCTTATCCTATGAGCATGCATAAAAGTATGACTCATTTTTCTTTAGTACATTCTGATGTTTGGGGACTTTCCTCGGTCGCTACGTCATCGGGTCATTATTGGTTTGTAATTTTTGTTGATGATTGTACACAAATGACATGGTTTTACCTTCTCAAACATAAAGATGAAGTATTTTCTACATTTCACTTGTTTCACACCATGATTCAGACATAATTTTCTGAAAAAATTAAGATTCTTAGGTCTGATAATGGAGGAGAGTATGCTAATCAACAATTTCAGACATACTTGGACAACCATGGTATTCTCCATGAAAACTCGTGTTCACAAACCCCACAAAAAAATGGGACTACGGAGAGGAAGAATAGGCATATTTTAGAAACTTCTCCGGCCTTACTAATCGGTGCACATATGCCTAGTAGATATTGGAGTGATCCTGTTACTACAACGGTGTATCTATTGAACCGTATGTCCACAAAAACCTTACAATTTCAGACTCCATTAAAGGTGCTATCTGATCATGTTCCCTTGACTAGTATTTTGATGATTCCGCCCCAAATTTTTAGATGTGTTACTTTTGTCCACCTCCATAAAAATCAACGAACTAAGTTGGATCCATGTGCTGTCCGATGTGTATTCTTGGGGTATGACATATAAAAAAAGGGATACTGATGCTACGATCCTATTACTAAAAGAACCTACATTACCATGGGTGTCACTTTCCTAGAATTTGAATGGTTTTTTCAATCATCAGTATCCAATTACCCTCTTCGGGGGGAGAGTTATGGTGAAGAACGAAATTGGCTTGATGTTGAAGTATTAGACATTAGTAACAATCCAACATACTCAAATAATGCCAACAATATGGATGAGCCAATACCTAGACCCAAACTTGAACTTCTAAGAACTAAACCTGAACTAGTGATTGAATCTCCAGAAGATGCAGTGGCTGATGCACCCCTCCACTCTCTAGTACCCAATGATCCTCATGTTGAGAATACTCCTGAGGTAAGCTATCTTATCACACCTTTACAAACTAATGCTATAGATACACATTTTGGTTATGTTCTACCTTTCAGACACAATCGAAGAAAACCTTTGAATAGATACTCTCCATATAGTGAAGAACGACAATCCAAGTATCCAATAGCCAATTATGTATCTACTCAAGAGTTATCAGAACCTATAAGGGCGTTTGCACAAACACTCTCCTCATGTCAAATTCCAAGTAGCGTTGAAGAAGCCTTATTTGATCCAAACTGGGCTTATGCTATAAAAGAAGAATTTGAGGCATTGTAGAAAAATAACACATGGGTGTTAAGCGAGCTACCTCAAGGGAGGAAGATGGTAGGATGCAAATGGATCTTCTCCATTAAGTATAAAGTAGATGGGTCAGTTGATCGATACAAGGCGAGGCTAGTAGCAATAGGATATACACAGAAACATGGTATAGAATATTAGGAAACCTTCTCACCTGTGGCTAAACTAAAAACTGTTAGAGTTTTGTTATCTCTTGTAGTAAATTTAGATTGGCCATTGCACCAACTTCATATGAAAAATGTCTTCCTTCATGGTGACCTTGAAGAGGAGATTTACATGGATATCCCACCAAGATATATTGTTACATCAGGAAAAGAAACTGCATGTAAACTACAACGAGCATTGTATGGACTAAAACAATCACCTTGAGCATGGTTTGACAGGTTGAGTTCAACAATGAGGAAATATGGGTTTCAACAAAGCAACTCTGACCACACTCTTTTCCTACTACATCGATTTGGAAAAATTGCAGCTCTTATAGTCTATGTAGACGACATGATCATTACAGGAGATGATAAAGAAGAAATCTCTAGGCTTCAAGAACAACTGTCAAATGAGTTTGAAATGAAGAACTTGGGAGGGCTCAAATACTTCTTAGGCATTGAGGTAACAAGATCAAAACGAGGTATATGTCTTTCCCAAAGGAAATATACTCTAGACCTACTGGTAGAGGTAGGATTACTAAATTGTAAATATGTCGATATTCCGATAGTCTAAAATCATAAACTTGGAGAATATGTGGACCAAGTACCAGTAGATAAATAGAGATATCAACGGTTAGTGGGTAAAATCATATATTTATCTCATACTCGACCAGATATTGCTTATGTTGTGAGTATCGTGAGTCAGTTCATGCACTGCCCAAGTGAAGACCATATGGATGTCGTCATACGAATACTTCGTTATTTAAAATCCTCCCCTGGGAAAGGACTTATGTTTTCAAAGAATGGTCAATTGGAAGTCGTTGGATATACAGATTCAGACTGGATAGGGAATATCAAGGATAGAAAATCTACTACTGGGTACTTTACTTTAATGGGGGGAAATCTTGTTACATGGAGGAGCAAGAAGTAAAAGGTAGTTGTCTTATCTAGCGCTGAAGTTGAATTTTGAGGAATGGTCAAGGGAATATGTGAGCTCCTTTGGTTGAAAAAACTTCTAACTGAGATTAGTGTTGCTCCTAACTCTGAAATGAACTTATTTTTTCATAACAAAGCAGTCATTGCCATCTCTCACAATCCAGTTCAACATGATCGTACGAAGCACGTTGAAGTGGATCAAAACTTCATCAAATAGAATCTTGAAGAAAAGATTATTCAGCTTCTATTTGTTAAATTAGAAGATCAATTGGTTGATATACTCACAAAATCTGTGTATGTAAAGAACTTTTACAATTCACTTGACAAGTTGGGCATAAGAGACATATATGCACTAACTTGGGGGGAGTGTTGGTGTGTGTTATGGTGCATGCTGCAGCAGTGGCATACACCAATGTTTAGTGGAGCAAGGAATGACACACAATAATATTAGTGGAGCTATAAAGTATGGGTGTGCAGCAATTTTCATGCGTATAACTACTGCTAGGGTTAAGTTTGTTTTCATTTTTCTTAGTATACATCGATGAATACTCTTTTACAAAAATAGAACAGAAATGATATAAAATATATATTATAATTATCAAAGAAACATAATATTTGTCATAAATATGCTTCGGCTATTTCATATTATTTATGTATAATCATAGTAATTATTTAAATTTTAATTAATAATTATATTAATATTTTTTTGTGAGTTATTGTTATGTACTTATACCATATAACATTATTTTTAAAAGATAACATTAGAGTTATTTTTCATATATGTAATGTGATTTTACTTTTAACTATTACATATTGTGTGATGAGTTAAGGGAACGTATTCTTCGTTCCAACAAATCTCCAAAATCGAATTTTTATTATTTTATATAACTTTTTATAGATTTATTTAAAAAATACAACATTATAATGAAAATTACATTTTTTTTCAGAACATCAAAACATACAATTTAATTATATATATAATTTATACATTACATCAAATATATATTAAACATAATTTTATATTTATTTTATTTTTAAATATAAATTTTATTAATTTACAATATTATATATATATATATATATATATTATTCTTAAGTGAAAAATACTTGATACCTACAAATTCCTTGGAACTCCGGTGTAAAATATTCACCCTACCCTCGCAAACAATTAACATAAAAATGAAATAGCAAACTTAACCCTGTCCCATTGATAACACTACTTTAAACCCTCGGACAAAAAAAACATATTTTTTTTACAATATAAAATAATATATATTTTTATGTTTTTAAAAAAATAACATTTAAAAAAAACTAAAAATAAAATTATATAAATATATGGGTTACTAATTTATTCATATCCTAACATAAGAATCATCTCAACTTAGCTAACACTATCCCACTACAAACAAAAAAATAACTTCTATATATTATAAATATATCATAATAATTAATCAATAAATTTAACTATATAAAAATAATTATATTTGTTAATAACAAGATTAGTTTTAGTTTTAAACTTTTGTTAGACAGAATTTTTTAAAATAAAATATCCACTGTTGTGACTTGTGACTACTTCACCAACCCACGTGGTTTCTCATTCTTCCTACGCTTTTGAAAGAATGAAAGGAGGGGACTCTTAGAAGAAAAAGATAAAAAGAAAGTAGGAAGACTTTTTCTTTTCAATCCTAATCTCTTTTTTCAAGTACATAATTATTACTTCTGTCAAAACAATACGATTATAATATACTTATTTTAAAAAAATAACTTAAATTCACCGATTAAAAACAAATTGATTAAATGTCTTTAATTTTATTCATAAAACAAGTGACCTAAAAATAACATAACTGAAATACTAAAAATAACATAACTGAAATACAATCTACTTATGAATTATGAAATCCAATATACAAACTGGTAGAAGAGGAGGTAGATTTCCAAAAGCAAAATTGTCACATTTACAAAATTACAAAAAGAAAGAAAAAAAAAAGATATTAAAGATAGGAGTAACAGAGTGATAAGAAGGAAGGAAATATGTAAAAAAATAAAAAAAATAAAATTCTAATTCCTCTTGTTTTAACTTTTATTAAATCTAAAATTAAATTCGATTATGATTTTTTGAGTAGAATAATATGGGAATTATTACAAGAACTCTTTAATTCCTTGTTTCTCCACAAAACAGCTATGTCTTTGGCAATTTTAACAGCATCAGCAAAAGTTCCAAGAAGTCCTCTTCTTGTAAATCCGACTGTATAAATCCCATTTTCTCCCTTCCAACCGTCAGGAAACGGTGTTTTCGGCATCCCATCTTTAGTGAAAAAATCACAACTCTGCATGCACACACGACCAAAAAATTTAACAATTACAAATTTATTTGTCTAATGGTGCCTGCCTCTCTACAACATTCTTCAATCACCCGTAATATTTATTCAATATATTTTTACTTATCATAATTATATTATATTTTGATATCAATTTTAAAAATTTATTCTAAATAAAATTTTAAAATAAACAATTATTGTACTCTCAAAATTACGTAACATATGTGGACCCATCTCCAATGTGTGTGATATTACATGCAAAGTGTTGTACTACTAAAAGTGTCTATATTCCTTTGACAGTTACACATCATAATGACGAATAAGAAATCCATCTAATTCTTTCTTTTTTCGACCATAGTTATTGTTTTCAAAATATAGTATGTAATTATTAACTTGCAAGATATTTTTATAATATTTTATAAAATTTAAAAATATTTTGGTATTCTTGTAAAAATTACAAAAATTTAATAATATGTAAGCTAATAAATAAAAATTCGAAAAATCTATTTACTCCGTTACAAATTATATTTGGTATGGGATACTCTTATTACTAACTGGAATGAATGATTGGGGCCATCTAATTTTATTCTTCTTTGCATGGAAAAAATAATAACTACGTATGTTCATATGCCCTATGTGGATTTGTCCAATATAGAAAGTAATTGTGGATGGATAAAAAAAGGAGAAATGGTAGATTCATACGTTGAGCCAAGTAGGAACATTGCTTTTGTAGCCAGTTGCTAATATAATTGAATCAAACTCTTTTTCTTGACCATCTACAAATTTGGCACCATTACATGTTATCTCTTTAACTCCTTCCATCACCTACCAAATAAACAAGAGCAGCACTATATAATTAGCAAAAATTGGAATTTTATGAAGCAAACAAATGACCCAAAAAAATGGAAATTAAAAGGTTGTTTGATTGAATACCTTTATTTTACCAGACCTAATTTGTGACAATGCTCCAACATCTAATACAGGAGTTTTTCCAGTTGCATTCTTTAGCTCAATTGGGCCAGTTTTGGGCCTCTTGAGGCCCAATTGATCAGTATTGCCTAGAATGAAGTTGGCTATCAGTAACAATAACTTGTCTACTAATTTCAGTGGCAGCCATTTAAGCAGTCCCATTGCAATTCCAAAAGTTGAGAAACCAAACATCTCTCTTGGCAATACATGAACCTGTTTCATCAAAATTGCCAAAGAATAAGCGACACCCAGATGTATACAATGATAAAAATATCAACTTTTTGTAATTTATTAGCAAAGAAATTTTTTTAGCAGAAACCCAAAATAGAAAGCTTTGAAAAAAGTTGAGTCAAATTTTTAGGCAATCCCATGAAGATTTCTAGAAAGAACTTACATTGTTTCTAGCAACCATGTGAGGAACTGCATTGTTTCTACAGAGGTCTAAGCTAGCTTCCATCCCTGAATTTCCACACCCAACAACCAAAACCTTTTGGTTTCTGAATTCAGAACCAGACTTATACGAACTTGTATGAGTAACAGAGCCGTTAAACTTTTCAATACCAACAATATCTGGAATTACTGGTTCGGCATTTTCTCCTGTAGCAACAATGATCCAAGGACAAATGTAGAGGAAATCCTGAGTGAAAACCCTCCAAAAACCTGAACTTGAATCGAACTCAGCACTCTGAACAGTTTGGTTGAATCTGGGTTTAATGTTAAAGTGAGAAGCATAAGTCTCCAAATATGAAATGAACTGACTCTTTGTTGGGTACTTGGGAAGATTTTCAGGAAAACCCAAAAGTGGAAGCTCACAAAAATGTTTGGGAAGGTGAAGTTTGAGACGATCATAGGTTCTTTGTTGCCAAAGAGAAGCAACACAGTCGCTTCTCTCAAGAACAATAGAGGGAACATTGTGTTGAGAAAGACAAGCTGAAGCAGCTAGACCAGAAGGTCCAGCACCTATAATGATTGGTCCTTGAACCCAAACACACTTTGTTTGCTCTTCTTTTTGTTCTTTACAAGACCCCATTTAGAAAAATCCCAAGAAAATAACTGAGCTTTAGAATGAGGTCAAGAAAATAGAAAGATTTGAAACCTCCGTTTTTCTTTTCAGTTCCCCTGTTTCGTGTAAAGCTCAGCTTTTTACAAAGATGGAGAATTTAAAGAAACCTGGACTCTTGGGAATAGTCAATAATTCAGAAGCGTGACTCTGGCAATAAAAGAGTGAGGCTTTTCAATGCTTAGAAAACAGAGAGAGAGAGAGAGAGAGAGTTATTGAAATGGAAAACAGGGCAGAGATTTTATGAGAAGTGAGAGGTGGAGAGAGAAAGGAGTAAAACCACAGATAGTTTAATTCAATTTCTCAGAGATGGAGTAGAAGAAGAAGGAAGATATTTGGTTTTGTTTTTCAAGGTCGTTTCTCTTCGGTTTACCTAGTTGCCGGTGAGATTGAAGGTTTTCTTTTTTCTTTTCAACAAAGTCAGAAACAAGGCTTAAAACAAAGATAAAGGTTCAGGGATGTTACTGTTTCGTGAAATATGTAAATTTACTATTTTTATTTTAGAAAAATACATTTGTTGAATTTGAAAAAAATATCTATAATATTTACAGTAAACAAAAATTTGTCAAAATTTTCTTGAATATATTATATCGATATTATCGTGATATTTTTCACATTTTATTAATATCGCATGTATATTTCAACCTGTTTAAAATTTCAACAATATTGTAATAATAATGATATTATCCATCATTTTTCAATGCTTGTCAAGAAGAAAATACTTAAAGTTGGCGATGGAAAAAAATAGAATATATAAATACAGTTATGCTTTTCCTTGAAAATATATAATTTGATAGGCTATATTCCAATTCAAACGTATTATCCTATTTATGGTAATAATAATAATAATGTAACAATGGTGTAAATTAAAATTCTAACGATAGTTAATTAGACTCTTGGAACATCTCCAGATAGATTTTATTGTATTAAAATATTGAAATTGTGCAAAAAGTATGTAAAGATGCTCTATATTTTCTCATTAAGTTAGTTTTATAAATATATTGTAATATATTTAATGCAATATCATTTATCATATTTTTTAAAAAATATTAATAAAGGATATGAAATAAAAATATTACTTTAATTCTTATTTTATTGTAATTATATATGTTTGATTAAAATTTATTTAAATTATATATTTTTTTATTTAATAATATTGTTTATCTTTTATTACATATAATAAATTAAAATTAAATAAATTAATAAATATATAATTCAATTATCATAAAAATTATAAAAATATTATCTAATTATATCGAGTGATAAAAATAACACTTAATTATAATTAATAGTATAAATATATAACTATGTTAATTTTTAATAATTATTTTATATTTTGTTGTTGTAGATTTATACGACTAATAAATTTTTTTATAATAAATTTGTACTAATAATAAGAAATTTGTTGATATATTTATCATAATATTGATAGATTAATACCGCATGTAATATTTAAATATTATTTTTGTTATTCGATAAAGTTACATAATATGTTTGTAATTTTTATAATAATTTGATAACTTACATTTATAATAAGTGAAAATTTACTAAAAAACTATTATTATTTAAACATTAAAATTTTTATAATATTAAAATTAAAAATAGATTATAAAGTTATAACACTAGAATTTGAGATGGTAGACCAAAATACTATAATTTAAGAATTTTTTAATCAATTTAAACAAATTAAGAATAAAAACACTCATATTGAACTTCAAAATGTATTAATTAAATATTAATAGAATGAATACACTAATTTAGATGATTAATATCCATTGAAATTTAATTATGTATTTTTTAATTAAATATAATGTTTATTTTTAAATGATTTAATTTTTAATTCATATAATAAATATAATATTATAATTATTGCATGTTTTTTTCTTGAAAATATATTTTTTAAATTTATTGTTATGAAATAATAATATAATTAATTAATTAATTTAATATAATAATTGTTTGGAATAAATTTATAAAAATTAATCATAAATAATATTATTTTATGATTATAAATTTAAAGGATATTATTTATATTATTTCTCATTTTGTTTTTCACATCAATAATACAGTTGATCTTGCGTTTTACACTTAAAATTGATGTTATTATGTTAACAATGGAGTAACTTTATACTTAGAGCTAAAATGAAAGATAACCCACTGTTTTTTTTCTTCTTAAAATTCATGTAATTCGTATACTAATCAGTATGAAGGTATTGAATAGGGTTTTATATATACACTAGCTAATTCAAATTTTATTTTGGCAAAATGGAAATACTTCCTTTCATTTATAAATCATAACATCTATATATATATATATATATATTATCAATGTTTTAATAATGTTGTGCTTTGTTTGCCTCCATTGACGTTATTTGAGCACACGTTTTCGTATCTTATTAATGACCATTGAAATCATTCAATTAGATCATGTATATCTCTGATACTATATATCACGCCTGAATGCCCTTAAAAAAATAAATATTTAATCTAACTGAATTAAATATTTTACAGCCAAGTCAACTAAAAAAGTAGTAACACATTCGCATTAAAATTACTGACATGTGAGTGACGATAAATCTAACATACCAATACGTATACAAATTAAATAAGTATATATATCCATCCTGAGGCTGTTCAATGACAGTAAATTAAATGTAAAGGAGCAGTAGTAAGATAGATGGTTTGAAGATTAGCAGCCATTCATCTCAACGTCGAGCTTACAAGCGATTTTAATTTAAGATATATATATATATTTTATTATCGATGAACTAGTATTGTGATTGTATTGTCTCAAAAAAAAAATTTTTTTTTTTGACCCAACATGAATGTAAAATAGATGGTTTGAATAGATCATGTAAGAACAAATCTAATGAACTTCAATTATGATCCATTTCATTAAATAAATAACACTTATCAATTATACATAATATATTTCACATCAAAATATTATTTTTATACATTATACATAAAAAAATGTTTATTTATATATACATTACTTGTTTTTAATATATATAAAAAAATGTTTATTTATATATACATTACTTGTTTATTTATAACACAGTTTGGCACGAAAATGCTACATCAAATGAGAGAAAAACAAACAATAAAAAATAAAACGAATGCTCAATTTCAAATTAAATGGTTAAAAAAATTCAATTATATAGATAACAATGTTGGACAGTCACGATTTCGGTTAGGTGTAATGGGCTTTGAACTGAATTATCTACTCTGTTGTAAGCCCAATTCACAATTTGCTGAATGAAGCCCAATCACAGTGCATGCGAGTGAAAGTCATGACTCATGAGATACAATTGATGTTTAAGAGTCCTGATAAGTTATTCATTGTTATTTTACTTATTTGATTACGTAATATTTTAAGTTAATAAAATTTAAAATTAATATAAATTGTTTTTTTAGAAAAATAAATAACTAATAAGAGATAGTAAAAAAAATTAATTTAATTCTTAAAAAACATACTCTTACAACAATAAATAATACTTCTAAAACCGTCATTGTTTTACTTTTTTTTGTTATTTCAAAATAAAACAAAAAATTGTGTTTAATTTTTTTGTCTTGAAAATCTGTTCATAAATTACCTAAAAAAAATAAATATTATTTCTAAAATTTATAACAATAAAAAAATTATCTTAAAAATAATAAAAATTATCTAACTAAGTAATGAATATATGTTCTAATTAATCCGTGTTCATATTGAATAGAATCTAACTAGCAAATATAAATTGTAAAAATTTAGGTTAAATTTGTCTTTAAAGTAAAATAAAATTGTATATAAATATGTATTTTTGTGATTATAAATTTTAATCGGTTACAAACATTATTTTTTGAAAATAATTTTTTTATAAATATATATATATAGTTACGTGCTTTGTACTTATCATCATTATTTCACTTAATGAAGTTTAAAATGGTTTCTAAATTAATATAAAATATAAACTCCAACAAATTAAAGGGATATAATTGAAGGGATTCGATCATGTTTAATTTAAGTTGTAAGAGATAGATTCAACCAAGAGATAATTTTCTAAAAATATCAAATTGGGTAGTGTGTACTTGGAATTACAAGAAATCTCAAACTTAACTAGAATATGTGTCAATCGGTTTCTTATGTTTGGATAATAGTCATTAGTGCATTATTATTATTATTATTAATATTATTATTATTATTATTCCAAACAAAAAGCTTACTAAAATTAGAGATCTATAACACCACATCTTTTAAACATCGAATGTAGAAATCTGAAGTAGTAAATACCTGACCTCCTATCTAAAAAATAACAGTGCAAATTGCATATATTTCAACCAACTTTGATTATCTTTTCAATCTTGATTGGAGTTTCTAGCTTCAACAATTAATAATGATCGGTTTCTAAATGAAATTTAAGATCCTAAGTCAAACTTAAGTGAATAATAAATGTATGTCGCTCACAGGTCACAATCGAAATCAATCACGATATGTGTAATTAATATAAAGTAAGTGCTCATTAATTATCACAAGTAACGCGTACAAAGAAAACTAAAGAGTTGAAGAATTTAGTTCAGGCAACATGAAAAACGACTTATTTTCATATGGCCTGCTCGGTGCTGTTAATCAAAATTTTAAAACATTTGTATTATATTTACATACTCTATATATACATATAACTAGAGGAAGACTAATTAATTAAATTAAGCAAGGTTTAATAATTAATGGATCCAAATCAGAGTAGTACATTGAACAACAAGATGGGCGAATACAAGACTAACATAGAGACACAAGAGAGGAAACTTCACTACCATGAAACCAGAGTAACCAATCTCTGCATTTTCTACATATTTTTCTTAGCAATAATGTTTTTAAGTATCTTCTTATCTAATAATAATAATAATATTTTACATGAAAATTGGTGGATACCATTTTGTTTCACATTTTTGGTGGCTATAATTTTCTTCACAACTATCTCAAGTGAAATTAGCAAATGGGCTCGAACCAGATATGAATTTGATTTCATAAAAATGGAGAAAGATTTGATTTTTGGGAGAATGTTGAGTTTGGATAGAAGAATTAATATTATAAATAGTGTAGTTGATCCAGAACACACAATAGGAAGTACACTAAGTACTTTATCTGATGCTTCAAGAGCAACTACAAATGTTCCAACTAATATTGATCAGCAAATTAGGCCATTGAAACCAGATATGTTTGAAGTTTATAGAAGATATGCTTATACTTTTGTTGTTGTGTCTGCTCTTCTTGTCTCTACTATTCAACTCTTGTACGCTTGTAGTGCTCTTCGTGCTGTTGCTAATTCCCAAGCCAATTGATCTCAACCCTAAATGGATTTTTGGTCTATTATGAATAATTTCCAAAAATTAAGTACTAAATGTTATTGATTTTATGTTTAATAATTCACTTGTATTCAGTTACTGTTTTTGTCGTCGTTGTTGTAATGAACTGCTTTAGATGTATCCAAATGCACGAATCATGGTAAAAAGCATAATTAAGGTTGTCTCAACTTAATTTAATTTATTTCTCGCATGATGATCAATAATCTATGTTGAACAAAAATTGTTTTTTCAAGATAACACTAACTCTTGAAAAGTCAACAAATATTTAAGGTGAGCTTGACAATAAAATATCTTCTTTTTTTCTTATTAATTTTTTTTTTTGACAAAAATGACAATAAAAAAGGAAGGAAAAAAAAACCCAAAAATTAGACACTTTACAACATATGGTCAAATTTTAGTTTGAATCTAATTTAATTATAATTAGTAAATATAAACTCGAATATAAATAAAATATGAATAAGTTGTGAATAAACCGATTAAAATTGACTTGAATTATTATTTGTATACTTTTTAGTTAATTAATCTTTTTATATGTATTAAAAAAATTACTTAACATCACTAAAGCTCAATCAATATGCATTAGATACTATCAAGACTCAATTTCTTATAGAGTTATTTACAATTAGTGTATTTTTTTTAAATAAATGATAATTATAAATTATACCAACAAAATAATCTGTTTGAACATATCCATATTCAAAATCAAATTTACTAAAAGTTTATAATAAAAAACCAAGTATAAAAATATTCATATTAATAAAAATATTTTAATTTATCTTCTTTTCTCGTAAAATTTTGGTTGGGTTTATAATAACATCATCTTGATCATAATAAACATAATGATATGTATTTTAGTCTCTTTTACAACGACCATCAATAATTAACATAACATATTATTATATTTTTAACAATTGTATAAATTTAAGTAAAATAATCTCCATTATTTAAAACTATACTTACAATACTATAGTGTGATGATGAGTTTGAATCCTTTGATAGTAAACAAAAAAGATACAAGATAAAATAAATTCTTTTAGTTTATCATATTTTTCTTTATAAATTTTGACTTAAATCGAATCAAATTTTATTTCTTTTTTTTAATTATTTAAACTATCCAAGTTTATTTTACTTTTAATTCTATTTGGTCAATCCAATAATTACATAAATAACTAAAAGTTCATTGAGTTTTAATTGATATAGAATTTTAAAGTATATAACCGATTGTGGCGACATCATAGGGTTGGAAAGTTATCTGACAATGTGAATTTGTTGGTGTTCGTTTTAATTTCATGCGAGTCTTTAAAAAAAAATTGCATAAGTCATGGTGAAAAGTTTAAGGTTGTCTTGAATTTAATCTATTTCTAGTAAGATAATCAATCTATGTTAGAATTTATTTATTTTTCAATATAACATTAAGTCTTGTATATATTTTTTATGATTCAAACGTTAATCACTCATTTTAAATGTAAGAAGCAAAAGTTAAAAATTAAACCTTATTAAAAATTATAGTCAAAGAATAGAGATTAATTTCTAAATTTTTTGTTGTTAAGAGTAATTTTCATCCAACATATTGTATTATACTGCCAAAGTCCAAATCCTTGCAATTTAGTTTTGAAAATAAATTTTTTAACTCAATTTATTTATTTATTTTTTAACACTAAAATTTAATAACCCAATCATATTTAATTGTACTTAATTTTATTTAAAATGATTAAAAAGAAAAAAATTGATGAAAATTGATCGAAAATAAATTTTAAATTAAATTTTAAAACTTAAAAAAAATTAAAAATTAAAATGATTAACAAACTTGTTATTATCGGAAGAAAATCAAGAATAGCAATCTCCTCTAAAAAAACTCAAACTTTCTAATTTATATATTACTTTATATTGCTGAGCTGCTCTTCAAGAGTAGTCAAACACTCATAATTTAGGTGTAATTGGAGTAATTGATAGATTGTGAAGTCCTTAATATAACTATAGATTTAAATGCAACTCGTTTCAATGCTTTCTTGCCAACACCGGGTTTACTAACCACCTCCTCTTTACCTTTTTGAAGATACATAGACTCACACACCTCTGATGCAAGAGTTTCATCATTTAAATTTTGATAATATATAAGAAACATAAATGATCTATTAATCAAAATATGACACAATTTTTATACACTAAATTTTTTTCAAAGTGTATATCCTTTGATCCAACAATTTCTATTTTTACTATATTCTATTTTGTGTATGGGAGACTCATTAATTTTTTTCTTGATCTATTGATTAATTAAAGTTCTTATATTATAAAAATTTTATATAATAAATTAATAATATGTGACATTTAGTTTTAAAAAATTAACATCAAATAAAAATAAATTTTATATTACTTATAAACACTACATTAATATTTTTCTTAATTAATATAATATTCTTTTTATACATTAATATGTAAAACCTTTTCATTCGAACAGGAACATTACTTTTGCCTATATGCTTGTGCAATAAATTGTTGCTTCAAATTCGTTAAGTTCTTTACATTTTTGAACCGATTAATTGATTGAATTCTATTAAATGTTCTACAATTTAATAGTTACTGATTGAAATGTGTTGAAAAATTACGCAAATTCTTGATATGTTAGATTTATAAGAAAATAAAAATAAACAAAATAACATAAATTTAATGATTGAGTTCGACCAATTTTACCTACATCTTCAGACCTACTGTAGATCTATTTACTAAAAAGGATAAATTATATAAAGTGTATACAACACTCATAACTCACAATCCAATTACACCCAAAAAAACACTTTCAATTTTCTCTCAATTAGATTTTTTTAATGATACAAGTACTTTGAATCATATTTTACCAACTAATTCTTAATTGACTTTCCTGCTTTATCAACAAAAGAATGCATTGTCCACTCAATTTTCTTGGGTTGTTAACTTGACAACCACTCTTTTCCTTTTTTGTTTTATTGTCATTTATTGCATCGTTTAGTGTATGTATGTTTGACCAAAAATCTCTCACTTGAATGATTTCAATATGTCTTCATACATTAATCAATGTAGCAGCTTTTATAGTCTTGCTACTCTAGCAGATCAATTGAAGTTGAACATAACTTCATTTTGTCAATAGTTACCGTCTTTGTCAATATATCCGTTGGATTTTTACTTTCTTGAATTTTCTCCAACATTAACATATAATCTTCCAATATATATCTGATAAAGTAATAGTGAAGCTCAATATACTTGGTTTCTAGAATGAAATGTTGAATTCTTCGCCAAGTGTATCATACTTTGACTATCCTTGTGCAAAACATATTCTCCTTTTTGAATCTCAACTCAGTTAACAAACCTTGAAGCCATATCATCTCTTTACTAACTTCAATCACTACTAAATACTCATCCTCTACTGTGTATAGAGTGATAATATTTTGTATCTATGACATCTAACTAATAGTTGTAGTTCTAACAGTAAATATAAAACAAGTGGTGCATCTTTGGTGATCAACTTCACCTCCAAAGTCTACATCTACATAACCTTGTACTTTTAACTCTCCTTTACTAAAGTACAAACACTTTTCTACGGTACCTCGTAGATATCTCAAAATCCACTTGACTATTTCCCAACGAGTTTTCCCTAGATTTGGCATAAACATGTTAAAAATTTCCACTACATTGCCAATGTATGGTCTCATACAAACTATCACGTACATCAAACTTCCAATGATTGAGGCATAAGAAACCTTAGCCATAAATTCTATCTTTTCTTCCATTTGAGAGGACTGATCCTTAGATAGTCAAAAGTGACTGGCCAAAGGTGTGCTAACTGGCTTGGCATCGCCCATGTTGAATCTCTACAAAATACGGTTGATGAAATTTGCTTGATATAAATGCAAAGATCCTTTCTTGTTATCTCTAGTGATTTGCCTTCCAAGAATCTTTTTTGTTAGACCCAAGTTTTTCATGTCAGACTCCTATGACAATTGTTGTTTCAACCTTTTAATATCATCCATATCTGAACCTGCTACTAACATATCATCAATATAAAGTAGTAAAATGATATAACTAGACCTATATCTCTTGAAGTAGCAATAGTGGTCAATGTTGCACTTTTGGAAACTTTCCTTGTACATGAAGCTATCAAACTTTCTGTACTATTATCTTAGGACTTGTTTTAGGCCATACAAAATCTTCTTAAGTTTGTACATTATATTCTTCTTCCCTCTTTCTGAGAAACCTTATGGCTGATACATGTATATCTCTTCATCTAAGTCTCATTGAAGGAATATAGTCTTCACATCCAACTGTTCAAGATGAAGATCTTTAATGGATATAATACTCAACACTGATACTAATAGTATTGAGTTTCACAACGGGAGCAAAAATGTCAGCGCAGTCAATTCCTTCCTTCTGTTGAAATCCTTTGACAACTAGTCAGAATTTGTATCTCTTAGAACTATTATGCTCCTCTTTCACCGAGTACACCCATTTGTTGTGAAGTGTCTTCTTCCCTATGGGTAACTCAGCTAGTTCCCATATCTGGTTGGAGATGAGAGATTTCATTTCTTCTTTCATGGCAAGCTCCCAATTATTGGCATCTCGAGTCTAACAAGTTTCATCATATCATTCAGGCATCCCTTCATCAGTCAACAACATATAAGGACTGTTATGCACTATTATGGTGTGTCGGATTGCTGCGCACTACTCCGTTCAATGAGTTCCTATGGCTAAGGACTTGTTACATTTAGTTCCATTACGGGACTATCTGGAAAATCATATGCAATTGCGTATACTGACTCATTCTGCTCTGAGTCTTTAGCATCTGTTTTATGCATATCCTTATACATCATCTTTTTGTTGAAAATCACATCTCTGATACAGATCATTTTCTTATTTTTGTCATCCCAAATGTGGTATCCAAACACATCCTCACCTTAGCCGATGAAGGTGCATTTCTTGGATTTTGGATCAAGCTTATTCTTGCCTTGATTATTGATATGCACAAATGTTACACATCCGAAAACTTTTAGATGTGATAGTTTTACCTCTTTTTCCCTCTATATCTCCTATAATATTTTGTGCTCCAATGGAACAGATGGACCTTTATTGAACAAGAAACTACCGTGTTGACTACTTCTGCCAAAAACTACTTCGGTAGATCTGATTGTATACAAATGATTTTGGCTCTTTCTGTAAACATTTAGTTTATACGATCAGCTAAACCATTGTGTTGAGGCATTCCTGGAACAGTTTTCTCCATTTTGATCCTGTGCTCATAGCAATTTTTTTTGAATATGATGTCTTCTTAATCACCACCATTTTTGGTTCTAAGATTTTTTATCTTCAAACTTGTCTCATTTTCAACCATAGCTTTCCATCTCCTGAAAGCCTTAAACACTTCAGAATTATGCTTTAGAAAGTAAATCCATACCTTTCAAAAGTGATCATTGATGAAAGTCACAAAGTAGTGTTTCTCACTAATGAATGAAATGGTCGTTGGATCCTAAACATCAGAGTGAATGAGCTTTAGCCTTTCCTTCTTTGGGGTTCTGCCACTTGTCTGAAATTTAATTCTCTTTTGCTTTCCAAGTATGCAATATTCACACATGTCTATCTCCTTTGACTATAGACTTGGAAGTTCTCTCTTTGAGTGCATAATCTTCATCCCCTTTTCACTCATGCAGCCTAGTGTCTGGTGCCATAGATTTGGTGTTTCATTGCATGCTACAACTACTATTGAACAACGTACCCCTACTGTTATGTAAAGAATTCAACTCTTCTTGCCTCGAGGAACCGTCATTATACCCTTTGAAATATACAATCATCATCATGGAAGATCGTAGTGTAGCCTTCACTAGCCAACTTCCCTATTGAGATTAAGTTATTTCTTAGGTAGGGAATATGCCTGACATCCTTCAGCTTCCAAATAGACCCGTTCAACTTAATTTTTACTACGCCTTTGCCAATAATAGCACACGATTGATCATCACCAAGATATATCTTTCTAAGGTTTCCGGTGACATATTTCTCAAAGAATTATTTTTATGAAGTAGCATGGAATGATGCTCAAGATTCTAACACCCAAGATTCTTCCTTGATCTCCAAAGAGCATATCAATGCATCATTTTCTCCTGAGGTGGAATTAATATTTGCCTCTACATTTATTTTCTGGTCCTTCGGTACATTCTTGCATTGATTTGTGTAGTGCCTGGTTATCCCATAATTCCAACACTCGACAGTCTTCGAGCTACGAGAATTAATGAGATTCTTGGATTTGGACCTCCTGTTCTTTGATCTACCTTTGTAATTTGTTCTTTCACATCCATTCTCTTTGGTTGAATTTCTTCCACTTGACTCTGTATGCAAAAATAAAGAGGTTGACAATTCACCCGACTCTCTATGTCAGATCTCTTCACTGAGAACTAGATCACGAGCATCGTCAAATTTTAACTTATTTCTTTATGAGGAGCTACTCACAACTATGGCAGTAGCATTCTAGCTTTCTAGTATAGAAGGAAAAAGTATCAATGCTCGTACTTTTTCATTGAATTCAATTTCAATTGTACTCAATTGGGTTGTGACTTTGTGTTTATTGAAATGTTGAGCTACCAATGCGCTTTCCATCATCCACAAATTGAAAAAATACCACATCAGGTGTACTTTGTTTGAGACCGATGACTTCTCATACATATTGGAGAGAGCTTACAGAGACCCATCATGGTCTTTTCCTTTGCTATGTTGAAAGTAACATTATGGGATAGTGTCAATCGAATAACTCTAAGGGCTTGTTTGTCTAGAAGATTATAATCTTCTTCCTTCGTAGCCTCTAGCTTCTTCCCTGAGAGAGGTTGATACAGATAATCCTCTATTTGCATTTTCCAAAACCTAAAATATGTGCCATCGAATTTCTCGAGTTTCACCTTTCTTTTATCTGTGGTCTTTGCTCCAATTCAAATCTAATTTCCTATAGATCATTTCTGACTATTCTTGCAAACCACCATGTGAATAGTAATATTGTAGAGAATTAACAAAAATCACCACAAAATGCTTTAATATTGATTGTTAGGAAATTATACAAATTCTTAATAATCCATATTTATGAGAAAGCAAAAATAGAGAAAATAACACACAAATTTGATAACGAAGTTCGATCAATTTAAACTACGTATTCGTACCTAATGTAGATATTTTTACTAAAATAGAAAGATTGGAACACTCACAACTCACACACTAATTACACCTAAGAAAATTGCTCTCAATTTTCTCTCAATAAAGCTTTTTTCTCCAAGTTTTTCTCTTCATTGGATTTTTTAATGATACAAAGTACCTATTGGGGTGCTATATTTATAGATGTAGAAGTCATCTTCTACACGTTTTGTCAACTAATTCTTAATTAGCTTTCCTTTTTTTTCAATAAAATGATGCATTTTCCAATCAAATTTACTTGGGTTGTTGACTTGACAACCAATCTTTTTCTTTTTTTGTTTTATTGTCATTTATTACACTGTTTGGTACATGTAAATTTGACCAATAACATGAATCGTATGTAATGATTATGCAAGTATACATATTGTAAATAAGTAATATAATGAAAAGAAAAAATCGTTCACATAAGGATTATGTTATTATAAACTAGTTTTAAAACTAAAAAGTAAAGATTAATTTTTTTGTGTTTTGAGAAAGCAAAATTAAAATAACTAAAAATAAATAGAAATTATTAATCAACTATAAATTAGCAACTAAGAAGATATATGAGAAAATATTTAGGAATACTTAATCTTCTAATTTTTTGAACATGTGAATCACTAAAATCTATCCAATACAATTACCAATCAATTAAATGATCAATTGAATCTAACCTACCATATATTTCTCTCTTATGTAAACTACACACCATATATTAATTAACCTAATCGCACTCTCATGTCAATTAAATTGCATACTACTTATTAAGTTCATTAATTATGGATCACATATATAAGAATCATACATCTTTGTCTAGAAACTATACATGTTATTTAATAAAGATAAACAATTTAATAATTCTCTCAAATCTATTTAATTGATTCTATGGATTAATTGTTAGCCAAACAATTAATAGTATAAAAATTAAATTAAATAATATAGTTAAATTGAAATTATAATTGAGATAAAATATTATATCATTATATGTAAAATATTTGGTTCATAAGATCTCTAGATTAATAAATTAACTGGATACGATTGTATTCATAAATCTTAGATTTTTCATAAAAAAATGTGTGAAAATTGATAAAGAAAGGAAAAGAAGAATAAATAAATTAATCTCTTTAATTTTAGTACCAATCTCTTTTTAAATTTTCACCAATATTGTATCTCATTTAAACTTTTTCTGTATTTTTTCTATTCTTGGCACCAAAAAGTGATATAAAAAAATTGTTAATTTGGCTCCTATATTTTTTGGGGCAATTAATGGGTTAAATTATACGTAGATAAAATTCGGACAATCAAATAAGCTTCAGATTAAGGATTGAGATGAAAAATAAATAAATAACACCAGTCAATAAGATCGTGACATGTGGCACGTGAAAAATATTGGACAAATCAGCGTGCAACGCATGGTAGGCTGACTGGTTGTGATCAACGTGTGATGAGTGAGTGACATATGACACATTGTGATTTACTGATTTAGATTTGGTGTCACCCCGGTGGAAGGAATAGATGAATCCTATGATAACCCATGGCACGATGGTTGATCGCTTAGCAAAACTCAAAATGAACGATATGTCGACACGTGACAATGCCTGCTTCACTTAGTACATGGGACACATTTCGATTAGCTCCTTATTGCTTGTGTGGCTTCAACTTGGCAAAGACTAGTCAGTTTTACATGCAGCGCGCTTTGATTAGATCTTGTTACTTATGTGTCATCCACGTATCCTATTCTGATTGGTTATGGATTAAAAAATCATAAATTTTTTTATAAATATTTCAAAAAATGATAAAAAAATTTGAAAAATATATTTTTATGTCTTTAAATAAAAATTTTAATTTTATTTTTTTAACCTCAAAAATATTACTTATTAAATAAAACAAATAAATATTAAGTAAAAAAATACATATATAATTATATTTTTAAAAAATATCAACTACTTATCGAATGGTTAATTGATATAAAAGTAAATTAATATTTTTATATCATAAACCACTAATATTAAAATAATTAAATATTTTGCATTATAACTTAATTATTTAATACTTTCAAAAATAAAAAATAAAACTACTTTTTTTTGTTGTTGCTGGATAATTGATTTACAATTTACTTTGAAATAAACAATATGAACTCAATTAGTAATTGTTCTAAATCAAAATCATGGAGAGAAGATTCGAGCACATATTCAAAAAGACATTATTTATGAAGCAAGAGTACCACCTCTTCCATTGGACGTGGGCTCCTGTTTGAAACCACTCGGACACTTTTTCTTGTGAAAATAATTGATTAAGACGAGTACATATCTCGAAGCAATACGTTGAAGACAGCAAAAAGGAGAAGATTGTATCTGGAAGTATTAGTTGACACCACTCATCAACATTATCAACATCATTTTCAGACAGTTTCTAGAAGCATGATCCACCAGATGAATCATTAATCGGTTGGTTAATTAACTAAGTTAATATGTATTATTCATTACTCTTTATTATGTTAGGTGGTACTCCTATTATATGTTTTTAATCAATATCGGAGTATTTATGTTTTTTAATAAAATAAATGTAATAATTAAAATTATATATTATTAATTGATTTATCACATCATTATTTATTTTATTTTAAAAACAATAAATAATAATTAACATAAAATAATAAGTAAGATATACAAATGAAGGAAAAAATGTAAGTTTAAACCTTTTAGTATTTTCTCTCATTTGTTGGTCGGTCATAGATCATTACATTAATTTAATTGATATTGTTTTAGATAATATTTTATATTGATTAATAACACTAATATAATTGAATTTATAAGAATTATGAGTATTATTACTCATTGTGTTAATATTTTATGTTTAGACATTAATATAATTGAATCTATAATTATTTAGATTATTCATTTCAATAAGATTGATTTTTCGACTGAAATCACTTAATATTTATGGGAGGTGAATTAACTTATTGAGTTTCTATAAATTGATATCATAATAATATTAAAGGATTTTCGAAACATGCATGTGAGCTCATGTATACATCATTTTTTTGTTACATTGATAATAAAAAGGTAAATCACATGTTGAGTTTAAGGGAGGATTTTATGCTTTAAACAAAAAATTATGTGCTGCTCATTTGGGGTGAGATTGTTAGAGTAAAGAAAAATAAGAATATCATATTGAAAAGATAAGACAATTCAAAAGAGATATAAAATTGACATTTTAGATTGAAATCTCGTAGCTTTTATAGGAGGTAAATTGGATCTACAGGGCTTTCACATTTTTTTATCATACTTTCTTTCCATTGCATGAGTAAGTAAATGTGTTACTCCTTACTAATATTATTGACTATTGTTTTAAAGAAGTAATGGTAAATTTATTTTCCAAAAAAAATAATATTATACTTATCTTTTTAAACATGTTTAATTTTCAGTTTATTTATTTTTTATTTTAAACCTTTCTTTTATGATAATTTATCTTTCAAGTTTTACTAACTTATCATCTTTAGGTAATAATAATAATAATAATCTACCATCTCTACAACAGCGATGATATCTTTTTTTATCAAGTTACCTATAATAGACTTGGTAATGAATTACTAACATCATCTAAATCAAGTATATAAATGTCAGAGATAACGCTTATAAAATAATACATACATAAATAAATTAAAAATTAAATTATTATATTTAAATTATAAATACAAAATTTAAATCACATAAAATTTAAATAAAGTAAAACATCGAGACTTGTGTTTCACACACTATCATTAAAATAAATTTTTTTCACTCAACATTGTTATTAGAGAATTACGAAAACTTATGTTACAAGATATAATGATTAAATAATAATAAATTTACACTACAATTTATTATTCCATAAACATCAAAATGTTTGAATTCTATTAAAAGAACCTAACTTTAGATAAAAAAAATATTTTATTTTTTTCCTTTTCACATACTCTTTTTTTTCCTCTTTTTTTTCTTCTTCCTCATCTTTCTTTTTATAAAAAAATAAGATCGTAATTGAAGAAGATTGAAACATATGATAGAAAGAAAGAAACTGAAAAAATGTTAAAAAGATGGAAATGGATGAGAGAGAAAAAAATTAAAAAATACATTAAAGACTGAACGAAGGAGAAAAAAAATAAAAATTAAATGAAATGAAATTAAAAATTAAATTAATTTTTAATTCAATATTTTCTAATAATCACCCATATGAATAAAAATTGACATAGATTTTAAATCAAATTTTAACACAAAAATAGAGTTTAGTAGATCGAAACATGCATAGGATAGGTAAGTGTTACCCTTTGAAACTTCCTTTTAAAAAATATATTTACCTTATTGAATAACTAGTAGACACAATTTCCTTGAACTGTTATGCAGTTTATATAAACGATGACATACTTCACACAAGAGTCTTTCCTAACACAATTTAATTCTTACTATTATGTTCGTCTTGGCCATAAACATACGTCTGGTTCTGTAAGAGCCTCTAAAGAATTGAGCCCTATATAATTCTCTTTTGAAACAACCTCATTCTTCCCTCACATAGATGATCTCTTACCGTTAAAAGTAATTCGTAAAGAGTAACCTGCATACTCTACTCGATATTCTCTTTATAAGAATTATTAAAAGCCTTAACTTACCCTGTATCTTACGGGTATCATTGTTTTCATTATAGGAATGGACTTGAAGGTAAAACCCCCAACAATAATCTCACTAAGTCTTTACAATTAAATTATCCTTTCAACCTAAATCTTAGATCTCCAGTAAAATAGGTTAGGTTTCCTTTGCAAATCTTTATTCATTCATAGGCTTCAATTCTATTCATCCCAATGACTTATCAACTAACTCTCGATTTAATCATTTAGTTAGGGGATCTCCAGTAAAATAGGTTAGGGGATAATAGAGTGATCATTTTTTATGCTATAATATTTTCTTTTTTTCTATTAAATGCACAAATAACAATCCAAGTTTTAAAAAACACCAAATAAAATTTTGGATTATAAAAAAATATATCCAATAAATAAATTATAGAAATGTATTAATTTACATTCATATTTATAATTTCATTAATTATAATAATTAAATAATTTAAAAATAAAATTATTTATTTATTTATAAAATTATAAATATATATATATATAAAGTAAAAATGAAATACAAATATAAAGTAAAGAAAATTAAAAAATAGTAAATGACATATAAAAACAGTGAAAACAGTGACAAAGATGAAATAATAAAGAGAAACAGAGAGTAAATTATGTAATAATAAAAGTAATATTAATAAATGATAAGAGAATTAGTAAAGAGATGTAAAAAATGAACCATAATTATAATAAAATATATGTAGCAGAATAGATAAATATAATAAATTATGAATAATCTATTTGTCCTAAAATATTTGTTAAAAAAATTTGTATTTTTTTATCCGAAAATTGAGAAAAGAGTGAAAATTATTTTAAGATTGTAAGAAATAATACATTAAAAAAATAAGAATAAATTTTTTTTATTGAAATTAAAAATATGTAAATATAAATACATATATAAATTATAAATACAAAATTTAAATAGTATAAAATTTAAATAAAATAAAGAATCGAGATTTGTGTTTCACGCAATGTACTTAAGATAATTTTTTTACTTATCGTATGTATTAGAGAATTATAAAAAATTATTTTCTTATATATAATAATTAAATAATAATAAATTTATATCTTAATTTATTATTATAATAACTTACAATTGTGTGAATTCTATTAGATGAAACTAACCCTAGATAAGATAATAATTTTTTTCCGTTTTTCCGTACTCTTACTTTCTTTTCACTTTTATCTTTCTTCCTTTCACTATCGCGGGTGGTCTCTCTCTTGATATCTCTCTTTGTTGTAGTTGTTATTTGCTTATTTTGTTGCATATCAGCATATGGCGTGTTTGCTGGATGAAATGTCTTCACGTTTTGTACTACATGCCAAGTCATCCACAATCAACTTTTTTTTATTATTAAAGATCGTTTGAAGTTATGATATCATCTTGAAGTTTGTAGAATTATAAGTATCACGGATTGTGTCAAAAGGCTAATTCAATTAATGGCAGAAGCATGATATACTTATAAACACTACTTTAAAGTAATTTTCAATCAATATTGAAATAGTTTATTTTAATAGTAAAGGAAAACAAAATCTCATATTAAAAAAATTACGATAATTTAAAGAAATATATAAATGTTTAAGTTATTAAACCCAAAAAGATTGACTTTTTAGGTTAAAATATCATAAAATTTATGAGAGGCTTATTGAACTTCTACAAATTGACATGATGAGATGAAGATTTAAAAGATTGTTCATACAACATGCACGTGAACCCATGCAAACATAGGATCTTTAAAATGTTTATAACACTCCTAATCCAACATAAAGGGCCCAAGTAAAGTAGGCAATGAGTCTGTGGAGGGAATGTCCTTATATAACTTGTTTAAGGGAAAGATGGTTAGAGTAAAAATAAACAATAATTACACATTGAAAAGATAATAATTCTAAGAGTATATTATGGAAAATCCATTTAAATCGAAGTTTCACATTTTTTTAATCATATTTTCCTTCTTTTGCATGAATGATTGCTACTTGTCATAACAAATTATAAGTTAATTCATGAGTAAATGATATGATACTTACTAATAATATTAATTATTGTTTTAAAAAAATATTAATCAATTATGTTTTCTAAAAAAATTATTACACTTATCTTTTATTTTATTGACATGAATCACCATACATCATTAATAATCCTAAACGAATATATAATTTCTCAGATTCATTTTGTTTTTTTTAAGTCTTTTTTTCCTATTATTTTCTCTTTCGGGTTTGACTAATAATAATAATCTTTACAATAAGGGAATACACCATGCAACCTTTTAAAGAATATACGTGCCATGATCATTATATATTCTTAAACATATATTTAAATAAAATTTATTTTTAAATATATATTTAAATTTATGTATAAATTGAATAATTTACTAGGTATCAAAAATGAACTGTGAAAAAGAAAATTATCCGAAAACATTATCCTTTGCGTTTTTAATTTGGTTCAATCCATCGCACTAATTTGATTGAAATGAATGAAAACATGCATAAAATAATACAATTATTGCATAACAATGAAGGTTTTAGTAGTAAATCAAACTCTTATATTTAACTATTTGATGTTTATAGTGATAATTTTTAACATAATTTGATATCACAATACGAAGTAAATTAGAACATGAAGTAACATGATACAATATAAGATGACATATTAATTTTAAACTATTTATTAAATAGGTCAAACACGACATGATATTATAACCAAAAATTAATCTGTTAAATCAATATTTTAATATTATTGTATTAGTCAAACACAATCAAGCATGAAATTCATAATGAATTTATTAAGTCATATTTAATTAAAATAATAAATTTTTATTGAATTTTTTAAATTAACTACATAATAATCCGACACAAGATAACACGAATCGAAATTATCAAATACAATAAAAATATTTTTATTAATAAATTAACCTTATATTTTCACACTATTGATACGATTTGTCATTGTTGGTGTGATTAGTAACGAAGATTTGACTTTGTGGGGAAAATAATATTAGCTGAAGTTTCCAAATATATTATTATTTTCTTAGAACAAAGCTAAGCACTCCTTGACGATAGTAATTCTCATGTAATTATAAAAATTGCATATTGAAAATCTACATTAATTATACATCGAAAGTAAAACCTAAGAAATACATCAATAAAAGACAAATGCAACAAAAACTAAAACGACAAAGATATATAAACTTGAAAACGACATAATTAATTGTGGGAAATATTGCGGACCAGATGTCCTCCAGTACAGCAAAAGTTCCCAGATTATTATTACTAAGAAAAGGAAAGAAAAAAAAAATAGTGAGAAAATAAATGAAACAAGTTGATACGATCAAGTGTCAATTGGTAATTATGATTAGATACGAATGTGATCCATAGGAGACTTCATATAAGACTTGCCACTTTGTTGAAGTTCCACATACTCTCTATAATTCATGGCTTTGTAAATGGGTGCGTGTCCTTCTTTCTCTATCAACACTGGGGCTGGTCCAATGATTGTATCAAGTGAAGGTCCATGTGGAGTGGCTATTGATATTCTTGTGGCTTTGTTGTTCACACTTGCTCTATGCATCACACTCTTGTACTTTCCATTTGTTAAGATCTTCATACATATCAATATTGTAATAAAATTCATGTTATTTATTTGAATCCAAAAAAAAAAATACACTACATGTTATTAACCAAAGGTCTAGGTTAGGTTTATAATTAATTATTTTTACCTGGGTCACTATAATTTAATAATTTATTAAAAAAATTAAAATTGAAAAATATGTCTAGTACTTAAAACATGAGATTATGAGAGAAGGGATAAAAAAAATAAACCAAACTAATAAAAATGTTAGCATATTTCAAAAATTTACTTGTCTTCTTCCATGGCACAACAAAACAAAAAAAAATTGACTCAATTGTCAAATGAAAATCTTCCACCTGAAAAATTCCCAAACTAAAAAAATGCTGTTTGCTTTTTGAAAATCAGGTGAAAAAGAATCGAATTAAGACAAAAGTACAATCACTGTAGAAAAAGAAGGAGAGAAAATTAAATAAAAGTTAAAATTGTGCTGTTTAATAGTAATTTATAATATATATATATATAGTTCTTTTTATCAAATGTTTTTTAGTGTGATTTAAATGTTTGATTTGAAACAAGGGAAATATATGTCTTGATGTCAGACGATTAGGTAAACTGTTTATGATTTTTTATGGAAAGAAAAAATAATTTAAAATTTTAACAACTTAATAACTTTAATTTTTCTTAGTTCTTAGTTATTGTTATCACATATATAGCATATTAGTTGAATATTAAGCAAAATTTACGGATGTTTTGAATTCTTATGGTACATTCATAGACAAGAAGATAAGCAGCCCGCCCACATCACAAAAAAAATTAGTCCAATAATTTGATAATATATACGGCTAATTGTATTTATAAATACTACTTTATAATCATCAAAATTTGACATTCTCTCTTTTGAAAGTGGCTTGTAGTGGTAAAATTTTATTCACTCTAAAAAGGTACCCCAATCACATATATCACTTTTGGTATATTATATGGTATATGTAACCCAGTTGATATTTTAGTTCATTAAAATCATTATTATTTAATATTATGAAATCAAATCTTAACAAGTTTGCAAAACTTTACTTTAATTTGATTAAAAAAAATTATATTTTGTATAGTTGGCAAACAAATTAATGAACATATTTTTCAAAAATTTTGTCACATTTTAAGCATATATATATATATTAAATTTAGCAGTAGATAGTAGTTACCTGCATGTGATCAGCAAGGTTGACAAGAAAAGCATTTGGGATAGTGTTTACACTAACCCATTTGCCATTGTGTTCCACTTGAAGGCCATTAATGTCATTCTCTATCAAAAGTGTGACTAGCCCATGATCTGTGTGGTGTGGAATACCTATCGCAAGTTCTGGTTGTGGGCAAGGTGGGTAATAATTTGCTGCTATTAGTTGTAAACCACGCTCCAAATCCATTGTCTTGTATATATAATCACTTTCAAGTCCTAAACTCTCTGATATACCTTTCATTATTTCTAATGCCACTTCTCTTGTTCTTTTACTAAATTCTAAAGAAACCTCACTGCAATAACAAATAAGAAATATATTAATTAATAAAATTAAATGAGAAAGATAACTCATTTTTGGGCATGCATGAGAGAAAGTTCTATATATAATTCGAAGATCAGTTATTTAAAAAGAAAAAAAAAATTAATATTAATTAATTACTTGAATTGAGAGGGCTTTTCAAGGGTGTTGAAATCAGGATGTAGTCTGACTTTGATGTAATCTCTCCAAAGAAGAACTGTATCCAAAGCAAGATTGTAGCTGGTACCATACTTAACAGGGTCTAATACATAGTTGGTTTCAAGCTTCTGCTTATCCTCCTCTGGTAATTTGAAGAAACTATGACATGATTCAATCATCCCCTTCATCAAACTCTCAGGAACCCCATGGTTTATTAGCTAAAAATCAACACCATACAATTAATATTCCAATTAATTCCATATTTAATCTCATCATATCAATATTTATATTAAGCTCTCGTTTTTATTAACATAACATCATCAATAATATTAAATCCAAACTATATAGAGCTTCATTTCTAAGAATTCATCTTTTTAGACTCTACAAAAACGCCTCCATGGATCAGCGAAAATTTACTTCCGAATCAAATATAAAAAATTGTCAAAAGTGTTTATTATAGATTATGAAAAATATATCATATCATTTTAACCAATAATTATCTACTACATCAGTTAAGTTACTGTATAACAATAACTTAATATATAAAGAAAAACCTTATACAAAAATAATTTTTATTATTAAAATATCTCTAAAGATAAACACAACCAAATAAATTAGAAATACT
Organism: Hippophae gyantsensis; assembly: GCA_030763125.1. NCBI lineage: Eukaryota > Viridiplantae > Streptophyta > Magnoliopsida > Rosales > Elaeagnaceae > Hippophae > Hippophae gyantsensis. Next base: position 43,139,636 of record CM061036.1, read on the forward strand.
GTTACACTATACATAAGATATATTGGCTCAGCTTTAGATTATAAACGAGTTCTTTTAAAGTTATTCATTATGATTAAGATAAACTTAAAGTTTTTGAAACGATTGATAGAACACAAAACAAGTAAGATATTTCAAAGTAATGAAAATTAACTATATATACCATGAAGAAACCCCAATCTTGGCAAACGTTGGTTAGATCATGGATGATTTTAGAGCGTTGTTGAGGAGAACTAGATGTGAGAAGAGAATAGTCAATGACTGGAATTGAGAACATTGGGTCATTGGGATCAGCAATATCATCAGGGTTGATGGTGAAGGTATATTGAGAAGGGATAGATTTAAGGTTGGGTGATTCAGCAAGTGTTTTGATACTTGTTACTTTTGGAACTTCAATCTTATGATGAAGATCAATGGTGGGTGATACATTTTGGGACTTAACAAATGGTGTTGGAGCTATGGCTGCCATGGATATTGATTGATGAAAATAAGAACTAATCTAGAAATTTATAAAGGTATGGAATTGAAGTTGTACCAATAAAACAAGTAGCAAATTAACTAATGTAGTTGTGGTAGTTATTTGTGGACAGGCTGCTATTTATAGATAATTCTATAAAAAGTAGCAAGTAACGTATAATTATTTTTTTAATAATGATATCATGCAATAATTTTTGTTATTATTATAATAAAAATATATAAATTATTTATTATAATTTTACTATTAATAATATTTTAATGTAATTATTATTATATAAAATTATTATTAATAAAAAATTATCGTGTGAGTAACGAACGTAAATATGATAATACTACCTTCATATTTTTATTATTTTATTTTATTTTATTTTTGAAATGTGTTTACATGTACATGAAAGTCAGAATACTAAGTGTAATTGGTTGAATTACATTATGGGAAGCTGAATTGTATGATGACCTATAAGCTCACATTTTCTACCTCTTTATATATAGTGGTTAATATTTTGTTAAAAAAAAAACTTCTTACTTTATATATGCGTTCAAATAATTTAAATAATTTAGAAATTTTTTATTTGTAGGTACATATTAGATGTTTGGTTTGTATTTTGTTTTTTTAAATTAAAAGAAAAAGATATGTGAATAGAGAAGAATGTGATTAGTTCCCTTAAATGGTTGAGAGAGAGAGAGATAAAAAGCTTTATAATAAATGAAGAATTAAAATAAAAGAAAATTTAAGGTAAAATCTTGGCGATTAAGATAGGAGTTTTTTTTTAAGTATTTTTTATTAATTAAATCAACTGCTTTTAAATAATTATTAGATTGTATTTTGGAGAGAGTAGGGTAATTATCACATCTATTTTATTATTTATACATCATATTTATTATTAATTTTAAAAATTATTAAAAATATTTTTAATAAATTTTAATTAGTATAAAAATGTATTAAAATAAAATATATTTTTAATAATTATTACAATTAACAATAAAGGTATTTTGGAAATAAAAAAATTGTTTTACAATAACCTCTCTTTTTAAAAAAATTATTATATTAATTTTAAATTTTATTAATATAAAATATCATATTATCATATATCTTAATAATAATAAATAATTTTTAAAATATACCTTTTTATGGAACGCACGGTCTATAAATAAAAATATATTTTTTTTCACAAAAGGATAATTATTGTCATACACTTACATTACATTACATCCCATTTTATTGCTTATTTTTAAAAATAAAATCTCTTAATAAATTTTAATTAATTAAAATAAATTGGTTAAAAAAAATCTATTAAAAAATATATTATTAAAATCATCTAAAAATATTCGGTCGACATAATAAAGGGTGTTACGCACCTTACCTTCTAAGAATTAACCTTTTGCTCCACCGAATTCGTTTCTCTCTCATATCATATTTATTATTTTTAAAATATATTTTTATTAATTAAATTATTTTATCTTTATACTTTTCATTAAATATGTATTTTTTTTTAAATTATACTTATTTTAAAAATAATAAATAATTTTTCTTATAAATAAATGTTATTCATTACTATTTTTAATATATTTTTTATCGATTAAATTATTATTATTTATTTTTATTAAATAATTATTTTTAAAAATTTTATATTAATATTAAATTTTATTAATTTAAAATATGATATAATTATATATTTTTAAAATAATAAACAATATCTTCTAGAAAAGGGTGTTTTGAGGCGGTGATTTCTGGTATCTATCTAGAAACTCAGTACAACTATTTAAAAAGATGTTAGAGGTAACTTTTTCTAGAAGACGTGACAACAAAATCTTTTCCCAAAATAAAAGTTAGCCGTTCAGTCGATGCTACATGCGTAAGAAAAGGAGGTTTATGACTCATTTGTCCTACAAGCTTCCACTACTGCTGGAATAAAAAAATTATTTTTATTTTTTAAAAATAAATATTTTATTCTAATAATAATATTTATTACTTTAAAAATATCAATTCTTTTTTAAATATATTTATAAAAATAAAAGAATTTACATAAATTATACATATGTTGTTTTATGTAGTAAATTTTTTTAAATGAAGAACTTTTACATTTTGAAATTTATTTTTTTACATCACAAACCATAATTAATAATAGATTAGATATTAATATATAAGTTTGTGTAAATTTAATATTATTCAATATCTTTAATATAAATTACTTTTATTGATAATATAAATAAATGATTATAAAAAAATCACGGAGAGGCTTTTTAAATTATATATAGTATAAATATGAGCAATTATATGTCTTAACTAATTTTAAAGGGTAGGTTATATTAGTTGAGATCGTACTCGACCACTTGCTCGGGGTATGGTAGGAGGGAAATAATTATTGTTATAATTTTATTTAAATTTAATTATAAAATTTATATTTAAATTTTTTTAAAAATCTTTATGATAATTATGATTTTGGGATAATTATTAAAAAATATTCAAAAAAAACTATTTTTTAAATTTTGTCTACGTATATCAATAAACTTTAATTATTAATTAATTAAATAAATATAATTAATTTTGAGTATTAACAAATACAATTATCAGTATAATTGTACTTGAATCATATTCATTATTTTACGTTTAATTTTTATCTAAAATCGTATTAATATTTAAAATTTATTAGATAAAAATCGAATCACAATATAAATAACTAGAAATAATTGAATCTATAGTTTTTTTTTTCATTTATACTGTCCACTAATATTAGGTGTTTAAAGTTATTTCCTTGCATTCAAATGATCTTAAGTTTGAGATTGGATAGAGATAAAAAGTTTGATATTTGTTCAATTTTCTTCGGTAAAATGGTAAGAGCAAATACTTTAAAATCACGTTCTTAAATCACCATAAATTAAATTAGACGGTCAACGACGTATATTTTAGGAAATATATATTTTGACAGTCTTTGAAAAACATGGCCTGCATTCTTGTTCAACGAAGTGAAGCAATGCCTTAGATTTTCTGTTGTTAATAACCTGATCTAATTGACTGGTAGATTCCTTAAAAAATCAGCTAATTGTCGCTATTGAATTAGATTTCTCGATAAGAGAGGAAAACCAAAATTAAATATGTGTACTAAACATGATTACAACTATCTGACTTGTGTAGTCATGTGAGAAGATAAATTTTTATCATGTTGAAATTTATTATTAAAATAAAATATCTTTAATAAAAATATATTTTAAATTTATAGTAAAAGATTATTATTTTTATAAAAATATATTTTATAAAAGTAATAGATTTTTGTTATATTTTTTAAACTTGTGATGCTTATTCTATTGAATATAAAATTAAAATATATTTTCTTTAAAAATTACATAATTAGTTTACGATTTTTCTTTATTCATTTACTGAATTTTTTTTCCATTCATTTTATAAAGTGTAACTAAAATTCTGTCCAAAGAAGCACCTGATTAGGTTGGAATTAATATGACAAACTCTAGATTTGTGAAATATTTTTCAAACTAGTAACCTACATTTTCTACAATTTTGAAAAGAAAAAGAGCCACCAACATTTTCCACACGTTGGTAACCTTGGGTAGAGAAAGTTCACTAATAAAAGACTTTTTGTCTTTTACTTTGAAATACCGAAAAATATTTGGATGAGTCGAATTTGGAATTAAGTTTTTTCTTTAATATTACTCTTTGATTTTATTCTACTTCATAAAAAAATAGAAATTTAATGATAAAAAAGACATATATATAAATCTCAAATTTTTTTTTTTTATTAATGAATAAAAAAATAGAAGGATATTGATAATTGTGTGTGTTTGAGCATTTTATATAGCCATTATCTCATGGATTGTAGCGAGCATCCAATCGAATCTATTTGTTTTTTATCGATCTAAATACAATTTAATTCAAATTAGATTTGAATATTTTTAATCTGAAATTAATTTGATAATGTAATCAATTAAAACAAATCTAAATTCAAATATATTGAATTTTTATGATCGAATAAAATTAGTTTGACATTGAAATATATTTATGAATTATTATTATATATAAAACATACACAAAATTTAAATTTTAAATTGACGTATTTATAGCATTATTTATAGTCACAAGAATCAAAAGAATAAGAAATATGATATAAAATATGTCAATTTTAATCCAAATAGATTTTATAATTTTTAATTCGAATCCAATCCGATTATAAAATTTGTCAATTTAATCCAATTAAACTATAAAATTTACCAATCTAATTTAATCTAATAGATTAATTTTTTTAATTTAAACGAATTGATCGAATTATTTATAAAAAAATTCAATTTTAATACCAAAAATGCTTCCTAAGATATGGGATGGAGCTTGTAATTACCCTTAATACCTTACTTCTTATTAGGATCTTTCATTTCTTATAATTTTTTAAAATATATTATATATTTATAAATTTTTATCAATAATTTAATATTAATTATAACTATAATTTGTATTCTATATTTAAATTTATTGAATATAATTATATAACAAATAAATATATTTTAGATTTTATGAATATTTAGATTATTAAATAATTTATTAATTTTATTTTACTTATTAATAAAGAATCTCTATTTATAGTAAAAACCAAAATCTTCTATTAGTAATAATTTCTCTATTTTTTAAAAATAATTTTAATAATTATCACAATATAACTTTAACATATAACACTTAATTTTTTAGTACTATTCAAACTATGACATATCAATCAATCATTATTGATATAGTATAAAACTTATATTTTTTTTATTACAAATTATAAGATTGAATCATTTTAAATATTATTCGATTATAATTGATGCAAATGTGATAATTTGTGTGTGGTCGTCAAAACACACAATTTTACTTACAGATTGTAATTTTACTTACAAATTTACAATCAAATATCTTCATTTTGTAATATTATTGCTAAATTTTTTTTAGAAACTATAACTTTTGAAAACATGTTATAAATATACATATCATTTTAATTATGACTATAAATTTCACTATTATATAAGGGTAATTATTTTTTTATAACAACTTTATTATTGTTACAATGAATGTATATAAAATAGAAAAAAAATTACATTTTAGTAATTTATTTTCACTTTATTTTAGATTATTGTAATTTAGTCAAATTATTATTATATTTATGAAAACTTTAGTTATTTTAGTTTAATTTTGAAGATATTAATCACTATATTTTTCACATTTTTTTAAATTTTTGAGATATTTTCCTTTTCAAGCATCTATCATCCCTTTAGTCCCTTTTTAAGATTCACTTAGATTGAATTTTAGTTTTTTTCAACAAAAAAATCCAAAAATACTAAAATTTTCAAAAAAATGAATAAAGTTTCCAAAAATAAAACATTAAGTGACTAGTGGGTTTATAAATCTGGGTCGAGTTAAGGAAACAGAGAAACTGTTTGAAGAACATACAGCATTTTTTGGGCTACAACAATGTCAGGCTATTTTATGATGGGCTACCTGTACATGCTATAGAAGTATTCGTTTTATTGTTTAGAGAGATCACATAATGGGAAATAAAAAAAATAATACACTTAGAGCCATACAGGTCCATTTTAACTTTTGTTTTATATTTAGTTGGATTTTTTAAATATCGAGAATACCCTCACATTTACTTTCTTATTCTTAATCAGTAATTCGGTCGGGTCTTACCGAATTATATGAATAGGTTTAGTTCCTTACCGAACCGATAAAATAATTTTCATAGGTTCAACAAAGACAGCGAATCTACAAATGTAAATGTAAAGAGTATTTTTGAAATAATAAGAATATTTAATAATTAAAATAATAAATTCAAAATGAAAAGGAATATATAAGATAGAAAGTTGGATTTTTTAAAAATAATTTTCTTCAAATATTTTACATTTCTTGCCCATTGCCCCCATTAATCTAGTGATAAAGTTAATATTAAATATTTCTTTAAATATAAGTTTAAATTTTCTTACTAGTTTATAATAATAATTTCACTTTTAACAATAGTTGCATGATACTATGTATGGGACTCGTTCTGTAGAAATAATATATATAACTCTGCGGTGTGTTATAAGGGCTCTTGTCCCTTCGTGTGCTCAACCATGATCATGATTCTTGGAAGATTAGTGTTTTATTATAAGTTACAATTTGTAATAATATAAAATGCAGTGTCATAATTTGATTTTATCGTCTATTAACATAAGATGGTTTATATGAGTTTTGCACTGGTCAATAAAATTTTCACTTTATTCCAAACTGTCACAAGTAATTTGTGACAATACGGAGGAACACATGCAGCACAAGCAGCACATTTTAAACATCCAGGGTTAGGGGCTCAAATGTATAGTCAATTTTTTGTTTAAAAAATGTGGTTTAATTCTATAATTTTTAATTTAAACATCGTTAGTTTTATTAGTTTTGTTATTATGAAAAGTAAATAAATTTAGTTTTATAATTATTAAAAAAATTTACTTCATAATTATTTAAAAAATATATTTTTAATCCTATCAAGAAGACCAATTTTTACACTGAATTAATCAACTTTCTCAAATAACAAAAACCCAAAAATGTTAAATCTATAAATTATAAAACGGATAAAATTAACGGAAAATAAATTAATAAAATTAAATATTGAGAATTTATACATAAAAATGATATAAAAATAAAAAATCAAGAAATAATAAAAATAAAAACACAAGATATTTCATGTAATTTCTCAAAAAAAAAAAATTATAATTAATAAAAATAAATTTGAAGAAATACAAAAAATAAGATTAAATCTTAAGGAAGAGAATGAATTTAAAGATTCATCGTACTTAAGAATAAATAAAATATTAAAAAATAATTTATTAGGGAATAAGTAATAAATAAATGGGTAATAATATTATAGATATAAAATATATATATAATATACTATTAATTGATAAAGAAATCATTATAGATAAACTATCAAAAATTCTTTAAAAGAGAATCTAAATATTAATAAAAGTACATTTAATTAATGAATTGATATCTTAATAAAATTAGTATTGCTAGATAATAAAATAATAAAAAGAGAATATATTTTATTAGGAATGATCCATGAAAATCTAATATACCAGAAATTGAAATTAATAGTATACCCTAGATTTTTCATTAATATTAATGATAGGAACAGAAACCAAATGTTAAGTTTAGCTTATGACTTTGAAAGAAGAGATTTAATGAAAGGAAAAAAATTATTCATTTTTAATGCACTACATAGTAGGATATTCATTACCAAAGAGTTATAATAATTTAATATATGGATAAAATGAATTCATAAAAATAGATAAAATTTTCCAAAAAATTAGACAAATAATAAAAATAGAATATTAACAGACTTTGAAATACTAGATTAATAGAACTTAGATATTAAAGAAAACCTATAATATGAGAAAGAAAAAGTAATGTAATAAGAAATAATAATGTATCAAGGTTTATGTTTATAGAATACGAAGAAGAAATATCTAACAATGAAAAAGAAGTTATAGATCTAAAATAAGAAGTTAAATTAATGAAAGAATTAATACATGACATAATATTAGAAAGAAAATGATACAATTGTTATCCTAATAATGTTTAAAAATAAAAGATAAAATATAGAATTAGATTCTAATGGAATCCTAATAGGCATATCAAAAAATCAAATAACAATAATGAAAGATTTTATTCATTTAGTAGAACAACTGAATATAGTACAATAATCAAACATAAAGTCCTTTTTTTTACAAAGCATAAATGAAACATAAAAAAACTTCTAAAAGAATTAAAAGAACTTGTTATAATAAGAAATTACAACAAGACATACATAAGAAAGTTATAAAATTAAGAAAGAATGTAAATAACATATTCAAGGAAAATAAAATTACAGGTTACGAGTTCAATCTAATTACAGGATTAAAAGAAGAATCGTCTAGGAGATCAGATGCATTGATACATAGGAATGAGAAAATAAAGAATGAAGAAAAACACAAAGACAAGAACGAACAATGGAAATAGAAAATATCATTCCAAAAAATCATATGAAACCAATTTCTTTACCATGTCCTTATCAAGAAGGAACATTTGACCCATATAGATAAGAAAAAAATAGACAAAGGCTAGAAGAACTTGACATTCGTTATAGAAGAAAACAACAATCCAAAATTAAAAAAAAAAAGATTATATTGAAAAATTAGAGGTGGTATCTCACCAGAATTAAAACTCCATGAAAACTATAGATCTGATCTTTTAGATTTAGATTGTTTAAGAGACAAGAAAAAAGTCTTAGATAAATAGTTTAGTAGTATAAGTGTAATTATACAAACTTCTCAAATCACACAATCAAATTCTTTAACTTGTAGTCTTAACAACTCATTAAATGAAAAGAAATGTTAACGTTTGGTTTACAAATTTAACAGAATAACAACATTTATAAATGTAGAGAAATGCTCTCACGTGACATGTAAGGAATACTTAAATACTGTAGTAAATAAAATATACAAAAAATTTATTGGAGAAGATAAAGGTAGACATATCATTAAATCTAATGTAAATAAAATTGAGAAAACTAAATGACATTTAACAAATATGAAAATAGGGTGTAGTCATTATTTTTCTATTTTTTAGTAAGTCTACGTTAGACACCTTATTATGTACGGATATATATATTTCACTATTATCAGAAGAGTATTAAATTTTGAGTAAGATAAGACATATAGGTGTAATAAAAGAGGACGAACAATGGAAGAGAAGATCGTAGTGGATATATTAAATTTAGATATAATTATTATAATTCTAAGTCAATTAAAGATTTTGAATGATTAAATATTTCTTTAACATTTATAAAACTAATAAATAAGAAAATAGTTACAAAAAAACTAATCACAAATCTATATTAACATAAATATAAGAAAATTATAAAAAATAAAATAATATTTTAATAAGAAATTTATTAATCTATCTTTAAATAATAATATGCTGAAAATAACAACTAACATTATAAAATAATTAATGTATCAAAATAAAAAAAATATTATTGAATAAAAAACTAATATTATTAATTATTTAAAAATAATAATGATATTAATTATAAAATTTCCAAATATTAAGGAATGTATACCACGTTAACAATAAAGTTTAGGGCAGAAGTACATAAGTGATTTAACGCTATGTACTACACGTACTACAGCTATAGCACTTTTAAGTACGTTGTTAAATAAAGCCAATACTGTACTGCACTTGATTTATTTTATTTTTTCTATATGACTAAAAATTAAGCACAAAAATAATGTCTCAGCTAGCTAGGTTCCAATATCCAAAGACAACGATAAGTGATATTTCTGCAATATACAAATGTAATTAATATTGATGCTTTGTAATTTTTTTTATAAAAAAAAAAAACTAATTTTCATAATTAATATTTGGATAAACAATTTATAAGTATCACATAGCAAAGCAGTTGGTGGATGTTTTAACAGAAGGGGCATTAGTCTTATAATTAGAGTAAGCAACAGCCTCCCATCTCCGGTGAGTCGAAGGCCTTGGAAGATTCTCAGGCACGATTGTCTCCAAAGAATTGAATCTCCATTGAGGACACATTCTTTTGTCGCTCCACTTTGTTGGTTCTCCTAATTTCTTCTTCTTCTTCTGATAATCATATTCTTTATGTCCAATATTAACAGCATAATTAGTACTAGTACTAGTAGTAGTAATACTAGTACTAATGCTAGTATAGTATTGATGTATTAGATTGAGACCTCCGATTTCTAACCCAATTATGATCGCGATCCCTCCAACATACAATTGACTTCTTCTCTTCCATGATTCTTCTCCTTTTTCTTCCACGTCTTTCTTCCACCTGATTTCAATCAATCACAAAATTTGCATTAACCAAGTCCTAATTTCAAGATTAATAATTTACACAAAATATATAAATTAGTTAAATTCAGTAATTACCGAGTCTGTTGAGATTGAACAGTACTTTTGGATTTGAAATTACAAGGTTTTTGATGAGCTGGTTTTTGTTTTGGTCTTGGAGGAGTTAGGTTCACTATATAGCAACTGCTTCTGGCGATGGCCATCCGATGATCTCTTTTTACTCTTGGCCCGGATTTGTAATAATCAAGAAAAGTATTTTATTTGTGTTTCTGAAAAAGAAATTTTTTTGTTATGAATTAGCTACGTAATTAGCTTATGGTGTTGGGTTTGTATTGTTATATAGCAAGGAGGGATGGTAAATAGGCAAGGACTGTGTATATGTGTAATTTGGTCAATGGTCATCTTACTTGGTTAGAGTAAATTGGTCAGATCACGGTAGCTACGACAATGACTGTGTAAGTTAAACGACGCTTTGTTGCTTGCCGTCTCCCATCTCCTATTTCTCTCTTGGCGTCTCTTGTTGGAAATATCCTTGTCGTTGTCATTCACTTAGGAACAAAATGGTATATGCTTGCGTTGTTAATAAATCACTAAATGATATATTAGTTGTATGCAACTAATATACTTTATAAGTTGTCAACTAATATATTGTTTCTTAAAAGCACTTTTAAGAAAAGCAGATTCCTTTTCTTTTATATTTATACATGTATTGCTCTTCATTATTCGTAATCTTGTAAATACATTAAGTAAATTCAATTTGGTATCAAAGCAGGAGAGAAACAAAAAATTTTTCTGGAATTTACGAATAAGCAGCAGCGTCGCCGAGCGCGCCAGCCTTGTAGTATTCTCGCCTTTGTTGCTTCCTTGCGATTGCGGATCTGTGTCCATACAGGCCGTCGAGTCTACCATATTGTTGAGCCGGTGTCATTCATCATGACTCTGCGCGCCGTTCAATCTGCGCGACCTCGACGCGGGTTCGGCCCAATTGTATCGGCTTACGACCGTACGCGCGATTGGCCTCGCGCCGGCTTTCTAAACGTTACACGCACGCCTGCTTGATCGGCTCTCAGCGCCTCATGCCGCGCGTTCGATCCATAACGCGGCCATTTACATTAGTTCCCTACGGCCTGCAGATTCGCCCACTGCGTACCGATTCGGCCACGGTGTGCGATTTCTTACATTTTCGAGTTTTAATTATCTCTTCACCCGTTGTCAAGCTTGGATGCTCACAAATATTTTTTTTAGTTATAAATTAGTATAATTGATTAATTTTACTCTTAATTGAAGATTCGACAAATTTTCCAGTGCTCACAAATATTTACATTTTCGTACCTTTCATACCCATGCACCTCCTGTGACCACAGCACTAGCACGTCATTTCTATCCTGCAACAAAGCCCGTTCTTATCAAGACTAAACATTCAAGCGACGTGACCCATTTATCACTTGACCGCTTGAAAAAAAACCAAAATTTTTATTCAATGCCTGATATACTTGTTATTATTATTTCAATGGAAGATTCAGACAACATCAAGTTTCTAGAATTCATGAGGTTCCAAATTTTGAAGTTTAGTTAAGAGTTCGAGAATTGGTTCTTTTGGGGTACTAAACTTAATGGTACAAATTTTCGAACATGGAAAAAAGTTATGTCATTTTATCTTCGTGGAATGCATAAGATGGGACATGTATCTGGATCAATGGGGCTCACCAGTCAAGATGATGTAGAAGCTTTATACTCGATGGGAGAAGATGATGATGGCTTTGTCATGTCAATCCCATTTGAAAGCAATCAATGATGATATATTACAAATGGTGGAGGAATGTGAAAGCTGAGAGGTATATGGAATACCTTAAGCGATCTTTATACAAATAGTCGACTTTATTCAAGTTCATGAACTCATGGCAAAGCTGGCATGCGACAAAATAGGCAACCGTATCTCTTTTTTTTTACCAAGTCGAAAAATGTATGGTGAAATTGACCCGAGAAAACGCCCATGCAAAATTAAAAATCCAGAAGATCTTTTGTGGTACCGAGAAGGAGAAGGAGCTTGAGCAGTGCATGCTTTCTTAAGAGGCCTTGATATAAAACATAATAGTGCTACGGTGCGAATTGCTTGAATGTCGGGATCCTCCGAGCTTGACTACCGCCTTTACATACATCCGTAAAGACGAATCTCAAGAAGAGTCTTCGTCACGTGTTGAAGTATCAAGCCTAGCCATTCAAGCTAAATCAAAGGCACCTTTCCTCAGTGACCAAACTCAATTTCATCTCATCGGCGGGGCCCTTCACCAAAGGGCTTTCCCAATCGCCCTCGTTCTCTCCGCTCTTGTGCAACGTGAACGCAGGGCATCTCGTGAAACTTGTTGGAAACTATATCCACACTTGAAACCAAAACGACATTGGTGCCTCGTTTCTAAAGCAAAAGCAAAGCGGTAGTGCAAATTGTCCAAGAACCGGACTACTATGGACGGGAATCATCCTTTGGAATGTGGAAGTATCCCTCTGACTTGATACCGGGTCGTGGTAAGATTGGTATGACCTTAAATGTTTCTCACTCTGGTGGGTCTAATACTTGGATTATTGATTAAGTGCATACGATCATATGACTTATGATAAATCTTTTTTTAATAAGTTATCTCCCCTACTAGTGTCTTATGTTACAAATGCTAATGGTGAGGCCTTTCCTGTCTTAGGATAGGGGTCAGTTCATATCACTCCATCTTTGCTGACTCATAATGTTTTATATGTACACGACTTATCTCATCACTTAATATACGTCCCACAGTTGAATATTGAGTCTAAATGCTTTGTAACCTTTTATCCTATGTATGTGATTTTTCGGGATCTTCTTACCGGGAAATAATTGGTCAAGGGGTATACGAGGGTAGATTGTTCGCTTGGATCGAGCTACGGAGGAGAAACTAGAAGACGGCAGCATTGATTTCTAGTTCCGATAAGCTAAGTGAAATTTGGTTGTGGCATATCGCCGCTTAGGGCATCCGTCTTTTAGTCTTATGAAAAAAACCATGCCTACTTTATTTATTGGTGTTAGTGACCGTGTTGCATTGTGAGACTTGTGTTTTGTGAGAGCCATCGTGTTACTTATTCTCTAGTATTTCTAATAAAAGTACTATTCCTTTTGAATTAATTCATTCGATGTTTGGGGACCATCTAAAGAACCCACTATATCGAGTATGAGATATTTTGTTTCATTTATCGATATTTGTACAAGGTTATCATGGAATTCTCTTATTAGAACAAAGATGAAGTTTTTACTTTTTCAAAAATTTTCATACCTTTGTTCGAGAGACAATATAATGGCATCATTCGGATCCTCCGTTACGACAATGGAGGGAATATGTTAATCATGTTTTTCAACAATTTTTCAAAACAAATGGGATTATTCACCAAACTACTTGTCCCTGACATCGTGAACAAAATGGGTGTCTGAAAGAAAAAATCGTCATTTACTTGATATGGCTCGTGCACTCTTATTTAGTGCTTATATGCCAAAATATCTTTGGGGTGATCTTTGTCTGTCAGGCACCATCTCATCAATCGTCTCCCTTGCCTAGTGTCCTTAACGGAAAAATCCCATTTCGGATTCTCGCATCTTACGTATCCTTATCATCCTTTCATAATCTTCTACTCGAGTATTTGGTTGTGTGGTTTTGTGCATGTTCTAAAAATCAATGTTCTAAATTAGATGCTCGGCAATTAAATGTGTGTTTGTTGGTTATGGAAGTTATCAAAAAGGGTACAAGTGCTTTCATCCACCAACGAGAAAGTATTATGTTACTATGGATGTTACCTTAACGAGGAGTTATTTTTCCTCACGATCTTGCTGCGTCAAGGAGAATACATATTTCAAAGAAGCCGTATCATGGTGAAGGGAGGCATTAGGTGAGTCACCGACGATGTTTCAATGAGACCCGGATGAGACTTTTATTTCATTGAATCCGGTCGTTGTAGAAACAGGATGCTTCAAGTATTCAAGCACCAAATTCACTTACTGACAAATGACATTGAAGACGAGCGTACCTCGGGCATTACTCCTACCTTGATAAACAACTCACATCTTGAAGGTCGCTCATCCGAGGTATGTACACTGCGATACTAATAACATCGAGTCAATGTTGGACGGTATGTGTTACCAAATAAGTCACTCGAGTCAACAACTTGACCAAAGGTATGAACCAAATATTCATGCAAAATCAAAATACCCGGTAGCCAATTTCATGTCCACTAAAAAGATTATCTAAGTCATACAAATCATTTGTGAATCAAATATTTGGTGTATCGGAAGATACCTAACAAAGTGCTGAGGATCGTTGGGAGATCCAATATGGAGGAAGGCAATGGATGAAGAGATGGATGCATTAAAGAAGAACGATACTTGGCAACTTGTGTCACCCCAACGAGGAAAAAAGGGATTGGTTGTCGATGGGTGTTTACTATAAAACATAATGGTGATGGATCGTAAATCGGTATAAAGCTCGTCTTGTAGCAAAAGGGTTTACTCGAAGCGTATGGGTGTAGATTACGATGAGACTTTTGCTCCTATTGCCAAAATGAACACGATTCGGGTTACGCTCTCAGCTTCACTGGTTGCTAACCTAAAGCCAGCCCGGCGGTTTGATGTCAAGAATGCGTTTTTTCATGGAGAATTAGCCCAGGAGGTGTACATGAAGTCTTCCACCTGGGTATGTAGTTGATTCTCCGTAATTTTGTGTGCAAATTGAGGAAGTCTTTGTATGGCCTCGAAGCAATCCCCTCGAGCACAGTTTGGAAGGTTTTCACGGTTCATGCAACAAGGTTGATTCTGAGACAAAGTAATTCAGACCATGCTGTTTCTCAAACATCAACGAAGGAAGGTACTTGATTCTAATAATTTATGTTGATGATATGGTAATCATGGTGATGATACTATTGAGATGGATAAATTACAAAGGCACTAACCTCGAATCGAAATGAAGGACTTAGGTGAACTAAAGTACTTCTTAGGAATTGAGGTAGCCGAGGAAGAGAAGGAATATATCTTTGTCAAAGGAAGTACATTATTGATACGCGCTAACGAGACGGTATGTTGGATTGCAAACCTATTGATACTCCTATCGAGCAAAACCATGGTTTAGCAGTATCGGATCGAAATACTGATCGAGGCCCATTAGAGATTGGTTGGACGTTTGATTTACTTAGCTCATACTAGACGGATGTTGCATATGCGGTAAGTGTGGTGAGTCGGTTCGTATGCCTGATCCAAGTGAGAACCATATGAATCTTTGTTTTGAGAATTTTAAGGTATTTGAAATCGGCTCCGGGAAGGGGAGTAATGTTCTCTAAACCTGACAATCCTCTTGAAGTACGTGGATTCACGGTCTGCAGTTAGGCGAAGTATTACGGATAGAAAGTCAACATCGGGTTATTTCACCTTTGTGGGAGGAAATTTGGTTACATGGAAAAGTAAGAAGCGAAAAGTGGTGGCACGATCTAGTCTTGAGCGGAGAATATGAGGTATGGCTCATGGGGTTTGTGAATTCTTTGTGGATAAGAACTTTGTTATTAGATTTGGGTTTCGAACTCAAAAATACTATGCGAGATGTATTGTGACAATCGGGCACCATTGATATATCACAAAATCGATGCAAACATGATCACACTAAGCATGTAGAGGTTGATCGTCACTTTATAAAAGAGAAGTTAGATGCCAAACTTATTAGTTTTCCTTTTGTTCCCACAGAAGAGCAACTTGCAGATATACTTACCAAAGGAGTCTCCAAGAAGTCATTATATGACTCACTAAGCAAGTTGGACATGATTGATATCTACGCGCCAACTTGAGGGGGAGTGTTAATAAATCACTAAATGGTATATTAGTTGTATGCAACTAATATACTTTATAAGTTGTATATTAGTTGTATGCAACTAATATATTGTTTCTTAAAAGCACTTTTAGGAAAAGCAGATTCCTTTTCTTTTATATTTATACATGTATTGCTCTTCATTATTCGTAATCTTGTAAATATATTAAGTAAATTCAATCGTTACGCTTTTTTATTTCCTGTTTTCTTGGGTTAATCAAAGGGTGAAAGACACTAAAAATTATATAGCTTTTGTGTAATAATAGTAGTATGAATTTTGATAAAATCATAAAAAAAAAAGAGAAAAAATGTTCATATGAATTTACTCCTCGATTTGTCACATGTTATTTTTTTCATTTCTTTAGAAGTGTTTATAAGACATTACATTGAAATTTGGTTTTTATCCTAAAAAGATATCCAATTTTTGAAAGGAAGTGAAGATAGATCATTATTGGTTTATCACACATGCACGCCATCATCATTGACAAAACCATACGCATGACATTTTATTTTTTAGATAAATATTATTTTTTTTATATTATTAAAAAATTATTTTTTAACCGATTAGAGAAAACTCAATTTATTGAAATGAGTTTCTCTTTACTCTTTAGTAACTTATTTTTTCATCTATAAATAGAAATAATAGCCTCAATAATTCCTACATAAGAAAACTGTTCTCTCGTGTAGTTTTCTCTCTACACAGAAAAATAATTCTTTATTTAAGTTTATGTTTATGTTTTTTTATTCTTTGATTTCGAACAACTTAATTTTAGTAAATGTGTAGTATTCTGGTCTTCTACAAGCTAGTATACTTCTGAGATAAAACCAGATTCTAGGTTATTTTATCTCGGGAACGATGGGATTGAGAACTATTTACATAATTTGGACAAAACCACGAAACGTCTTAAATAAAACGACATAGTCCGATATTCAACTCAACAAATACTTCTCTTTTAGAAGGTTGCATTTTAAAAGATAGAGACAAAAAATGTAATTTTTTATTACTATGAAAAAGGTTGTTTATGCTTTAAATACTATTAAACTTAAACTGTCTGTTGAACCTACTGAAACTCAAACTAAGTATCATCAATATTAGGTGGAAGATGACTTCCGGTGTAAAAATTTTATTCTTAATGATTTGACTGATAAGTTGTATGATTACTATAATTTTGATAAGTCTGTTAAGAAAATTTATGATGCATTTCAAAAGAAATATGACACTAAAGTAGCTAAAACAAAGAAATATATTATCAATAGATACTTGAAGTACCAAATGACTGACGATAAATCTGTGGAAGCTTAACCTCACGAATTGCACAAGATAGCACATGAAATAATTTCTAAAGGTATTTCTTTAGATGGACAATTTCAAGTTACTATTATAATTGATAAGTTATCCCTTACATGGAAAGACTTTAAAAAATGTTCTTATGCATAAAAATAAGGAGTTTTCTCTAAAAAGTCTTATTACCCATCTTCGTATTGAGAAGAAAGCCCGAAAACATGACCAAAGAGATGAAGTACTTGTTGTTTCCAACAAAAATGCTAAATAGAAATCCTTTTCTTTGATTTTGAAATCCAAAGAGAGAAACACGAAAAATCATAATCGCAATACCAACCAAAATCGCAACAACTAAAAATTGTAATATAAATCCTCCATGAAATGGTCCTCAACTTTCCCAAGAAATGACAGAAATGATAGATTCATGTGTTATAGTTGTAATAAGCCTGTACACTTGGATAGGAACGGTCAGAATAGACCTCATCTCGCTCTGTAGGCCAATCTTACCAAAAAACAACTTATTGCTATAATAACTGAGATCAACTTTGTTGGTGGATATGAAGGGTGATGGGTAAACACTAGCGCTACTCACAATGTGTGCTATGACCATGATTTGTTCAAGTCCTATTATAAAGCTGGGGACAAGAAAGTGTTATTGGGTGATTTCCACTCCATTATAGTCGTTGGTATTGGTGAAGTGAAATTAAAATTTACCTTTGAAAAGACTGTTATCCTAAATGATGTTCTGCATACTCTAAAGATGAGGAAAAACTTAGTCTTATGGTATCTTCTCAACAAGGTTAGGTTTACACAAATAATTAGGAAAAAGTATGACACTGATGATATGTTTAAATTAAATGTTGAAATGAAGAAGTTGTTGTGTTCTTTTAATACTTGACATGTCAAACTTTGTCACGTTAATAAACGCATAATTAAGAACATGAGTAAGTTGTTTGAGACCTATTCTAATCTATCCTTAAATGATTTTGAAAAATGTGAATTTTGTAATCAACTTAAAATTATCAAAATCTCGCATAAATAAATAGTTAGAGAATTTAAACTACTTGAATTAATTCACTCTGATATTTGTGAATTAAATGATGTTTTAACTAGAAAAAGAAAAACATTATTTTATTGTTTTATTGATGATTGTTTTGACTACACTTTTGTGTATTTAATGAAAAATAAAAGTGAAACATTTAACATGTTTAAAATATTTTTAACTGAAATTGAAAACCAACTTAATAGAAAAATTAATTTTTTTTAAATGATAAAGGACACTGAATATGATTTCAGTATTTTCAATGATTTTTATAAAATCCATGAAATCATTCATAAAAAAACTGTACCTTATTCTTATGAAATGAATGGCAAAATTGAAAAAAAAATCTTTTATTAAATCAGTTATTATTATTTTACTAAACTCTAGTGTTGCTTTTCATTGGTGGGAAAATTTTTTATTAATTATTTTTTATGTGCTTAATAGAGCTCTTAATTCTACAAATAAATTTTATCCTTACGACAGTTTCTTTTTTTAAAAAAGAAACCTAACTTGTTTTACTTTAAAACTTGTGTTTGTTTGGCCTATGTTTGTATTTCTAATCTCAAAAGAAAGAAACTTATTTGTAAAGCTTATGAATGTATGTTTATTGGATATATTGTGAATTGTATAGCTTATAGATTCTTTGACTTAAATGGTCATGTTATTATAGAATTAAATGATGTTAACTTTTTCGAATATAGGTTTTCTTTTAAAATTAAGAATAGTAGGGACTCGACTTCTAATGATATGCCTATAATTGAAACTAATGAACTAAATGAGGAATTTGATTTTGAACTTAGGAGAAGTAAATAAATTTAAACCACCAAATATTATGGGTTTGAATTTTATGCTTATAGCTTAGAGAAAGATCCACATATTTTTCAAAAAGCCTTATCTTTATTAGATGCCAACCTTTAAGAAGAAGCCATCAATGATGAAATGGATTCCCATGGGCCAAATAAAACTTGACATGTAGTTGACTCACCCCCAGGTTGTAAGACAATAGGTTGTAGATGACTATTCAAGAAGAAATTAAAACCTAATAATAGTGTTGAAAAATACAAGGCTCGTTTTGTTACTAAAGGGTATATGCAAAGATAAAATGTAGATTTCTTTTATAGTTTTTACCTGTCACTAAAATAACTTTCATACATATGTTGTTTTCTCTTGTTGCTATTCATGGTCTTGTTAAGCACCAAATGGATGTAAAAACTACTTTCCTAAATGGTGATTTAGAAGAAGAGATTTACATGGATCAACTTAAAGGTTTTGTTGTCTCTGGTCAAGAAAACAAAGTTTGTAAATTAGATGAATCTTTATATGGTTTACAACAAGCACCTAAGCAACGACATGAAAATTTTGATAATCTTGTTATCTCACATGGTTTCAAAATGAATGAAACTGACAAATGTATTTATCACAAGTTTGAAAATAACATTTGCACTATTATATGTATGTATGTGAAAAACTTGCTTATTTTTGGTTCAAATAATCATGTTGTGAATAATGTGAAAAATTTGTTGTGTGTAATTTTTGATATGAAAGATCTCATAAAAGCAAGTGTAATCTTTAGAATAAAGATTACTAGGTTTGAAAGGAGACTTTATTTAAATTAATCTCATTACATTAAGAAGATCTTAAAACAATATAATTACTTTAACCGTAAACCTTCATATACTCCTTATGATTCTAGTGTAAAATTGTTCAAGAACAAAGAAGATGGTGTTAGCAAAACTAAGTATGCAAGCATTATTGGTGGATTATATTATGCTACTAATTGCACTAGGTCTGACATAACTCATGTTGTATGATTACTATATAGGTTTACTATAAGACTTAGTATAGAGCATTTGAATGCTATTGGTCATGAGATACCTAAAAAAGACTATGAATATTGGATTACATTATCAGATATTTTTTGTTGTCCTAGAAGAATACAACGATGCTAAATGGAACACCCTTTCAGAATACTCCAAAGCAATCAGCAACTATATATTTAGCATAACTAATGGAGTTTTTCTTATAAGTATAAGAAATAGACTAATTTGACTCAATATACGATAGAGATTGAGATGATAGCACTAGCTATTGCTAGTGAGGAGACAAGTTGGTTAAGAAGTCAGTTAGTTGAGATCCCTTTATAGGAAAGATTTGTTCCAATTGTCTTGATCCATTGTGATAGTACTATGACTGTCACAAAGATTCAAAACCGTTATTATAATTATGAGAGACGATAGATACATTGTAAGCATAGTACCATTAGATAATTTCTCTCTACATGAGCTATAAGAGTGGATCATGTACGTACTGATGATAACTTGGTTGATTCTTTGACAAAAGAACAAGCTAGAGAGAAGGTTTTCAAATCCTCGAAAGGAATGGGACTAAAGCCTTTAGAGTGATGTCACTCATAACGGTAACTCAACTTATAGACTGGAGATCCCAAGAAATAAGTTCAATGGGTAATAACAAGTCATGAAATGATATGAGATGAATCATATTATTTTAAGTTATATTCCATATTATTAGAAGCATGAAATCTTGAAACGATAGAAGGTTGGGTTAAATATTAACTCTTAATGAGTTCTATACTATATGTGAAGTTGAATACATAGCCACATGAGTACTCTTGATAGATTCACCTATGTAAATGTAAAAGTGTGACGACTTCTTATGAAATTTTGGACAAATTTACTAGAACATTCACTATACTAGGATATACATGCATAGCCATAAAGCACGAGATTTTTGAATTACACCTTGAAAAGGTTGGGTATATAACGTTGTTAGAGATATGGTTTAAAACTATGAGTTACTCTAGTATAATCTAAAACATCTTTACTATGCAAAGGTTCAAGTCGATAGACACCATCTACTTATACAAAATCTTATATTTTAATTGGTTATTTGATGAAAACTATTTTTAAAAAATTCAAGTGAGATTGTTAGAAATAATATTGTGAATTTAAAAAAAAATAAGAGAAAAGTTCCCATATGAGTTTGCATATTAACTTGTCATACATTACTTTTTACATCTCTTTAGAAATGTTTATAAGGCATTACATTTAGACTTGGGTTTAGGCCCCAAACGAATACCTATTTTTGTGGAGGGATGGGGAGATGGGCAATTGTTGGTTTACTACACACACATGCGTCACTGTTGTTTTCCGTTTGATTGACTGCTCTAACCGAAACAAAGTGTGTGTGCATATATGTGCGTGGAATGACACTTTATTTTTTAGATAAATATTATTTTATTTTTTATTATTAAAAAATTATTAACTTTTAGCCAATTAGAGGAGACTCAGTTTGTTGGATCGAGTCTGTCTCTGTTCACATTTCTCTTAACGTTATTTTTATGAATGTTTCCATCAACGTTATTTTTAATGAACATATCCCAACTCTTTCCCATATTTTCCTCTTTGACAACTTTAGTTTTTCATTTATAAATAGAGACAGTGGCCTCAAGTAACTCATACATAAAAAAATTGCTCTCATATAATTTAATCTCTACCAAAAAAAATAATTCTTTGCTTACATTTTTATTTTTATTTTTTTATTCTTTCATTCCAAGCAACCTAATTTTAATAAAAGTGTAGTATTTCGATCTTCCACAATATAGTAAACTTTTGAGACAGAGTCAAATTATGAGATGTTTTATCTTGAGGATGACGCTTGTACAATTTGGATAAAATTGTAAAATGTTTTAAAGAAAACGACTTAATCCACGACTCAACACAATCAATAACTTTGGTAATTTCGTTTTTGTTTTTATTACTTGCATATCAACATCTTTCAATTAATGTGTATAATAGTCCTATAATTATCAAATGGTATACAAAAAGTCCTATAACTTTTAAGAAAGGTTCACATTGATCCTAAATTGACCATTAATCTTTAAGTTTTATTGAGACTAAAAATCTTTTGATTTCTTTTTAATAGTAATTTTGAAAATATCTCTTAAAATATAATTATGGTTTGGTACATGATTATTTTTATAAAAAAATGATAAATTGTCAATTTAGAACTAAATAACATATTTTTTGAAAGCTATATAACTTTTATGTAATATTTAATAATTATAGAATTTTTATGTAATTATATTAAAAGCTATAAAGGTATAGGACATCTATATTCTTTCACCCTCAATTTAATAGTGTTTTCGAATAGAAATGACCCAAACAACGTGTTTATATATGAAACTAAAGGCTAGAGACTTTGAAACAAATAAATATTTAAAATATTTTTATTATCAATCTAAAACGTTAATACCTAAAACATATTTAACCTTTTTTTTTGTTTGTTAACAAACAAATCAATCCTTTATAAGATTTGAGCCGCCGTATGTTGGTCAATAGAGGTGTAAGATTTGAACCACCGTATGTTGTAAGAAAAAAATGTCACATTTACGACTCTACTAAAAGCGTGGTGTGCTATTTGGCAATACATTTGTATATTTATAGAAGTAAATAGGATTAGTACTTTTTAGTTTTTAGTAATCATATTTCACCAAATTTTTTATTCATTGAACATGTTTTAAAAAGTTTTTTTTTAATACCCAAAAATATTTTTATTTAATACTTATATTATTTAAAAAGTTATATTTTAATCATTTTTGAATAATAACGAATAAATAATTCTTATACAATTTTTTGGACAAAGGTAAAATAGGAAATTTTCACCCTTCATATCTATATCTACATGTCCCTGTTATTTTTTCACCATAAGAGCTCCTACTGGCACCATTTTTGCAGTTTACAGCTGCTCGAAGTTGAAAACAATTTCTCATCCTCTCTTTTCTCTCTTACTCTTCTTATACTAAGAAATGTATTCATCTAACTATTTTTCTATGGAAGAAGTTACATCTAGAGAGACTCTACAATTTTACTATTGTGGTAAAACCTTGAAATCCCTATGTTCATGGACAACACAAAATCTTGGTAGGAGGTCTTATGTATGCGCGAAAATGAGTTAATTGATTTTATTTTCTGATTTTGTGTTGTGTTTTATGATTAATGTGGTATATTGCTTAATGGCTCCTTTGACATTGACTATAATGTTGAAATTTACTGAAATAGATAGGCATGTTCCTTATTCTGCTGCTTTTGGATAAATTGGCATGAATTGGGCTAAATATCTTGTAATTATATGTGCTCTAATGGGAATGACCACAAGTTCATTAGTTGGATCAATTGGGTTTTTTGGAAATATTGGAATGGTATTGATTCCAAGACAGACAGCGTGCTCCAAAGGTTTGGGGGGTTCCTTTAGTTCCATGGTTGCCGTCATTGTCAAGTGGGATGAATGTTTTTCTTATTGGGTCTTTGAGATATGTTGCCATCTTGAGATTCATCATATACAGTGCTTTCATTCTGTTACAAGAAGACATAACGGAGGATAGGGTTAAAAAATATATTTAATTGTAATAAATGAAATATATTAATATATTTAATTCCTTTATGTCAATTTCGTTTCCCTTAGAAAATATATTAAATTAATAAATTTAATTATAATCATTATTTTACCACTATCCAAATAGTTAAAAATATTTTTTTGACATATTATTCAAAATGATCAAAGTGAAACTTTTTAAAAATTTTGTATATTAAATAAGAAATTTTTTCATATCATGAATATCAAAAGGAAATCCTTTTAAAACATTATCAACGAGTGAAACTTTTTGAGAAACATGGATACTAAAAAATACCAAACCCTTCTTTTTCACTCTAAATAGATTTATTTTTGATAAATTTATTAAATTTTCCTAAATAGTAATAAACTATCCAACAATTTATGACTTTATACTAAATTATCCAATAAAAAAACTAAAATATACTCATTTTATAACTTCAATAAAATTATAACTTCAATAAAATTATATCAAGGTAAGACCCTAATAATAAAATAAAAATATATATCTAAAATGTATAAATTAATTAAAATTTATGATTCAAATAGCTTAAAATTAAGAATTATCTATATTTGTTTAACAAATATTTATTTATATTAATTATGATGATTTTGTACTTTTAGAATCAACAAAATAAGTCAAAGAAATCAAAAATTGATTTTAGTAATATTTTTTCTTGGGATTTTATGAATAGAATGTTGAATTTTAATAATAACTTTTGATTCTGATCTACGAGTGTAGGGTTGTCGATAGTGCAAGGTGGGTCGAGGATCCCTTCCAGTTCTCCATCTAGGATTTAGAATTTATCCTCCATTTTCACTTAAAATTTTTGTAGAAATAAATTAGAGATTTCATCGAAAAATAGGGATTCTAAATAAAAAACGAGGATTCAAATAATATTTTAAATATATTTTTTATTTTTATTATAAAGGAAATTTTATATAAAAAAATATTCTAATAATAAATATTTTGTAATAAAAAATAAATTTTGAGTTAATGAATAATAAAAAATAATTGTTAAAGAAAGAAAATAAAATATATGTAACTATAAATACATAATATTCTTATATTAAATAATATTAATATAATCTTATTACAAACTAGTTCGAAATAAAATAATTAATTATAAAATATTTATATGAATTTAGATTTTTAAAATTTAATTAAATAGTTTAATAAAATATTTATATTAATAATTGATGTTTTAATAGAATAAAATAAAATATATAATATATAATATATTACTTATAATTAATTTAAATTTAAATGTAATTAAATTCAAAAAAAATATTAATTTTTTATATATTTATTAAAATATTATATATAATTTCAAAAAATAGGACAAAAAATACAATATCCATCTTTACCATACCCTATATTATAAAATACAATTCCATGTTTCTCATTTTTTATTTTATTATCCGTATCTTTACCTCTAATTGAATAATTCTTGCATAGATTTGAATCATCAAACTGAATGGAATGATTTAAGTTAATATAGAAAAGTAATTCAATGATGCATATTTTCATATTTAACGTAAAATATCAAAATATAATATTTTTTCAAGGCTAAAAGATGAGTTGAAATTCAAAAAATCTTGTAGTTGAACAATTGTTAATGTATTTGAAATAATTTTCTATGTATAACTTCAAATTAAGTGATTTTTTATTTTGTGGAAAGATAAGATATTTAGCAACAATTTATCTTTTTAAAATATTTTGTAAATGAGTTAAATTCAAAAAGAAAATTGTGTTTAATTATTATGATTCAATAAATCTCCCATTCCAACACTATAAATAAATGGGTATTTAACACTAAATATCATCCGAAAATTGAAAAAAAAACTCTTACTTTATTTTCTCATTCTTTTTTTTTTAGAATTTGTTGGAATATTTTGCAAGTTACGCTAATGTTAAATAAAGGTTATGGATGAGTTTAATTGTGTAGTTTTTTATTTTTATAAATATTTTATAGTATTCAATTTTATTTTGAGAAATTATTTTATTTATCTTTTATACTATTCGGTATATTATATTGTGTATTTTTATATAAATTCAATCATATTTTCTTTATGCGAAAATAATTACGATATTATCGTTTTGATATATTATTGATCTTGGATAACTTATACTAATAAATCTTGTTTGTTTTTTAATGAAAATATTTTTTCAAAATAAATACATTAGTTTTTGTTATTGATCTTTAACTTTATATTTTTTAATTGTTTATTTGGGATGTGAAACATACAATTATGTAATAAATAACAATTAAAGTTGATAATATTAAAATAAAACAACTAAGTTAATCTCGAAGCCTTCTTATTTTCATATTGATTTTATTGTCTTATAGAATTGTTATACTAATTAATTATTGTTTGTTTTTATTTTTTTAATTATCATCTTTATTTACTATTTTATGATAGTTTTTTTGTTGATTTATTTTGTTTTTACATGAAATCGACACCTAAAACTACTTTACAATATCCACTTAGCTAAATATAATAATTTTGAACGTGGTCAAACCATATCATATTTTGGACTCTAATAGGGACTCTAATTGTAGAATCTTCTATGAGCGTGGTCAAACCCTACTAGATCTTGGCATATGATCCTACTAGAGTTCCAACAACCTTATAGAAGATTCTACGATTGGAGCTTCAATAGTAACCATAAACGACTCATTAAAAATAGATGTAATATATTATATATAAAGATAAAAGTAAATGTAACATGTTATATATAAAAATAGATGTCAATATAATACATTATATTCAAAGACAGATGTGGGTGTAATGCATTACATGTAAAGATTATATAATGCATTAAATACATAAATAGAGGTGTGTGGAATATATAACATAATCAAAATATAAGGGTTAATTATGTTTTATATTCATGACGTATGAAAAAAATTATAAAAATATCTAAAACGTTTACTTTATTGCAATTATGTCTACAACATATGGGTAACAATAAAAACATATCCAACTTTGCCTATAATTATATTATTGTACTTCGTGAGTATAATTACAACTTTAAAAATACATATTGTTGGACATGATTTTATCGTTATTTATACATTGTATACATAATTATAATAAAATAAATATTTTGAATATTTTTATAAATTATTCTATATATTATGAACATAAAATATAATTAACTTAATATATAATATTAAAGTGTATATATATATATATATATATACGCGTGTTACTTATGACTATAGAAAAAAATGAGTAAATAAAAAAAGAAGAAGATGAAAATCATATTTGATTTAAAAAAACATTTATAAGTAAACTTATGAAATATATAAGCATAATTAAGTGAACCACCTAAATTATGCTTCTATTGATAAAAAGACCAATAATCAGCTAGCATCGATGGTTAATTCATCTCATGAAATGGGTTTGGTTATATAAGATAACGTAGCCAACACCAATAAAACACCATAAATTGGGTTTTGTTCATGGCTAATTCATCTTATAAATTGAATTTTATATACATGAAAGTATAGTTGTTAAAGGTTTGGCCATATAAGATAACGTAACCAACACCAATAAAACACCATGAATTGGGTTTTATTCGTGACTAATTCATCTCATAAATTGAGTTTTATATACAGGAAAATATAGTTGTTGAAATATCAAGTACTGAAAGCATGAAACCAAATAGGTGAAATCTTCCAAGTTCCTAATAAAGGTGGATGTATATAGAGAGGTGTCTTACCTTAACTTTACTAAATAGATATTTTTGTGTAGTATTTATAAAATTATAAATAAATTAATTCATAAAATAGAATTTTTTCCTACATGAATTTTAAATTTTAAGTTTCTAACACTCAATATATTAACAAAACTCAATAATTTTAACATATTTTTTATTAAAAATAAGCTAAAGTGCACCATTGATCACCAAAGTTTAGCTAAACTAACATATAGGTACATAAACTCTTAAAACGTATGATTTAGTGATTAAGTTTTTAAAACTTTACACATAAGTCTCTAAATTTTTATATCATACGATTTAGTTCTAAAACTTATAAAATTTTATGCATAGATCATAAATTTTTAATTCACAAATATGTATTTTAATAGCTAAGTTAAAACTTATGTATGAAAGTTTAAAAGTTTATGAACTAAATTATAGTATTTAAAAGTTTAGAGACTTAGTATAAAGTTTTAAAAATTTGAGAATCAAATCATACGTTTTTAAAATTTGAGGATGTGTGTATTTAGTGAAAGTTTGTGACCAATAGTATACTTTTACTTTAAAAATAATATTTTTTATTTAAATTGTGTTTCCCTTTATTTTTCTAGTTATGCATACTTGATCTTAATTATCCACACACATGGATCATTGTGTTTTTCTAAAAAGGATTAGAAATGTTTACACTTAATTATTGTGTTGGTTTTGGTGTGTTATATTTGTGAAGGTTTTGGAAATAAATGAGATTCAGATAATTGAAAGAAAAGTTGATGAATAATTATGCTTGTGCTTGAAGCTACAAGTTTATGATATTTTTAATTACATTTTTTTTAATTTTATGATATTTTGGTGGGTATAAAGCTGTATTAGATAAAAATGAATTACAAGATTTGAATTTTTTGTAAAAGATTTAATCAATTATAAAGTTGTATTTTATTTATGTAACAATAAGGCTCTATATACCCTATTATGGGTTGTTTTCCACTAAATATCCAAAAATATGATATTTAGGGTATAAGTTGGTAGTTGTTAAATAACACATTATCAATTTTTTTTGAGTCGTTATTTATAAGTATTCTTAGTTTTATTATTCTTTTATCTCAAATTAAATAGTGTGTTGATGACCTCGAGCTATTTTGAGGATTGATTACCTATGAAGGGTGTCAAAGATACCTATAAATCTTACTAATGTTTGATAAAATCCTATACGTGTGTTTTATTATTGTTATTAGTAAAAGAATTTGATAAAAAAAATTAATGTAAATTTAAGATTTGATCATTGTTATCCCACGCACACACACCATGCATACACCTACACATACCCACACGTGCACACCAACATATACCTATGAACACACCAATACATACCAACCCATGCACACACCCATAAACACACCTATGCACACACCAACACCTCTACACACACATGCATACTAGAATTCATACGCACTTCATATGTTGCACAAAAGCACACAAATACTTTTGTAACTTCATGTTTGATAATTAGATTTTATTTTCTATGTCATCAACATTATTTGATTAATCCTACAGTAAACTATCGTGTTAGGTGTTTTTCAACAAAAAAATTGAAAGAGTACTAAACATGAAAATCGTAATTGCTTCTATTTTTCATAGATTGGTCCTTTTATTGATTGTGAACATAGTAAGCTTATTTTAGGACTTTTAAATAGAATCGAAGCAGAAGAAATAAAATATTGCAAACACGATGAAGAAGTTGAAGATTGTGATTTGTTTTTCATTGTGTTAAATTGTAATGTTGTATGTAGTAACTTATTGATTATGATTTAGGGTTGGAGATTAATACATAGTGAAAGTGTTTAATTATAGTAAAGATGATAAGAGCCCATGTTATGTAAACTTATGTAGTGAATGATAACAATATCTATTTTGTAATGACCATTCCATGTAATGAAATTATTATTCTTATTTCGTTGATGTTCCTATTTTTACATTTGAACTTACACACATTAAGTTTCCCAATAACATTACACATGCACCATTAATATCAAATTAACTTACATAAATCATGTATAAAATTACACATTTAAAACCTAAATAATTGTAAACATCTGACATTAATATTGTTTGCAAAACATGTTATTACATGCTAACTTACATAATCTAGTTACAAAATAGAACATTACATGTTAACTTATATGTACTGTAAGCATGTCAACTAACAAATCATTTACACCATTCTTTTCAATTCCTATTCTAGTTACAAAATAACATCTAATTAGCATTCCAGTACAAAATTTCATTTGCTTATGAATTGTCTTTTTTTTTTAGGTTTCAACACTCTTCGTACCATGCATAATCTTCCTTGCTTTATTTTGCTTCCTTTCACTAATAGATGATGGAATCAACAGTTGATCTTCATCGTCCTACAATTAAATAGCATAGCAGTACATCAACTTCAACTTTAAACATAATTTCATTTAAACTTACAAACAAGACATTAAAGAGATTTATTAAATCAAATAGAACATTCATATAAATTTGGATGACTAATGGTATGTCATGAACTATAACATGTTAATTTGTTGAACAATTTAAAATTAATGTATAAAAATAACAAAAAATGACAAAAATAGGTTGTAAAATTAAATTTACAAAAAAAAAGCATTTAAAGAGTCTACCTAATCAAATTGGACATTCATAGAACTTTGACTCTTTAATAATATGCAATCAACTACAACCTGCTAATATGTTGCACCATTTCAAACTAATTTATAAAAATAACAAAAATGGTAATAATTGGTCGTAAAGAAATAGGTTTTTTATCTTTGTCTTTATTTATAGCTCTATTTTTGTTTGAGCATTTGAATCCATATGGATGTTGGTTCCTTAATGTCCATTTGAATCTGTTTTCTTTTTCTTGCAACCTTTTCTATTATGATCAACTTTTTTACAATATCCACGTGTCATCTTCGATATTTTTCTTAACCTTGAAGGCTTTTCTAATCTATCAATTTGAACATTTGATAGTGTAATTTTTTCTTAATTAATTTCTCAAAAGATGACTTATTCCTAATATTTTTGGGTCTTCTACTTCGTCTCTTGTACATAGGTAGATTCAGTATTTTCAATTGAATTAGGCCAATAATACCAGCTTGGTACATAATTGATGATGGGGCTTTGAAAACATACACCAATGAATTTATATAAAAAATAATTAATATTCACAATAATACATTTAAAACTTTAAATTTAATTGAAATGTACATAGTCAAGATTTGATCTTAAAATGCTTGACTTTTGTAAATTGAATCAATATAATCTATTGGATCCTCTTAGCCACTTAGGATACTTCTCATAGCATGTATACATGATATGCCAATGAGATCTCATTCCTTACAAGTGTATTTCCTGTTCAACAAGTTTACATTCACTTTCTTGTTAAAGTCAAATTGAATTTTATACATATAATCAATAGTATGCTTAGCAATACAAGCAATAGAGTTGTTAGTGTTCTCTGTGATTATGTCCACGATTTTTTTTAAAATTAGGTATCTCTATCTTGACAATGAATCTATCACTTTAATATAACTCTATTATCTCAAACTTGGTTGTTCTCTTAATGAAAATAACTTTGAGTTGAAAGACTCATATAAGTTATTTAGTTAATTACCACAAATTGATATAATTTTATAATGAGACTTTATTTATGACTCAAATGTTTTTGCAAATAATTATTTGTGAGCTTTAGTTGATTTGAATTCTAGTTCTTGCATTTCATTATTGAAACTTTTGCAACCAAATAGTCTTCTTTTAATTTTATTCATATAGTTTTCATGCATATGTCATATGAATATTTTATGTTTTAAATTAGGTACCATTGACTTCATAAATATTTTAAAGTTTTTACATTTTGAAATAATAAAACATATATTTTACACATTAATTAAGATTTTAAATATTTTACATTAAATCAAATATTCATTCCAAGTTAAAACATGCATATTTTTACGCTTTGATAAAACAGATACCACATAAGTTTAAAAAGAATTAAAATAAGACCTTCACACAGCATTGATGTATTTACAACATGTTGTATTCCTTACATAAAAATTACCACACACGGTTTCTTTTCATTCAGAGATGGCCACACATGGTTTCCTTTTACTTCATATTGTACTCTTTTCAGACAATAATATGACATATAAGAAAGAATATTACCAGCTTCAAAGTTTGGTATTGGATTCCCTCTGCAAATTTCTTCAATACCCTCTCTGTCAACTTTTAAGGGCTTTGAATTTTTTGGTTTCTCTTCTATCTCGACGCCTCTATAAGGTCACAATATATTATGGTTGTCGTGTTTTGGTTTGTCTTCTACCTTCGTCGTGTCTCTAAAAATGGAAGTTTGTTTCAATGGAGGAAAACAGAGTAAGAGGGTGAAAATGGCAACGTAGTTACTTCTGTTAAATGTTGTCTTTATTTTTTCCTTTGTTTGAAAATTAGACGAGTGAAATGACTATAATACTTTAAGTTCTTTTCATTATTTATATTCTTTTTTTTTAGAAAAATAATTTATTAATAAAATACTTAATTAAATTTACTAAAAGTGACTCATTATTTATAAATAAAATGAATAATAAATAATTTTTTTATAAATAAAAAATATTACTGAATATTTTTTAAAATTTTTAAAAAATAAATAATATTTTTTGCTAAAATCCTATCATATTTTTCCCAATATTAATATAAACTCGAATTCTTGAATATGAAGAACAAATGCCGTATTGAAAAGCCAGGAAACAAACTTTATTAACCTGTGAATTCGTATTCTCTCCATGAATGACATACAAGCGAAAGTCCGCCAGATATTTTGTACAGCAGGTCACTTAATGTAACCAATCAATGGTTACTAGCTACCAAGTAAACTTGTAATCTTGAAAACTTCAACAGCAGGTAGCACGTCAATAGCATGTGACAGGCTATTTGCTAATTCTGTTAGTGTAGCAGAATTGACGAGATTTTTTATTTTTTTATTTTTTTGGGCTACTTGAATAATAACGTACTGATTTAAATTAATAAAATATAATATTAATATAATTATTTTTTTAAAAAAATTAAAATATAATACATAAATTTAAATAAAAATATAATATTAATGTAATTATGTTTTCAAGATGTATTAAAACTATAATAATATGATTGATTTAAAATACTATTGAGTAGTGTTTTGTAACTTTGGTACAGCCAGACATTGATGACATATATGCGATCCAGTATCTCACCTCTACAACATTAACGCTAAAAAATAATTAAATATATAATAATGTAATATTTAAATTTAATAAAATTTAAAATTATTATAATTTATTTAAAAAATAAATATTTAATAGAAAATAAAAAAATAATATAATTAGTCAAAAATGTATTTTAAAATTAAAAAATAACACATTTTTTATCGCACACAACAACCATAATCATCGATGATGATTCATCATTACGTTTATTAAAAAAAAACCTATAGTTATCATTGCCTTTTATCTTCAATCATTAAATGTTTAAAAAATAAAATAAAAATATAATGGTCAAGATTTTCTTAATTATTTTTTAATAATTGTATTAATTATCTAACAATATTTGACGAAAACCCAAACATCAAATCTTTTACCTATTCAAATTGTTCTCAATTTTTTAAATTTTATTAAAAATATAATTTAATTATTTTTATAATTTATCTAATAATTTAAAGATAAAATTGATTTTTATATACTTCCCAATAGTTTGTTTATGGGCTGTTTATCTCAATAGCTTTTAAAAGTAATATTATAATTCTAAATGATTAAATTTTAGATTTTTTAAAAATTATTTATTTATTTTTTATTTTTAACTACATTTGAGAAAGATATTTTTAATATAAATAATTTTTAAATTAATCTTAAAAATAAAAAATGACAGAAAATATAAAATAGATCATTTGAATTTGTGATGTCATCTTTTAAAACTAATTAGCTTAAATGTCAAACAAAAAAAATATTAAATTTAAGTGTTGAATTTTAAAAAATTAATAAAAATCTATAGTCCATTAAAAAGAAGAAAAAAAATCATTTGTGTTATTTTATTTTTAAAAATTAGATATATTAATTATTTTAATTTAAATTAATATAATTTAATCACTTTATTAATATATTTGTATATCCTTTAATAATTTTAGATCAATTTTAATATTTTAATTATTTTATTTTTTATTTTTTTGAGATATTTTTTTTAAATATCCATAAATTATTACTATCAAGAATAAATTAAATCAAATTTAAATTTTTTAAATAAATTTAAAATAATTAAAATATTTAGAATCGTAATAATATGATAAATAAATGTATAATATTTTAAAAATATTAATATACATATCTCACACGCAAAATAAAAAAAATTAAGATAGGTAGATCTAAAAGAAATATGAGAATCCAACTGAAGTTGACCTAATAAATGAAAAAACAATTGTCAAGTGTCAACTGAATAAATCACATGTGAAATAATAAGGAAACCACGTGTTAGCATACAATGAGTGGATGAAGATTGAACATCTTTTCTTGCTTACGTAAAGACATCTGTATAAGATCTGTCACAAAAGTATTTTATTAGAAAAGGAAAATTCTTCACATTTGGAATTAAGATAAGATCTACCATTGATATAAAAGTATTATTTTTTTAAAATTTCTTACCTTCCACAGTTAAAACACTTATATTTTACTAAAAAACATTATATTAAAATATTAATATATTAATAATTGTTTGATCATTTATTTATCTCATTAAAAATATATATATATAATATTTATTAAATAAATGTTGAGATTATATTAATAAGTGTTATTTTTGAGTTCTTATGATATATAAAAATAACTATATAGATTTGATCAAGTTTTCATGTTCTTAACTTACTAATTGAAAGTTTTCATGTTAACTTACTAATTGATTGAGATTTTATGTACAAAAGTGACAAGTTGTTAGGGTATTTTATTTAATAATTGACTAGATGTTTTTTACTAGGTAAAACTTGATTATCAAAAATAGATTGTAATTTACCTCATCATTATATGAGGTATGATCGAATACTTGATACTTAGATAATATCAAATATTTATAACAATATTTTATATCTTTAATTTTTTCATAAAAAGTGATCAACTTCTTTATTTTTATTAAATTTTTAGTTAATTTTTAATTTTTAAAATTATTTTAAGATACTTAATACCATTGTGTCAATGTTATAAATTTGAGTTATTTTTAAGAAAATAAAAGATAAAAATAATACTTATTTTTATATTAATATCATTTTTTTATAAAATATGTTAGAATTATTTTAAAATTTTAAAAAATAAAGTTTAATTTATAACATAATTATTTTATAAATTGTGTTTTTCTTTATTCTCTTTATACATGTTACATAATATTTTTTTATGACATAAAAAATATATATTATGTATTTTTCAATAGTTATTAATA
Source organism: Hippophae gyantsensis (assembly GCA_030763125.1). NCBI lineage: Eukaryota > Viridiplantae > Streptophyta > Magnoliopsida > Rosales > Elaeagnaceae > Hippophae > Hippophae gyantsensis. Next base: position 43,174,766 of record CM061036.1, read on the forward strand.
ATAAAATTATGAGAATAAATTAGGATGTGTGATAATATAAATCTCTTAGTTATATTAAAAAGAATAATTTAATCTATTTATTATTTTTATAACAATTTAGTTATTTTATTATAAAAAGTAACACTATGATAACAAATTATTACATTTTATTTATATTTTCTCATATTTTTTCAATGTCATCAGATATCATTTTTATAAACTATATTTAATAATAAATAATTATTATTATAAAATTGATAAAAAATAAAATAATATTTTAAAATTTGATTACTTATTTTTATATTATAAATATTTTATAATAAAAATATTAAAATATTACACAAAATAAAAAAAATTAAACTATTGTCCCTAATCATTTGTCTCAAAAAAAAAAAGAATTAAAAGAAAAAAATCATTACTTTTAAATAATATCGTCAAAATATAAATTCATGCAAAAATTAATACAAATTTATATCGTAAATAATTTCTTAAGAATTTTTAGTTTAAAAAGTGAAACTGCGTGACATTACCAACTCATAAAGGGAGTCTTATTTATAATAACCTTGGCACGACGTCGTTGTGCACTCGCCCAAAGTATCTCTCTGTTTCTCACTTTCTCTGTAACATCACCTGTGTATAAAACCCTACTTTATTACTCGTCAATAGTCATAACGTTATACACTCTTTCACATTCGATACAAGACCGTTCCTTTCAAGCTCTGCATCTTAAAAGTAAGTCTTAAATCCACAAATCTTAATTTTGTTTACCTGATTTACCTTTTAAAACCCTTCAATTTGAGAAAGTGTGTGATTGTTTCAACCTGTATTTACATTCCAATTGATTCAACTTACTGAAGACTCACTGGCTCATAGCTCTAGCCTCAAACCCTAGAATCGTCAGGCTGTGACATTCACGTTGAAACCTCCTAAACCGTTTAATTTGCAGCTGATTCTGTCCGAGTTTCTAGAAGGTCTTGAATTTTAGCTTGGAAAATACACAATTTGGCTAAGTGAATGCCTCTACCAAATACGAAAGAGCTTTGAGAATATGAAGTTTGAGAACAACAATGGAGGAAAGTGAAGTGTGTAGTGTTGAAAATGGGAGGTCCAGTGAAAGTAAAAGGCCTCCGAATCCTCTCGCTGCGACGTTTAAGCAGTGTTTTACCGCCGAACGTGAAGTTGCAGTTTCTTGCAAGAGGTCACTGGTTCGCCACCAGTCTCTCGTAAGTCAACTTTGCTGGGTTTTCTAGCGTTGTTGCTTATGGTTAAACATATCTATTGATTGTTCTTCGAAAATGTAAAATCGCCTGTGTTCTGTCTGTTCCTAATCCCTTTTATTTTGGGTTTCAATCATAGATCGAAGTATTTGATTCGAACTCTCATTTAGTTATTTTGGGTTTATTCTTTGTCTGATTTTAAAATGATTACAGTGTGTTTAGCTTTCAGCATAAAAATGAGAAAAAAGTTGTCCATTATTGTCTTCTGGTTTTCTTATATATGTATGGATTGATGAAATTTCAGCAGATAAGGATGACAACATCAGATGTTTCTACCGAGTCAGAAATTCGTGCGGAGAAATCTGAATCTGGGTTCGTACCCATTGTACGTTCTGGAGCTTGTACCGATATTGGGTTCCGCAAAAGCATGGAAGATGTGTGTGTTTGTGTTGACAACCTTGTTCATGATTACGATCTCCCTAATTTTGCTGATAGACCAAGTGCGTTCTACGGGGTATGTCCCACCGACTTGGTCATGGAGCTTAATGTAGATTCCATCTGTTTTATTTTCTCTCTCTGTTTTTTTTCAAAGGATTTTTTACCTGTCCTAATTTTTTACCTCAAAACAGAATTTAATATTTAATTTTTTAAAATCAATCCATAACTTTTTAAAATTTAATAATTTTAGTCTCATTTAATAGAATTTAGCTCCAGATCTTTTCATGGAAACAAAATTTAATCCTTTAAATTTTTCAATAAAATTATTAACTAACATTAAAATTGTTAAATTTTGAAAAGTTAAGGATTAAATAAGGCGTTTTAAAATGGAATGGATGGGTTTTAAAAGTTTAAGGATTAAAGGATGTTTTGAGGTAAATTGCAGGATTAAATGCCTAGTAATACTTTTTACTGTTAGAAAAGACGATTTCAAAAGTAATATTTTTGTTTTCTTCTGTGCTACATGACATTGGGATTAGTTATGTTAATTTGCCTTAATTCTTTGTGGAAATTGATTATTGTCTCATGTATCAAAAGTCTCAAAATATAATTGTCTCTACTGTTTAGTTGTCCAACAGTTACTTTAACATCCCATATCCAACGTTACCTCCAATAAAAACATACAAGAAGTTTATGTATAAAGCATCTTGCACTTTGGTTTGCATTTTAAAGCTGTTCTTCTGTATTCAAGTCGTGATGAGTTTACTTCTAACTAACCAGGTCTTTGATGGGCATGGAGGAAGGCATGCTGCTGATTTTGCTTGCGACCATTTGCCCAAGCTCATAGTTGAAGATGAAGATTTCCCTGTGGACATCAAAAAGGTTCTTGCTTCAGCTTTCCTTCAAACTGATAGTGCCTTTGCTGAAGCTTGCTTCTCAGATTCCTCCCTTTCTTCTGGCACCACTGCATTGACAGCTATAGTTCTTGGAAGGTAGTTTTTCTGCATATCAGTTTTTGATGTCTTTCATAGTCTATCTGTTTCATTCTTCCTTGGACTGCAAAGATATATTTTTATGATATATGACTTCATTGTGTTCCCCCTTCCTTGGTTGTGAGGATAATCTTATATCCTTTGCGTGTCCCTTCTAAAATTCTTACCTTCATTTTCAGTTTCTTTGTACAGATTTTGGATTTTGCCAATTTTTCTTACTTTATAGTGGTTCATTTTAAAGTAGTTGATTGCTACTGCTCCATATCTTATGAATTGGGCATTTAGAGATGTTTGAGACTGAAGAGGACTTTTTTGATGTGGTATTTCCTATTGATGGTTATAACAATAATAATGAAAATAAACGGATATGCTTACTGAAATAGTCTGAAGTGGTTAACTATCTTCTCTTACTTTGTATTTGCTGTGTTCTACAAGCCATGCCATTTTGGATATTATGATATTCACAAGTCTTCCCAAGTTGGGGCTAGGGCTCAATACATAAATCTTTGTTGGACTAAAGGTTGTTTTGGGTGTGATGATGCTCTTTCTGAAGTTCATGGTTTTGTTTGTTACATATTCCCACAACTCCTATAAACTTTCCTACCGAGGTTATACATTCAATGCATGTTTGATTGTTTTTACGGTGATTATAATCTATGATGGCAGATTATTGGTGGTTGCAAATGCTGGTGATTGTCGGGCAGTACTGTGCCGGCATGGCAAAGCAATTGACATGTCAAGGGATCACAAGCCAATGTGTACCAAAGAGAAGCAGCGTATTGAGGCATCAGGTGGGTATGTATACGATGGTTATCTTAATGGGCAGCTTAACGTTGCTCGTGCTCTGGGAGACTGGCACATGGAAGGAATGAAGGGTAAGGATGGTGGTCCACTGAGTGCTGAACCAGAACTTAGGACTATGAACCTAACAGAGGAAGATGAGTTTCTGATCATAGGTTGTGATGGGATATGGGATGTGTTCAGGAGCCAAAACGCTGTGGATTTTGCTCGACGTAGGCTTCAGGAGCACAATGACCCAGCAATGTGTAGCAAAGATTTGGTTGGTGAAGCTTTGAAGAGGAAGAGTGGGGATAATTTGTCTGTTGTTGTAGTTTGCTTCCAAACTCAACCTCCTGCAAATCTGGTGGTCCCACGTGTAAGGGTGCAGAGGAGCTTTTCTGCTGAAGGTTTGAGGGAGTTGCAAAGCTTTTTGGATAGCTTGGGAAATTGAGATGACGACGAATGCTTAGAACCCCTTTCTTTTTTAGCTATCTTTGGTGTCCCTCTTCAAATCATGTATTTCCCTAATTCCAATTTTCACTTGTAGTGGTTTAGCTTATTCTGATAGAATGTTGAGTTCCAATTGTAACATATGCGGTAGCGTAGTTGTTCAGGAACTGATGATAATTTGTCATTCATGTAGGATTTTGATACACTGAATTTTATTTGATGTTCTGATTTTATTTACACATGCATTTTCATGATGCTCTGGAAGATATTGTGGTTTTAGTTTTCGGCTGGTTCTTTTTGTTTCAGTCATAATATATATATCTAAATATATAAGAGAGAGAGAAACAAACAAAACACATACTATTAACAACTTAACGCATCAAATAAGAGTTCATTTTCATTCTACCGAAGTAGTTCTTCATTTTCAGAAAGTAATTTCATTAGAGCATCTAAAAAGGCAAAGCAAGTGCTGATTATAGTAACAAGTAACAACAACTGCAAAAAATAAAAAGAAAACAAACACAAGTAAAAGTCCATAGGTTCCAGCTTCATATGCAATTTAGCACCACAAGGAACTACTAGATCCAATTACTAGTAAACAAAGACTAGTCATAATGTTCTTAGAGAGTAAATCCAACCATTACACAATTTGTTATCCAGCATCAGTGCAATTTAATAGATTAAACTCCCTTAGAGAGAAGAGAACACAAATATTTGCAAAACAAACACTAAAGAGAAAGCAATGAACTAACAAAATGAAATATAAAAAAAGTCCAACACAACGCATCCAAACCTAAAACACAAACCTATATGTGAAACAAAAAAACACTTCCTTCCTAGAGAAGAGCATGCATATTTAACACCTGAAATTACTACAATGAAATGATATAAGAAAAGCAGCAGGCTCAACTAGGATCAATATACTTAGAGATGGTGATTAGAACTTCTTGCAACGTATACAAGCTTCCATTGATGGAAGAAGTCGCATTAATTATCCTTCTTTTAGCACAATTCTTAGAATCATTTTGTCTCCCTAGATCAAGTTTGTTGATCAAAAGTAAATTGTGATTGAAATATTATGGAGCTCTGTAAGTACTTGTTCAAGCTCTTCTACAACCTGAAATTCAAACATAAATATGCAGCAATCAAACACTTTGAGATCAATTCCACCATAGCTTGTCCAGTTCTTGGAGAAAACGTTAAGCATAGTACTAACATTGACAGATTTTCTAGAAATGATTTTTCCAGCCAAACGAAAATTACTTGGGTTCTTATTTATATCTCCAATGTATTACTAGAGGTTTTTATTTATATAGTAGGATTTTTAGGATATTATCAAGCTTGATAATAACTTCATTCTTATCTTGTTTTGATAATAATTTTATCCTTATTTTATTTTAATAATGAATTGATCTTTATTTTATTAAATAATGTAGGATTTATTGTGTTTTCATAACATTTATTATATTATGGAATTCTTCGTCAATAACACTTAATGACTAAGCATTTTAACAGTTTAATATCTTCAACATAAAGTGACAATTCATATGCCACATCTAAATTATTTCGTCTGATAAAATCTTTCAAAAATAGATATTTCATAATTGATGTAGGAACATCCAAATAATTTAGATTTATTAATTTCATTGTTATTTTAGCATTGAAAAGATAAAATATATTATACCCTAATAGTAGTAAATATAGAGCATAAATAGTTTATTTTTCTATTATATTACAAACTTTAAATTTTTGATATGAATGTATTAGGTTGTGCCTGAATAATTGAGAACCATGTTCTCTAAATATCCCTTCCAACCCTAATTTTTCATCTTTTCCCACTATTTTATTATCTTTTCTTTCATTTCTATAGGCCTCCCTACGTCACATGCTATCAAAGTAGGTATAATTTTCTATTGTGTAGTTAGAATTAATTCTTAGTTTTATATTTATGTGATGCAGATTGTATGGTGAACACTATAAATAACCTACTTTGCATTTGGTTTAATTATTCTATTAAAAACAAAATAAATCTTTATATTCTTAATTTGAGTGTGAGTTAATAACTTTCTCTATGAATTTTTATTTCATTCTAATTTGTAAGTTATCTTTGAAAAGTGTTATAATGTTTTTTATCGTTGGTATAATACAAGTAGTTCATTTACTTGTTTGGATCCAATATTAGTAAATTTAAAGTTATATATTCTAAATTTTACTCAATAATTTACACATTTATCATCAAATCATTTGATATTAACCATCATCCTATCATCTCTTGACATACCCATAACCACGTATCCTTAATACTATCATTTCAGTCAACTCACAAAACATCAATCTACGACCACCATATTCAGCATGGAAAGTATCAGGTAATGTTGGGGAACTAAAATTGTTACAGAAGTATGATGAGTTGCAGTTCATTGCCAGCTTCCCTGTACGAGCAACAGAGAACCGCCACTTAGTTTCCAAAATCATTATTATAACAACTACTTGATTTCATTGGAGTTGTGCCGATTTGGAATTTTTATATGATTGAAATTCACAGGACTATGTAGTTGTGTTATTATATAACTTTAAGCATATTGAAATTTTCTCTTCACTGTGTGGTTATCAATTAATTTGACATGGAGATATAAAATTGAAAGACCTTACCTGAGTCCAAATTCTACATTCTCCATACTGTTGATTTGGAAATCAAATTGGAATATTATATCTTCTTGTCGTGTGGGTGATGTTTTCCATGATCGGACTCATTCAATTGTGGCCTTGATTATGACAAGTTAATCAGTCGAGCCAAATTCAAGTCTCAACTTCATTTCAATCCTTAAATTTATTGGATACATCGATCTATATTGGAGATGTGGGTGCTGTTCATTTTGAAGACAAATTGGCAGAACTTTGCTTCATCCTTTGAGTTATTTTGGAAGCTTAACTTCAGATGCTTGATGATGGTATATCTCTAAACTCTTATATTTGAATGTGTTTGCTAATTATATTGTAGTAGTTAATTTTAGTAAATTTACATTAGTTGCCTACCCTTTCCAAAATGTCCGACCAAATGCCATATACCCACCTCAAAAACTTTGTATATTTCTATATATGATGGCACAATGGATATTAAAACGTACTTGGATTGTATTAATGAAATTGGATATGCATTTGAATATTATGATCTATATGAATTTAAATGTGTGACTTATACTCAAAAAAGATCAAGTGAGTATACCAAAGAACTTTGGTTTCAAATTTGAAAGGATAGATTGTTTTTTGACAAAGAACCAATTCAAATTTGGTCAAAAATGAAATACATGTTACACAAAAAACAGAAACCAATTGCCAAGAATCTTGACAAGTACCAAGCAAAATCTACTCAAGTTTCTATCCCAAAATCCAATACAATAGCCCAATTACCAAAACAACAAGAAACACTTCCTATTTTTAGGAATTTATGCTCCATCAACACAAAAATATATGATGTCATTATTGACATTGAATCAATTTTGCATCCAAAAGTGTTTGGGTTTACAAATTAAAACACTTACTTATCTTAATGACTTTTGTAGAGTCTCAATTTCAATTGAAAATTTCTATGTAGATGAGATAAAGGGTGATGTGGGAGACTCCAATAAATATGATGTTCTTGGTAAATCTTGACAAAAACATGTATATGCCGTCTATTGTTCAAAAGAAAATAGTTTTGGATTCTCATGTAATGGTAAAAAGATAGAGTTATTTTCTTTAAAAAAAATCAAGTTTAAAAGTGCTAAAAGAGAAACTACAATCTAAATCATCCAAAATCACAAAAATTTTACCTTTAGAGAGTATTCTAGGTCCTCGTCCACTTAAATCAAAATGAGTGTCTATTGTTAAGGAAAACACACTTGTTACTTTTTCACCTCCTAAACCAATCACTCCAATTATGCATAAGTCAAGTATATTGAGTCATCCTCCAAAGTACTATTATTAAAGAAATCACTTTTTCAACCATTGTTCTTTCTTGTATTACTTCATATGGTTTAAATGTGCATTCTAGTCATGATTTAATAGCTTTCATTGAATCTTGATGCTCTTTCTTTCCAAAATCCAAAATATATTTTCATGACCCTTTTTTTGCCCCTATTTGATTATTCTAATGCAAAATAACTTAAAATTCCTACTAATATGATTTTACACTCATATTTAAAATGGAATGGTATGGTACCTAATGGAGGTTTAAAACTTCCTTTGTTATAACCACTCTTATTGCAGGTTGAACTTCATAAAGTTTTCTTCAATATGTACCTTCCAAGAAGGCTCAAAAGGTTCTCAATCTCTCGACTTTTATTTTATGAAATTTATTGAAGTCGAGTTCGGAATATCCAACTTATTTAGATTTATTAATTTTATTGTTATTTTAGCTTTATAAAATTAAAATATATTATGTCCCAATAGTAGTAAATATAGAGCATAAATAGTTTACTTTTTCATACTTTGGATTTTTGATATAAATGTATTAACTTGTGCTTGAGTAATTGAGAACCATGTTCTCTGAGTATCCCTTCCAACCCTAATTCTCCATCTTTTTCTTCTATTCTCTTCTCTTTTCTTCCATATCTATAAGCCTTCCTACATCAATCTAAGTCTTATATTGTAGAGCTAATTTCCTTCATATTATCAAACATTGTAGAAAACTAATTTTGCAACTAGTTAAAAGAAAGTAAAAGAGAAAAGGTGGCCCAAAAAAGGTTAGAAAAAGAAGATGAAGAAATGGAAAGAACATTGTGAAACTAAGACTTGTAGTAGCTACAGATCTGGTTTGATCTGAAATCAAAAGGAGAGGTTTGAAAAAGCAAGTATCTTGATCAGCTAAATCATAATATTGATTACACATGTTTTCAATTAAGTTGATTTATAATATGGTGTTGAAAATCAACACCAACATAATAATTAAAGATGTAGAAAAATAAATGAAGAGTTTGAAGGAAGTAGAAAAATAAATGAAGTGGTTGAAGGATGTAGAGAAATAAATGAAGTGGTTGAAAGATGTAGAGAAATAAATGAAGTGGTTGAAGGATGTAGAGAAATAAATGAAGTGGTTGAAGGTTGTAGAAAAGAGAAATGTGTAGATAATATTTGTGTGGCTAGGATTATTTCTTAGTTTTATATTTGTGTGGTGTAGATTGCATAATGATGACTATAAATAGCCCACCTTGTATTTGGTTTATTCATTCCATCAAAAACAAAATACATCAAAAACAAAATAAGTTTTTGTATTCTTAGTTTGAGTGTGAGTTGAGAGCTTTCTCTTTGATTGTTTGTATTTCTATTCAATTTGTGAGTTGCCTTTGAAAGGTGTTATAGTAGATATAATACAAGTAGTTTGTTTACTTGTTTAGATCTAATATTAGTAAATTTAGAGTTGTTTATTCTAAATTTTACTCAACAATTAGTATCAGAGTGGGACGGTCAGAGATCGTTATTAGTCAAGTTTGTTCGATATAGTCAAAGTCTTGCCGACACGATAGATGATCTTCAAGTAGTTGGAGGAATTAAGAAGCTCAACAATAAAAACTATAACACATGGGCAACATGTATGGAGTCTTACCTATAAGGTCAAGACTTGTGGAAGGTTGTTGGTGGTGATGAAATTACACAACCAACAGTGGAAGATGCAAACGGCATCTTGCGGAAGTGGAAAATTAAAGCAGGCAAAACGATGTTTGCTTTGAAGACCACAGTTGAAGAAGAAATATTGGAGCACATTCGGGATGCAAAAACACCAAAGGAAGCATGGGATACTCTTGTTACACTCTTTTCAAAGAAGAATGATACAAGATTGCAACTTCTGGAGAACGAGTTACTATCGATGGCACAATGCGACATGATGATTTCTCGATACTTTCACAAGGTAAAGTCGTTATGCCGCGAAATTTCAGAGTTAGATCCAAAAGCTCCTATTAGAGAAATGAGGATAAAGAGAATAATTATTCATGGTTTGAGACCCAAATATCGAGGGTTTGTTACCGTTATACAAGGATGGTTGACACAACCATCTCTTATTGAGTTTGAGAATTTGTTGGCCGATCAAGAAGCTATGGCTAAGCAAATGGGAGGAGTCTCGCTGAAGGGTGAAGAAGAAGCACTCAACACTAGCAAAAGCAAAGGCACTTTCAAGCAATACAATGGAAATGGATATAAAAATGATGGCGACAAAGGAAAAATTCCTCAAGGAAAGGAAAGCTTTCATCCAGAGGGAGCTTGGAAGAACCGCAATAACAATAGAAAATTTGACAGTGAATGTTACAACTATAGGAAGATGGCCACATGACAAAACATTGTTGGAGTAAGAAAAAGCCTATTAAAAGTAATACAACTACTTCTAGTTCTAAGGAGCATAGCGAAGATGGTTGGGATGCCGAAGCATTATTCGCTACAGAGGAAGAAGAATTAGCTCTTACAATGACAACATAAAAACAAATTGACAACAAGAATGACTGGATCATAGATTCGAGCTGCTCAAATCATATGATAGGTGATAAACAGAAGTTGAAAAACATGTTTGAGTACAAGGGAAGTCGTGTAGTGGTGACAGCTGACAACTCAAGGTTACTGATAGCCCATATCGGTAAGATGATAGTTACGTCTCTATATAGTATTAACCAAGTACCACTTCAAGATGTTTATCATGTCCCAGGAATGAAGAAAAATTTGCTATTTATGGCTCAATTAACATCATGAGGCGACTGTCTTGTTCGGTCCCTGAGACGTGAAGGTGTATCATGATCTCAAAATCTCATAAACATCGACAATGGAGAGGGAACGATTGGAATTAGTCTACGTGATGTTAGTAGAATCTGCATATGTAGACAAGACAAGAAGAAATGAGACAACAGATCTATGGCATATGCGGTTAGGTCACGTTAGCTATTTCAAGCTAAGTGTGATGGTGAATAAGTCAATGCTTAAAGGGCTTCCTCAACTAAACGTGCAAACAGACACAGTTTGTGCAGGATGCCAATATGGTAAAGCTCACCAATTTTCATATGAGGAATCAAAGTTTAAAGTAAAAGAACTATTAGAGTTAGTTCACTCTGATGTATTCGGTCTTGTTAAGTAACCATCAATTGGCGGTATGCGATATATGGTGATATTCATTGACGAATTCTCAAGGTATGTGTGGGTTTTCTTTATGAAAGAAAATTTTGACGTATTCTCAAAGTTTAAAGAGTTTAGAGAGTCAATTGAAGGAGAAGTTGGAAAGAAGATCTGTTGCTTGCGCACAGACAACGGCGGAGAATATAGCTCAAGCAAGTTTTCTCAATACCTAAGGGAATGTCGAATACATCATCAGTACACTTGTGCCAACACGCCATAACAAAATGGTGTAGCAGAGAGAAAGAACCGACATCTTGTAGAAATTTTTTGGAGTATGCTACATGAAAAGAATGTACCTGGGAGGTTTTGGGCTGAAGCGATGATGACTGCGACCTTTGTGATCAACAGACTTCCTCAACCAAGCTAGAGAAAAGGGTGAAAATGTTATAATCCAACTAGTGAAAGATGCTACACTTCACAAGATGTGGTGTTCGATGAAGCATCTTCTTTGTGGTCATCAGAGAAGGAACATTGCCAAACTCAAGAGAATTTGGAGATAAGCTGCAATAAAAGATGAGGGAGCATACTATTCAATTCCAACCAAGTTTAGATAAATCCAGAGATCCAGACGATGATGGTGCCGAACAAAGAGTAACTCAAAATCCTTACCAAACTGGCATATATCAACAACTAAATGAAGAAAGTGGGCCTATTGAAATAGAAGAATCAATTCCACAATCTCAACTTTATAGGTCAACAAGAACACGAAGGCCAAATCCCAAATATGCCAATGCAGCCGTAATTGAAGAAGCAATAAAACCTTAGACGTTTGAAGAAGAATCGTAAAGATCTGAGTGGATGACAGCTATGAAAGAAGAGATCGATACACTTCAGCAAAATCAAACATGGGATCTGGTGTGAAAGTCAAGAGATGTGAAACCCATATCCTACAAATGGGTTTACAAGATAAAACGCAAACCAGATGGGTCAATCGAGAGGTACAAGGCACGATTGGTAGTTCGTGGTTTCTCTCAATAGTATGGACTTAACTATGATGAAACATTTAGTCCAATGGCAAAACTTACAACTGTTCGAGTCCTACTTGCACTTGTAGCCAACAAAGATTGGAAGTTATGGCAGATGGATGTGAAGAATGCTTTTCTTCATGGAGAGCTAGATCGGGGGATCTACATGATCCAACCAATGGGTTTTCAGAGCCAAGATCATCCTGAATATGTGTGTAAGCTACGAAACACTCTACAGATTGAAACAAGCACCCAAGGCATGGTATGGTAAGATTGCTGAATTTCTAACACAAAGTGGTTATTCAGTAACACCTGTAGACTTCAGTGTGTTTGTTAAAGTCAATGAAGGAAAGCTAGCTATTGTGCTAGTATATGTGGACGACTTAATCATAACCAGTGATGATGAGATAGAAATTCTTCGAACGAATGAGAATTTGTTAGTCCGTTTTCAAATGAAAGAACTTGGCCAGCCCAATCACTTTCTTGGTTTAAAGGTTGATTACACACAAGAAGGAATATTTCTTTGTCAGCAAAAATATTCTAAAGATTTATTGAAGAGGTTCGAAATGCTTGAATGCAAATCGATTTTGACATCGATGGAACCAAATTCCAAATTGTGTACACGTGAAGGAAAAGATTTGGAAGATGCAACGATGTATCGACAATTGATAGAAAGTCTGATCTACTTAACCTTGACTCAACCTGATATTTCTTATGCAGTTAGTGTGATGAGTCGGTACATGCAAAATCCAAAGAAGCCTCATTTGGATGCAATTCGACGAATACTGAGATATGTTAAGAGTACAATTGACTATGGTCTTTTGTACAAGAAATGTGGAGACTACAAGTTAGTTGGTTACTGCGATGCAGACTATGCAGGAGATCATGACACCATGAGATCAACAACTGGGTATGTGTTTAAGCTGGGTTTTGGAACAATTTCTTGGTGTAGCAAGAGACAACCAACAATATCATTATCAACTACTGAAGTTGAGTATCGAGCAGTGGCAATGGCAGCTCAAGAGTCTACATGGTTGATACAGCTAATGAATAATCTACATCAATTAGTAGATTATGTAGTATCGTTGTACTGTGACAATCAATCGGTAATTCGTTTGACAGAGAATCCGGTCTTTCATACAAGAACTAAGCATGTTGAAGTACACTATCACTTTATCAGAGAAAAGGTTCTGCAAGAAGAAATTGAAATGAGGCAAATCAAGACAGATGATCAAGTTGCAGACTTGTTCACAAAAAGCTTAAGCGTTGGCAAGTTTGAAATGTTTCGCCGTCAGCTTGATACAGTAAAAATAGTGAGAGTTGGTGTTAAGGGAGAGTGTTGAAAATCAACACCAACATAATAATTAAAGATGTAGAGAAATAAATGAAGTAGTCGAAGGAAGTAGAGAAATAAAAAAAGTGGTTGAAGGATGTAGAGAAATAAATGAAGTGGTTGAAGGATATAGACAAATAAATGAAGTGGTTGAAGGTTGTAGAAAAAAGAAGTGTGTAGATAATATTTGTGTGCCTAGGATTATTTCTTAGTTTTATAATTGTGTGGTGTAGATTGCATAGTGAGGACTATAAATAACCTACCTTGCATTTAGTTTATTCATTCCATCAAAAACAAAATAAGTCTTTGTATTCTTAGTTTGAGTGTAAGTTGAGAGCTTTCTCTTTGAGTATTTGTATTTCTATTCAATTTGTGAGTTACTTTTGAAAGGTATTATAGTGAATATAATACAAGTAGTTTATTTACTTGTTTAAATCTAATATTAGTAAATTTAGAGTTGTTTATTCTAAATTTTACTCAACATATAGTATAAGTATTTTTTTTTAGATGGAATAGTATCGAGTAATATTGACAAAACCCATTTCAGCATTTCATTAGAATTTTTGATAAACAAGCTCAATGGTAGCTGCGAACATACATAATTGTGTAAAATAATAATTTTTTTTGTATATAAAGATTGCCTTGTCAAATAGTTCAATCATTTAGGACTTTGTACAAAGAGGACCATACACTCTATAAGAAAGTAAATACCTGGGGGAAAAAATGATCAAAACTTGAATTGATATTTTCTTGCATTGTATTTACAGGACACCACAATGTAAATGTGTAATAATTCTTATCTCTTTTGGAAGTTAAATGTCTTGATTGAAAAAGCAAAGATGAACCCAAAAAGCACTGAAATACCAACAATCACTGCTGCAACAACTCCCAGAAATTCACTTTTATACCCAAAATAGCTCCTAACAAAATCTTCCACAGTTTGACCTGATTCAAAAGTGTCTTTTACATCTCCAAATTGCGAAGCAACCAATCCATACAACGTCCAAGATACAGGGCATGCCCAATAGTACCATCTCCACCAGATTGGCATTCTCTGTTAAACAACATATTTAGTCCATATCAGTCTTGGTTTCGTATGGTTCATCAAAAATTGAGAAAAAAATTAATAAATATGATAAAAGGAAAATCTTTTTGTTAACTTACTGTTCTGGGAATGATAAATCCTGAGAAAAGGTTCCATATTCCATAGAAGGCAGAAGAGACTATGGCAGCAATGTTGTGGTTTGGTGTGACTGCCACAGTCATCATCCCATAGCAAGTGAAGTATAAGAATGTGAAGTACATGAAGAAGATATACCAAAAGAACTTGCTTACTGTCCAATCAAATCCAATCATGGCATACACTATGACCCCATATACGATAGTCTGAACAAATATGTATGGGAGCTCAATCACAACCTGCCATAAAAAAATCCTGAATTTGGTGAGACAATGAAACAATGAAGCCATTTTTCCTCATATAGTTTCATAATTTCCATTCATTTTCTCAGAAAGTTTGTAACATTGTTCCCCAACTTGTTCCACATAAATGGTTCTCAGACAAATCTGATGCTCTTTTGAATCACATTCTTGGAAAATTTGTTTGGTTTCCAAATTATGAGTCAATAAATAGGTAGGCTGCAGAAAGATTATGGGCCTATTTGGAGCCATTTTCTCCTTTGGGTTGAAAGTGCTCACAAATTAGTCAAAGCACTTTAAAAAGTGTTTTCAATATAAGAGAAGTGCTTTCAAAACTTTAACAAGTAATACTTTTGAAGAAAAAAGTAATTTTAAATGCGTTATATCATACTAGAATAATTACTAAAGCGTCACTAAAAAAACCATTTGTAATAACTTTACGTCAAACACTTAAATGATTTTCTTGAAATCATTTTTTACCATATCATTTCATTCTAAATCACTCTAATGAACCACATCCGAATGGGCCATATGAATATGATTAATCGCTTGCAAATCAACAAAGAAACTTTCTTGAACTTCCATTATAGACGGTCATATACCTGGCCAAATGCATAAGGTAGGGCCGAGTACATTCCAGCTGCTCTTTCTCTGTAAAAGACTGTTCTTTCAACTGCCACAACAGGCTGCACTGATGTAGCATTTTGTACACCAATAAATAGAACAGCAGCATACATTGAACCCATTGCATTTAAAAGATCTTGTTGTCTTTTCCTGCATTTCCAGTGAATTTCAGTAAAGACTATTCAAAGGCTAAGAGAGAAGTTTGTTATTTTAACAAGTAGTGTATTTCATTTTCAACTATACCTTCTGGAGCCAATATCCCAGAATATAGTTCCAAACATTATGGCGATGAAGGTTGTGAACAGGAACCTTACTGCAGTGTATGGTGGATTTCGCCAGTACGATAAATGCTGTTTCCATAGGCAAGCCATACATTGTGTGGAGAAAGACTGAGAGTATTGGGTTGGAAAGTACAAGTCTTTTGAACCTGGTGGAGGATTACTTAGTTCCTTAATCAAGTCCTTGTTTCTCCTGAACCATTAACACACATATAAATACTCGTTAATAACATTTTACTTGACAAAAGATCGGAATTTTTTAACATATTTCCAAAAATCAATAAAGAAGTATCCAGGAAACATGTTTGTTTACTTGGTATTTATAACCTCAGAGGCTATACTACCTGTGAAGTTGTGACTTTTTATATATTTCAGCAAAGTCAACCCCTAGACTTGCTTCTTGTGCTTCTGAAGTAACCTCCAACATCCAAGTTGCCGGGTTGTAGCCATCTTTGATCCTTTGAATTCCATCAATTCCCTAGTGAAACACAAGCTAAGCATATGTTACCATACAGCAGTTGAAATAATCAAAACCTTCTGCATCATTTAATTATCCAACTGACCTCAAAATACTTGATCAATTGTGAAGAATGTCGGCCTACTGGACCAACATAGATTTCCTCACCTCCCCGCTTCAAGAGAAACAACTGCAAAGCAAGTTGAACTTTTTAGTCCTCTAAAACCAACAAACTCTACAACAGAATAGTTCTTTTTACATATATTAATTGTTGTAGACAATAATTGATGTGACATACAATAACCGGACGAGACAGATGCCACCTTAGTTGTTGATACAAAATAAATTGAGATGAAAAGACTTTTCATTTATAATTTTTCAAACCTTCAACCCTCAAATGGATTACCTCATCAAAGGCATCAAATATGTCTATGCTTGGCTGGTGAATGGTGCAAACCACAGTTCTCCCAGTGTCAACTGTATTTCTCACTGTTCTCATGACAATGGCTGCTGCTCTGGCATCAAGACCAGAGGTAGGCTCATCCATGAATATTATAGATGGGTTAGCAACAAGTTCAACCGCAATTGTCAGCCTTTTGCGCTGCTCTGTTGAGAGACCATTCACACCAGGTAATCCCACAAGAGCTTCTCTCAATGATGTCAGTTCCACAAGCTCCATAACTTCCTCAATAAACATCTGGAAATAATTAAACATATCAAATCTAACAACTTGAAAAATTCGAAGAAAATGAAAATTACAACTGCTTGTTGAAGGCTTTATATTACCTTTCTAGTTTCAGAATCAACCTCTGGGGGTAATCTGAGCCATGCAGAATAGACCAGTGATTCATACACTGTCACATGAGGAGAGTGGATATCAGTTTGTTCACAATATCCCGATATGCGAGCAAATGTTTCTTGATTTTTTGGGTATCCAGATATGCTGATTCTACCCTCAATATATCCACCAGTTTTCCTTCCAGCCAAGACGTCCATTAGTGTAGTCTTGCCAGCACCACTAACACCCATCAGAGCAGTTAGAACTCCTGGTCTAAAAGAACCAGTTACTCCCTTCAAAAGTTCTAGACGATCTTCAATGATACCTTGAGCTTTCATTTCCTGCAAGAACGTTAAAAGTGCTTTTGAATCAGGTAACTCCAGAAATAATAGCTTTCAAGTTTATTTTCTTTCACAAAAAAGTCAAGGAAGACCAATATCTTCAGACTTCAGCAGAATGTTCATAAGCCTGAATTCTAGTTACATTGTTACAATTAAGAGTTGCATAGAGATACCTGTGGCATGTCAACACCATATCTGATTTCATCAAAAGTTATTGAAAGAGGTTCAAAGGGAAGAATCATTCCACGCTTCCTGTTTGAGTTTGTTTCGCCATTGCTACCCACCCTGATCGATAATGTCTCAGACGAAATGTTCCTTCGACTATCATTCCCTATATCTGTATTATCATCACAGTTATGATTTCAACTAAAATCAAGCAGGGAAACTCACTCCTAGTATGAACTTGGTAGCAATAGAATACGTACCAGCAGAGCTCTTTCGTATCGAGGATAGCTCATTCAGCTCTCCAGTTTTGCTTGTAGTCTTCTCTACCAAGGCCTCTTTGGATAGAACTGCTTGAGGCTTGCCAAATGCTGCACCGTATTATTCATGCATTATCATTATCGAAACTCGAAACGATCAATATATTGAATGGAACAGAAAATTATATACATAGGAAACTTACGATCAAGATATTTCAATGCCAAAATGAAAAGAAAATTTAACAGAAGAATGTATCCAACTGTTGCTCCTAATCCAATCCAATACCAACGAGCTTCTGGGAAAATCCCACGGGATTTCAAGACCATAACTCCTAATGACTCATTGGAGTTACCAGGAACCTACATCAAAATCACTTTTTTCAAGGAGTCTATCCTTGTTATCTTTTATAATGCTTAAAATTCAAGAGCTGATGCTTACATGTCTCCAACTATTTCCCAGAAATTCATTGACAGCAAGAGCATTCTGTCCGTACATCATTGGTGAGACCCAGTAACCCCACACCCACCATTTCTTCACATCATCTGAATGCAGAAACATATATATATTAGATATTTAAAACAAATGAACTGGAAACTAGGATTTAACAAGTGAGATATGAATCACAAATTCACCTTTTGACAATATGAAGCCACCCATAACTAGAACTGCCAGTAAAGCAAAAGAGCCAAATGTGTTTGCAACAATTATATTTCTTCCTAATGCCCCCATCAACCGGAAAAGCCCAGATGCCATCTGGTTAATCAACAAGAGTAGAAGGTACTGTTTGAAAAACCTGCCAATCCAAAAATTTAACCAATTTCTGTTATCCAAATGTCTGAATGTTCATATAAAAATGCCATTGCTTCTCATTTTACCTTTGAATATTCGGATCAAAACCTATAACATAGTAAGTCATAACCACCCAGATAGCAACTTCAACAAGAGTGATAGGGATTTTGAGGATCCATGTTGGAAGAGCATATGCCCACGAAGGATAAAAAAGGAGGTTCCTTTGCTTGAAAAATACAGGAAGCTTCATGATAGTCATAGCAAGCTCCGAGAATCCATTAAACATAGTTATGATGAGTGTGAAGAATAGAGCACCCATATAAATCCCACCATCTGTTACTGAATCACGGTGCATCTCAGTCCGTAAAAACAATGTCATTGTTATGAATGCCATTACAATAAGCTGAAATGACCACCAAAATAATAATGTTTAGATAAGAATGTTTCTTTGAATATAGTAAATTTTAATGCTTATATGCTACTTACTTGGGTTGCTTTGAAAATGTAGACAAAAGAATTCCTCTTCATAAGCAAAAGTTCTCTAGAAACACAAGCCTTGAATAGTTCTTTCTTACTAACTCCATATTTCTTAGTTGTTAGAGCTGCAGGGTGGCCTATGGACTTGTCAAATGGAATGGAAAGCTCATCACCAAGTTTTCTACCAATGTGAAATGACTGAAATGCTTCTGCAAATTCTTTGGCAGCAATAAAGTTATAAGGTTGATCTTTATTTGCCCAGTACTGCTCTTGATCCTTTCTTGATGTTACCTATCATGTGCAAAAATATAAAACAAAAAGTTGAGAACTAATCCAACTCTTGAACAATGTAAGATATAAACTGGGTTCTTGTAAGATATGGGACATTACTTCTTGTAAGAAGTCAGCCACTCCTTTCCTCTCAGGACATTTGAAACCCATACACTCGAAAAACTCGAGAACATTTTCTCTTGGTCCTTGATACACCATGCGTCCATCTGAGAGGAGAATTATATCATCAAATAGATCATAAGTCTCTGGAGCTGGCTGGAGGAGAGAGATAAGAGCAGTTCCATTCAGAATATGAATAGATTGTCTGAGTGAATTCACAATCTGAAATGTCGTTGAACTGTCTAAACCAGTTGATATCTCATCCATTAAAAGTGCTTTTGCTGGTCCGACTAGCATCTCCCCTGTAATTATTCAGAGACTTTTCAGTGTTCATGTATAACTAGCCCACCAGGCATTCAAACTTACAAAGTTTCAAAGAAATTAAATACAATATCAAATAATAATAATAATAAATTACTTTATTATCTACCTGTTGTTACTCTCTTTTTCTGTCCACCGGATATACCTCTTATCATCTCATCCCCTACCATGGTATCAGCACAAACCTCAAGTCCCAGAATCTGCATATTTTTAATTGTTAAGAACATAACTAAAGCAGATTTCTGATAGGCTTGTTCATTGATAATCAAATTGGAAAAAATAAAGCTTGTACCTTTAGTATGTAATCAGTGACAACATTGGTCTCCTGCCCTTCTAGTGCTGATGCCTGCAAATTTAATACATTTTTAAATGACAAATTTGAGTCATTTGACTTCCCAACAAAATGTTCATACATTTTTTGTTCGGAAATCATCTAAACACCATACTCCAGTTTGCAAGTATTTCACATTTTAAGCTGAGATTTGTAAACTATCACAAAATATCTGGTATGGACAAAAATGCCCTTACGCATGGTTCAGAGCTTAACACCCAAATCTTCCACATGGTCTTGAAATTTTTTATTTTTAAATTTATCTTTGAGTGTAATAACTCTTACCTTCATGTAGATATCAAGATCAGGATCTGGCATAATATTTTCTGCCTTCTCTCTCCTTGATAATTCTGCTAACATCTCTGAAAATTTTGCAAAAATTTCAACTCAGTTTCTTGAAATTCCTATGATTATAGACAAAACACTTCGGATTAAATTTTATTTCAACTGACCATAACGCGGTCCAACCCCTTGACATCTTGCTGAGAAGGCCAGTGTTTCTCTAACTGTCATTTCTCCAATGTGCAGGTCATGTTGACTAATATATGCTGATGTCCTTTCTGGTACAAATTCTTCCATCCCATGTCCATTGTATGTGACTCTTCCTGAAACCTGAATTCAAAACCAAATTTATCAAAATCAACGAATGATTTGAAAAACTTCAAGGAGACGTCAAAATTGGGTTTTGAATTTCATAACCATACTTTAAGATCTTTGGAAAGCTTCCCAGCCAAAGCTAATAGTAGAGTGGTTTTTCCAGAACCTGGAGGGCCTAAAAGCAATGTCATTCTGCAGAAGATGAATTAACAATATGAGAAATAAACTGAATAATAACCAATCTCAAGAACCCATTAACAGTAACCAAGATTTGTTTTTTTCCTAATACCTATTTGGCTTAATGATTCCACTAACATCTTCAAGGATTGGTAGTGGTTGCTTTCTGCTTGGAAGAATGTGAAGATAATTCAACAACCCCTATAGAGAAAGAAATGAGCATTTTTTTAAATACTATTCTCAAATTTCTACTTACTTAATATAACAATTTGACGCTATTTGAGAAATGAGTTACCTCAAACACATTTAAAGAAAAATTGAACACTGTGGGCAATGCTCTGCCTCCTGCATAAGCCTCTGCTTGAATGTTTAAATGCTCAAATCGAACTTCAATTGTTGGAATATCAAGCCCAACTCTACGAAATGATAACAAACAGAGAACACCAAAAAATTACCTCATAAATTTCATCAAACAATTGGAAAACACAATAAAAACTTAGAAAAGAAGAAGCAAATATCTGACAACCTAATTTATATAAATGCAAAGCTCACCTTTCAATACGGTTTTTAAGCTTGAACAAGAACTTCTCATTATCTTTCTCTGCAATTTTGACAAGCCTCTCTAACACACTTCTTCTTTCAAGTAACCCGAGATCTGTAATGTTAATCTCTCTTGGTTGACCCTTTTCTTCCGTTAGTATACCTCTCCTTACGCGTAGATAAGTGGGTAGCTTTTCAATAGCAGCCCATTTCAGAGCTTCTTCATCGTCTTGATTTTCACAAGAAGACTTGGAAAACACATCCATGGTACTGTTCCTCCAGATGTTAGAACTGCTTAAACGTGCACTACCCACTTTAAGTATATCACTGCTCTCCATGATTTTTTCTACACTTATTTCAAATGAATCCACAATAAATCACTAAGCTTTGTCCAACTTCCACGCACAAAATAAATAAATAAATAAAATCAAAACTTTTAGTTTACAGATGAAAAAATTCTAAGCATCTGAAAATGGGGTTTGAGTGTTTTTGAATATGCATTGGTACACTAATGTCGTTGTCTTGCCGTATATGTTAATGACTTCCTTCAGTGGAAGGATTATGGGATTTCCTTTGGGTTTCTAAATTGATATGAAAGAAAGAAGAGTGTATAATTGTACATAATGAAAAGAAAACTCATACACATATTTATAGAGGTCAATTTCCTCGTTGCCGTTAGGTAGCGGATGTAATGGCATATATCATAATATCATATATGATTAGTTCTAATAGCAATTTAACAAAATAAGAGAACAAGAGGATTCAGGAATAATTTGACATATTATTAGGTATATATATTAATACAAATGTTATTTAAATATAAAAACATCTTCCTATTAATTATATGTTATAAATTATATAAGTAAAAAATATACGAAAATTACGATTAATAAATTAAGTATATAAATAAAGAAAGAATAAAAGAATAATATTTACATTGATTTCACTACCTTGTTAGAGTATAAATATCTATCATGTTTAATTTATAAATTGAGTTATCATGTTTAATTTGTAAATTGAGTTCTGAAGTACTCCATCAATATTACTTTAGTAAAAATATTTGATTGTTTTTCTGAATATACAAAAATAATAATAATAATCCTTCTATCCAAAATCTTTTTAACGAAGTTGCATTCAACTTTTACATATTGAATTAGATTAGTAACAATATCAATACTAATTATATTATTATAATATAAGTCCATAAATTTTTGGAGTTTAAAATCTAATTCTTTTAAAATATTATGGATCCACAATATTCACGCATGTATCATCTTAAATTCGGCCTCTAACCTTACAATAATCTTTTACTTCTTACTCCGTAAATAACACGATTTTTTCACACAAAGATAAAATATCCAAATATAGATCTCTATTAGTCTTATCATCATTCAATCTACGTTATTATATTTTATAATTTTTTGTTTATTTTTTTCGTAAACAACAAATATTTACCTATGTCATATTTATATCTCTTAGAATACGTTACAATGCATTAATATACTTTTTGTTAAGGCAATGCATGAATTGATCAACCACACTCATGTATAATATGAGAGAGATAAATTAATTTTCTTAATAAACGTTAGTATCTTCTTTTATTAGTCAATATTTTGAATAGAATAAATCGCAATAAAATATCCTAGTTTTAATTAATAAATCTAAAATATATTTCTTTTACGAGATATTTCTCTTTTTGATATTACGATTTTAATACTTTAAAAATATTTTAATTATAATATATTATTCATTTCAAATTCTCTTGAAATATATTTTTATAAGTTATAACAGTTTTTATTTAACGTAATTGAAAAATTAAATATAATTTATATTAATGTTTAGGAAGTTAACTTTTCATTATAATAAGATTAAATTATAAAAAAAAATACAATACCTAAATTTCTAAAAAAATAAAGAAGAAAAGAAAAAACTAAATGTTTAAAACATTTGGACAGAGAAGCTGAAACTGAATCGAGTATATGATTAATTAACCTCAATATCCATCTCTTGTTATTCATCCACGTACGGAAAAGAAGAACACAAAAGGGCTTTTATCCCTTCGCTATATATATATATATATATATATATATATATATATATATATGCTCTTGAAATAAAGCATTAAAAGACGCTAGAGAGGCATGAAATGATATGTACGTGGCTATTTGTACGGGTGAAGTGATTATGTCTCAGAAAGTAGAAACCAAAAATGGAGAAAATAACATTTTACTTCTTCTATTGTATTTAAGATTCAATTAAAAAGTTTATTTGAAACTTAATATGAATTAAACAAATTAACAAACTATCGTAACTGTCTTGTGTTATTATTATTATTATTTTATTTATTCATTATTTTTATTTTCATATTTATTTTTGTTAATTTTGTGGTTTTAGCTTTGTATATCCACACCAACAACTTGCATTTTTTTTGTATAAAGATAATAATAAAATAAACTATTTATTATGGGATTAGTTTATGGTTCACGTAATATTATTTTTTATTTTCATAATTATGAATTTAAATTTAAATCTTAGCTTATAAAGAGAAAGAATTTCACTGACTTTTTAAAAAAATAATAATAAACCATTGATTATTCTTATGTTTTACTTGTATTTTACTTTTATTTAACAACACAACTTTTTGTGACTAAAAATATTAGTATATAAAATAATTACAATGTGATTAATTTTTAAAATAATGATAATGTGATATTATGAGTTAATGAAATATTTTAATAGTACATATAATTTTATTATTGAAATGTATATATTTAGTTGATGCAATAAAAAATCTAAAATTATCTATATCTTAATCTCTAGCATTTAAAATAACACAATTTAATTTCTAATATTTTAAATTTAATTAATTTAATCAATTTTTTTATTTTCGTCAAAAGTTTATCTATCATGTAATTCGATTAATACATAATTTAATCCCACAACTATGAAATAATTTATAGTTTCATTATCAACAGTTCAATCACAAGATACCTAATTGGAATAACTTTAAATTAATTTCACATAAATTAAAACAGAGTGGTAATGCTATTTTTCGAGAAAAAAATATTAATGTCAAATCATACTTTTGTATATTTTTTTAAAAAAATCTAAGCTTATTTCTTTACTCTTCTAATTTTGAATAAACTTATATATATTTTTTGAATTTTTAAATATAATATTTTATTTTATAAACTTTTAAATTATATAATTTAATCCTCAAATTTTTAAATATATACATGTATTTTACCTTAACTATCAAAATATATATTAATTTATGAATTAAAATGTTAAGATTTATATGTAAATTTTTAAAAATTTATAGATTAAATCAAATAATATAAAAATATATTTAGATATATGTATAAAATCTTAAAAATTTAAATATTAAATTACATGTTTTAAAATTTTAGAATCTTATGTAATTTAGTTAACTATTAGATACGAACGATATAATTTGGTCATAAGTTTAATGTTAAATTTTTAAGTTAAATTTATTGTAACAATAAAGAATGATATTTGAGTTTTAATATATTTGTTAATTTTTTTTTATTTAACTTAATTTAGTAATAAAATTAAAAAAAATTAATATAAATTTTGTTTTATATAATTTACATTTTTATTTAAATTTTAAATTTATTTTTACATTAGTGCTTTTTCCCCCTCTAAGAATAACAATCATCTTAAAAATATTGAACTAAATTTAGTAAAAATATTGCTAACTCAATTGTAATATTTAGTTGGAAGTACTAGATTGCTTTTAATTTTACGTGCTAAAACGCTTTTTACGCGTTTGGGAAGAAAAATAAAAGCATTTTTATTTATATTTTATGGGACTTATTATATAAGCACTTTAGAAACGTTTTTAAAAGTAATTTACATTTACTTCTCAAAGATAAAAAAATACATGTGGGATTCACGATTAATAATTATTATTTAAAAAAAATTCCAACCTCTATCCTTTATTTTTTTTCCTTTTCAAGATAAAAAATGTCAAAGCTCTGCGTATGTTATTTAGTAATTACAATAATAAAATAATTTTAAAAATAAGTAGCGATGTTATTACAATTTATTCTGTTAATGTAAAAATTCATTTAATAACAATTCTCGTAAAATAACAATATTATCATTTGAATGCATTAAATGTAAAAAAAAAAACTTACTGATATTAAAGATTAACATTGTCATTTTACAAAACTTAGTATTAAATAAATAATGATATTAACAAAAATATTTGTGGCAATAACAATATCATTTATAATTTGATGACAGTAGTGTTTTTAACATTTTTCTCCTAAAAATGAAATTATTATTTGGCAATAATAATACCCTTAAATTAATTTAAAATTAATGCTTACAAAATCACTTTTATTAAAGAAAAGCTTTGTTGTTAGAATTATTTTTATTAATATTAATAAAAAGTTGGATAGTGTTATTGATACATTTTATTTTATTGTTTTCATAATATATTTATTATTAAATTTAAAAATTATCAATAATATATTTTTTATCTTTAATATATTTACCATATGTCAATTAAATTTTTTAGGGATAATTTCAAAATAAAATTAAAATTAATAATAAATATATTGTGGAAATAATAATATAAAATGTAACAATAACCGCACTCTAAAAAGTTTTATTTTAAAAATTCTTAAATATTATATTATTAGAAAAAATTAATTATTGTGATATTAGTATTCGGATTAATTAAGGATATTTATCGTTTGATTCGGTCTGATTTTAAGTAAAAAAATTTAATCAGATCAAATTATTTTATTATTAAAAATATTGTAACTTAATGGTTTGATATAATTTTGTTAACGATTTAGTTCGATTAATAATACATAAATATGATACATTTAATAATGTACCTTTAATTAATACGTGAGAAATTTAATCAAAGATTTGTAATAAATTATCTGAGAAATTTAATATATTATTAAAACAGATATTGTCTGGTTCGATCGGTTTAAAAATTAATATAATTTAATCAGATCGTTTGAAAAATAATTTTAATTAATACAAATAGGATCAGATCGTTTGATTTATAAAACTGTTCAGATCGATCTGATCCAATCCGATTGTTTGGTTTAATTCAATTTGGTCCATTTTTTAAACATTCTTATTATCAACCAATTTAATTCTCATTCATTATTTTTTTTATTAACTTTTTATTTATTTATTTATTTATTTTTAAAAAAATTACATCAACTTTAAATTAAAAAAAAAATTCTAATATTAACACAAGATCAATCAACCACACTTCCTTATATTTGATTCTGTGGTAAATATCAAGACATTTCAGCTTTCAAGAAATAAATGGTTAGATAAGTAAAAATTTAATAAATAAATAAAAAAGGTCCAATTTTCGAAAAGAGCGACAAGCAATTAATTATTTATCTTTTTAACAATAGAAAATTAGAAATCCTTAATTAACTTCTGAGCAGCAACTCTGTTTGGAATCTCTCATGGGGAAAGAAAAAAAAAACTGTTTGAAATTATTATTATTTTCTTGGCAGCCACAAAAAGGCCACTTTGGCTCCTTGATTTCTTGGTCTCACTCGTCACAGAGACCCCGTAATCCGCCTTTTCTACGAAATTTGTTAGAACATGAATTTATTATGCGGTTCCATATCTTTTATAAATGGAAAAATAATTAATTTTATTACATTGGTTTCAACTGAATCAATTTAATATAATAATTTTTAAAAATATTTATTTTATTTTAAAAAATTCAAAATTATATGATTTATATACATTTATTTTAAAAATAAAATATATTTTTAAAACTAAAATAATAGATTAGTAAAAATTACGAAATTAAAACATTTATTTATTTAAAATTACAAAATTAAGTACTTACTTTTCCAATTTATTATAAGAAGATATCACAACTTGATTAGCATTATATGCATTTAAAAAAATAGAGTAGTTCATTTGTTTCATGTATAATGCTACTAATCTATAACGATAAATTAAGAGACAAAAGTATGTAAAAAATAAAAATTAAATTTCAACTATTGCATGTCCTAAGTAAAGACTTGTGACTTAACTGTGTAAATTAATTTATTTAGATACATTGTAATAATTCAAATCACACTTCATGTATATAAGTTTTATAATTATTTAAAAAAAATAAAATAATTAATATATAAATTTATTTGGATACATATATGATCAAAATTTAAATCCCACTTTCATGTATAGAAGTCTTATAATTATTTAAAAGAAATAAAATGAGTGATAATCATAGAGTTACATCAATTTTTTTAAAATGAAACACTTCAATTTCCTTAAGTTTTAACTAATTGTACATAAAAAAAATGGATTACATGTGTGATATTGTAAACCTAACTACCTAAGTGATAAATGTTTCGATATGTAATTTTAATTATTTTAAAAAAATATAATTTTATTAAAAATTAAAAAAATTAATTTAAATATATTAATAATCAAAATTATAAACATTTTTAAACACACAAATAAAAACTTTAAGCTTTTATAACATATATTATCTTAGATCTTTTGTTAAATATTTCCGCTCTTCCAATCTTCCACCCCGTTATATATTTGAAAAATATATTTAAGTTTCATAGTTCCAATCTTCCACCCCGTTATATATTTGAAAAATAAAATATTCCTCAAATCTTTTGTTAAAAAATTGTCTCTAAATTCACTCAACAATACAACTAGATAACGTACCGATCAAAACTAATAGCTAACCCAACTCAAAAAGAGAAAAAATAAATAAATAGGGTTTTGGAGAGAATCCTTAAAAAAAAAAAAATAGTCTTGTCCTCGTAGGGAAAGAAAAACCAAGGTAAGGATAATATATATCTTCTTTCTTTTTTTTAATGATACTACCTATTCCTTTGAAGAGTTTGATTGTTTATTGCATGTTGTTACAATTTACAAGTGGTCCTGAGTGGTCCTATATTCGTTTTTTTTATAGTATATATATATTGAAAGTGCATGGATTTAATTTATTTTTTAAGAAATTAAAATATAGCTTTATTATTTATTTATAAAAATTCTTATTCTATTAAATAAAGAATTATCTATCCTGCATCACTAATCTATATAGTGATAATGAAATTTGTTTTCTAATTTTTACTTCCCACAATTTAGTTCATTTTTAAATTTGGTAAATATAATCTAAAATTTTAGTTCTTATCAAGTTGATTTAACAAAAATTAAAATTTTAGATTATCCGTTAATGAAAGTTATTGATGAATAAAATATAAATTTTATGATAGGTTAGGATCAATTTATGTATTTTATAATAGATTATGGACCACTTTATATAAGTTGTTAAATCAATTATATGAAAATTAAAATATTAGATTTAATTTATCAAAATTAATTAAAAAAATTAGGATTAAATTGGGTGAAATAAAAAATTTAAAAATTATATTGTAATATTTTAAATAGAAGTAAAATAGATAGTTAAATGGTTAAATAAATAGTTATTATTTGTGAACCGATGACACATATGAGTGCTATAATTTAATCACAAATCACATCCAATATAACTTTTTAATAAAAAAAAAACTTATGTAAATAAACGTAAACAGTATCTACATACATAATTTAATCACAAATCACATCCAATAGCGGAAGCAGCATATGAGCGCTATCAAACAGTAAATAAACGTAAACTGTGGATAAAGGTATGCATCATTTATTTCCTCAATAAAGTTCAAAACTAATGAAATGGTTTAATTTATTTAGTACTCTTAACAAGATTTGTTCCTATTTATATTAACTTGTATTATATTTAAATCACAACTAAATAATTAGTAAAATTCAAAGCTAATGAATAAATTAGATTCAATTAAAATAAAAAAATACTCTTAAATTGGTTAAAAATGTTAAATATAACAAAAGAAACATAGTAAAAAGAATGATAAGAACTAAAAAAAAATTATTTAAATGAGATTAATTTGTAATACATAATAAAATTAGAAAATATAAAGTAGTTTATTTTGTTTATAATTTTTGTTTAAAATTATACTAAAAAATAACTTATTTTATTTAAAATTTTAATTTTTATGTATTAATAGAATCTCATATATAAATTTTTATTTATAGTTCTTTTTTATGTGTATTACTAGAGTCTCAAATAAAAACTTTATAAATTATTCTACGTATTTTTTAACTATATTTATAATTAAGTCATATAGTTGTATAAGATATTCTAAAAAATAATTAACTTAATAATATTAACAAATTTCATTTTTTCTTTTTTTTCTCATATCCTTAATTTTTAAAAATGATTCTTTTTCTATTTGAAAATTGAAGTCATTTTATTCGTGAGATAGATGAATATCTTTAGGTTAGTCTTATTCTATAATTATTAAAGTACTTGCTTAGATAATAGTTTTCTCGTGTTTGTTTCATAACATAAATACGATAATCTCTTTCCAAAGAGTAAGTCAAACTAGTCTAAAATTTGTTTATATTTTTCTTATTTCATAAATACTTACATATTATTAGTACATTCGTGTTTTTGTCTTACGTCAGGTGGTATTAGATGATTATAAGGGATGAACACTCTTTAAATGACATATGATGTATTTTAGGATCTCTTCCTAAAAATATTATTTTTTATATTTCTCTTATCACTTAAATATTCATGCATTTTTAATCAAATAATGAATTATATTGTTCTTGTCTTATAAAAAATATTATTTTTAATTTAAAATTAAAAAAACAAAGATACATACTTTAAAATTAAATTTCAAATAAATTTAACTAAATCTCAGTATCTAAACCTACACACCAAATGATTCAAAAAAATTTATATTATTGTATAATTTTTATGTTGTATATTATATTCTGATTTTAGTATAAATATTATATTGTCTCAATATTTAATAATGCGTAACACATGCCATTAAAATTAAAGCTCGACATATTTAAGACTATTAGCAGAGTTCCGACCAAAATGGCAAACCAAACCTATCATAGAGAATAATTTCTAGAATTATATATTTTGAAATTAAAAAAAATATCATACAAATATTTTACATTTAACTAAATAATTAATTTAGTTCTTTAGAAAAAAATATCATTTAACTATTTAATTTTATAAAAAAATATAAAAAAAGGCAAAAATTAGTTTTTATTAATATTTTAAATAAAATAATAATATTTTTTAATATTTTATTTTATTGATTAATAAAAAATGATAAAAATAAATTTTATAACATATTAAATAAATAGTAAAAATTATTAAAATATTAAAAAAATAGTAAAATTCATTTTATAAAATATAAGAACTTAAATGATATTTTTTATAACATAAATATACTAATATAAGTGACTTTTTAGGCACATCACCTTTTAGAATAATGATATATATATATATATATAGCATAAGTGTAGAAGCAGCAATACACGTGAATTCAAATTTGATGATTAATTAAATTTTATAAAATTAAACATAAACCTTAAATATATTATACATAAATAACATTGAGTAATTTAATGGTATATCCAAATATTTTTAACATTTTATGACCATTTTATATATTTTATTATTAAAAAAAATATGACATATTATTTTAATTTAAACATTATTTATTTGAATATAATTTAAATTAAATTATGATTATTTAAATTTATTTAGATATTAAATATTATTTAATTAAATTAAATTTAATATTAATGAGATACTAATTTATTATTATAAATTTTACAAATATTAATTTTTATAATTTCTTAAAAATTTCTCAAAATTTGATTTAAAAAATAGTAATTTGATAAAATAATAAGTAGAGTAGTACCCCATACCCCATGTGTATAAAATCCCAAAACATCCGGAAAAGATACGATTCATTGTTGACTGATTTTTCTCTTTTCTCTTTCCCCTCCCCTTATAATAATATATTTTTAGTTTTATTATTTTATTATAATAATAACATAACTTCTTCGATAAGTTTATATATATATATATATATATCATTGAATATTGTAGTTGTACATGCATCGATCGGGAGCAGACGTGTTGTAATTCACGATTAATTAAGCCGAATGTTTCAATTATGACACAACCCAAACTTTTTTTTTATTTACGACTAAAAATAAAATAAAATTTTAAAAATATATATTCTTAAAAAAAATATTAATTATACTACTCTAATTTATTACAATTATATAACCATATATATATATATATAAAAGTAGATTTATTTATTGAATTAAAAATCTCTTAAATTATTTGAATTATTTTATTTCTTTATTGAATATAAAATAAAAACTAATTGATTTACTTATTGAATTAAAAAGTATATATTTGATGATTTGATGAATTTTTTTTATAATTTTATTATTTGAAATGAAATTCAAATCTTTAAAAATAATTTTATTTAACTTTTAAGTATATTTATTGGAAAAAAATTATTTTAAGTATAATGTGTTTTAAAAGAAATAAAACACAATTAAAAAGAACTAACATCTAGTATAACTATTATAAAAAGAGAACTATTATTACTATAAAAGCGAGTTTTAAAGTCGATTAAAAACTGACTTTAAATAAATTTAAAATCGGTTCGTTGAACTGATTTTATATTTTATGATTTTTTTCTTTATTCTTATTTTTTTACTCCACCATGTATTCAATATGTATAGTATAAAAAATCAAAATATAAATAATAATAATACAAATAATTAAAATTTTAAATATAATTAATTACTTGATAATTAAATTTATTACAAAAACAAATAATGTATATACAATACATATATAGTTAACTTAAATTACAAATAAAATAATGTGATCAAAGTTTAATTGGATTGTGCGAGCAAGTTTGGTTGACTTAGAATCACCAGCACTGTGAGGAGGAAACTGGACTAAAAATATCGGGTTCATATAACAATTCATTCTCCTACAACATGAGCACATAAACATCCATCAAACAAACAGTCTAAGCTTCAGAGACATACGAATGGAGAAATTAAATCATCATAAATATTATCATCAAAAAGAGATTACCACAGCAACATCCGAGTGGTATAACTCTTCAAACTCATATTAGCACTTTATTAATCATTTGTCTATAAATATGAAGTTATCTAGAATCTTTACTGGTATTTTTAATGCTATAATGAGCTCTAAATATGAAATCAAGTGTAACTCATATTTTGTTACTTGGCTTGTATGAGTTTTGGTGTCCTTAAACGTATGTAATAATTTTGTAATACGTTCATGGGCATCAAAACTCATACGAGCCAAGTAACAAAATATGAGTTACACCTGACTTTATATTAGAGCTCATTATAGCATTAAAAGTACTACCAGAAATTCTAGATAACTTCATATTTATAGACAAATGATTAATAAAGTACTAATATGATGTTGTCATAAGGAAAGTGGGCAAGAGAGATGAGATAAAGTTTGGGCCAAAAATAGGTCCATCAAACAATTCATTCCCCTAAATACACGAGCACATAATCATCTATCAAACAAGAGAATTCAGACACATGAATAGAGAAATTAAATCATTAAAAAATTTGTCGTTATATTGTCATATGCTATTCAAGATCATCAGAATCTTCTCCTAATTCTTCTTGTGATGATATAATTTAAACCATGTGTTATGTCCATTCCTCTCGTAAATCATTAAAAATTTATTGGTCGTATCTCATCTTGTTCCAACCAAAGAATTACATGTATTTAAAATCAATATAAGAATGTAATTTCATGTATTTACAAAAAATAATTCAAATATGTTAAAAAATTTGTACTACTAAGGGAGCTATGTGGATTAATTCCATCAGCAGCAATGGCAAGACAAAGATTGCGCGAACCAGATGAAAATTGAGGAAATAAATTATCTACTATTTTTCAATTTGGAGAATCATAAAGATGACGTAGCACCCCATCATCAGATCGATTATCTGAATGCCAAGTCAACATCATTGATGTCTCTTTACTTTTGAACAACCTTTGAAAGCGAGGAATCAGAGAAAAGTACCAAAGAACCTTTGTAGGCACGCCTTTCTTATGTGTTGTCTCATTTGTACCATGCTTTCATCTCGATTCTTTACACATCGAACAATCATCTAATGTCTCATATTCTTTTCTATAAAGAATGCAATCATTTGGACAAGCATGAATCTTATGATATTCCATGTCAAATCGACTAAGAGATTTCTTCACTTCATACATTGAAGATGACAATTCAATACCCTCAAGAAACATATCGACTAGTAGATTTAGTAATTCTATGAATCCCTTGTCAGAAAAACTATGTTTTGCCTTCACATTGTACAAATGAACCAATCCCGACATTTTAATGTATTTTTTGCATTTTGGATACAACGGTTTTTCGGCATCTTCTAGAAGTTTTTTAAAGATTTTGGGATCATCCTCACGTAGTTCATCTTCAACACCATGAAACATATTTTCTGTCTGTACATTATGATAAGATGTATGTAATCAACTCACATTCTTATTTATCTCTTCCCCATGAATATTATCAATATTTTCTCCATGATAATACCAACATTTATAGCTCAAAAGAATACCACTACGAATAAAGTGATACTTAATCTCGTCAAATTTATGAAATTTCTCATTTTTACATTTAACACATGGACATCGAATCATACTAGTTCCAGTATTACTATTTCTACAAGCAAATTCCATGAAACTTTCAACCTTAGAAATGTAGTCTTGCTCAATTCTACATTTTGACATCCAAGATTTATCCATTTTCTATTAATGACATTAATTAAACATATTAATTAATTATGTATCCAATGAATATATTTCAAGTATTATTATATATAAATTAAGAGATATATTTTTTATACAAATAATATATATATTGTTTTAATAAACTTAAAAAAATATATGTATTAAATAAGTAGATAATTAAAAATTATAAAACAAACTTATAAATGATAATTTTTTAATATTTATTTATTGTCACTATTTTTATTTGAACATTTTATTATTTTTATTTTTAAATAAATAATATATTTAAATAATTTTATGTTATAATTTATTATTAAATTTTTTAAAATAGTTTTATATTAAAATTTTATTTTATCTCATATTTTATCCATTTTAATTATTTAATTTTAAAAAAATATTATTTTAATAATAATAATTTATTTTATTTTATAAAAAAAATTAAAAAACTACTCTTTAAACACAACTCATAGTTTTTATAAAATGAATTATTTAATTATGTTATTTTCAACTAAAACATTCCAACCCCGACTATGATTAAAAAATTATACAATTAAATCTTAAAAATTCAAAATAATAAGTATTATTTTAAACTTTTAAAATTAAATATATCTTTTTTAAAACTAAAACAATTATTTTAAATTATAAAAATAAAATACTTCAATCGTTATACTAATACCCACTATTCCTTTAAAGTTGCAATACAGTTAGGGGTGTTCATCGAATCGAAACCGTTAAGTTTATGCTCATCCGATCTGATCCGAACATCCGATCGGATTGAAACATCATAATCCGCAACCAATCCGATCAATCCGATTCGTAAAATATTCGGATAGCATCCGATCAATCCGACCAATCCGACCAATAAACTTAATTAATTATATTTTTGAATTAAAAAATTAAATTTTTACATAAATCATAACATAAAATCATTTTAATTAAAAGAAACCTTAACAAATCAAATGAAAATATTAAAATAAGACTAAAATGTTCAAACCTATATAAAACAAAAATAATACAATTAAGTAAATAACGATGCCGATTACAATAGTTATTTTAATAAATTTAACAATTCATTCAAATAATAAACAAAAATATAGTTCATAATAATCTAAACCTAAATTAATTTGATCATTTCACTCTTTAACATCCATTGGCATCTTAAAAATAATCTTGTCTTGAATCTTGAGAACAATAGCAAAAAACTTCAATGTGTCATCACCTATTAGCCATAATTTAAAAAATATTAGTAAATTGATAACTAAATATATAAAAAAATAATATATGAAATACATATGAAATAAAATAATAATATATCGTACTCAATCAAGGGTTATATCTTTAATGTCTCTCAACATATCTACAAAATAGAAGATAATAGAAAGTGATGAGAATATTAAATCATAAGAGAATGATATCAATTATTAATAAAAATTAAAATAATATTACCTGTTTCAATTGCTTCAATATCATCAAGGGAATCACGAATGTTAATTATTGGTGATGATCGAATCCAGTTCTGAGTACAAATAAGTGCTTGGATAGTTTTTGGGGACAATGAGCTTCTAAAAGAATCAATAACCCTCCCCCCGTAGAAAATGCAGACTCAGAAGCTACAGTTGATATAGGTGTAGCTAAAACATCTTTGGCAATCTTGGAAAGAACCTTGTATCTAGATGAGTTCACCTTCCACCAACTTAAAAGATTAAAAGACTCATCATCTACATCATCATATGTCTCACCCAAATATTTATCTACTTTAGTTTGGTTGTCTGTCTTTTTTGCATCTTTGACACGTTTTTTATAACGATCCATCCACAGTGAAAATGAATCAATGTTACAACTATCCACTTCTTCTGTGTCTAAAGGTTGTGAGCATGTAGCTTGGACATTTGCAGAATACAAAACTAAATACTGATCAAACATATTATTCAAAGTTTGTCTAAATTTTTTCATCATATGACCAACCATAATATCATCTTCGTCACACAAAAGATCCAAACAAATTTTCAAACCTTGTTCCTTACGTCTTGGATCAAGCAAAGTTGCAATAAATAAAAAATCATTCATCTTATCTACACCTCCCCAATATTTATTGAACTTTATTATCATTTCTTTTGCCATTTTGCTTAACAAAAACTCAATTGGTTATGTATGAAACAAATTTGATCCAAAAATAAATTTGAAGTAACATATACAGAACCAGAAAACCTCAATGTTGCATCATAAAATATTTTCAAAAACCTCACAAATATGTGAGCATTAGACCAATCAAACATATCAGGAGTTTTGCAACTATCATTTCCAATGTTGAACTCTTGTTTAAATATTACATCATCTTCTTCTAAACGCTCAAAAGCGTTCTGAAATCTTATTGCAGCTTCTAACATTAAATAGGTGGAATTCCACCTTGTTACTACATCTAAACATAAAAGTTTAGTAGTATCAATCTTCTCTTGCTCCGCACAATCCTTAAATTTTAACAACCTTGAAGGTGATCCTTTGACATATTTCACAACTTCTCTTATCTTACTTATGCTTGAATCATGTTCTTTCAAGCCCTCTCTGACAACCAAATTTAGAATATGAGCTGCACATCTCATATGCATATGTTGACCATCTAGTATTGCACCACCCCAATTGTTCACTTTTTTACGCAAGTAAGAAACTAATGTATTATTTGAGCTAGCATTATCCACAGTAATAGTAAATATCTTATCAATTCCCCAATCTAACAAGCACTGCTCAATTGCTTTCCCAAGGATATCACCTTTGTGACTAGGAACTACACAAAAATTTAAGATTCTTTTTTGGAGTTTCCAATTATCATCGATGAAGTGAGCAGTGAGACACATATAATTCAAATTTTGAGCAGAAGTCCATGTGTCAGTGGTTAAACAAACTCTTTGAAATGATTTAGAGAAAAATTCTTTTAATTTATCCTTTTCCTTTAAGAAAAGACTCAAGCAATCTCGTGCAATAGTGGTACGAGAAGGAACTTGGAACCTTGGTTCCAAAACTCTACTATACTTCTTAAATCCTTCATTCTCAACATGACTAAATGGCAATTCATCAACTATAATCATTTCTGTAAGTGCAAGCCTACAAGCCTCAATACTAAATGTGTGTGCAACAAGTACACCTTCTTTATTGTTTGTGACATTTTCAAAAGCTAAAGTTTTTTGTTTCTTCTCATATCTACCAGGAAATAATTTACATTGCATAGCAATATGAGCATTTAAGTTTGATGTACCAGACTTGCTGGATACATACACATACTCCCTTGAACAATATTTACATCTCGCCTTGCGATCTAAGCCTTCACCCACTATATCAAAATGTTTCCAGGCAGAAGAGGGAGGTTTAGAAAACTTTCGCTTACCTTTTCCATCATAGCTATCTATAGAAGGTTCAGGTTTGTCATTCAATGCTAGATCTTTAGTTTCTGGTGGAGCATTTTGTGGATTTTTATATTGATTTTCAACATCATGGGTAGCGCTTGCACTTCCGGTGGTTGCAAGTGGACTATCCGTAGTAGAGGTATTTTTTTCCATCTAAGATAAAGTGAGACACAATTAACTTAATGCAATAAACACATTGTGTAGAAAAGCAGTTGTTATAATGTAAAGAAGCAGATTTACAACCAAAGTAATACAATTTCCCATATCTTATAGAAGAACAAAATAAATAATGAAAAGAAAAAATAGAACCATATATTACACAGAGAACAAGACATCAGATGTTAACAAATAACAAATCTGCACTTAGGCAAATAATGCTATCATAAAAAACCAGACATACATAAAGTGGAAGAGATATAATAATGCCATGAATGAAAAAAAATTGCACTTAGACGAGCAAATCATCATGTTCCTCCTATAGATAAACAAGAGTAGACTAATGTCAATCTCAATTTTAGCAGCAAACTTCATACTGATATAACATAGTAAACAAAATAAACTTTCTAGACCTTATCAAATTAAATGATCAAAATGTGAACCCTCAAACCAAAAATATATAACTTAGATAGAAGCATATTTGCAGATTCCAGAACGTAAAGAAGCAGATTTTCAAAACATAAAGAAGCAAACTTTATACTGATATAACATAATAAACAGAACAAAAAGAAGAAATATATATGAGTTAATAAATTAGCTGTTAAAATATTTATGATTTTTTTAATAAAAATATATGATTTTCAAGAGAGCTAATCTTCAGGGTCAAACATTGTGAACTACCTAGTTTTCTAAGAAATATCATAGTAATGAAAGGGCAAAATACGATGCAGCTAATATCGATGTAAATCAAGATCATGAATTTTAATTTTAAAAATGAGAAGAAGAAAAATAGTTAGCTAAGTACGATCTGATAGACTTGGCCAGTTTATTATATTGGTATTCGGCATGACACACAAAATTGGTAAAATAAAAAAGACTTGTTAAAATTGAGTAGCTAAAAATTAGCCCCTGAACAACGTGGGATGGATTCAAAATTCATGCAGTAGATCATCAAATCATAATTTGGTTAGGGAAAGGTTGTCAATAATACATAAATTGGGTTAAAGATAAATTAATGTATTTTTTATAAAACTTTTTTTATTTTTTAAAGATTTTTATACAACTTTTTTTCTGGACTCCAAACTCTGAAACAAAAATACTTAAAAATTATTGATTTAATAATGTTTATGTTCCTCACCGTAAGAAGTGTGAATTGGTCTATTCAATGATCAATGATAAATAAATAAAAACTATCAATAATGTACCTTTTCTGTGAGTAGGGAGCAACTGCAACAAAGCAAAGAATCAAGCAGGGAGAGAGAAAGAGAGATGGAGGCTGGGGAGGCAGATAGGAAATAAATTAGGTTAAGAATAGATAAATGACTAAAGTTAGGTTAGGTTAGAATAATAATTAGGTTTATTAATTATTAATTTATTATATATATATATATATATTTAAATAATATATTAAATATATATATTTAATTTAATAAATATATATTAATTAAATATATATATATATATATAATTAATTTCGATCGGATCGGATGAAAAATCAACGGATCGGATCGGATGATCGGATTTTTTACACACCCCTAAATACAGTAACAAAAAAACTCATAATAATATTGCAATTTTCATAGAACAATTGAACGATCACTGGTTTGAATGTATATATTATTTCCACAGAAAATAAGCCAAGCATATAATAACAAATATAATATAAAACATACATAAATCAAAAATTTATACAAAAAATAAAGCAAACTGAATAATAAGTAAAAAATTAATAGAAATACTTAGAAGAGTAAATGAAGGAAATGAAGAAGAAATAGATGTTTTGTAAGTGAAAATGGGTATAAAAAATTTACGTATTTCGCTAAAAAAAATAAGGGATCTGAAAGATAATGAGAAGATAAATATAATCCAAAACATGGCGTTGAAAATGATGGTTGGAAATTGAAAAAGAGTGTGGGAGAGCTCAATTTTGGGAGAAAGGTGGAAGAAATCTGAAATTTTTTGTGAAGAAGATAGCACAGAACGATAATATTATGTGGCTAGCATCGGTTCGCCACATCAACCGACGTTATCCACGTGGAGGTAGCGCCGATTGACAGGGTAAATCGACGCTAGTCACGCAATTTAAAATTGATTTTTTTTGTTATTTATTATTTTATTTAACCTCTTATATATATATGTATGTACTATAGAAAAAGAAAAAAAATAATTTAAAAATAATATCCAAAACAAATACACAAAATATTAAATAAAGATATATTGTACGTACGTATATAAAATCCAAACAAATTGACAAAATTATATAATTTTAAAAACCAATTATCTAAAACAAAAAGAAAAAATTATATTATATATCCAACTTAAATTTTAAAAAGTCAAATAAAATAATAATTGACCTAAAAAGAATAATGTACCTAAAAAAAATTTTAATTGTAAACTTCATGCATTTTTTAATTTAAAAAGTACATGTAAGACATAGCGTCAGTTGACGTGACGAATCGACGCTATCCATGTGTGTAGCGTCGGTTGGCCACGTCAACCGACACTACGTCCTACGTAAATAGCATCAATTTTACACCGAACCGACTTTAAATTCATTATAAGTTAATTTTTGAAAAAAATCGACTTTATATAACGACTTAAATACTCTTTTTTGTAATAATGTATTATTGCAATTAAACTAAGTAAGAGTTAAAATCCTAGTTAATAATGGATTTAAACTCCTCAAGAGATAATAATATTTTTTTTGTTGCTTTATACTCAAAGAATAAATACATCGAGTTTTAGTTACTTTCACAAAAATTAGACAACTTTTATTTACATTAATATGTCTATGAACAAAGAAGCTTTAGATTGCTACTAAATTCCCTTTTGAATAAAGTATCAAAATCTTGAGAAGACACCTAGCTTTTAAATTCCATAAATTCTACTTCAAATTAAATGTACACTAATGACTAAAATTGAATATGAACGTTATATATATTGTTCTAATAAAAGGAAGAAAAAATATGTATTCAAACCTCTAACTTGATTAAATACAAATTCAAATTTAAAATTTTTGGTCCTCGTTATAGATAAATAAATAAAACAAATGATATTAAAAAATCAAGATAATCTAAATTAATAATATAATATTATATTATTTTAAAGCTTGAATTTAATGAGTAGCTGTTAAATCGAGAAAAAAAAACCAAATAGAAGGATATATTAATTGTTAAATGAATTTAAATAAATATTGAAAATAATTTATTAAAAATATTTGTACGAGCACTGCTAACAAGAAAATTAATAATATCCGTACAAAAAAATGGGTTGACTTGTATTTATTATATATTTATGTATAACAAATAGAAAATATTGATAATATATATGGGTAAGATCGATATTCAAAAACGTTGAATACATAAAGACAAATGCCAGGCAATGGAAATGCGTAGGCAACTGAATTGGAATCTTCGATGAAACAAACATAATCAGGCAATGCTAATAAAAGTAAAAGCATAACTGCTGAGCAAATAAAATTTAGCTGGTTTATTATTTCAAGTCAATATTTTTTTTTCTTATATTCGAAACATGCCAGAATTAGTTGAATTTGAAACGTATACAAAAATTTATAAAATGATGAATATGGTAAACGGTCAATTCTGAGTATTAAATTTAATGGGGTTTGTTGTTTGGATACTGTAACGCTATAAACTTTGATATCAAAGCTTCTAATACTAGTTACTGTTACTTTTGTTAATTACGTAGTTGGATAGAAAGGAAAGATGTGGGGATGTTCGTTCAAGCGTTACGATGAACGTTAATTTGATATTTATTTTCTATATGTAGGTATTTTATGATGATATTTCTATCATACTTTGGGTGCAATCATAAAAACAAGCTTAATAAATAAATAAAAAATTATACCATATATAATCAATATTTTTTTAAAATGATAAAGATAAATCACATATCCCTTAGTTGTTTTTTTTTTTACCATATTTTTTTCCTAATACTATTGATTCTATGTACTATACTCTAGTTGCATATATTAAGCTAAGGCCTTATTGCAAATAGTTTAATATAATAAAGGCTTTCTTAAGAGGGTTTCTAGCCATTTTTTGAGCATATATATTCTTGGAACAAACGCAATGTGTGATGCAAAGTACGTAAGAATTAATGACATTTAATACACTCACAAATTCAACTTACACACACAATTATACATGATTATTCATCAAATTTAACCAAGGATTACTAACTTAAGAAGGGATCATAAAAGTTTTATTTTGACTCGTGAAATTCTAAGACATAATTTGTAATGACCACAAATTTATGATAGAAGCATTTTTTTATTATTCTGTATGAAATTGTTTTATTGATAATGAATAAACGAATATTTATAACTTATTTATACAAAAGAAAAAAAATTGTAATAATTAAAAATAAACACAATTATAAAGAATTATGTTCTTTGACAGCTTATCCTTTCTCACTAAGCTATTGGTGACTGCTTTCAGTTAGTGTGTTGGTTTTCACAAGCTGGATCTCAAGTTCTTTAACATTTTCCCTTAAGTTGGAATATATGTTAATTATTCCTAACTTGTTAAGTAAGCTTGAGAACTGTGGAAAACTCAGAGATTTGGTAAATATATTTGCTGGTTGTTCTAATGTAGAGATATGATAAGTTTTGATCATTTCAGCTTGAATCTTTTCTCTTAATATATTACAATCGATCTCTATGTGTTTGGTTTGCTCATGAAACACTGAATTTGATGCAATGTGAAGGGCTGCTTGATTGTCACAATAAAACTTGTTGGTTAGGAGTGTTTGATACCCAAATCATCCAAAATGTATCGTAACCAGGTTACTTCGCAACATGCTGCTGTCATAGAGCGGTATTCTATTTCTGTACTTGATCGTGAGATCGTATTTTGTTTCTTAGTCTTCCAAGAAATTAACGAGTTTTCAAGAAACATACAATATCATGTTGTTGATCATCGTGTATCTGTGCATTTTGTCCAATCTGCGTCACAGAAAGCATTTAGTTGTAATGAACTAGTTGCTGAGAAAAAGAGACATTGCCTTGGTGTGTTCTTGACATATCGTAGCACTCATTGAGCTGCTTCCAAATGTGGTTGACGTGGTTTATCCATATATTGACTGAGAATGTGCACGACATACACTAAGTCGGGCCTTGTGATGGTCAAGTATATTAATCTTCCAATAAGTCTTCAATAGGATGTGAGATTACTGATGAATTCCCCTTCAACCTTGTTGAGGGATAAATTTTGCTCCATAGGTGAATTGACAGATTTGGCACCAAGATAACCCATGTCCTCCAATATTTCAAGTGCATACTTGTGTTGTGACAGAACAATTCCCTTCCTGGAATGTGAAATTTCTAAGCCCAAAAAATACTTTAATTCACTGAGATCTTTAAGCTTGAATTATCGCATGAGATGATTCTTAGTTTCTTCAATGCCTTATACATTGTTTCCTGTTATGATTATATCATCTACATAGACAAGAAGAGTAGAGAAGGAATTACCACGGGTTCAGACGAACAGTGAGTAATCATACTTGGATTGGTTAAAACCAGCTAGCTTAAGTGTTGTTGATAGCTTGATGAACCATTGTCGTGAAACTTATTTGAGTTCATACAAATATTTATGTAGCTTACATACTCGTGTTTCCCTCTTTCGTTTGAATCCAAGTGGAAGGGACATGTAGACATCTAAATGAAGATCACCATAGAGAAAAGCAATGTTGACATCGAGTTATCTAAGATGCCAATTTTGATAGCAACAATGGCAAGAAGAAGCCGAACAGTGACAAGTTTGGCTACTGGTGCAAAAGTTTCTTGGTAGTTAAAACCTTCAATCTGACTTTATCCTTTGACTACTAACCGAGCCTTGTATCGTTCCACAGAGCCATCATGATTATACTTGGTTTTTTAGACCCATTTACAACCAACTGGTTTCTTGTTTGGAGGAAGCTGTTGAAGCGTCCAAGTGCCATTAGTTTCAAAAGCATCCGGTTCTTGTTTCATGGCAAGCTACCATTTTGGATCGTTGAAAGCTTCAGCAAAGATGATTGGTTCCCTGAGAATGGAAATAAAAGTAGCAAAGGCACGATGTGCAGGTGATAATTGGTCATAGGTAAGTACATGAGATAGAGAATGAAAAGTACCTTTGTTATTGGACGATGCTGAGTAAGACGAAGGGAAGGGCCGAGAAGGAAAGGAAGCTTCTACATGATATTTTTGAAGGTAGCTAGGAACATTGGTGGATCGACGAAGCCTAAGTGTGACTGGTGTTGGAGGAGTCATGTATGGTGGAGAAGTTGATGATGATGTTTCTAGAGATGAGTTTTAAAGATGAAGAATGTTTGAGTTGATTGTTGGAAGGACAGATGGTGTATGGTGAAGTGATGTATTTGGATTGGTTTATTGATGAATGTTAGGTATATCATCATAAATAGTATCTTATGATGGATGGAATAGAGTTGGAGTGTTGACAGCAGAAGTGAAATAAGAAAATACATGTTCATGAAAGATAACATCACGAGACACTAAAGTCTTACTTATATCCAGATTGTAGACACGATAACCTTTTATCCCAGATGTATACCTAATGAATATGCACCTATGTGATCTAGCATCAAACTTGGTGAGTCGATCATGATGTGCAGACACAAAACAAAAGGAACCAAAAACACGAAGATGTTCATAACTAGGAATTTTGTGAAAAAGAACTTCAAATGGTGTTTTACCCTTGAGAACAGGTGTTAGAGTACGATTTATGAGGTATGTGGCAGTAAGAATGGCATCTCTCCAGAATTGTTGAGGGATATTGGCTTGAAAGAGCAATGAATGAGCGACATTGAGAAGATGACGGTGTTTGCATTCAGCAACACCATTTTATTGAGGGGTAGAAACACAACTGGTTTGATGAAGGATTCCTTTGGTAGAAAACAACTGGGTTATAGAGAATTCTAGTCCATTGTCGCTACAAATGATTTTAACTTTGGATGAAAATTGTGTTTCAATAAGATTAATGAAGGTGGTAAGAAATGTGCGTGTATCAGATTTAGCATGTAAGAGATAAACCCATGTGCATCTTGAGTAGTCATCAACAATAGTGAGAAAATAACGTGCTCCATTAAGTGCTAGAATGTGATAGCCACCC
The DNA here is from genome assembly GCA_030763125.1 of Hippophae gyantsensis. NCBI lineage: Eukaryota > Viridiplantae > Streptophyta > Magnoliopsida > Rosales > Elaeagnaceae > Hippophae > Hippophae gyantsensis. The sequence continues at coordinate 43,219,383 of CM061036.1, forward strand.
AAAATATCGACATGAATCATTTCAAAATGTGCTTTTGTATTGATGGAACTTAGAGAAAATGGATTATGTGTTTGCTTAGCTAATAGACAAATAGAACAATCACTAATGGAACAAAAAGGTGTGTTGATGGAAAGAGAAATTATACGTAAACTATTATTAGATAAATGACCAAGTCATTGATGTCATAGATGAGAGTTAGTGGAAGCAGTATTTGAAACGGAGAAACATCCAACCTTTTCAAAAATAGTCAAGTAGTAGAGTCCTACTTTCTCAGTTCCCATCCTAATCGTCTTCCCTAAGCATTTGTCCTGAACAAAGCACATACTATTAATGAAGATGACATGGGAAAATGTAGTTTGAGTTAGTTTGGCTACTGAAACTAAGTTTAATTTGAAGGAGTGAACACACAAGATATTATGGAGTATAAAATTATTGGAGAAATGTACAGTGCCAATATGTGTGACACAGGTAAGATAATGATCAGGTAAATGCGCATACCGATTAGTGACTAGAATGCTGGAGTTCATAAGGTTTTGGGAACAGACCATGTGACCAGTTTCTCCTGTATCAAAAATCCAATGAGTTTTTGAATGGAAAATAGTTACACATAATGTGTTACCTGAAGAAATAGTCACTTAACTTGACATGCTACCTGATTTGGATTGATTGAGAAGTGTAAGGAGCTCTTGATATTTGGCAGATGTAAGGTTGTGGGATGATGTCTTTATGTCAGAGTAGCTTTCCTAAAAGTCAGTATGATAAGCTTTGGAGGGAAAGCCATAACTTGTATTTCTCTTATCTTGAATTTCTCCTTTATTCCGACACATGTTGATGTCATGTCCATTCAAACCATAGAAATTACATTTGAGACGCTTTCGGGAGTTTTCAAAATTGTGTCCATTGAGACCACAAAAATCACATTTAAGGTTACTTCGGAAATTCTCAGAATTATGACCTATATTGTTGCATCAATTTCACTTGAGATGCGGGTTCCTTGGTGGGTAATTTTTGTGAGGATATTATGGATGACTATCTCTAGCAACAAGTGTGGCAGCTTCTAGCATCAAGTGTGGTAGCTTCTAGCATCCTTCCTATGGTTTGCGTTGAGACATCTCTCTACTTTTCATCTTAAACAATGAGTAAATATACCTTATTTACTATAGGTAAAGGTTCCATGAGCAAGATTTGTCCACGTGTTGATGTGTAAACCGTGTTAAGTCTCATAAGGAACTTTATGGTTCGTTGCTTTTGTTGATATTCTTGTAGTTCCCTTCCGGTATTTCCTCCACAATATGGAAGAGGACATAGTGCATCACGACTATCCCATAAGCTTTTAAATTTGGTATAGTATTCTCCAATGCTTACACCTTCTTGTATGCAATCATGGATCTCTTGCTCAATGTGGAAGAGGTGCACGTTGTTGGTGTGCGAAAAATGCTCCTTCAATTCTTCCCATAGCTCATATGCAGTATCATTATACATGACACTTTCTACAATTATAGGCGATATGGTGTTGAAGATCCATCATTTGACAAGAATGTTGCAGCGAATCCATTGTTTGATTTTTGCTTCAAAGTTTGTTGATGGCCTTTTGATTGTGCCGTCAATAAATCCTTCTTTATTTTTGGTGATGAGAGCCATGAGCATTGCATGACTCCAAATGTGATAATTTTCTTGATTTAAAGATTGAGCTACTAAAACCATGTCTAGTTGGTCTGAGTGGTGTAGATATAATGAATGGCTAGGGTCATCATACCACTTTGGTAAAACATGGTTGGTATTGGTGGTTATAGACATTATTATTGAGTAAAATAAATCGAAAGAACGAGATAGGTTTAAGTGTGTTTTAGACAATAATGACTATTTATGAAACAAATAATGAACTGAAATATGTTTTATCTTATAGAAAATGAGTCAAGGATTATAGAACCAGAAATTTCAGCCGCAGAACCGGTCGAAAAGTGGGTGAATCGACGTCTAGAGTGGTTGGGACGGTGGCTGTAACGTTGGAGCGTTGAACCGGATGAACGACTCGTCGTTTGCTTCAGAGGTGCGCGTGTGAGCGCATGGGGTGGTATTTTGGCTTGAAATTAATTGCAGATTTCTCGGATTCTTTTGGATATTATGATGGGATGAAATTGAAATTATTTTGTGAATCAAAATTGATTTTGAAAAAAAAAACAGAACGAGAAAAGAAGAAAAAATTTCTATGAGCTGAATTTTCTATGAATTATTTCCTATGCTTTGATACCATGTAAGAAATGGTTTTATTGATGATGACTAAACGAATTTTTACAACCTATTTATACAAAAGAAAAGCAAAATTGTAATAATTAAAAATAAATATAATTATTGAGAAATATGTTTTTGAACATTCTATCATTTTCTACGAAACTGTTGGTTGATGTTTTCAGTTGTTGTGTATCACCGGTTGAATATTAAATTCTTTAACATATTCAAATATTGAGAACCCAAAAGATAAAAGATAATTGGTTAACATCTTCTTTTATTTATATATTCTCGTGAACTATGTTTAGGAAACATTTGGTAACATCGGAATAATTGCACACTTTCTCTTCAAACAGAGCTTTGAAAAGTGAAAACTGCTTCTATTAGGCATTTTTATAAGCAACAAATAAATAAAAGTTTTAATTACTAACGATAATTCATTCATAGTTAAAATGATGGACATATATATTCAATACATTTTTATAAATGTATTTTTAACTTATATTTAATTTCAGATACATTTTATTATAGATTCCCAACATTTATTTTATTTGCATTTATGAAAAATATATTTTTTAAAAAAATTAATTAAAAATATGTGTTAAATCTCTTTAATATATATATATATATATATATATTAATTAAAGAAATTTAAAGTAATCACTAATATATTTGAATTTTAATAACAATTTTTAGCTAGTGAGAGAAAATAAATTTTTACTTGTAAGTTTTTGTTAACGCTTTTTTTTTCTTTTAAAAACCTAAAAAATTAAGAATTTGTTTGGTTATAATTTAAAATAATAATTTTTTAATAATTTTTTTCAATATTTATACATATAAAAGCAAAAGATTTGATTTACTTTATGGAGAAATGTTACGTGAAAATGAAAAATAAAAAAAATTGATTAAAAAAATATTTTTTTCAAAAATTTATGAATGATTCCATATTTTAATATTAATTCCATAAAATCATGAAAATTAAAATAAAAAATCATTATCAAACATATCTAATTAAAAATTACTTAAGTTAAAATCCATAATAGTTATTAAATACGTGATTGGTTAAAATAAAATTCTTAAAACTTTTATTATATGTTTTCCTTTTTTGACAGCGGAACTCCTAATCAGGTTAGGTTAATGGCAAATTAATTTCGTTTTGCATGAGTCATGGACCCGTTTGGATGAGTTAAAAGTTATAGGAAGTGGATGTACTTTTGGTTAGAAGTAATTTTGATTGATTTTGAAACACTTTTAAAAATATTTAATTTTGATAATCTACATAAAAATTAATTTCAAAAATTTAACATTATTTATACTTTTTAAGAATAATAGGTAATTTTTATTTTTGAAAGAAATAATTTTTGATACATGTGTGATAAACAAAATGCATAACATATAATATATGTTTAATTCTAAGAAAGAGGGAAGAAGGTAAAATTCAAGTCCAAAGAATAAAAGAAAAAAAAGGGCTGCATAAGATGAAATTTTTTATGCAAAACGAGAGGTAACGTTAAAGTGCAAGAGTGTTGTGATTGATTAAAAATAATATTAGGTTTGTTAGTTAAAATAAGAGGTGTCTAATTTAGAAGAAAACTCATGGAATGTGACTTATCATATTGTCAAAGATGAAAATGTCTAATCTTGTTTGAATAAAAAATAGGAAAATTAGATAGCTTAATTTTATTGAATGAAGAAATATTTGGCATATGAAATGGGAACTTGAAGGCTATAAATATGGCTTCATTTCTTCATTGTTAATCATCCCAAAAATAGAGAAAACTTATATGAGAAGTTTTTGAGTGAGAATTTTGTGAAAAAATTCTCTTAAGCTTGTAATTGCTCTTGTCTTTTGGGTGTGTGAGAAAATTATTGAGAGTATGGTTGTAACAATTTTTCACATAGTAAATTTCTTTCTCTGTTTGTCTTTTGACAACGAAAATGGTTTTTTTTCAATTTGGAGTTTCCACTATAATTCTTGTGTTGTGTATTCTCTATTTCTCTATTATTTGATATTCTACTAAGGAGCTTGGGAGAGGGAATTTATGATTATATCATTTGATCCAAATTTCCTAACAACTGGTATCAGAGCCAATTTCAAAAAAAGAAGGATAAATGTCAAGAGTTAAGATTGACATTGAAAAATTTGATGGGAGAATCAATTTTGGCTTGTGGTAAGTACAAGTCAAAGATTTGTTGATCCAATACGTGTTACAAAAGGCGTTAAAGGGGAAATCAACCCCTGTTACTGGTATTGACTCTAGTAAAATGAACATAAGTGATGGAGATCGGAAAAATCTTGATTTAAGAGTTACAAGTGCAATTCGGTTTTGTTTGGCCAAAAATAGTCTTGCAAATGTGCATGGAATATCTATGGTCAAAGAACTCTAGGACAAGCTTGAAGAATTGTATCAGACAAAAGATGTTTCAAATCGAGTGTATCTAAAAGAGTAATTTCATACTTTGCGTATAAATGAAGAAACTATTATGTCTGACCATCTCAGTGTTTTCAATAGTATTGTCTCTGAACTGGAAACCATTGGAGTTAAACTTGATGATGAAGATATAACTTTAAGGCTCATCTGATCTCTTTCATCTTCTTATGATCACATGAAACATATCTTGATTCATGGAAAGGAGAAAATAATTTTTTCAAAAGTTACTAGCAAGCTGTTTTCTAAAGAAAAAAGGTTGAGTGGTGGAAATAATGTTTTGCCTGAAAAACTCAACATTAGTAGCTAACAACCGAAAGAAAAACAATTTCATGAAAAAAAAGATAATGTATTGGAGGTATGGACAATCTGGGCACCTCAAAAGAAATTGTCTGAAGGGTGGAGCTGATTCGATAAGAAACTCAAATACAGATGATGACGTTAACAGGATGTCTGTTTTCAAAGATTATAGTGATGCTCTTTGAAAAGAGCGTGTACATCCTCATGGCATGCCGCTAGTCTCTAAATATTGCCATGAAAGAGGGTGTGTTACTGGTAGTGGGTCCATAAGTTTACACACGGGCATTGGCTTGGTATAGATGCAAGGTGTATGGTGGAAAAGATGTCGATGGCTGATGAACTCTCGGAAAAACCAAGTGTGAGAGTTGCACCATAAATTTCAACAAGTTTTTTTTTACATGAGTCGATGTGAAATTCTTAGAATTGGTGATTAATTCTAAGTGGGTGTACTCTTTATGGTAGAGTATGATAATTCTCTGTGTAGAGAATTATGATTGTTGGAGTAGACAGTATTGTAGTGGTAACTATGTTTATTTTTTAATCAAGGTGGAGATTGTTGTGATTGACTAAAAATTATATTAGGTTTGTTAGTCAAAATAAGAGGTGCCTAATTTAGAAGAAAATTCATGAAAGATGGCTTACCATATTGTCAAATATAGAGGTGTCTAACTTTGTTTGAATAAATAATAGGAAAATTAGGTAGTCTAATTTTGTTGAATGAAGAAATATTTGGCATATGAAATGGGAACTTGAAGACTATAAATATGGCTTAATTTTTTCATTGTTCATTTTTTAATTGTTAATTATCCCAAAAATAGAGAAAAACTTATATGAGAAGTTTTTGAGTGAGAGAATTTTGTGAGAAAATTCTCTTGGGTTTATAATTTTTTTTGTCTTTTGGGTGTGTGAGAAAATTATTGAGAGTGTGGTTGTAACAATTTTCCACATAGTAAATTTTTTTCTCTGGTTGTCTTTTGACAACGAAAGTGGTTTTTCTTTAATTTAGACTTTCCATTATAATTCTTGTGTTGTGTATTCTCTATTTCTTTGTTATTTAATATTCTACTAAGCATGATCTTGAGAGAAAAAATTTATGATTATATTATTTGATTTAAATTTTCTAAACCAAAAATACTTACACATGAAAGTACTAAGAAGGATCATTAAAGTCGAAAAACAGAGTGAGGCCAAAGATTACGTAAGAATGCAAGAGGTAGATTTGATTCTTCAATTAAATTAATTATTAAAATATCATAATAAATTACTTGTAATAATTTTATATCAAACACTTTAATAATGCTTATTTTTTGAAGATTTTTAACATAAACCACTTTGAGTGGAATTTATTATTATAACTTCAACATCCACGTTGATATGATTGGCTTTAATAGTTGACATTCTAATTAAATTCTTAATTTCTTGGAGAACATGCGCATGCACAATCGATTTTAGCAATATCAGATACCAATTATAAAGACCATATATATGATATTATATTTGGTAAATGACCATCTACTTAAAAAAATATATATCAAATCTTAATATACAAATCATAAGAACATGCATGCAGCTAATGTGGTATATAAATGCAAGCCTAACATGTATTAGCATACAGGGAGTTATCGTTACAGATTGGATGAGGGGACAAAAATCAACCTCGGAAATATGCCAGATAACCTTGAATCAATTTGTAAGTCCTAATTCTCTACCTTCCAAAAACATTTGAATTAAAAATAAGGGAGTAAAAAAGAAAAAGAAACTATTGGTAGGGGCAATAATGTACAATATCTTTGATGCATGGTTAATTAGGAACATGTTTAATTGGAACCAATAATGGTATTAAATATTATTTGGTATTTTAAACCTTTGAAGATCAATAGTATGACAAAATAATCAACAATAATGTTTAGAATGAGAATTACTTCGGAGCAGGTGAGATGCATGGTTTCTTTTTCTTTTTTTCTTTTTTCAGTCAGGAAGGTGTTATTCATGGGAACATATATTTTTTTGTAAAATATATATATATATATATATATACACGTTGTTTTAAGCTACAAGAAAAACAACATATGCATTTTCCACTAAAAAGGATTAAAAATTAAAATATTTAAATAAATAGATCATAAATATACAGAAGAGATCAAATATTTCATTTAAAAATTACTAAACATAAGTCCATAATCGGAAATTTTTACATTGAATCCACAATGTGTTTTTGTCTCCTTTATTTATGTCTAGACTGTATATATGTATTTGAATGTTTGTCAATAAGTGAAAATTTGTCACTAGTTATATTAAGAAATAATCTTTCTTAATTTCCCAAGTTGTATATATTGTACATTTTATTCTAAATTGACGAATTTTAGTTACTTATTGTTATATTTGTAAATAATATAATTATTTTAGATTTATTTTGATAATTTTAATCACGTTATTTTTTATTTTTTGATATTTTTTTTTAAATCTATCAATCATCTATTAATAAAATTCAATTCGATAAAACTTAAGTTTCCAACTAAAAATGATCTAATAAAATCAAAATTAATAAGAAATCTAAAAAAATAATAATAAGATGATTACAATGCAAGTTTTAAGAAATATTATTAATGTTTTAATTTGTGAAAATAAAACGATTAAAAGTATATATATTGTTTTTTAGAAAATTTTATTAGATCAAACAATAATTGAATATTTATGAAGAAAAAAAAATTGGATACGAAGGATTATATGTTTTTTTAAAAAAATTAATATTTGAGGATAATAAAAGTAAGCCATATGTGTTGGACAAACATTATTGTTTCAGCTGAGCCCTGATTTCAAAGGTTGATGGGTCCGGTATTCCCATATATTTGGAACTTGGGCCGTTATCTAAAAGGCACAAACAAGGCTAGTTCTTTCAAAAGGATAACTGGAAGAAGCAAGAGCTTTATTTGATGCCAAAATTTCTCTGTTTTTTTTTTTTTGGTTGAAGATTCCTGTGATTTAAATTTTTGGAAGAGCACACTTGGTTTGTTTTTTTATAATAATAATGTGTTCTTTTCAGTGGGTAGTGCACTAATTCTATCCAAATTTAAGTTTATAAGAGATGTGACAATAATTTATTTAATAAATAATCAAAACCAAATTTTATACAAATCAATATTTAAAATTTAATAATTAATTATTATACTTTAATCATCTATCTTTTAAAATAAGCACGTAGATTCATCTAATTTTTTAAAAGTTTCAATTAAGTTTTAGTTTTTTTTAAGAGAATTTAAAATTTTGTAAAATAAAATCCAAAGAAAAAATTAATTTTTGAAAAAACACTAAAAAATAAAATGTAATAAAAAATGAACCACATATTCAATTTATATTTGGAATATAAAAATTCAAAATAATATTGATTTTTCTTTTAACCTTTTCTTATTTTTTAAAAATTTTAATTTTTTAAACTTTTACGTTTAAAAAAAAGTATCAATTTTTTTCCCATTTCAAATTTAAGTTAGTTTTTTAGTACTTTTTTGTATTTTAAAAATCTAATTTTTAAAATCCATTTTAAAATTATTATTATTTTTGTATTTTATTTTACAAAATTCTAATCTTATCCTTAAAAAAACAAAAAGAAAAACCTAGATATATATTTAGAGAGATAAACCATTAAAGTATAAATTTTGAAGAATTATAAGATCATAAATATATACTTAAAAGATAAAAAAACTAAAACATATATTTCAAAAAATGATAGGAATTTAACCCTATTTATAACCGTTGGGGACCATAATTTTTGGTGAAAGGGGCATTGATCTAGAATCAACCTCTCCCCTTCTACTTTTGGCTCCTTAGCTTTAAACTAGAGATAGTTTCTTGAGGCATGAGGTGGTGTGTTATATATCAACACCAATTTTTTTAAGTAATCCCTGCATAGAACTGAACTCATGATTACTTAGAAAAATACATGCTTTATTTTCTAGCCATTACATCAATCAAATAACTAGTTTGTATCCTACATGAGAGAGAATTAATTTTAGTAGAATGTCGAGATAATCCATCACTTTTTTTACACATCTATGTTTGCATGATGTGAATCAACTAGAAAGGGAACATCACCAAAGAAAGGCATGTTTTTTTGTTGCAGATCATGACAGTCCCCAGAACTAGCAGTTTTTGGATCAAATGGCTGACGATCTTGAAGAACTAAACCTTGTTTTATACTACCCATTCGCCTCGAATGCAGAACTTGCTTTGAAACCACTGGAAGCCGAATGGATTGGTATTCCTTTAGAGCTGATACTAAAGCTTCTGCTCCCCATTTCTCAATACAGGTGCTTAGTACTGCTGCATCAAGCAATGACATATTGGTGCTTCTAAGGCCATGAGGGGTTGTGGGGTGAGCTGCATCGCCAACTAATACTACATTGTCAAAGAAGATATGTTCCAAAGGATCACTATCATATATGAAGTTTATGAAAGGGTCTTTTGTTTCTTTTATTACTCTTGCTAATGCTCCAACCCATGTCTTCTCTGCTTCTTGGTGCATGTTCTGAATCATGGCTTCGCTTGCTTTCGTGGTCAATGAGTTTCCCTGATGTTTTGTTTTCAGTGATTGATTATCAGCAGCAATAGACAAGATAAAATTAAAAAGTTTACATAGTTTTAGTTCACATACTGAAATCAGAACATATAGAATTGGAAACTACATGGGATTAGGATAATTAATTAGTTAATCACCTTCAATTCAGGCTCTGATTGATTGACGTACCAAAGCCAATTGATTCTCTTGTTTGGAAGCTCATACAACACACAATGAGTCCTACAACCCAAGTCAAAGTACAAGCAATGCCCCAATTCCGGGTAGGACTTTCTGATTCCCATTATGAGTTCTGAATTCTCATTGTTGGAGAAATCAAAAACCCCTCTCCACGCACAATAACCTGAGTACCTACAATAGAAACAAGGTACATAAAACTTCATTTTGAGCCTCAAATGTCAAGTTTTTAAAGATTATCCGAAAAGGAATTGGTATTTTTAGACTATCTTATTCTTGTTTTGGTACCCTATTTGATTCATATTTGATTGATATTTATTCTTGTTTTGGTACCTTATTTGATTCATATTCGATTATATTGATTAAATATTGATAAAATAAATCACTTAATTAATTTAATCAAGGTTAGCAATTTTTTATTGAATTAAGGGAAGGGTTAGTCTCATCTAACAATTGCTTGCCGATATTTAATGTTAATATCATCCACTAAAATACATGATAAAAGTAAAACAAATGTAAATCAAAACTTTTAGTAAGAAATAAAACAATTGCACAATTTGTTTAACAAAAAAAATGCATTTGTAGTAACTTTATTTTCACAAATTGAATATGTTGATTACTTTGCTATAAATTGATGCATTTTAATCACCTAAATGTTATCTTTGTAGACACTTTAATCATTTTCCATCAATTTTAATCATTTTATTTTCTAATTTTTTCAACATTTTGAGATTTTTTTCCCTTCAAACGTCTAACAAACAGCCTCGTATCAGCCCCGTATCAGTAAGGTTCCATTGATATAATTTAAGTTTTTTCAAAACAAACCAAAATAAATGACTAAAGTACCAAAAATATAACATTCAGTCAACTAAAATACACAAATTTTAAGAATTTTGACTAATGTTTTCATGTAATTAAAATCTAAAGTAAAGTACCTCAGTTTAAAGTCAGGCAGAAAACTCCTGTGGATGGAAGAGAGACACCCATCGGCTGCAACAAGCAAATCCCCATCAATCTCAACGGTTTCATCAGTTTGCAGGATTTTGGCTTTAACTTTTACTGATTTCTTATCATTAGAAGTGCAAAAGGAGAGGAAAACGTGACCCCATAGAACTAAGTTAGAGGGAAGAGAATTGTACAAAAGTCCATGGAGATCAGCCCAATGAACTGCTCTAAAATTCAAGTGCTCGTCTCTTGTCAGTACCCAACTCACTTTCTTATCACAATCTGTTACTTGGTTCTGCATAGAAACATTATGAAACTGTTAAAACAGAGAAAAAAAACAAAAGAATTGAATTCTAAATGGACTTTAATTCTAAATCGAACCGCAGATGAGATGACAGCTCAATTAAAGACCGAAACTTTTCCATGGGTAGTGGAAAATAAAGCAATTTACGAAGTGCCCAGATTGATTAAGACTATGATTTTTCAATATGGGTACTAGGTAAATACCTGATCAATTGTGAGGGGTAAGGAGGCTGTGTGGAGAAGTTGAGGTTGTTGATTAATCCAGGACGCAATGAGTCGCCGAGAAAGAGGGTCGAGGCCGATTCCAGCACCAGTTGGGAGTCCTTTGGGGGGCGAGATGGATTTCTCAAGAACCACTACATCCCATCCTGCTAAGCTGATAGCCTTTGCGCAGGCAAGCCCTGCTATGCTTCCTCCCACTATTACTGCCTTTGGCCTTTTCTGCTCACTCATAATTCTTCTGTTCTTCCTCAGTCGTCCTTAGCCTTGTCTCTCTTTTTTTCAGGGAAAATTTCCTTATTTTTTTCTTGTTATTTATTTATTATTATTATTTTCAAAATAACACCCCTCCAAATCCTGAATAATCCATAATTCTAAGAAATTATCAATCACAAACTATACAAAAACAATGAACTACTGCTTATGATTTAAATCTCGTAACTCATAATCCTACAAAAAAACAGCTAAACTTTTACTACTATTTTTTATTCTTGTTAATAGTAACTAAAATTTATATATATAACAATTAATCAAATATAATAGAAATAATACTTTTAAAATTTGTAAACATACAAATAATTTCTTTATATTTGATTCATTTATTTTTATTATTAAAAAAAATCTAACATATTGTTTTATTATTAACGTCGTCTAATTAGATGTCGTTTAAATTTAACTAAAATAATTTAATTCAATTTAATGTTAAAATCATGTAATTAAACATCATTCAACATTATTATAATGTTATTTTTATTATTATATATCTTATATTATTTTTCATAATTTTCTTAATTAATAATAACTTTTTTAGTAATTCACTTATTCGTTAAAACTCAACTTATTTTTTTTTGTTATTTTAACATTTTTGTTTATAAATTATCAGTTATTTAATTATTTTTTAATAATAATTGAATTGATTATATTATTTATAAATTTTATTATTTAAATATTTTTAATATAAAAAATGGATTATAAAAGAATAAATATCATTATAGCATAATTATTTTAATAGTTGGTGAGAATTTTTTTAATTGTCAACTTAATATTCGTGTGCATGCATGTTTTTTAAAAGTTCGTGAAATTTATATGAACTAATTGATAACTATAAAAGAATTTGTACATTTTTATCGGAAATTATAGGATTTTTAATATGTTTCACCATTTAATATATTTCTCTCCAAAAGCAATCATTTCAAAATTTTATTTATCCTTCCCGTTATTTTTGGTGCTCATAAAAGTAGATAACAAACATGCTACATCTATCTCATTTTTATCACATAACTTATTAAAACCTTTAAATAATATAAATATTAAAATTTATCTTTAATCAACCCATTTTTAACTATCAAAATAACTAATTTACACATTTTAACAATTAAAATTACTAATGATACTCATTAAAAGCAAATAAATTAAATTACACGTAAAATATAATCAAACGAATCATTCTAACCCTCCTTAAAAAATACTAAAATTTAATTTCTAAAGGTAATTTTTTACTGTTTACTTCTTAAATTATATCAGTAGCGAAATGAGGTTATTTCTAATTTTTTATTCTCATTTCCCTTTTATACCCAAATTCATTTCCAACTCTAATCCTATTATTGATTCATTTTTCTTACCAATTTTTTTTTATATTTTAAAATTTGACAAAACTATTATTATTTAAATTTAAAAAATTATGAAAATAAGTTACTAATAAATTCTTTCATATATTAAATTATTTATATTTATATATAATATTTAGTTGAATTATTTACCAATTATTTTAGAAAAAAATTGTTACTTATCAACTATATATTATTACTTTTATTTTATAAAAAAAATATATGAAGATATATTATTTTTTTATAAAACCTTTTTTATATATATATAATATAATAATATTATTTTTTAATATATGAAAAAGAGAAAAAAAAAGAATAAGAAAAGAACTAAGAGTATTTTGGTCAAATTAGTATTTTTATTTTCCCATTCTAATTCAGTATGTTTAGTTTGCATATAACATGAATCTATTTCATGCTTATTTCGATTTCAAAAAATAGTTAGTAAACACTGTAATTATTTTAAATATTTGGATTTATCTAGTCGTTTGATTTCTATTCCAATGCAACCTTAAGATTATTAAGCCTCGTTAAACAGTACCACTTATAATGCTAATTGTAACTTGCTTCGGACAATGGTTTCTACTTTTTAACAAGTTGAAATGAATGGATTTCTTAGTAAAAGAATCACGGCTAATTCTTTCATATTATTATTTATTTGTATTAGTTAGGTCCAAGCCTAATTTCACTTCAAAATCACGTTACGAAGTAAATGATTACTCAAGATTATAAGATGTTTAGAATTTAAACTTCTAATCGATGTAAGATTTTAAATTCTTTAACATTTTCTTTTCACATTGACAAAGATGAGACTTAAGGTTATGTTAAAGTGTACTTGTGCCATGAGTTGTTGACATGAGATGAGCTTCAAGTAATACCCAATAGTTAAAAGTTAATCTAATATTATATTAGTTAGTTTTAATCTTAATTTTATCTTAAAATTTAAATTGTGAAATGAATGATTGTTCAAGATTATAAGATGATCAGGATCTCAACTCCTGATTGATGTGAGACTTAAATTTCTTAACACTCTCATTCTAAATTAGTTTGGATAAAAATTAAGATCGTGTTAAAATGCACTTATGTCTTGAGATGTCTACTAGAGGTGAGTTTTAGGTGATACCTAAGAACTAGGAGTTAAACTCTAATAGCATGTTAGTTAAATCAAGTCTAAATTCACTTTAAAATTCAGGTTATAAAATAAAAAATTATTTATAATTATAAAATGTTTAGATCTTAATTCATGGTCGATGTGGGACTTAAAGTTCCTTAACAATTTGTTTCTTAAATTTATCTACAAAGATTTAATTTAGATACTATTTTTTTATTCAAAGAATAATTTCAATATAATTTGAAATTATGATTTATAATAAAAAAATGAATATGGTATTTTTTGTAATTTAATATTACATTAATTTAGTTTAAATTAAAATGTTTTGTTTGTATTTTAGAATATAGTGACCGAACTTATAATGTTTTTTAATGTTATTATGAAAAATATTTATTTATATTTAATTAAAAATAAACTTCTATTCACTTAAATAACTATTTTCTAATAAAATTATGTGTTTTTTTAATGATTCAAAAGTACACAAGTTGACAAAAAGTTAAAATATAAATATAGTAATAATTTATATATATAAATTTAAATTATATTTAAAATAATTTAAAATAAAAATATATTTATATTTTAAAATAATAAAATATCTTACCATTTTATATTTTATTTAAATTTGGGAATAAATTCAAGATAAGCAATTTATAATGTTAAAGAGTACTTTTATAATAGATACATCATCATTATATATTTTTAAAGATATATTAGAAGAAGAAAAAACATGACACATGTTAAAAACAGTTTCAAAATTATCTATTTTTGATATTTATATATGATCTTGATTAGGGAGTTTTTACATTAATAAATATCTCATTCACTAAAAAAATTAATCTTTAATTAATTTATTTTCATAATTAATTTAAAATGTTAATGAATTTAGTTTTATATTTTTTATTTATTTATCATTGTATGAAATAAATTTTATATATGTTGCAAAATTAAAGAAATAAAAAATATAATAAATTATTTGCAACCCATCTGCTTTTAGCTAGTTTATTAAAAGGGAGGTATGTAAAATAGAGAAATTATATATTAGGCAAAGTAACTTTTTATATGTATTATTTTAATTTAAGAGTTAAATTTTAAAATTTAAAATTTTTATTTTAAGATTTAAATTTAGATCTTAATTTTAAGGTTATAGAAAAATAAGTAGTTATCATCTAACATATAATGAAGACTTTGTCTAACATATTAACCCTCGTGTAAAGTAATTCTAAGAAAAATAAAGATATTATCGAGAAAATGAAATTGAAAAATAAAAATAAAAATCTTAAAAATTATTCGAAAAATAATATTTATAATTTATTTTAAAATTTATAATTATAAAAATAATATTATTTATATAAACTTAAATATTTTTATTAAATTTGCAGAAGCCACAAGTGAGGTTTTTCGCATGTTGTCTTGTCATGTGGAAAGCAGGACATATCACGTGGTTTCCTTCGATCTGAATTGTCAACAAAAACAAGCTGTTGCTCTCTGTGCATCAGAACATTTAGAAGTTGACCATAATTTTGAAAAAAAAAATAACGAAAATTATAAACCGATAAAGTTATAATTTTTTAAAAAAACCTTCATAATATCAAAATTATTAATTATTTATTCTTTTAAATGAATATTTTTATTTAATAAATATAAATCTAAATAAATATAATATTTATTTTGATTAATAAATTATACAATTGACAATAAAAATATTTTAAACATTTATTTAAATTAATTTCAAAAATACACAATTATATACATATTTATAATATGAAAAACTTTATTAACAAAATAAAAAATTATAACTAAATAAAAATATATTCTAATTTTAAGGAAATGATATAAAAAATTAAATAAATATATTTAAAAACAAATTATTTTAAAAATAAATAAAATTAACTATATACGAAATTTTACATTATATTAATATTATTAAGTAATCTTTAATTGATATTTTCTTCACATTAATGTTTTTTCAACACTGTCACAAATAATGCATATACTCGAGACATTATTCTTAATATTGAAAATATTTTTATTTTTAAATTAATTTAATAAAAATTAAAATATTTTATTAAAATCTTAAATTTAAAATATAGATTAAATTATTTGATGAATAATATTATAAATTAAATTATAAATATTAATTTAAAACATAATTCTTTTCGAAAGTTAGGATAAAGATATGCATAAATAAAATAAAAAATTAATATAAAATATCATCATTAATATTTATAATAATAAAAATAATATTTATTTAAATATATTTAAATAATAATAATTTAATTTAAATAATATTTAATTGAAAGTTTATAACATAAAATAATAAATTAAATTTTTTATTATATATATATATATGAAATAAATATGTTATTTTTATTATTATAAATTTTAAAAAATAATATATTTTTTAATAATATAAACATTGTTTAGTAAAAATAAAACTTTCACATGTTTTATGTACTTAATATTATTAGATTAATAAAAATACATCTAAAGTTTAAATTATTATAAAAATATATTTAATAATATTTATATCTATTTAATTATTTTAATTAATATAATTAATTTTTTAATATCATTTTTAATTTTTTTAATAAAAATAGATAAAACAACATAAATTTTATATGAAATTAAATACGGAGAACATTTTTATAATAAGTTAAATTCTGGAAGCATTTTTATTACGCGTGCTAAATATGAGGGAAAAAAAACATATTTAAGTCTAAAAGTAATAAAATTCCCCTTCAACATCACAAAGCTGTCGTTACTTGAGAGCTTACATGAAAATCAATTGTTCCGCACCCTGCCTCTGTCTCTCAAAGTCATTACCATCAGTTTCTCAGGCAAAGTACAAGGTGCCATATTGCAGCGAGTTTTGCAATTGAGGTCGGTTTCCTCATCTGGGTCTCTCGCAATTCTGGTTTAATTTTCTTATTTTTATTCTGTATTTGATTTTCTCTTGTGTGTTTTCCCCATTCTCTAAAAGACAATATTTTAACTAGATCTCATTTTGAATTTTTTTTATTATAAAAGGCAGGCTTTTTACATCATGACATGTAAAATTTGTGATATTTAGTTGTTGTTCTGATGATGGGTCATCCATTTTGCAGGGATCTCCAGCTGCATTTTCTGTTTTACTACTGTCTGAGAAGGTGCTCGCTTTTAATCTCTCATTTCATTTTCTCACTGATCTAAAATCCCTTTTTTTGAAATACCCTTTTCCTCATTTTTCAGTCTCAAGTCTAAAACAAATATAATCGAACTCTTTTTTTAATTGTTATTATTTATTTATTTTTAATTTCCAGGGAGTTTTCATTTCTTTTATTCGTAATCCAACTGCCTAGAATTGATTATATAGACTATCTGGATATGAGATCTTATTTCCAATGAAAATGTGCTTAAGTTGATCTCAGTTTCATTACTTTTTTGCTTCAATTTGTTTGCTATTCTGTTCAAATCACCCAAGTTTCTTCAAATTTTCCATTTTGATGTGTTTTGATTCAACCCTTCCCTTGGAAACCTCAAAAAATGTCAGATTCTAATCTAAAAATGCCTTTGGTCCCTCCATCTTCATCAAGAAAACTTCCCGATTTCAAAAAATCTGTGAAGTTGAAATATGTAAAGCTTGGATACCATTATCTCATCACTCATGGAATGTATCTATTTTTGTCACCTCTTGTTGTACTCACTGCTGCTCAACTCTCAACATTTTCAATTAAAGATCTCCATGACCTTTGGGACCACCTGAGATTCAACCTCATTTCTGTGATCATTTGCTCTGCCCTCATGGTGTTCTTATCAACCCTTTATTTCCTTACTCGTCCCCGTCCTGTTTACCTTGTTGATTTCTCATGTTATAAGCCTGAAGATGCTCGCAAATGCACGAGGCAGATATTCATGGATTGCTCCCGTTGTACGGGAACGTTCACTGAAGAAAATCTTGAGTTCCAAAGGAAAATTCTCGAAAGGTCGGGCCTTGGAGAGAATACATATCTTCCTGATGCAGTTCTGAGTATACCTCCTAATCCATGTATGGCAGAAGCAAGGAAAGAGGCTGAGACAGTAATGTTTGGTGCTGTTGATCAGCTATTTGAGAAAACACATGTGAAACCGAAAGACATTGGGATTTTGATTGTAAATTGTAGCTTGTTTAATCCAACGCCATCTTTGTCTGCTATGGTAATCAATCACTACAAGCTGAGAGGTAATATTATCAGTTATAATCTAGGTGGGATGGGATGCAGTGCTGGTTTGATCTCTATTGACCTTGCTAAAGATCTCCTTCAAGTCCATCCTAATTCATATGCACTGGTCATTAGCATGGAAAACATCACTTTGAACTGGTATTTTGGGAATGATAGATCAATGCTTGTTTCAAATTGCTTGTTTAGAATGGGTGGTGCTGCCATACTACTTTCAAACAAGGGATCCATCAGACGTCAATCAAAGTATCAATTGGTCCATACTGTTCGAACCAACAAAGGTGCCAATGACAAATGCTTCTCTTGTGTTACGCAAAAAGAAGATGGCGAAGGGAAGATTGGAGTTTCCTTGTCAAAAGATCTCATGGCAGTTGCTGGAGATGCTTTGAAGACTAATATCACTACACTAGGTCCTCTTGTTTTGCCAATGTCAGAACAATTGCTCTTTTTTTCCACACTGGTTGGGAAAAAACTATTCAAGATGAAGATAAAGCCGTACATCCCAGATTTCAAATTGGCATTTGATCACTTTTGTATTCATGCCGGAGGAAGAGCGGTGCTGGATGAATTGGAGAAGAATTTGCAGCTTTCAGATTGGCATATGGAACCTTCAAGAATGACCCTCCAAAGGTTTGGCAATACTTCAAGTAGTTCTCTTTGGTATGAACTGGCTTATACAGAATCTAAGGGGAGGATAAAGAAGGGAGACAGAACTTGGCAAATTGCATTCGGATCGGGATTCAAATGTAATAGTGCTGTTTGGAAGGCATTAAGGACTGTGAATCCTGCAAAGGAGAAGAACCCATGGATGGATGAAATCCACCTGTTCCCTGTCAATGTTCCAAAGGTTTCAGCCATCTAATTGGCTCTTTATCATTTGCTTGTAGCTGCATTTGTTTAAAGGTTCAGTTCTTTTTAGTGTTGGAAGCTCTTGTAAACCAGTTAGTGTTACATTGTCTGTATTTACCATTGCAGAATGATAGAGCTGTATGTTGGCTTTTGTCATCTTGGTTTATGGTGTGTTCTTGGCATTCATATGGATCTACACGGGTCAGGAAGGGCATTGCGGCCTGTCACTTTCATATAACAAAACCTTAGGTTATGAAATTGTAGACAAATTGTCCACTCAGGATTTTCATTTTTAAGTTTTTATCACTTAAAAATACATTACAAACTCAGAAATTTTAACATATTTACACTTTTTAGATGCATTGCTGCAATTAAACAAGTCTGTCTATTAGATTTTTTGTCTGATCGAAAAAGAAACACATACAGCCCTACACTAAACTATATATTTTTGCCGGACATAAGATGCCGCAAACTCTGCAACCTTAGGTTCAGCTATCACGTGGAAGTGTGCATATGCAATCATGCACATGAAAAAGAAAAGAAAAAAAAATCAGAGTAATTGAAAGCGTGCTTATGAGAATTAAAATATTGGCATTGTAAAAAGTTATTAATCTAATTGTATAGCTTAAGTTTTACATAAATAAAGTTTTATTTTTAATCATTTCTTTATGGTATACATATGTTTTTTTTTTCACAACTTAAAAAGCATATTTTTTAATAAATTAAAAATAAAATCAATTGAAAAATTTAATCATATAAAAATTACTTTAAGAATAAGAATGACACGAGACAAGCTTAGAAAAAGTTCCGTGAAAATCAATTTAAAGTATATTCTGCCTTTTATTATATTATAACAATGTAATAACTATAGTTATAATAACAATGTCATGGAAATCTGTTACATCATTGATCATTATTATTTTATTGATATTTTTAATGCAATAATTAATTTTTAAATGACGTTGATAGGTCAGATTTTTTGATGTATTGATAATTCTTCTTACCCTAGGTTTATCTTTGAGTCTTCAGAAGAATTTTTCTTTCATTTAATGCTGATCACATTTATAATCTTTTAGAAAAAAATAATCTTCAATATTTTACTCAAAAAGAATTTCAAGATTTAAAAAGACAATTATAATTTCATGAGAGGAATTTTATTAAACACTCAGATTTTCAAGACTTATTTAATTTATCAATTATCAAGAGTTTGTTAAATTAAAAAAGTCACACATGTAATACTACTTGGTTGATAGATTAATTTGTTGTTGTCATTCATGTTTCTACTGCAATTGCAGAGTGTGCACTTTTAGCCATGAAATTCATTATAACTTCACTTCAAAACAAAATGGAATATGAGTTTCTTGTTGATTGTATGATTATTTACATTGAAATAAAATTTGATGAAGAAATACATTCAGATTTGATAAAAGATGAGTTATATGTTTTGAAGAATAATAGTTCTCTTTATTTATTTTTATTTTCATCACATTTTCTTTTAACTTCGTATATTAATGTGTTCGAATAAAGTTTAGGTAGACAATAATTTTAGCTTTTATAAATAAAATATTGATATTTTAATTTTTTACATCTATTATATTTTTTTATTTTTTATGTTAATTATTTGAGTACAAAAAAGACTATAATTTAGACCGTTAAAAGAACGATATATTATTCATTATTCTTAGAATCAAAGGTTTGAAAAATCAATATCGATCAATACGTTGAAATATAATTTTTATAAAAATATCGAAAATATTATCGTTATCAATAAAAAATTTGAAAAAAATCACAAAAATTATAGAAACTCTTTCAAAAATTTATAAAATTTTATAAAACATCAAAACAATCAATTATTTATATTTTAGACTAATTTTTTATTTATTTCATATATTTTTTAATACTTATAATATATATATATTAATAATAAATTGATCTATTAATTAAAATATTGTATAATAAAATGTGTATTCTTTTTTGTAAAATATTGTAAAATAAGTTGTTAAAATATTTGAAATAATTAAGTAGACTATCTAATTGTATTAATTATTACGAATAGATAAATCTGGCCTGTATGAAAAGAAATTTCATTGATATTTTATCAATTTTTGTTGACATTTTAACTACAACATCTAGTATAGATCTGTGTCATGCATTTTAATTAGACAAATCTCATAGATTATATTTAGCTCATGTACACACAAGGTCTTTTAATCTATTTGATATAGATTAGGTTGATTTATTGGATTCTATATTTGTTGATTCTATTCATAATATGAAATACTTTTTATTGTTTATTGATGATCGTTCAAAGGGATTTATGTTTTGAATAGAAAAGCTTAGATTTCACGGTTGTTCCTACAATTTGAAGTCAAGATTTCAAGACAATATGATGCTCAAATTAAGCAATTGTATAAAAAGGTCACGTATTCACGTAATAAATATATTGAGATTGATTTTCATTTTATTTGTAAGAAAGTTTTGGATGGTGTTTTGATGATTGAGTATATATCTACACAAGAGCAATCTGCTGACATAATAACCAAGCCCTTCTCTAGTTTGAAGTTCACTGAATTGAGAACTAAGTTCATAGTTTTGCCAAAATCTTGAGCTTATAGGAGGATGTTAGAATGATTAGCTCACAATTGTATAACAAGAGTTAGTTACTCATACTTTATCGCCATATGCTCACGGTTTTACATGTCCAGAAGCCATGTGCTGTTGTTAGCTACTTTTACAATATAATAACATGAAATAACATATTTTATGATGCAAATTTCAACTTCCTTATCCTTATTCTCTTTCTCTATTTCTTCTCTGTCTTCTTGTTCATCTTTTTTATAGCTTTCAATAAATAAAAAATTTCAAGAAAAATATTATCTCTATGCATGCTATTGGCCATGAGTAAACAATATGTATTATTTATTAGAGAAAAATGCCATAGAAGTTTTTTAGGTTACGTTATTTATATTGTTTAGTATTTTAGATTAGAAATAATGTCATTTAATCTCTTAACTATAAAAAAATGATTAATTAAGAACAAATAGTATTATTTTTAATTTTTCTATTAAAAGTTTCTTATTTTCTTTTCAACTAATTAAATGAGATTAAAATACAGGTATTTTTAGTAGTATTAAAATGACAATTAATATAGGAAAAAAAACTTTACAAAATTTCTGTTTTAATATTTTATCAATTTTTTAATTTTTATTAAAAAATTAAAAAATATTTAAATAACTTTTTATTTGAATATTATAATTTAAGATTTTTTTAAAAAAATTATATTAAATTTTACATTTATCTTTGTTAAAGACTCGTATTTTAATTGTGTTTTAATCACTTTAACAAAAAAAAAATTAATAGAAAATCATTAAAATAAAATTAAATAGATTTTTTACCACCAAAATTTTGAGTTTATTATAAAAATATCATCAAACTTTAATTTATTAGTTTCATATAATTAAAATTCACAAATGTTATAAAAACACCATTGAGTTTTTTTATTACTTTCATAACATTAAACTTTACAAATGTAACAAAAATATCATTAACATGCGTGTAACTTATTATTAATTCTTGTTAATTGATTGACATCAATGATATTTTTTAATATTTTGTAAAGTTTAATGGTATAAAAGTAATAAATCAAAATTCGATGATATTTTTATAATATTTTCTAAAGTTTAGTGGTATAAAAATTTATTTACTCTTAAAATAATATTATTTTTTCTTAGGTAAGGGACTATTTGATATCATATATAACCTTAGAGATTAAATAATAAAAATGATATAATTTAAAATACACCTCACCCTATTTATTAATCTTAGAATATATTTTCTACCCATCATATTATTTACTCTTTTTATTAAGGTGTTATTTATTATTTTTAGATTATATTTCTCACTAATTAGACTATTATCTCTCTTTTATCTCCTATTAGATATTCATTGTTTCGAAGAAAAAATTATACTCATCTTAAAATTTAGTAGCGTGGAGTATCACGTCAGCACATACTCTAGAATCATATACTTCAAAAACAATGAATAATTTACCATCTTTATTAAGTATTAGATGTATATATGTTTTTTCAAAAAAGAAATAATTATACTAATATATATTGTATTTATTAACTTGAAGTACCACATTGTTATTTATATTAAAATAAATAAATGATTTCTTTCAAATAAATTAAGTTTAATTTTTTTTAAATACGTAGCAAACTTTTTATTATAGATTAAAAATGTTTGTAACTTATTTCTTTAATTGATGTATAATTTGTCGATTTGTGGATTAACAGTATAAAATTTATTTAAATATATACAAATTTGATATTTTAGTCTTCGTTACAAGTGCATGAGTAATATAATTGTTTAAAAAAAAGATGTGTTATTTTTAATCCTGTAAATAAGGTTCTATTGTTCATATTGGAGCTCAATTCAAGGAATTCAGGCCTGAGTAATGATGCGTAATTAAAGAGGTATAGTGTAGTAATTCATGCCAGGCATTAAAAATTAATAGGATAGCTTCCCATCTTCTTGCAGAACTATTGGTTTTGAAGGAATGTGCTGCTAAGGTTGTTTTTGAATGGTTTTATCACATATCATAATAAAAGTTATTTCTTGGTGGCAATTAACAAGCTTTAATCTAATTCTCATGCTAGAACTCAATTTGGGTGTGATGGTAGGTAACATTCGAAGATATTTAATTATGCAATAATATTTAAGTCGTTATAATAATTAAGGTATTTTGTCTAAAAAATATATATTTTATAATAGTTTGAAAAAGGGTTAAGATTAGTTTTAGTTTAAAAAAGAGCACATTTTAACCTTAAACTTAAAAACATATTTTTTAATCAATTTTATTTTTTAAAAAATAAAAATATATATCAACTCTATTTTACAAAACATAATTATTATAAACATAATTATTATAAACATAAAAAAATTAACACTTTACAAATTTATAATTAATTTTAAATACACAAATCTTTTTTATCATATTATATATTAAAATTTTATTTTAAAAAATAAATATAATTTATTTTATAATAAAATAAATATAAATTTATACGAAAATGATATGACAAGTATTTTGATAATTCATAAATAATATAATACATTATTATTATTATTATTAAATATGATTATAATTATATTTAATAAATAATTATAATATTAATTATAATTATGATATAAAAAATAATATTTATAAAAATAATTAAATTATTAAAAAAATTGGGAAGTCTTTATATCCAACTTTCTACAAGATATAAATACAAATATAGAATATTATATCGCAAATTTTGCGTCAAAATATTATCTAATATAATATTATTATAATTATTTTTATTATTAATATTAATATAATAAAATATATCTAATTAATTATATTTTAATATTTAAATAAAATTATTATTAGTAAATATTTGTTATCTTAGTAACAATTAAAATTATAATAATATTAGAGATATGTGTTATAATGTAATCTATTTTTAAATTTTTTAATCTTAAATAATTTATTTTTAAAAAATATCAATAATTTTTTATAGAAATGATTGTAACTATTTAGTAAAGTTTTTAATAATTTAAAATTTTATATATTATTATTATTATTTTAAATTATTTTATAATAAAGTTTTGATAAGTTATTTGTTATAAAAAATTATATAGATTTTTTATATAAATATAAATTATTTTTATTTTTAATTTTTGATTTTTTTTAAGAAGATAAGAAGAGAAAAAAATATGTGAGAGAAATAGGGGAGGAAAGAAAAAAAAATGGTTACCGTTTGGTTTTTTTTTTCGAAAAGATAAGAAGATAAAAAAAATGGTTGAAAAATGAGATAGGGAGGAGAGAGAAAAAAAATAGTTATTGAATAGGTTTCGATTTATCTTTTTTTAAATTAAAATAAATCTTAATCATTTTTTAAATTATTATAAAAAATATGATTTTTTTTAAGAAAAATCTCCGGTAATTAACAAGTTTCAATCTAATTCCTTTTAATGTGCAAAGTTTTAATACTTTTCTACATTTTCTTTGCATTTGAGCTAAGTTTCAATCTAATGAACCTATTATGATTTTTCCATAATGCATTTTTTTTAAAATATGGTAGCATATATGGACAATAAACTTTCCTTTTTATTAATGGAATTGTTCTTAAAGAAAAACAAAATGGTAGACCTTTCCAAAGTCTTGAAGGTTTGATAGACCTAATTTAATACAATATTCAACTAGAGACAATATATGCATAGAAAAGTACAAATGATATAATTAACAATGGCTGCCCAACCAAACAAGTTGACTTTATTTCATAAATAAATGATATATATATATATATATAACTTTCTAGAATATATCCTGAATTTATCTCACCACTTGTGAAAATAACATTAAATTTTATGAGAGCTTTCTATCCAAAAATTTCAAACCCTGCAAGATAAAATTCAATATGATCTCTTTAAATATTAGGTATAATTTAGTAATTAAAACTAATGGCTTAAATTAAGCATCAATCAAAAGGGTATTTGCATGGTTAAATGGCTATGAAGTGGGTGGTTATCATACATTTATACGTTCATTTCCTAAAGGTCATTTTATACTAATTAATTACATTGCGTGTAATAAAAGAAATACGTAAAAAGAATAGAAAAGAAGCAACTGTTATAATTTAGGTTTAATTTATTATTTATCTATGTCTCAAATATGAGTTGATGAAACACATCAATTTGTCCTTTAAACTTATTTAATTATATAAGTACTACATCCTTCCATGTTCATGATTTGACTAAATTAGGAGAATATAAAATACTTTTTTTTTCCTTGACCACACCAATTTTCGGAGTGAGAATAGAGGAAATTAACATGCTTCTTCAAATTTGTTAGTTATATATCAAAAATTATTTTAATTTCGTTATTTTTAATTAGAATATTTTGATTTTATAATTTTATAAAAAGATATATTTAGTGTTAAAAATTTAAAATTATAAGATTTATATATATTCTTTTTAGGATAAAATTACATCTTTAAAAAATTACTAAAGATTACAGTACCACTAATATACTTCGTGCAAATATTATTAAAACTCATTAGTAATCCCACTTTTCCTACAAAATTTTCATTTTTTTACACTTATACTCATCTCATGTCGAATTGTACAACTTTATAATATTTGTAAATTTGTACAGTTAAGCTGAATTGTTTTATAGGTAGATAATATGTGCATACATAAGGAAAAAAAATATTTATAATAGATAGTAGGATTGGTAACTTCATATTACCCGTATCTTGTTATCTTTTTTAATTCATATTTAAGATACATAAAATATCTTTATTTATGTTACGATACATATTTTAATGAATTTTAACAATAATATTTCACTTAATTAAATTATCCTAATTAATTAAATTTATTATTTAATTTAAACAAAATATATCAATAACATAAATAAAAATATTTCATATATCTAGTTAAAAATATGAGTAAAAAGGTGACACAAAAATAAGAATACGAATAATAAGATTATAAATATATGATATGAATATCTATATTATATATAAAAATTTAAATTATATTTAATTTTTTTAACAAAACTATTTTTATATTTTAGGTTATTATTACCATATCTATCAAATAAATAATACATCCAATAAAAACTCTAATTAATAATATGTTAATCAAATAAAAACCAGTGAACTACATTCAATAAAGACTTTAAATTAATCAATTTATAAACTAATTCAATTAATAACATTATATTATTATATTATTATATTATAATTTAAAATTTTATTTATTTAAAAAATTATATAACATATATATATATTTATAATTAATTATTTAAAAGCATTTAAAAAATATATCTTACAATAAGAAAATTAATATAACAAAGATTTAGTTGCACATGTACATTACTAATTTAATTTATAATAAAAACATGCTTGAACAAATCAAACTTACCAGAACACAGTACATTACCGATACCAACAAATTTTTTAATTTTTTTTATAAAAACTAAAATATTTATTAAAAATATAGAATTGGGATTTTTTTATATATATATATTTTATATATTACTATTCCTCTATATATAAAAATATTTTGGATATTAATTACGAATATACTTATTCATACTAATTAGTATATAACCTTAAACGGCTAAGAAAACAAATGACAGGCCAAATATAATTAAGCGATAACTCTGCAAAAATATTATATGATTAAATAAAACATCCTATAGGCTGAAGATTAATATATAGATGTTTCTTTAAAGAAAAAGAAAAATAAAAATAAAAGTTAATCACTTACTGTTGAAACTCAATGTTAATGGATGAAGCAGATGATTTAGCAATATCAGCAAAAGCTGTATTAGAAAGGACGATGGTAACACCATTCCTAGAAGGCTTTGACACTGAAGTGATTGCTCGATCCACAATCTTAATCTGAATTGTCTTATCAGGATTGCAAGTTTTGGGTACTGAAGCACTAATACACCTCACAAAATATTCTCTCCCACAAGCTGCACCATTGTCCCATATTCCTTCCCCTGCTGCTCCAAATAGATTGCTCGATGGAAACTGAGATGCATCGCTGCCATAGCACGCTGTGGCTGTACGCAATACAAAGCTTTTTAATGACTATATTTCTTAATTGTTATATATACGATGTCAATATTGGTGCCAATTTAATTAGCTAGCTATAGCAGTACTGTTATATTTCTTATTTTGTTTTGTATTTTTCAATTTAATTTGTACTTACGTAGAAATGGAGAGCTGTATTGAGCCGCAGTACCAACATCACCTTTGGTTGGAGAGAAGAGTGATTTTGCTAAGAGGAAGAAAAGCAGAACCATAACATTGGGCATGATTATAGCTGCAAGATCGGGATTTACTAGAAAGATGGAATTATATATAATAGAAAATATATATTTAAAGGGTAGTGCTTAAAATATTTATTTATGCAGTACTCTCTCTCTCTACATATATATATATATGGAATGATGATGAATAAGTCAAACGTTTGAAAACAAATTCAGTTACCTAATTATAACGAAATATATATAGATCTCCTATTATTCGATTAGTTAAAATTAGGACACCTATAAGACCGGCTAGCAAAATGGTACATATGTAGAAGAAACAAAATAGGAGAAACAAGAAAAACTAAAATAAGAAAATGCAAGAAAGGATCTTGTAAGAAGAAAAAGGATATTAGAAATAATAAATTCATTAAAATCACAAATTTATTAATGTATCTCAAATAATGTGATTAGATATTATGAGTTGCAGTGATATCTTATAAAATTGTACTAATTAAAACAATTGTGTTTTCTTAAAAAAAAAATCAATTGTATTTATGATATAGAATAGTTTTTAAAATTTATAAACCTTTATTTTTATTTTTTTTTACCAAAGAAAGATATACATATATACAGATTGAAACATAATTGTTAATTTCAAGTTATCTTTTTATTCTTCAATCCACGACACAAAATATTATGCTAAAAATATATTTCTTTATAAAATATAATATTTATTTTATTTTTACTTTTAATTAATTATTTAACAATTATTATATTCAATCAATCAATTAATTTTATATTATTATTAATTAATAATAATAATATTATTAATTAATTTAAAAATTATATTCTTAAAAAATTAAAAATCTAATAAATAAAATATTATATTTATTGTATAAATTAAACATTACATTTAATTAAAAAACATAATTAAAAGTATATATCTATGGATATTAATTCTTTAAATTACCATATTTATCACACAATGTTCAATTAATGCATTTTGAAGTGTAACGTGAATATACATGAGTTTATCCAAAATGAATAAGAACTATGTAAAATAAATCTCAAGAACAAGGACATAGATATTAGCAAGTTCAATACAAAGTATCTCAAAATAACTCAATTTTTTTTGGTAAATATTTTAATAATCTTGGAGAATTAAGAAATGATTTATCCTATTATTAAATCGTTATTTTTGTTTATATTATATTTTTAACCCTATATTATATTTATTAAAAAATTTATTAATTTTATATCATATACTTAATTTTAATTTATAATATATAATAAAAAATTTAAAAATATTTAAAAATATTTTTATAAAAAATGACGCATGAACAGTCGTGTCAAATTTTTATGCAACATTATTCATCACATCATTTTTATGCAAAATTTGGTAACGGGTTAGAGAAACTTCTTATCATATTTTACACCAAATTTAATGTTTTGATATAGGGTCAAAGATGTCTTAATACAAGTTGAGCAGAGGTGGGTTTTAAGTGGTTGGTGTGGTTGAACATTCATTAATTATCTATATGTATCTAAGAAGGATATATTGATGTAAGAAATTAGTTATTATTTGTTTATGATTTAAGAGAAAGTAATCGTCAAGATCATATTTATGCATGAATCATGACACAGAATTTAACATAATAAATAACTCGAAAAAAATATGATGGTGATCATGAGTCCAGACAATATTAAATAGTTTATTTTCATTTTTTTTAGGGGGGTATTATAAGAAAGATAGAGAGCTATCTCACTATTCTTTTTAAAATTTTTTATTTTCCAAATATAAACTCTAAAATAATTGTTCTACAAAATTTATGAAAATTGAAATAATATTGATTTTGGAGTTAAATTTTAGCTAATGTAATTGAAATTAACTGTATTTTATTTTTAAGAATAGTCTCAAATTTTAGTGAAAAGTGTGAAAGGAATATGAATCTAGAATCTTTGACTAATAAGACTGAATGAGCATCACACGACCAGTTAAAATTTAGTGGCCGACTTTGCATTGGATCAGTTATGTCCCTAGAAGCCATCCCAACCATAT
Organism: Hippophae gyantsensis; assembly: GCA_030763125.1. Classification (NCBI taxonomy): domain Eukaryota; kingdom Viridiplantae; phylum Streptophyta; class Magnoliopsida; order Rosales; family Elaeagnaceae; genus Hippophae; species Hippophae gyantsensis. The sequence goes on from CM061036.1 coordinate 43,249,171, forward strand.
GCGACTGCCCCCATGCACACAAAAGAATAGTATTTCATTTTCTTCCACATCCTCTCTCTAAATTAGAGCATGAGGAGAGGCGATGTATTTGATATATAGAGGAGCACATATGTCTCTTTTTATTTTATTAAATATGTAATTTTATAAGTAAAATTTGATAAATTTTGTGAAAATTAAATTATATTTATTAACTCAAATTTTAAGTCCATATTCTAATTCTAAAATATTTTAATTAGTCTCAAAATTTGTGTAAATTTAATTATTTTTAATTAAAAGCTAATGATTATATATATAAACCCAACATTTTAATATTTAATTATTAAAAAATTTATTTAAATTTTTTTCTAATTTTTAATTTGTAAATTTTTTGGGATAAATTTTACATCATTAATTATTAACCTAACCAATGCCCCTCTAAGCTTAAGTCTTACCACTGGACTCAAAGTAATAATAGTTATGTTAAAAATATAATAATAAAGGTACGTGTCTAGAAGAATATAACTGGACTCAAAGATGAGACAATATTTATGACTAGCTCAGCCGTCCACCGCCAGAACACAGCATATTTATGATTTATATTACAATTTTCTCTTTAAATTAAGCCGAAGTTTATTATAAATACAATATACAAAATAAGGGGTATTATATCATATTAAGTGTATTGAATAAGATTATTTATGTTATATTTACACTCATTTTGATTATTATATTTTGTTAGAAGTTTAGATATTCGTCTAAGTGTACCGTGTTTAAGATCTCTCAAGTTTCAACTTACAAAATGGTAACAAAATTCAATTATTTTTAAAGAAATAATCAAACACTCGGTTAGAAAACTTTAGAACTAATGATCAAAGTTATAGTTTTTCTCCATTTTACAGTTAAATATTATTAGTTTTAGTTTAACAAATTTAATTATCAATGTATTTAGATGGATAAATTTTTATCTATATTGCATCTTTAATTTGTATTAATAAAATTTAATTTAATTTTGTTAAAGAGTACATTGTATAAATAAATTAAGTAAAATATTATTATTTAAAATTATATTGAATTATTAATGATAACTTGATAAATAATATAGTTAAATAAAATTAATAATAAATATTTTAATAAACTAATATAAAAATAATATTGTTCATTTTTTTAATAGTTTAAGTTTTTTAAAAAATTGATTTTAAATAATTTTTAACATGATATCAGAGGTAGAGATCCCGTGTTCAAGGCATAATAACTCCAATTCTTGAATTCAAATTGTTTGACTTACTTGGTACCTAGAGCCACACTTGTAGACGAGTGATAGATTGAAAAAAATGCAGGTTGATATTTCTTTTAATAGTTTAAACTTTTATGAGAGTTTATTTCTTGACAACTTAAAATATTGATTTATATTTTTATAGTATGTAATTTATTGAGAAATTATAAAAAATAATATCCTTAAAACTCATAAAAAAATAACATCATAATAATATTGAATATGATCTCATTAGACGGTATTCAACAATAAATAATTGAAATAATCATAATTTAATTTGAACGATCTTTAAAATAAAATGATGCATCAATTTTTTTTTAATAGATAAAATATATAAAATAATCATAAGTGGTATTAATTTTTTGATTATAAGTTTTAACGGTGCTATTTTTGTTATTTTATTCTTATTTATTTTAGGTTATTTTCTTACATATTAAAACAAATTTTATTATAAAATTTATTTAAACTAATATTTAATTTATTTTCTATATTTTTCTTACTTTTTAAAATAAATAAAATATTATTTTAATTTATGATATGAAGAAATATAATTTTTAGATTTAATATCAAAAACAATTTAAATAACACTTTTGTAGGTCAAAATTTCTATTGCAATTTTTATTTTAAACAATAAGAGCGGTCTTTTTTCAGATTAAAGGTGTTATTCTCTTTTTAAAATCTTATTTGAAATTTTTTATAATTTTTGATTGCTTTTAAGTTAGATTGTAGTTAAAAATTTACTCAAATACTTGTTTCACTGTATATATAACAAGTAAAAATAGTTTTAAATTGTGAAAAATTTCAAATAAGGTCTCAATCGAAGAATGACACTTTCCAAAGTTCTGATGTAGTTAACAACGATACATTTTTTTAAGATCCCTCGAAGATGACATTTACATTTCCAAACTCCATTTGAGACAAATCAACTGGTAACTTGCTGTACATATATATTTTTTTGTTTGTTTGTATAAATATTTCTTTAAACTATTTTAATGTAATTGATTCAAATTAATAAATATTTTAAAAAGATGACACGCTTTTACATTTGTACACTTGAACTAGAAAATGACTAACTAATAGTTGTTTGTATATTGTAACATCTCTCCCTATTTTTGCGTGTGTAAGGAAAATTAAAAAAATACAATTAAATTAGTATTGGATTTAAAACAATCCAAATAATTAAATAATAAATTTAAAATAAACCATCAAATTATTATATTTATTTAGTTTATAATTTATTTCATTTATAATATCTAATTATTGTATTTATATTATTCTTTTAATTCTCATCTAACGACATCACACGTTAATAGTAGATTTAAAATAACTCAAATAATTAAATAATAAATTTAAAATAATTTAAATAATTAATTAAAATATCTAAAATAATTTACCACCGAATTGTTTTTCTTCCCGACCACCATTTTCAACTAACCACTTTAACTAAATAACTAACAATATAAAGAATAATATATATAGTATACTATAAGTCATTATGCCTAATATCTCCCCTAAAGTTAACGAGGAAGAATAACCATAACTTTGGTACGCTCTAATGGGAAAGTATAACCATAACTTTGGAGAATAACCACACCTTTGGTATGTTTTGAATATAAAAGCTACTCAGGGATATGCTTTGTAAAAAAATCAACCAATTACTCGGCTGAAGGAGTAAAACGCACCTCCAACTCTTTCTTATATACATGAACACGTATGAAATGCCAATAAATATGAACATGTGTTCATACGATTATGTTATACTAGATTGGAGACAAGTTGTTTGACACTGACATTATCACAAAAAATAACTAGTATGTAAGACATATTGACGTGCAAATCTTGTAACAAATAATCCAACCATATCACCTTAGAGGTGTCCACAACCAATGTTCATACTCAACCTCATCTATACTTTGAGAAATTATCTTTTGTTTTTCAACCATCCAAGACATCAAAGTATATGCAATACCCACCTATTCTTCTTTTATCATTACCCGAATTAGTCCAATTTGAATCAATGAAACCATTGAGAACAAGGGATGATGATTTCTAAAGAATAATGCCAAGATGAGATACACCAATCAAGTACCTCAACACGCGTTTAATGAAAATCTAGTGCATTATGGTAGGAGACTACAAGTATTGGCATAACTTGTTGACAATGAATGCAATTTCAGGATGAGTGAGGACACAATATTACAAGTCACCAACCAACTGTTGAAAAAAAGTTGGATCATCTAAATGATCACTATCAGATTTGGACAATGAAATGTTCAAGCTCGTGAGTGTAAGCAAGGGTTTAGAAGAGGCAATACCAATCTTAGTCACCAAACTCATGACATGCTTGTGCTAATTGAGATGTAGTGAGTCACCATCACGCTGAATTTGAATGCCAAAGAAGTAGTTGATATCATCCAAATCCTTCAAGTTGAAAATAACATGCAAATCACTAATCAATTGTTGAATAAATTTCTCATTTATACCAGTGACAATGATATCATCCACGTACATTAGAATGACAATAAATCAAGTCTTTGAGAATTGAACAAATATTGAGATATCTACCTTAGATTGAGTGAAATGGTGTCTGCTTAAACCCCATACAGTGTTTTGTTCAATTTACACACAAAGTGATGTATGGAGAAATCTACAAACCTTTGAGACTGATCCATGTACACTTCATCTTCAAGCTCACCATTTAAGAAAGTTATGTTAACATCAATATGTTGGATCACCTAGCCAAAAGTGTGTGCCAAAATGAAGACCATGTGCATTATCAAGGCTTAACTATTGGTAAGAAGGTCTCAATGCAGTCTATGTCATATTTCTGCTTATATCTTTTTGCCATAACCCTTAATTTATATTTTTCATAGTTACTTTCCATTCCGAAATCCCTTTCACTTCATCATAAGCAATTGGTTTGGATAAAATGGAGGAAATAATAGTAACTAAATATAGTTTCTTGGGTTTGTGTATGCCAGATTTTGATCTTATTTGTATTGAATGATCAAAGGATATAGATGAGTTTGATTCAACATAAAAGTTAACTATTAACTCAATTGGTATATAAAAATAAGTGGAATTAAGTGTGGGTGGGTAAGACACAATGAAATTATAAGGTATATAGGGTAAAATGGATGATAGGGACAATTCAGTGGTAAGTGACAAATGTGTATGTGATTCAAAAGAAGATACTAAAATAAGACTATGGGACATAGGTGTAAGAAACATTGATGACACATTAGAGCTATGGTTTGATGAAACACTAGAGCTCACAGGAAAGGAAATAGTAGTAGGAGTACAGGTGGATTGTGAGGGACACAAGGTTCAATTAGATCAATATTGACAAGAGATGCTGGCACAGAATTATTATTTTTACAAGAAAATTGAAAACGGAGTTGAGAAGCTAGGGTCAAAAAGAGAGTAATATTGGTCCAGACTTTCAGATTGAGGTGTAAAAGAGAAAAAAAGTAATTTTCATTGAATTAATTTCTCTCATTTTTACCTTTAATTATTCTATGAGAAAATATAATATAATACACATCTTTTTATATTTTAACCTTAGATTTCTCTTTCATAAAACTTTTATTAAATAAAAATTTATTTCTTTAGACGGCTATCCATTATATTAATAAGATATAAGATACATCTTCAATAATTTAGAATTTTATCTATTTCAAAATTTTGCTACATACCATCACATCAACCTAGTCACAAACCACCATATTTTTTACTACTACTTTTCGGGGTACGAACTATTACATGCTTAAAAGTATTCCTTCGTGATAACAAAGGAGTTGTTGATAAATGATAAATTTTGTTAATAAAAATTGATAAATTTAATATAATAATTAATAGTTTATAAATTATAACTATTAGGGTGAAATATTTTCGTATATTATATATTTTAAATAATTTATTCTCTTATTTTTAACTTGCCTAATTCAACATTTTTTAAAAAATTGTTGAATTTAGTCGCTTTTTCTTAAACGACTTATTTACTTATTTGGTATCATATTCATTCCATTCAATTAGATTAGTATATTATATTTTTTAACTAACCAAATAAATTATTATCTTACATTTATGTGTGAGATAATTAATAAAAAAAAGTCAAATGATCGTAATTAACGAATTTTAATGACCTGAATTTATTTCTAAAGTTAATTTGATTAATTTGATAACTAAATATTATAATTTGATAAAAATAATATTTACAATTCTACCGATTGGTTACCTTATAAATATACAGATTTGTGGAATTAAAGATATTAGATAATAAATTAATTATTTTTAAATTAAATAATATTTAATATAATTTAAATTTATAATTTAAAACGATGGAATAATGAATTTTACCTGGTTACTAGATAATCTATTAAATTATTCAAAAATAATTGTATAAGGAAAAAATTATAATAAATATATTGAGTAAAAAATAATTATCTTAAAATAACAAATTTAATTTTATTTTATAATGAATTTTTATAATAAATTTTTTATTAAGTAAAAAATTACAAATTTAATTTTATCTTAAAATCTTATTTAATCAAATTGTATTGAATTGTATTATAATTATTAATTAATTTGTATAGTATTTATTAAACACTTGTAAAATTATATAATCAAATAAAATTAATAATAAATATTTTAGTAAAGTAATTTATATTTTAAATAGTATGTAATTTGTTTTATGTATTTTTTAAGTATCAAAATAAATTTTATTATAAAAATTTATTTAAATTAACATTTGAGATAAAGAAAAATTAAAAAATATAATTTTATATATGAAAATTTAAAGACAGAATTAAATTTCCGATACGATTTAAATAACATTAGTTGACAATTGTTATCATTTTAAGATCTTAATTGAATTCTTTATATAATTTTGGTTGCTTTTAAGTTGATGGAATGTCGTTAAAAATATATTTCACTATATAACAAGTAAAAAGTGTTTTAAATTGTGAAAATTTCAAATGGGGTCTCAATCCAAGAATGACACTTTCCAAAGTTTTGATGTAGATAAAAACAAGACATTATTTTGAAGATCCCCTGAAGATTACATTTACATTTCCGAACTCCATTTGAGACAAATAAATTGGTAACCTGCTATACATATTTTTTTGTTTGTTTGTTTAAAATATTTCTTTAAATTTTTTACAGGAATGGTTTCAAGTTATGAAAGAGTTTACGCTCTTACAAAGCCTACACAAATAAGATTGATTAAATTTTTATTTTAAATATATCATTAAATATTTAAATTGTTTTAAATTTATTATTTAATTATTTAATTAAATCTAAATTTAACATTGACATGTGATATCGTAAATAGAATGATATAAAAAAGATTAAAGTGTACTACTTGTCTTCAAATTTTAACAAAATTTACATATACGTTTCTAAACTTTAAAAATGTATGATTTAGTTTTCAATTTTTTAAAATTTTACATATATATTCTTAAATTTTTAAATTCTACAATTTATTCTAAAACTTTTAAAATTTCACATATAGGTCATAAATTAACTATTAAAATAAATATTTTTGAATTAAAAATTTAGAATATATGTGTAAAGTTTTAAAAATTTAGAGATCAAATTAAAAATTTTAAAAATTTAGAGATTTATGTGTAAAATTTTAAAAATCTGAAGATTAAATCATATATTTTAAATGTTTATGAACATATGTGTGAATTTTATTAAAATTTGGAAACAAATAATACGCTTTAACCTATAAAAAAATGTAATAGTTAGGTGTCATAAATGAAACAAAAATTAATTCGATGATATGAAAAAATTATAAAAATATAATAATTTGATGTAATTTTTGTATGTTTACCTAATATTATAATAATAATATAAAGGTACGAAAAAAAAGATTGATAACTTGCTTTTAGTACAAAATAAATAATTTATTTTTGGTTGTTAAATGGAAGGGTTGCAAAAATACAACAAATTAACGGCTAAGTCCACAAAAATAAAATACTTTATACATCACTTTTACTATCACGTACAAAAATAAAATACTTTATATATCACTTTTACTATCACGTGCAATTCATGTGTAAAACTAAATTTGCCACTATATTTACATTTAGTGGTATAACAAGCTACACATAATAGAAATTATTGTTTGGTTGTAGATTAAGTTGAAGTCATGGTATAATTTAATTAACATATGATAAATAATAGTTAGAGTAGTTACAAATGAAAAATAAAAGTTTGAGATAAATGTTATATTTAATCGTTTTCTCTCCTTTATACCTTTAACTATTATTTCCATATTTTAAGGATCATTCTAACTTAGAGAGAATGTAAGACACATCCATCTTTTTTATTTTAACCTTTAGATTTGTCATTCATAAAATTTTATGTGATAAAAATCAGTTTCTTTTCATAATTACCCACTAATATAATGACTAATAAAATTAAGATGCATCATCTATAATTTTGATGAAAAAACAAGAAATAACTCTACACAAAAGAGTTCTCTAGTTTGTATTATTTTTTTTCATGTTTTCATTACAATTGTATAGCTATTTATAAGGAAATTTTACTCCTTCAATTATTCTTTAAATTAAGGATTCCTTGATTTACTCCTTGAATTAAGGATTCCTTGTTTTACTCCTTGAATTAAGGATTCCTTGTTTTACTCCTTGAATTAAGGATTCCTTGTTTTACTCCTTGAATTAAGGATTCCTTGTTTTATTCCTTGAATTAAGGTCCTTGTTTTATTACTTGAATTAAGGTCCTTGTTTTATTTCTTGAATTAAGGTCCTTGTTTTATTCCTTGAATTAAGGACTAATATCCAATACTCCCCCTCAAGCTGGATCCAGAAGGTTTATGGATCCAAGCTTGGACAAAATTCGTTGAAACTGATGAGAAGCCAAGGGCTTGGTGAAGATGTCAGCCAATTGGTCGAAGCTTCTTGTATAATGTGTCTGAATTACCTGTGATTGAACTTGTTCACGAACGTAATGACAATCAACTTCAATGTGTTTCGTCCTCTCGTGAAACACTGGGTTTGATGCTATATGCATACCGCTCGATTGTCACAAAACAAGGACATAGGAAGAGTTGTAGGAACACCTAAATCACACAGAAGACCTTTAAGCCATATCAACTCACACGCAGTTGAAGCCATTGCACGATACTCAGCTTCGGCACTTGATCTGGCAATGACAGTTTGCTTCTTACTCTTCCATGTGACCAAGTTTCCACCGACAAATGTACAGTAGCCAGTGGTGGACTTGCGATCAATTGCATTCCCTGCCCAATCAGCATCACAATACCCCATGATTTGTGTGTTGTCATTCTTCTTCATGATAATACCACGACCCACTGATCCTTTTAAGTAGCGTAAAATCCTTTTAACAAGGGTCAAATGCTCAAATGTCGGGGAGTGCATGAATTGGCTCACAATACTTTCATGCAATACGTGATGTCGTCCAGTGATTGTTAGGTAGATCAACTTACCAACCAACCGGTGGTAATAACTTATATCCATGAGTGGCGTGCCTTTCAAGCTAGGTTTGAGCTTGCTGTCAAGAGGGGTAATGGCTGGTTTAGCATCGCTCATGTTAGCTTCCTTAAGCAAATCTAGGACATATTTCCTTTGGTTAAGAAAGAGTCCTTTGTGCGAGGTTGCCATTTCTATACCAAGAAAGTACTTCAATATCCCAAGGTCTTTAATTGCAAACCTTTGTCTCGAGGACTGCTTCAGGTTGAAAATCTCGTCAAGATTATCACCGTAATTATCGGATCATCTACATAAATCAAGACAACCAATTTGCCCATAGCTCGTGCGAACAAATAGTGAGGAATCGGCATTGGCCGCTTTTGAAACCAACACTAGTGTAGACCGAGCTTAGCTTGGCATACCAAGCTCGTTGGGATCAAGTTTCAAACCATAAATGGATTTGTGCAATTTGCACACTAAATCCAGCTCATTGCTTTGAGGATGCCCAGGTGGTAATTTCATATAGACTTCTTCTTTGAGATCACCATGCAAGAATGCATTCTTCATATCCATTTGGTACATGGACCACCCCTTGTTTACGTACCACGCATACGTAGCACTCTATCTGTGTTCATTTTTGCAACAGTGCAAATGTTTCTTTGTAATCCACCTCGAATGTTTGAGTGAATCCCCGAGCCACCAATCTTGCTTTATACCTCTCAATTGATCCATCCGACTTGAATTTCGGCTTATAGATCCATTTGCAACCCACAACTTTCTTTGCCTTTTGGAAGTTTGGTGATGCTCCACGTGTGTTGTGTTGATCTAGGGCTTTAAGTTCTTCTTGCATGGCTTCCTTCCACACCTTCGTCATTGTTGGCCTCACGAAAGTTTTGAGGCTCACCGTAACTCGATATAGTCTTTGAGGAATGCGGCATGGGTTGGTGTCACTCTCTTATATGACACGTAATTTGAGATGGGATGTGTGAGTTTGTAGGTGACAAAGTCTTGAAGTCTTGTGGGAGGTTGCCTAACACGCATTGGATTACGTCGTGGAATAGAAGGAGTTATCTCACACTCGTTCACATCTTGTACCATATTGTGAGGATCATCTTGATTATCACCATCTTCATGCAGTGTACCATTAAGACGAGACCCTTCATTGTTACTTTCAGTGAGAGATGCATCAATGTTGACATGGCTGGGATCTTGTTGTTGTGGAGCCTCAAGTTCAATTCTTGGTAATGGAAACATATCCAAGATGTCATTCCCTTGACTTGTGATTTCATGTGACTTGCTGAAAAAAGGGTTAGTTTCATAAAATCGAACATCTTTAGACACAATTAATCTCCTAAGTTGGGGATCATAATATCTCTTTTGTGTAGATGAATAACCAAGAAAAATACATTTAACAGCTCTACGATCCAATTTATCTCGATGATGAGATTGAATATGTACAAAACAGAAATGCACCAAAGACTCTAAGGTGTGAAAGGTTAATTTTCCTTCCTTTCATGACCTCTGGGGAGACTTGAAATCCAAGACTTGGTCAAGTAATCTATTGATGATGTAAGAAATGCCATAACCCCTTGGGACCGTAAATCTCTTTCGTACATTCATTTGTAGCATTAATGCTCTAGTTTTTTCAAGTAAATCCGGTTTTGCGTTCGGCTACACCATTTTGTTGAGGTGTGCCAACACAACTTGTTTGATGCATAATGCCATGAATGCTCAAATATTGTTTCATGATATGGGACATGTATTCGTTGCCATTGTCAGACCTTAAGGTTTGAATTTTAGAAGAGAAGTGATTTTTAACAAGATTATGAAAGTCCTTAAATACTTCCATAACTTCATTCTTAGACTTTAAAAGATATAACCATGTGACTCGAGAGAAATCATCAACAAAAATCACAAAATACTTATAACCATCAAAAGATTCATTAATTGTCCCCATACATCTGAATGAACTAGTTCAAAACACTTACTAGCCCTAGACAAGGAAGAATTAAAAGGCAATCTAGTGGCCTTAGACAAGTGGCAAGTTTCACATGCAATTTCATCATTTCCTAAGTTTGGAAATAAAGTTGACAAAATTGGTAGAGCAAGGTGAGCTCAACGTTGATGCCACATTTGATTATCTTGGATAGGATTAAACTTGGCTTGAAACCCTCTGGGATTGTTCTTGGATATGTAATAGAGACCATGTAAGTAAAACGCTTCGCCAATCGCCTTTTTGGTGACACAATCTGAAAAATGACATTGTGAGGAGAAAAAATGGCTAAGCAATTCAAGGTATTTGTGATTTTTCCTACAGACAGAAGTTGGAAAGGAAAGGAAGGTACATATAAAACTGTCGACTCGATTTCATCTGACATTAATTTTATTTTTTCCTTTCCTAAAACCTTTACATTCTCACCATTTGCAATTGAAACTTGAGAAGGATTTGCTAATTTTTCAAACTTATGAGAGTTTGACACATGGTTTGTCATATGATCTGTGGCATTGAATCTACAACCCAAAAATCATGCAACATATTTATTTTAAGAGCGCTTTAAAGGATTTTATAATACCTTGCATGTCCTCTTGTGGTATGAGTTTTGTATCCGCAGAAGCCCGCAAACTTGCCTAGCAATCTTTGTTGAAGTTTCCTTCTTCTATGCTATCCACACACCAATCGGCTCCTCCTGTCTTGCTTTGAAGATACAACATAAACTTATTCATGAGTTCAGCTGGATTCGCTGTGAAGTTCTTGAATAGATCAGACCCATTAGAGTTAGAGGCAAAAGCATGATTTGCACGGTGTCCAGTACGATTCACTTTCTGTAAACCCTTATCCTTTATAAAATCAGGTTTTAATTCTGGATGTAGAATCCAACATGTGTCCCACACGGCCCGTATGGTTGCAATGTTGACACTTCAAGTTTGGATGCTTCCCTTTGTACTTCCTCTCGTTGGTTAGATAGGCTCTTGCCTCAGTGAACTAGCCATTGTACTTGTTCATGACTTTCCTCCTTATTTCTTCACGTTGAATTGTCGCACATACATTGGTGAAGGAAGGAAGTTCGTATTCATGAGTATATGACATCGTATATCTTCATATGTTGAATCCAGATCGGACAAAAGTTGAAATATCTTATCTTCTTCCGCTCTCTTTCGTAGTAGAGCTACATCGATTGTATGAGGACGATATATTTCCAACTCATTCCACATGCTTTTCATGCTTCTTCCTAAGAGTTGTACAAAAGGCTTGCCATCTTGTTGCAGATCCGAGATGTCTTTCTTTAATTGAAAAACTCGTGCGGCGTTGTTTTGACCGCCATACATTTCCTTAACCGTCTCCCATAGTTGGTATGCAGATTCGTAGTAACCGAATATTTCGGCTAATTTACGTTCCATGGAATTTAGGAGCCATGACATAACCAAATTGATCCTTACTAAGCCAAGATTCATAGGTTGGTGAGGAAACATCAGTGTACTTCGATGCTTCCATTTATAAACCCCAACTTGGACCTTCCACTCAGAGCCGAGACACCGCTCTTGACCAAGGCAAGTAATTAAACTCATTCAACAAGACTGAGCTTAATCTTTGATTTGGGTTGACATCCACCTCATGCATATTCATGAAGGAAAGACCGATGAACTTTCACCGATCCTAAATTGCTCATTTCACCATTTCAAAGATTGAAGATGCTAAGATAATAATAAAGCGAGAAGCAAGTTAATTTTCTGCTTTCCGATACCATGATGAAAAAACAAGAAATAACTCTACACAAAAGAGTTCTCTAGTTTGTATTATTTTCTTCATGTTTTCATTACAATTGTATAGCTATTTATAAGGAAATTTTACTCCTTCAATTATTCTTTAAATTAAACATTCCTTGATTTACTCCTTGAATTAAGGATTACTTGTTTTACTCCTTGAATTAAGAATTCTTTGTTTTACTCCTTGAATTAAGGATTTCTTGTTTTATTCCTTGAATTAAGGTCCTTGTTTTATTTCTTGAATTAAGGTCCTTGTTTTATTTCTTGAATTAAGGTCATTGTTTTATTCCTTGAATTAAGGTCCTTGTTTTATTCCTTGAATTAAGGACTAATATCCAATAAATTTAGACTCTTTTATACATAATTTTAGATCACATATAATTATTTCTTACAAAATAGAAATTTCATTAAATTAATTAAAGATAGTTCTACACCGAATAAAAAAAATTGTATTAATTTAAGATGATTGTATTAGTTTTTGAAATTTGTATGTTTCTTTCTAAATTGTAGTTAAAAAATGTTGTTCATTAAAAATAGATTTAATTCTATAAACTTTAAAATTTATTCTTTAAAAATAAATATAATTCTAAGGACTTTAAATTTTATAATTTATATATATATATATATGTATATACTGATAATTATGATATTTAAATAAATTAATAAACGTTATAATTAAAAGAAAAAAAACTTAAGATTGTAACTTATAAATTTAATTTTTAAATTAAAGAAAATATGAATAATTTAAAAGAAAAATAAATATAATATATTTATATATATATATGAGTTGGTTTAATTTTAATTAATTTTTTAAATTTAAAAATTAACCTGACACATTTTTATTCGATTCTTTAAAATTTTAAACTAAAGGAACCTAATATATGAATATGCCAACTAAATAAATTCGGGCTGATTCTTTTTTCCTTTTTTTTTTTAATAATAAATTCGGGCAGATTTAGAAGCACGTATCGTGATCGTTAATTGGGTATCAAATATTTTCTAATTTTCTTTTTTTACGTAGTTTACTTTTTATTTCTATTTTCTCGAAATGATGCTCTTCACTATCATCTTCCATTCCTCGACTTGTGCTGTATTTGTCTCTTTTCTGCTTCTCGAAGCCTCATTTTCATATCTTCTGCTCCCATTTTGAATGTATCAACCCAGTAATTTGAACCTCACTTTCTGAAGTTTTTCCGATTCAATTACGGATTTTGGTTCAGCAACAAAGCTATCAACTTGAGACTTTTTCTTGGTATTGATCAGTTTTTTTTAGTATCTAGTCTCTTTTTCCTTGATGGGTACTGCTTCTGTTGGGTACTCAATAGGTATCGTTGACCGTTCCGATGTAAAATTCAGTGCTTTACCTCAGAAAATGGAGATTTTATGCTCCAATTTTGCCCCCCGTGTTGAAATTTCCAGAAGTATCTTGTGCCCAACTTCTCTTTCCACTTTTCGATCCAAGGTATTAACTGATTTTCTCATTGTTTTTACTTTTTTCGCATTTACATGGTCTACTGCTTTGTTGCCTTCCTAGAAATTGAACAAAATGAAGGAAAAAAAAAAGGAATTGCAAATTTTTATTTTGTTAAAATATTATGCTTGCTTGAAAAACAAAGTACTTTTGGTAGGATACATTGAAATTTAAATTGTTATGTAATGCTTATGTTTGATGCTCTAGCTCTTGTCAGTAGTTTAGTTAAAAATAAATTTCACGTACTTATAATTTCTTTATCTCACAAATATAATTTCATGTGTATATATTGATTTCCTGAATTAGAGATACTTTGTCGAGCAGCAAGTAAATTTGTCAATTGTACTCTTACTCATGTGACATGAGTATGAGTACTAGACACTCCAAAGTCCTAAAAGAGTATGTAATATAGCAAGTGAGATGGCATGTTTAGCTTTAGTTTCTGAAAAAATAAGTAAAACAGATTATATGTTGGAATTATTTTTATTGGGGAATTTTTTTGAGGATATGCTCACTGGTTTGCCAAAAAGGAAAGAGAATCAGATTTAGGAAAGCTGGAAAGGGGAATTTACACAAAAAAAAAATATCCCTGCATTTCGTTGACTTGATTGGTTGCAAACTGAAAATTGGAGATAGCTTCTTAATGAGACCCTTTTTTCTCCGTGGCAACCTCCAACTCGTATTAGGATAGTTCAGAGGCCAGAATTTCTGCATGAACTATACGAATGGTAAAATTATAAAAATCTTTATTTTGAACAAAATGCGTTCTAATGCCTTATAAGTTATAACAATGCATTTTTTTTATCAGAAACTGTTTTTAAGGTCTTACAACTATCTATTTTGGTACATCAAATCACAATTATGCTTCTTAAACTTTTGATGGACAAGAAAAATTGTGCCATAACAAATATTAGCATATTTCTTATGCCTATGCACTTTTGGAATATTTTCAATTATTAATCAATTTTCGAAGTCCAATCCAAAGTCAAATAAATCTTTTATGACATTCTACTGATTTACTCTTCCCAAGGTGATACTTTATGACCATTGTTATAATTTGTTGTTAGCTTACTTACCCTAAGTCTTGCAATGTGGAAGTTTGTTTTATCTCCAATCACACCTTATTGAGGATATGTTCAAGTTGGTTAGGAGAATGATAGCCATTTTTATAAGCTTATCTCCATCATTATCTATTGCTTGGTATCGCTAAATGTCCGATTTTTTTTCCCCGATGCAGGGACTTGTAGGTCAAATATATTGTCTATCTGATTCCGATGATTCCTTTTCAGAAAAATCGCTGACACCTATTCTTGATTTGATTGAAAATCCTATCCATCTGAAGAACTTGTCTCTTAAAGTCAGTTTTCAGCATTGATATATTTTTATTTCTTTTTCATTTTTGATGTTCTTATAACGAGCTCACTGCTTTTGTACTCATTACAGAGTGGTCCATGCAGGAACTGAAACAACTGGCTGATGAAATTCATGTAGAGTTGTATCATATCATGTCAAAAACCCAAAAGTCCTTCAACTCCAGTTTATCAGTGGTGGATCTGACAGTAGCAATACACCATGTTTTTCATGCTCCTATGGACAAGATACTGTGGGACGTAGGGGAACAGGTATGGAGATTTTATATTCGGACTCTTCAAAATCATATAAAATTAACAGAGAAAAAGAAAATAAGTAAAGCAATTGACTTTTGCATTTCACCCTTATTTTCTTGTATCATGCTGTTTTTTGTAAATTGATCTTTCTTGTTGTGTCTTATTTGAAGTATTTCTTGCCTTTTTCTTCTTCTGCTGAGCAGACATATGCGCATAAGATTCTTACTGGAAGGCGATCCCTTATGCATACAGTGCGACAAAATAATGGTATTTCTGGTTTTACTTCTCGATCGGAGAGCGAATACGATCCATTTGGTGCAGGGCATGGATGCAATAGTATCTCTGCTGGTCTTGGTAGTATCCCTTATTGTTTCTTTCTTTCTTTCTTACTCGTAAGTCGTATATATTATACTTTTGCTTACTGGTTGTTCTCATGTTATCCTTGAAAGTCTTAAAACTGTTTGGGTTTTTTTATATGATAAAAACTCTGAAGAGTTGGAAAGGACTTAGCTTGGTGCTGGGCCAAATGATAGAAAGCTTTTATGTTAAAAACCTAGGATGGCTTCTACAAGCAACACTGCAGAACTCCGAAATTGCTTTTAGAATTTGAGCATCCAAATGATTAACTCATATTTGAGTAATTTCAGTAGTGTTTAATTTTTCTCTCTTTCTGTAGGCCTGGCAATTGCGAGAGATATCAAAGGAAAGCGGGAACGTATTGTCACAGTCATAAGTAATGGTACAACTATGGCCGGTCAACTTTATGAAGCAATGAGTAATGCTGGATATTTGGACTCATCTATGGTGGTTATTTTAAATGATAGCCGCCATTCTTTACACCCAAAGATTGATGATGGCCCCAAGACATCTATAAATGCGCTATCTAGTACCTTGAGTAGACTACAATCAAGTAAATCCTTTCGGATGTTTAGAGAAGCTGCTAAGGTATGAATGTAACTATATTGCTAAGGTATGAATGTAACTATATTGCTAAGGTATGAATGTAATTGAATTGCTAAGGTATGAATGTAACTGTATTGCTAAGGTATGAATGTAACTATATTCCACTTTAACATTTCACGAAAAATTTATGAAACATTTATATCACCAGCAAATGTGCCTTGTGTGGAGCTAAAGGTCTGTCTAGATATCTATAGATAACTTGATTCTTGGGACAAATATCAGTCTTTTTTCTCTTTAATAGATGCACCCCCTACAATCTGAATGTGTTTGGGAATTTTTTTAATTTTATTTTATGTGATATACGATAGGCCTTAGCTACAAATACTTTGGAGAGAACATTGTGCCCTGTGGAGTTACACGATTTCAAAATGCAGCTATTGTGCTAGTCCAGTTCTGTTATAATTGTTGTTATTATTATTAAGTATATATTTTCTCCACTCGTTTTCAGGGTG
This sequence comes from Hippophae gyantsensis, assembly GCA_030763125.1. Lineage (NCBI taxonomy): Eukaryota > Viridiplantae > Streptophyta > Magnoliopsida > Rosales > Elaeagnaceae > Hippophae > Hippophae gyantsensis. The sequence goes on from CM061036.1 coordinate 43,266,138, forward strand.
TTACTAAAAGAATTGGTCAGAGCATGCACGAATGGGCAGCTAAAGTTGATGAGTATGCCCGCGGTATGGTAGGTCCACTTGGATCAACTCTTTTTGAAGAACTTGGGTTGTATTATATTGGTCCTGTTGATGGACACAATATTGAAGACCTGATTTGTGTCCTCCAAGAAGTGGCCTCTCTGGATTCAATGGGTCCTGTCTTGGTTCATGTAATAACAGAGGAAAATCAGGGAGCAGAGAACAATCAAAAGAATGAAACAGTGTTGAAGCAGCCACAAGGTATGCTTTGCTAAGTGATGTTACCTCTTCCATTTTTCTATCTTCACAGCATGTCTTCGGAGTGTGTCTGGAGGCAGACAATGATTGTATTGCCTCACTAGCCTCACTTGTTCTTTTTGATAGGAAAACAGATAAATGGGTTCTACTTGCATCTGCTATTACTCGTTTAGTTATTCATCCTTTGTTCTGCCCACATGTTGCAGGCTTGACTTTTTCTAGTTCAGTACCATCTCATAGTCAGTTCCGAACCTATAGTGATTGCTTTGCAGAGGCTTTAGTCATGGAAGCGGAGAAGGACAGAGATATTGTAGTGGTTCATGCAGGAATGCATATGGATCCATCACTTCAAGTATTTCAGGAAAGATTTCCTGACAAATTCTTTGACGTGGGAATGGCTGAGCAACATGCAGTTACTTTTTCTGCTGGTTTGTCATGTGGAGGGTTAAAGCCATTTTGCATAATTCCTTCTGCATTTCTACAGAGAGCTTATGATCAGGTTCTCTTTTCTCTCTTATGGATTAATTGATTGACACAAGCACAAAATCAGCCAAGTATTTTTATTCATGATTACATGTGTCTTTCTTCTTTGAATTGGTTGACGAACTCATGCCAGTCATTTTGCATCCCATCTTGACTGCATGTAAGACGCCCATATTACTACATGAATCTTCATTAAAGTACAAGGTTGTTACAGTTCCTATTCATTACTTGCCATTTTGCATAATTATTATCTTATGGCCTATCCAGGTTGTTCATGATGTAGATCGCCAAAGAATTCCAGTACGCTTCATTATTACAAGTGCAGGATTAGTAGGTTCTGATGGTCCAATACAATGTGGGGCATTTGATATAACATTCATGTCATGCTTACCAAACATGATTGTCATGGCACCATCTAATGAGGATGAGCTTATCGACATGGTGGCCACTGCAGCCTATGTTGATAATCGTCCAATTTGCTTCAGGTTTCCTAGGGTTGCTATCACTGGGACAGATTACTCTTTGTGCAGAGGCGCTCCCATTGAGGTGGTCGTATATATTTTATTGGTGCTAATTGTTAGCCATAAAATGCACAAAACTTAATTCTATTCTCCCTTTCTTTTCTTTATATTTTTCTTCTTCTCTTGGGGCTCATTTTATAATGAGTTTTGTTTTCAATTTCTATTTTCTTATATTTGAAACTAGTTTTCTGCTTTCTAATTCATTTAAAGGAAGGGGAGAAAAAAAAGAAGCAAAAACTTGTTTGGTAAAAAGTTATATTATCTTCTTTCATTCTCTCTTAAGTAAAATAAATAAATAAAGTTATCTAATGAAAAGAAAAGTGAATTTGGAATAAGGTTTTCAAAACCTTTTTTTTTTAGTTTCAAAAATACTAAAAAGTGTAAAAATGGAATCAAGTTCCAACTTGATTTTGAACTTGAAAATTAATTACCAAATAATACTCATTTTGAAAACTTGGATTCAAAAATTAAAACTTGAAAATAAAATTGGTTATAATACAAGCCCTTAATAATCTATAGAGGTGTAAATTTAGATGAGATAACGAGATTAATGGTACAATTTACTAATTTTCAAATCCCATTTTATCTTGTCTCACTTAATTTTTAATGAGATGAGATGGTAATGAGACGATATTAGTTGAGATATCTCATTTTTCTTTAATGGGTCTAAATAATACTAAGTAAGAATACAAAAATAATTAGAAATATGATATATGATTATTTATAATGTAAGTTTAATACGAAAAATGATACAATATATGTTTAAAGTTAGGTCCATTAGGGCTACAATTTAGATGAGATGCAATGAGATGAGATAATATTATACTATGAGTTCGTTAAAAGCACTAAATGAGACATGAGATGAGATTAAACAGTCCAATTTATATCTCAGTAATTAGTAAATTACAAGTTCTTTGCTTACATATTAGTTTAACCTTTTTGTACTCGAGCAGATTGGGAAAGGGAAACTTCTAGCAGAGGGTAAAGATGTGGCATTTCTTGGATACGGCACAATGGTTCAGAACTGCCTCAAGGCTCGATCTCTTCTTGCAAAACTTGGTATAGAGGTAACAGTTGCTGATGCAAGGTTCTGCAAGCCCTTGGATATCAAACTTCTTAGGCAGCTGTGTGAAAATCATGAATACCTAATCACTGTTGAGGAAGGCTCTATTGGAGGTTTTGGATCCCATGTAGCTCAGTTCATTGCACTTGATGGACAACTTGATGGAAAAATTAAGGTAATATTTCTCTACCTATTATTGCAACAAGTGGCTTTCTCACTCACTAGCCCTAGAGTATTCATCCATCATTCAATTTTTGTAGAACACAAACTTTGAGGTGCAGCAAACCTTATCTTTTTTCGCGCATAGGTTTTCTTTGGTAAATTGATAATCTTTTATATGGTTTTTAGTTAAATGTTATCAATCTCTATGTCAATTATGCAGTGGCGACCAATTGTTCTACCAGACCATTACATTGAACAGGCATCACCAACTGAACAGCTAACTCTTGCTGGCCTGAGTGGGCATCACATAGCTGCAACAGCATTGAGTCTTCTTGGCCGTAATCGTGAAGCGCTACTTTTAATGCGCTAACACTCTAAATTGTTTTTCACTGGCCATTTTACAATGGATTTGAATTCATTATAGGCTTGAAGCACAGTCAGCTTAGAAGCTGATTCTTGTAACTCCTTTGTTTATTCCATTCTGTATGGAAATTAGTATGCAAGATATCTAGTTCTCTTTGTGCAGTTATCGTCTCATGGTGGAAATACATCTGATTCTCTACCCTTTGGAGGCCTTATTTTCTCCCTTGTTTGAAAGAAGATGTGGACCTTTGACAACAAAGCATTAGGCAGTTGTAGTAGCATTCACCAATCTTTAAGCGTTTATATAACAATTTTGGGATGATTCTACTTATAAAAATGACATGACACAGTGTATGTATAAGCATTTGACTGACTATTTTGCTGAAATTGTATATATGATAATATGGCACGTGTAGGAATGAATCTGTATACCATGACCGCCTTCGGGCACAAGATCAGCTCTCATGACTTGTAAGGATGGGATATGGAGGCAGTACAATTGTGATATCTGAGTTGGTGAAATTTTGAGACGTGAACTATTTGCCTTTTATTAAGAGTAAGGGGAAAGATATGGCGTGAGTATGCCTTGGCAATGACAGTTTTGTCGCCCTTTTAGAGTGTATTATGTAAAGGAAAAATGTTAGCTTAAGTTAGTAACTTTTAACGTTTAGTCTCCTAAATATTTATTAGGAGTGACAGTACAAGGTAAAAAGGATTGTATAAATTTATTACCTTTATTAAAATTATAAACTTATTATTTTTAAAAAATAGACATCTATAATCTTTTTTTTTTTTTTGTAAAAGTAGTGGATTCGTGTTGCTTTATTTAATAAATGTATTTTCATTAAAAATAACGGATTTAGGTGATCTTTTATCTTATGTACCTAAATTTTACAAAATTAATACATCCATTGTAATAAAATTTTCGTAACAAAAGTATTGGTAATGAAATACCTATTTTCTTGTCAAATGTATTTTTACATTCTTTGATTTTCTTAGTTAAGACTTAAAAATAACAACCAGAAACTCAAAAATATTAAAAATAAAAGAAAAATCAATAGGTGGTTTAGTATTTGAAATAGAAGTGAAGGGTTCATGTGTCATGGAAAACAAAAAAGCAAAATATAAGGTTATGTTTGATAATGATTATGATTAAATAATTGATTTAGTGATTTTTGATTTTTTTATAAAAATAATCACCAATATGTTTGATAATAATAATTATTTGATGATTTTCAAGAAAAGAAATCGAAAATAATCTTCAAGTTATTTGATAGCATTATTTTTAAAAACATTAAAAAGGTAAAAAAAAATGGTTACTATTTACAAATTTTAAGTTTTTAATCATTTTTTATAATATTATATATACAAAAGTTATAAGATTTGATTTATTTTTTAAAATATATCTTTAGTGGAAATAAAAAAAAATCAAAAATATGAAATTTAATGAAAAGTATTTTTTAAAGATTTATGAATTATTCTATATTTTGGAAACTATTTTAAAAAAATTTAAAAATAAAAAATAAATAATCGTAAAAAAATATATTTGATCGTAAAATCACTTTTAAACAAATAAAAAATTAAGAATAAAATTCATTTTCAAATATACCCTTATTTAAGTTTCTGGACGGCGTAATTTTCTACCACTCTTTTCACAAAATAGCCAATCAACATATTATAAGCAGCTGGTTTTTGCATGGGCGGGCATGAGAGACATCAATACGTCTAAATATTTGCTTTAACAGCCGTTGGCATTTGGCTCTTTTATAAAGGCAGGCCTGCCTACTAGTATAACTGCCAGGATTCAAAATATTTTTATATACAGCGTTTTGGACTTTTCCACAACTGTCTGTTAACCTAGTATTAGAACATAAATATAACACAATGACATGACAGGTTTTGCATAGAATATAGTTTGTAAGTTCGATTATATTTCTCAGTAAAATTGTATTATATTATTTGGGATTCATCATAAATATAAACTTTTTTTTTTCATAAAATAATAAATTTTGAATAATTGCATTTTTACAATAAAAATGTAAAAATACCTCATCATTGTCTTCTACGCGGTTTTAGAACTAATGCGGGCGCCCTTTGCTGTTTTCTACAGGCTCCTCTACTTCGTTTATTTTTATTTTCTTGTTAGACTCTCTAATATTTTTTTTAAAAATATTTAAAGAAAAAAGTTAACAGATCGGTGAACTTACACGACCGGTACCATTACTGTTTTTCTTTCCGGAAACAAGGCAAACAAATCAAAAGCGTGTTACTGAACCCGCTAAAAAAGACCCGAGTCACTCGCTGGACTTTATATTTGACTGCTTTCTTCCAAGTTTTTTTTTTTTCTCGGAGAAAAGTGAATTAAAATTTTCAAGCCACAAGTATTCTGGCCAAGTCCGCTATTTTCCCACATTCTTCTGTTTTTCGTCTCTTAGACTCATTCTTCAGCTGGTGTGTCTTTCATTCTTTCTCTGGTTTTCTCTTGCTTAGTGTGACCCATTTCAGTGGTCCCTTTTATTTTTCTTGCTTTCTTTGTTTAATGCAAATGACTAGCTATTATCATAATTGAGACTTGTGGTTGGTTGGTGTTTCCATTCATTAACTCAAATGGAGACTGGTTTGCTTGTGACTTATCGTGTTTATGGTTCTGTTTCCTACTGCTGTTAGAAATTTTTTGTCTTTTCTTTGTATGTGCATGAAGGTTCGATTTTTATTTTCTACGGAACAAATGCATGATTCTTTTTTATTTATGAAACTTGCGTTTTTAAGATCTATGAATCCACGTTTTCTTTTACCTTGCTCATTAAACTCCGATTTTGAGTTTTGTTAGTTAATATGTCTATTTAAATTTAACCTCGGGGTTATCAATATCATTAATTTTTAAATCTTATTCCATTTTGAAGCTATGTTCTTTTTCTTTGTGAAATAAGCTCATTGTAATGGCACATAATATAATTCTGTTTTACCCGATTACGAATCCAAGTAAATCTTTATATCTCTTCATCATGTGAACTTCACAAAAAGTCCTGAACTTGATCTCTGTAGTTTCTTCTTTCAGCAATGGGAAAATCAAAAGGTCCATTTGGAGGTATAATCAGTGACATCAAGGGAAGAGCAGCATGCTATAAGCACGACTGGATCAATGCACTTTGCTCTGGCGCTGGGTATAATACTCATCTTTATGGAGAAAAAAAAATGCACCAAGTGCTGACATGATTTTGATAAATATATATTCTTCCTAATCTGTATCAGGATATTTGCTCCAACTGCCTATATTTTCTTTGCTTCTGCTCTTCCGGTTATTGCCTTTGGCGCGCAACTCAGCAGGGATACAGGTACTTGTTCCCGTTCTTTAAAAGAACAAAATTAATCATTTTGATAGTCAATGATATTTTTGCATGCACTTAACAATGTCCTTAATGTGATTATAGATGGAACCTTGAGCACAGTAGAAACACTAGCTTCTACTGCAATTTGTGGAATTATTCACTCAATATTTGGTGGGCAGCCTTTGTTGATCCTTGGTGTTGCAGAACCTACTATCATTATGTACAGTTACTTGTACAATATCAGCAAAAATAGGCCCGAGTTGGGAACCAAATTGTATTTAGCTTGGGTTGGATGGTACAAACTTGTTCCTTATTCTTTATTTTCCCTTTTGTTTTTCGGCATCTTTTGTCACACTTTATTATGAAGTGATAAAGTGATATTTAATTCTCCATGTTACAGGGTTTGTGTCTGGACAGCTATAATGCTGATTCTTCTTGCAATTTTTAACGCGTGCAAAATTATCAGTAGATTTACAAGGATTGCGGGGGAACTTTTTGGCATGTTGATTACTGTTCTTTTCATAGAAGAGGCTATTAAGGTATTGATTGGTCTTTATCAATGCTAAAAATGTTTGAATCTAGTGGACATTTACCATGATAAATGACTAAAATGATAGGGGGTTGTTAGTGAATTTCGTATTCCCAACGGGGAGGATCCAAAATCAGAAAAACATCAATTCCAGTGGCTCTATGTGAATGGATTGCTTGCGGTCATTTTCTCCTTAGGTGTGATTTTCACATCCCTCAAGAGTAGAAGAGCAAGATCTTGGCGGTATGGTTTAGGTAATGAAATTGGATTCTATGACATGAGCATCTTTTCAAATATTCTTTTTATTGTGCCTCACTGCCTCCATTTTTTTTCCTTTCACGTACTTTTTTACATTTGCTTATACTTTTTCTACTTGATTTGTGGTTGTCTGATACAGGTTGGATTCGTAGTTTCATTGCAAACTACGGGGTTCCCATTATGGTCTTGGTGTGGACAGCATTGTCTTATAGTATACCCAGAGAAGTCCCTGAAGGAGTCCCGAGGAGACTCGTTTGTCCCCTTCCCTGGGAATCTGAATCATTGCAACATTGGAAAGTAATCAAGGTATGCATTTGGTAATGAATTGTTCTAGGTATGTATTTGGTCATGAATTATTAATGATGTATTTCATCTACAATAATCTTCTCTTTTCTTACAAGTGAATTGCAGGATATGAGTAAAGTCCCAGTGCTATATATTTTTGCTGCCATTATACCAGCTATGATGATAGCAGCCCTGTACTTTTTCGATCATAGTGTGGCTGCACTGATGGCACAACAGAAAGAGTTCAATCTCCGAAAGCCCTCTTCATTTCATTGGGATATGCTTTTGCTGGGTATAATGGTATGTAAATGACCTCTGATGCTCCGACGTACTATTTCTTTCTTCCATAGAGCTTTCTCCTGTGTAGATATCTGATTTATCTTTTAGACTAAAAAACTGCATTATTTTAATTCTTGCAGACTTTGATCTGTGGGCTGCTCGGTCTTCCTCCTTCAAATGGAGTTCTTCCACAGTCTCCCATGCACACCAAGAGTCTGGCAACCCTCGAAAGGCAGGTAGGAACTAGGAAGTGGTACTATATAGAATCACAATTCTTGACTGTGATTACGAGCATCAAGTATTATTTAGACTATTACAAAATGGTACATTGATTTGTAGTTGATCCGGAAGAAGATGGTTAAGAGTGCAAAGGAATGTATTAAACAAGAAGCAACTAACTCTGAAATCTATGGAAAGATGCAGGCTGTTTTCATAGAGATGAACACTGCTCCAACTGTAGGTCCTAGCTAAGACTTCTATCTCTAGTGTGTTTACATTATACTAGTATGTTTGCTGATCAGCATAGTTATTTTGCTTTTCAGGCTAAAGAGTTGGCCAACCTTAAGGTGGCTGTAATGCAAGCAGATGATGGACAAGAAGCAAAGGAAAAATTTGATCCTGAGAAACATCTCGAACCTTATTTGCCTGTCCGTGTTAATGAGCAAAGATTAAGCAATTTGTTGCAGTCCATCCTTGTTGGTGCAGCAACATTTGCCATACCAGCAATCAGAATGATACCTACCTCAGTTCTGTGGGGATACTTCGCCTACATGGCTATTGATAGCCTACCAGGGAATCAGTTCTGGGATAGGATTTTGCTACTCTTTGTCACCCCAAAACGACGTTACAAGTAAGTATTTCTTCAAGTGTTATAATTCTTAACAAATGTTATCGTCCAAATATACTCCTAAACATAACTTCTCATTATGTTGGACAGGGTTCTTGAGGGTTCACATTGTTCATATGTAGAATCAGTACCATTCAAGTACATTGCTTTATTTACAATCTTCCAATTTGTTTATTTCCTGATTTGTTTTGGGGTGACTTGGATACCTATTGCTGGCATATTGTTCCCTTTGCCGTTCTTCATTCTTATAGCCATAAGACAACACTTGCTTCCCAAACTATTCCAGCCTATATATCTTCAGGAACTTGATTGTTCTGAGTATGAGGAAGTCCTTGGTGCTCCAAAGCGCATGTCTTTTAGGGTATGTCCTCAAGCAGGCTATTAAGTTGTATTACAGGACATAATGTCCCTTCTATTCCAATTCATTTCAACTATTTGTATATAATGTCTGGCAGGAAAGGGAAGCACCTGAAGGTGAAAGTGATGATGAGAGTAGAGATGATTTCTTTGATGCTGAAATATTAGATGAGATGACAACTAGTAGGGGCGAATTGAAGTTAAGAAGCTTCAATGAAGAAAGGTTTCATCAGGTGAAAAACAAATACAACTTCTGTTCTTATTTTCTAATGTCTCAACTTAGTCAAGAGAATATTCTTGGATCTTAACAATGTTATGATCTCACTCTTCTTCAGGTTTATCCAGACGATTCCATAACAGATTAAGATAAAGATTACTCTCGTTACAAGGATATTGAATGCGAAAAATGTCAAAAATACATAGTCGAGTAAGAAAGAAGATATAGAGAACGTTTTAACACACTATTTTTTTGCATGTTTTGGCTAGCCAGTTGAAGAATGAGGATAAGGTGCAGGAAATTAGCAGATGTAGGAAAGAGATGATAAGGGTAGGGTTACACGGTAAAAAAATTCATTCGTAGTTAGAGGTGTAAAGTGAATTATTTTATCTCGTCTTATGTTTCATTTAGTGTCTTTAATGAATTCATTGTACAATATTGTCTCATTTTATTTAAATATCACCTCATTTCATTTCAATTAATTTAGATTGTAGGTCTAATAAGTGTAATTTTAAATATATGTTGTATCATTTTTCTTATTAAACTTACATTACAAATAATCATGTATATTATTTTTTATTATTTTTGTATTCTTACTTATCTTAATTAAGTCCATTAGAAACAAATAAAATATCTTAATTAGTACCGTCTCATTAAGATCTCATCTCATAAAAAATTAAGTGGGATAAGATGAAATAAGTTTTGAAAATTAATGTATTGTATCATAATTTTATTAACATGTTATCTCAATTTAAATATCTATTTGTATCCTTTTTGCTATTCTTTGTTTTCTTATTATAGGAATTTTTTTTGTCGACTTATTATAGTATATTAATTTGATTTTTTTTCTTACTAAATTTACAGAAATCTTATGATGGAAAACGAATATGAATTCTTTTAACCTTCTGAGGTGAAAGAATTGTTCTAACAAATAAAGAGAGGAAATAAGAAACACCATAGTTGAAAAAGTAAAGGGTTTCTGATAATTTTATCTAGTTTTGCTTTCTGGTTGTTATGAATTTGGATAGCTTTACAGTAACTTTTGGTAAAATTGTTAAGTTTGGAATGTGTGAAAATGGAAAGGCTGAGACGAAATCATATGAGAAAACTATGGACATTAGTATAGACTTCAACAAGAGAAAAGCTTACATTGATGATGGTATTATTGCGTAGCAGAAACTGCCAATCTAAGCCATTTGTTTCCATTAAAAGAGAAAGGGAGATGCTTAAATTCAATCAACGATTATTACTAACATTACTAACAGCATCATACATCCATTAGATTCTCTCCCTAACAAAGGTTGGAGTCTAATGAAGTTACATAGCTTATTATAAATAGACAACTAGAATAGAAATTATGTTAAATTTTTTCATGTGTTAATAAATAGCTAACATGACTACGTAAAATGATTAGTAGAAATAATTTTCACAAATAAATATCCAAATAATAACATTTTTTTCCTCTTAACTTGAAATGCATTTTGAATGAAATATTAGTATTCTATTGGATTAGAGAAGAGTTTTTGAAACCCTTAATAATTTTTGAATTTTTTTTTCTTCCATCAGATATTTTTTGTTAATATATTTACCGATGAGATTTAAGATGTATTAAAAATTATTTTTAATTAAGTATTCATTCTAAGTGAGAAAAGGGTTATCCAAATTAAAAAACTCAATCCTTATATGCACTCTAATTTTTATAAAAAATTAATTATTCACGTTGTTTTATTTTTTGTCCTTAAAAAAATATATGTTATATATATATATATGATTTTTTAAAAATAGAAAAAATGTAAATTTTTAAGAAAAAGTAGTTAAAAATAAAAATTTATCTATAAATATTTCATGTAATTAGACTACGTTGAAGCCCAGTTTGAAGTTATCTAGGTTAATTGTAAATACATTCCTAAAATGTATTAAATATATACTACACTTGTGATTTTACATATTAAAAAATATATATTTTAAAATTTCAAGTAAGCAGAATTTACGTCTGATTATTACGTTGAAGCCCAATCTCAATTCTCAAGTCCATTTATTATGTTGAAGCCCAATTTTTTCTTTTCATCTGAAAACGTCCCAACTGTATCGGCCATAGTCCTAGTTTCGTAGCCAGGTCCACAAGTACAACAATATCGCTTACTCAAGGGTCGACGATTATTCTCAGAGGAAAAATAGAAACTGCGAAGAGCTCGACGAGAGAGAAAGAGAAAGAGAGAGATTAAAGAATGTCTTCTCTTTTGAAGAATCTTGTGAATCCAAGGACGAACTGGTTTGCTGCTCAGCACAAGAAAGCCGTCTCTGGACGCCTCCGCAGATATGGTATACCTTGATCAAAACCCTAGATTCAGCTTTCCTTTATTCCAATACACATTTTTTACGTAATTTGTTCTGATTTGTTGCTTTTCGGAAATTGATTTTTTTAGGGCTTCGATACGATGATATGTACGATCCCTATTACGATCTAGATGTGAAGGAGGCCCTTAATCGGCTGCCCCGAGAAATTGTGGACGCTCGTAATCAGCGTCTTAAACGCGCCATGGACCTTTCTTTGAAGCACGACTACCTTCCCGAGGATCTTCAGGTATTTTCCTTTTCACATCACTTCTTCATTCATCAATGTGTTTTTTGATGTTTAGTTTATGATATGATTTTGGAATATTAGCACCTTAGCTGCCTCTACTATTGATGTTGGTTCACTTCTTATGGAGAAAGTTTGAATATATTAGATATCTCGGATTTTATATTAATCATGGATAGTTGCATTTTGGTATTAGTATTATGTCTGGTGGTAATGATATTAAAAATAAATATTGAACAAAACGTTGAGTTGGCTATTTGGTTATTTGCTTTTGTTATGATCTGGGAGTCTTTTTGCGTTTATATAGCTTACATTAATTTGCACAAGAATTGTGATATGCCTATGCGGGAATACTTTCTACCAAATTTGCATTGTGCTTAAAATCAATGCTGTCAATTTTCTCTTTTTTCTTATAACTGTGAATTGTATAATCAACCTTCTGTTCGGTGCAATGATAATTTGATATTCTTATGTTGTTAAGCTCTTTTGAAAACCTTTTGTGCAATATTTCTAACTCGTTTCTTTAGGTTAGAATCAGCTTTTAACTCTTTATCTGCTTAGAGTTGAATAGGTGTTAGCTACATATGAGTCAACTTCCCCTAACTTTAATTGCACTGTGGCACAGCCTATCACAGTCCATCCAACAAGTTATTTAGATTTTTTGTTTGAAAGCATAAGAAGGCTTATAAGATAGTCATATGTTTTCAAAGGCACATATGTAGGCATGATTACATGCATAAATGCATATCTATGTACCTCTGTGAATATAAATGTATTTGAAAGTCAATTGATATGAGTAATACTGTACTGTTCATTATTGTTTTGAAAAGGCTATTAGTGATTTTACATATGCTTTTGAGTTGCACCTGCAATTCTTTCTTTTTTTGTAGTTAGAACTATAATAAACCGTTCACTTCTTGGTGCTTTCAGGCTATGCAAACACCATTTAGAAGCTACCTTCAAGAAATGCTGGCTCTGGTAAGTGCTTCACAAGGGAAGAATGATTCATAGTTGTGTTGGTGACTTTGTGTGCATTCATCATCCCTGTTTTTATTTGTATTTGAAGGCATTGCTAATACTAATCAATATTCACTTTCAACTATCTTCAGTGAGTTATCCTTCTGGTCATAACTGTGATATTGGATTTCCTCTCTTTCTTTTTTCCTTTTCTTTTATAAATTTTAACTATTTTATTTGTTTGTCTTCCTTCACCACTTTCTTTTACTCTCGTTTTTCCCCCTAGTTTAAAGGTTGCATTGGTCTGGGTTATGTTTCCTTTCTATGGTAGAATGTGCCAAAGAGATGGATCCATGCACCTAGAGATACCTTATACTATTTGCATAATCAAATATGATGCTTTATAAAAAGAATTACTGAGCTAATATCTTGCAGTATCTGCATTGTTTTCTTTCATGAAAGGACAACCCCAGAGAAAATTTTGACAATTGAATCTGTTAGCTGTATTTTTATGTATAATTCAGTCTTTATATAAAACATTTGGACTTCACCTTAGCTGAGCTGCTTCATACCCTTGTAGTTTGATTTTTAGTGTCATTCCTGCCACCTTTTAAGCAAAAATCATTGACTGCTCGTTGTGTTTAATCCAAAAATATTTGGTAGAAGACTAGTTCTGCTGCAGCTCTCAGTTTGTGTTGAAACAACTTGCTGCGTCTGTTTTGCAGGTAAAGAGGGAGCGGGCAGAACGTGAGGCTTTGGGAGCTTTGCCTTTATACCAGCGAACCATTCCCTAAACATCTCACTGCATTTGTAGCTTTTGATGAATGAGTTGATATTGTGAACATATTCAAATTTTGAGCTTTGTTTTAAATGACTCAATATCCTGATGTGGAGATTGAGTTCATCTTTTATAAGAAAATTTCCAAATATTGCACTTTGTTGGAATGGAATGTATTTGATGGATTTATTGTACTTGTGAAGTTGCGACCCTTTTATTTCAATAATAATGCGCTATCCAGCTGCTACCTGCTTTTGGTTTATATGTGTTTCCTGGAACCAATATTGGATTTATTTTTGTTGGTTCATATCGTAATAACTTCTTCAGGGATGACTCCATACTTTGATTTGGATGAGACTTCTGTGTGGTTTTCCACTATTCCTTGCTTGTGATTAGTGTGAATCATTGTGACAAGAGTTCTATCTTTTTGGTTATCTGACATCATTTGCTTGGTAGAGAATGCATGTCTCTTTGATTGAAAGAGGATGACTTCCAAACCAAAAAGGTCAGAAGTAATTCTGTTTTCGTGTTCAGAAGTGCTTAATGCAATATCAAGCAGCTATATGTTGCATTGCAGTTTAGACAAGTCTAACAACTTGAGGTCCAACTAAGGAAGGGAAGTAGGTTATCAACATGCAATTTGCATGTTGCTAGTGTTCGATCAATAACTGATGCCCTGTGATTGAAGAGCCCTTTGTGATGGAGAGCATGGATCATACAGTGCTGCATATGGAATGCATCGTCAGTAGAACTTTCTTATAGCTTTTCCATGGAGTGTTTACTGAGATTAATTGCATTTTCTTTCATTTCTTTGAAGCAAATGAAAGTTCACCAACACGTAGGCCATGAAGTTTTGAAAATAAGCAAGGAAATTTATGCGTAAAGGACCTATAACTAGAACCCCTGGGTTTATACCGCTCTGTTAAAGATGCTACTTCTGGTTGTCGACCACTGGTAGAAGAGAAAAGGGTTTATAGCTAGCCTAGTTGCTTTCTTGTCTTCTATTAATAACTATTAGATTTATTTTTTTATTTTTTTATTTTTTAAGTGGGTCTTGTTTCTTAGATTTCGAGCTTGGTATCTTTTAGCTTGGTATATTATTTATTATTTTATCGTATTAAAGCATCAAATTTTAATTAAAATAAAATTATTTATTTGACTTTTTTCTCCAAAAGAACAAAAAATACATTTTACAATCTTAGAGATTAAATATATACTAATATTTAATATCGTATGGGTTTTTTTGTATTTCGTTGAAGGTGAAGTTTAGTAATGTAGGCCGTAAAATATATCATTTTATCTTTTTTTTATATATATAAAAAATATGTTATTTAATATTTTTAACGAAAAAAATTACTTAAACTTTTGATAATAAATTTTAATAATAAAAAACATCAAATAGTCTTCCTTGTAATTTTCATAAGCAAAAAGATTAAAAATTACCTTTAGTAACTTAAGGAATTAAATGATACTTTTTTTCTAAATATATTTACAATCTATTATATTTTTTTTATTAATAACAATCGTTAATTTTGTCTTATTTTTTACACTTTTTTTATTTTTATATAATAAAAAGTTAATATGATTATGTTAAGTGTTTATGATTTTGTTGTTAAAACATCAAATTTTAATCACTAGAAATGAAAAAATAATATTTTAATAAAAAATTATTTATTTGATTCTTTTTCTCAAAATTACCGACTAAAAAAATATATTTTAGAATCTTAGAGAGGATACTAATGCCGATATATATACAGTGTCTAATTTCAAATGGCAACATCTTAGAGTGCTATTTCATATAGTACTTTTTTCACTTTCCAAATGGATTATTGTACCTTTTAACCAACTCCCACATCCACAAGTTTGTGATTTTTCTCTTCAATTATGGATTGTTATGTCTCCATAAATGTTCCCAACTGTTCCGACCTCTATTTTGTTATCATTGTAAACATGCTGGTATCTCTAAGGTGATCCTTTTATATATATATATATAATAGTCCTTGTAATTTCAAAGATAGAAACATGATGACCCATGCAGAAATTTTTTTTTTTTTTAAAAAGAAATTGCTACGATAAAAATCAAAATTAGTCCGTGGATGGAGTTGCAAAGGGGATGAAGTGAATAGTGTCAAAGTGGTGTGCATATTTTTATGGGTAAACGTACGTTAATTCAAATATTAATATTATGTACGAAGTATTTCAATTAATTATTCCGGTGTTAAATTGATGTGTTAATTATTTGTTGTTATTTTAATTGATTAGGTTACTGTTTAATTCATTACACATAATATGTATTTTTTTTTCTAATATCAATTTATGTTACACATTTTTTTTTTAAATTGATGTTGTTAATGTATATCTAGTAATATATATATATATATGCTAATGTATATCTCTTTACTTCTGTCATATCTATATCTAGTTACTTTAGACATATCTAGTTTACTTGTAACTCGCATCATGTATATTCATTTATTCACAGAATAAAATACAATCATTAAGTATTTCTAACATGGTATCAAAGTCATTGTTTTTATCTTTCTAGCAGTCTTATCTTTTCTGGTGTTACTCAACCCTTATAGCTTTCGCTGTCACAATAACCGCTGCAACCACTCATTGTTGAACCTCCGACGTCTTTCAGTCGTTGTCCTTAGGTTCCGGGCCTACAGTCCCCGTTGTTAAGGAGTTCTACACCACAAAGATCACTCCAATCATCGTCGCTATTGTGCATCTTGCTCCGATAATTTTTATGCAGATACCACTGTGATCGGATCTACCAGATCTACACAACCGTCGAAGTATCGCAACCATCGGACACCGCACGCTCCATCACGCGCCACTTAAACGATCTGCACATCTTTTCACGCACCGCCACCACTGCCGTGAAATCTTACCTCGACGACATTTCTGCAGATACCATTGTGATCGTCACGACCAGATCTACACAACCGTGGGCGTATTGCAATCTAATTCCTCTGTACGCGCCCGCAAGCGCCACCAACAGAAACCACGCATCAGATCCACGCGCTGCACACGCCGCGCTCTTGTCCCGTGCCGTCATCAGTGACTTGCTAGGGCTGACGTCATCATCTCATTTAGTTGATGTCACAGAGCCCCGCTGACTGTGAACCGTCCTGATCGTTGACTTTCGTTGACCTTGCTGCACGTTGATCGTTGACTTTTACAATACAAGTCCACCCTACCTAGTTTTTCGCATAGACCTCATTTTTATAGTCTGTTTTTGCATATTGTGTTTTCAAATGGATAAAAAGGATGCTTTTGTTTCTTGCCATATCAATACTATATTGGAAGGGACCAAGAATTACTTGTCATGGTCTCAAGCTATGCGCAGTTTTCTTAAAGGTCGTATGCTCTGGCATTATTGTACTGGTGCAATTATCATTCCTGTTAAAGGAGCAAGTGAAGAAGATGCTATCTTTCTTCGTCGCATGATTGAATGGGACATGATCCTCACATGGATTCAAAATACTTCCATTCCCTCCATCTCCAATCTGTTGGGCAGCTTTGATGATGCCAAATCAGCATGGGATATGTTCTTCAAAAGGTACTCCACTACTCACAGATCCATGAAATATCAACTAATAGTTGAATTGCATAAACTTCAACAGGAACCAGGGCAATCCATCAATGACTACTTTGATCAACTTCGCTTCCTTTGGGACCAAATTGACCTTTGTGATCCAATTTGGGCATGCTCAATAGATGCTCAGCAATATGCTACAATTAGGGATGAATTTTGTCTCTATGAGTTCTTGATGTCACTCCATAAGGACTTTGAGCCAATCCGAGGTCAACTTCTTAATCGTAGTCCTCCTCCCTCTCTTGATACTGTTATAAATGAGTTGGTTAGAGAAGAAGCTCGACTTGCAACCCTTCAAGCCCAGAATAAGCTCAATGTTTTGGCTATTACTCCTCCTACTTCTGCCATTGAACAACCTCAGCAATCAGGTGATTCCTCTGGCTTTTACAATCGTCGCAGGCAGAGCAATAAAAGGTTTTGTAATTATTGCAAGCGTCATGGCCACACCATTGAGACTTGTTACCGTCGCAATAAATCTACTACGGTTGTTACTAATACTGAGCCTACTTCGTTGATGCCTTCTAGTTCAATAGAGTCCCAGTCTTCTGAATCCACTATCAACCACTCCTCCACTGAACTACAGAAGATCATAACTCGGGCTGTTCAAATGGATGGTAATGCATCTCTTTCCACTACCCTCTCATTTTTGCCCGATAAATCTCAAACTTGGCTTTTTAACTCAGCATGTTGCAATCACATGACACCTCACTCATCTTTATTCTCCAAACTTGACCCTGCACCACATCCCCTTAATATTCATATAGCTGATGGTTCCACCATTCATGGGAATAGTCTAGGTTTTATTTCGATCTCTACCCTCTCAGTTCCTGTGGTTTTCCATGTACCTGACCTATCCTATAATTTATGCTCTGTGGGACAATTAGTTGAACTAGGATATCGCCTTATTTTTGACTATTCTGGGTGTATTGTGTAGGATCTGAGGACGGGGCAAGAGCTTGGGACCGGTCCTAGGGTTGGGCGTATGTTTCCTATAAACAATCTTCATCTTCCACCTGTTGTTCCTACCTCTCTTACTGCTGCAATTGCTGCAGTTTCTTCCATACCTTCTCTCGCACTTTGGCATTCTCGTCTTGGTCATGCCCCATCCACTCGGGTACAATAGTTAGCTTCTAAAGGTCTATTGGGTTCTGTGTCTAAAGATAATTTTGATTGTACTTCATGTCAGTTAGGAAAACAACCAGCTTTACCTTTCAATAATAGTAAATCTATCTCTAATAGTATTTTTGAGTTAATTCATTCTAATGTTTGGGGACCTTCTTCTGTTACTAGTATTGGTGGATCTCGATATTTTATTGTTTTTATTGATGATTATTCTCGTTATATTTGGATCTTCCCAATGAAATCTTGTTCTAAAATCTTATCAATATACAGTAACTTTGCAAAAATGGTTGAAACACAATTCTCCAAACATATCAAAACTTTTCGATCTGATAATGCTCTTGAATATACTCAAAATTCTTTTCAAACTCTGTTACACTCCTATAGCATTGTACATCATCTAACCTGTCCAGGAACCTCTCAACAAAATGATCGAGCCGAAAGAAAACTTCTTCATATTCTTGACATTGTTCGTGCTCTTCTTCTTTCTGCCAAAGTTCCTGCCCTATTTTGAGGTGAAGCTACTCTTCATGCTGTTTATGTCATTAATCGCATTCCAAGCACTGTCATTCACAATCAGACTCCGTATAAGCGCCTTTTTGGATCATCTTTTGACTATCATTACCTTCGCTCATTCGGATCTGTTTGTTTCGTTGTTCTTCAGCCTCATGAACACAACAAACTTGAGCCTCAATCTGGACTTTGTTGTTTTCTTGGTTATGGTGAAACTCAAAAAGGGTATCGATGTTATGATCTTGTCTTACATCGTCTTCGTGTTTCCCGTAATGTTGTCTTTTGGGAACACTACTTATTTGTTGAACTTTCTCACTTTCGTTCTTCCCTAACTAATTCAAATGTTTTAGAAATTTTTCCAAATAAGTCTCTTGTTCCTTCTACAGATACTTCTAATTCATCTTTGGACTTCATTATTCGATCTTCAGATATTTTTGATGATTCTCCTAGACAGGTCGTAGAAGAACAGGTTGATAATGAGCTACCTCACCTTGAACATAGGTCCCTTGCTCCTACTCTGCCTGAAGATCCTCAACAAGACATTCCATCTCGCCACTCAACCCGGGTAAGATCTATTCCTACACATTTACTTGACTATCATTGTTACACTACCCTTACTACACTCCATGAGCCTCACATCTATCATGAGGCATCTACTAACCCTTCTTGGCATATTACAATGAAAGAAGAAATTGATGCATTAACCAAAAACCATACTTGGGATCTTGTTACTCTCCCTCCTGGTTAATCAGTGGTTGGTAGTAAGTGGATCTATAAGATCAAGACTCGCTCTGATGGGTCTATCGATCGCTACAAGGCTCGTCTTGTAGCAAGAGGTTTTACACAAGAGTATGGGATTGATTATGAAGAGACTTTTGCTCTAGTTGCCCGTATTTTCTCTGTTCGTACCCTCTTAGTTGTTACCTCTGCTAGTAAATGAGACCTTTTTCTGATGGACGTTAAAAATGCATTCCTTAATGGGGATCTGCATGAAGAATTCTATATGCAACCTCATCCTGGTCTTTCTGTTGAAACAAATAAGGTTTGTCGCCTTCGACGTGCACTTTATGGCCTTAAACAAGCTCTACGAGCATGGTTTGCCAAGTTCAGCTCCACCATCCTTCGCTTGGGTTACACTACCAGTCCTTATGATTCTGCCTTATTTCTTCGTCGCAATGATAAAGGCACCATTTTGCTTCTTCTATATGTGGATGATATGATCATAACTGGTGATGACCTCAGTGGCATTCAAGAACTCAAGTATTTTCTTAGTCAACAATTTGAGATGAAAGACCTTGGACATTTAAGCTATTTCTTGGGTCTTGAGATCACTCATTCCACAGATGGTCTTTACATTACTCAAGAAAAGTATGCATCTGATCTCATATCTCAAGCTGGACTCACTGACAGCAAGACTGTTGACACTCCAGTTGAACTTAATGCGCATCTGACACCATCAGAGGGGCAACCATTGTCTAATCCCTCTCTTTATAGACGATTGGTTGGCAGTCTGGTTTATCTTACAGTTACTCATCCAGACATTTCTTATGCTGTTCATCAGGTGAGCCAATATCTGTCTGCTCCACGATCGACTCATTATGCTGTTGTTCTGCGTATTCTACGATACTTGAAAGGCACTATCTTCCATGGCCTTTTCTACTCAACTCAGTCTCTTTTATTACTTCGTGCATTCTCTGATGCTGATTGGGCAGGAGATCCTACTGATCGTAGGTCCACTACAGGTTATTGCTTTCTCCTTGGTACTTCTTTGATTTCTTGGAAAAGTAAGAAATAAACCTTCGTGGCTCGCTCCAGTACTGAAGCAGAATATCGTGCTCTTGCTAATACCACATCTGAGCTCCTTTGGCTACGATGGCTCCTTAAGGATTTGGGTGTGTCCACATCCTCTACAACTCCCCTGTATTATGATAATCAGAGTGTCATTCATATTGCTCACAACGATGTCTTCCATGAACGGACTAAACACATCGAGATTGATTGTCACTTTATTCGCTCTCATCTTATCCATGATGCTCTCAAGCTTTTTCCCGTTTCCTCCAACGATCAACTTGCAGATATTTTCACTAAGACACTTCCTAAAAGACGTACTCGTAATTTGGTTGACAATCTCAAATTGGTCTCACATCCATCTTGAGTTTGAGAGAGGTTGTTAATGTATATCTAGTAATATATTAATATATATATATATATATATATATATATATATATATATATATATATATATATATATATATATATATATCTTAATGTATATCTTTTTACTTCTGGTATATCTATATCTAGTTATTTTAGATATATTTAGTTTACTTGTAACTCTTATATAAAGGCACCATATATATTTATTTATTTACGGAATAGAATACAATTATTAAGTATTTATAACAGATATGTTAATTATTTGTTGTTATTTTAATTAATTAGGTCACTGTTTGATTCAAACAAAAATGTTACTCATAATATGTATTATTTTTTTTGTTACACATAATATAATTGCGATTTGTGAACTGTCATCAGATAGAAAATGTGATTAATTCTGCTGGGATTTTTTATGAGTTCCCTGCAGCCAGAGAATAATTCTTAGAGATATACGAATAAAAATGGAAAAAGCCCGCCCTTAATTTAATTCTATTTTCCTATTAAACCAAACTAAATTAATGTTGAGATCAGGATCTTTTACTTATTTATTTTTTTCTTACTTGATTTTAAATCTTCACCGTTCAATTTTGCATTCAAATAGCACCTATATATCAACTAGAACGTTGGCTTGGTTAGTAGTACCCTTCCATTCTTTCTTGCCGGTCTGAGAACTCATTTTGAAGAATTCATGGGTCGACAGGCCGGCGAGTAAGGACCGTCAAAGAAGTACCCTGACACGCCCTTGCTATTATTTTGATTCATTTTATGCAATTATTAACTCTAAGTTATTTTTCGATTCCAATACAATTTGCATATGATAAATTTTAAGTTAATAATAAAAATTAATATTTTAAAATATTTATGATTTTTTAAGCCTTTGATTAAAAATGTACTCTATAGATATTACAAGAAAAAATTCCATTGACATTGCTACCAAAAGCATAAACTTATATTATTAGCCCTTTAATTATCACAATTTTCCTTTCACTTTAGAGTATAATTACTACTTTGTCATTAAAGCTAAGAAGCAAGACGTAAAGCTTTATCCTGTTATTATGGATCTTCATAATAAATATTAGGCCTCATGAAATTCTATCTATCTACTTTGGACATTACATGTGAAATCTATGTGCGCCAATGTGCCTAGCTTAATGAGAAAATTACTTTCTTTGAATAATCCTACCTTTTTGTCTATTTGGCATTCCCATATGATTCATGTCTGTCTGATCATGCTAAATGATACCAGCTCATATATATATATATATATATTTAATAATGTCTCAAAAAAATAAAAATATAATATAAAAGAAAAAAAATTGTTATACACATGCCCGGCTGGTACCATTAGAGTTTTTCTTTATGTCTTGTCTATTTATTATGTATTTTTTTATCTGGGTTTGAAGATATAATCTGCTTCTATATTTTTGAATTATACAAATTTCACATTTAATGTAATATTTGGTTGATAACAATCATGCACTACTCATCATGCTACAGTAAAAATGCTTTATTTTAAGATGATGATGGTGCAAATACATTCCAGGTTTTTAATTGAATTGAAGCTAAAGGAAATTATACAATTTGATCCCAAATCTTTTGGATTGTTTGTTTTTAATAAAAATTGATTATATTTCTTTATATTATTTATACCACTAATCGAATTATAGATGTAGTCCTATATCTATAACGATATATAATAGAATGTTTTTTTTAACTTTATATATATTTTCTCTCACTCGTATTTATTCGTTTTAAACATAATAAACATTATTTTTCACATTTAATCTAATTAGTACTAAATAAAAAATCTCTATTATATTTATATTTATTTTATAATTACTTTATTATTTGATGAAACAACATGACATCAACAATTGATTAGATATAATTTAATTATAAATTGATATCATAGATTATTATTTTGATAATAATTAGTGTAGAATATAATCAAGCTTATCCTATTTATATGGTAGAGGTTGTAAATCTTTAAAAAGAAAAAAACCACATAAGAATTTTTAAAAACTTTAATACTATATGCTTTGTGGAAAAATGCATTTCTTATTAGTTTTAGAAAATGCTTAAACTCAAAATAAAAAAAGTAAGACCTTTAAAAATATATATATAAGATTAAAATCATAGATCGACTCCATATAAAAAAACCTAGAATGTGAAAATGATGTAAATCAATATTCTCGTTAGTGAATCACTCAAGACTCAAGTCGATTGACTTTGAAATTATGGAATGTTCTTCAAATAATATATTAATATTTGTGATTCATCGAGGGGGTTTTGTCTATAAAAATCAACTCTTAGACAATAGTTTAAAAATGTAGGATTTTTTTTTAAAATAGCCAAAATCTTACCTTAAACTTAAAAGTAAAATTTTTAACCAATTTTATTTTAAAAAAAAAGATATATTAGTTCTATTTTATAAAACATAATTATTATAAATATAAAAAAAATATTAACATCTTATAAATTTATAATTAATTTTAAATACATAAATATTTTTTATCATATCATATATAAAAATTTTTATTTAAAAAATAAAAAATAATTTATATTATAATAAAATAAATATAAATTTATACATATATTGAAAATGATATGCTAAATATTTTGATAATTCATAAATAATATAATACATTATTATTTTTATATAATTTATTTTATTATTTTTTATTTATAATAAAAATAAATTGTTATTTATTAAAAATTGATGAATGGGTATATTTTAAAAAAATAAGGTTATGAAAATTAGTGAAAGAGAGAGAAGGAAAAGATAAAAATAATTATTTTTTAAAAAAACGTAATTGATGGGCTGCTAATTAAAAAAAAAGGAGAGAAAGAAAATGTAATGGAAGTTAGAAAAAATAAATGAAAAAAAGAGAGAAAAAATGTGATGTATAATAAATAATAATTAAATTACATATAAACTATAACTTACATAACTGTTTTGCAAAATTTTATAACATTAATTTTTTATCTTATTATAATAAAAATAACCTAAATAATATAATACATTATTATTAAATATAATTACACTTATAATTAATAAATAATTATAATTATGATATAAAAAATAATATTCATAAAAAAATTGTGAAGTCTCTCTCCAACTTTTTACAATATACAATACAAGCATAGAACATTATATCACAAATTTTGTGTGAAAATATTATCTAGTCTAATAGTATTACAATTATTTTTATTATTCATACAATAAATTACATCTAATTAATTATATTTTAATACTTAACTTAGATTATTGCTAATACATATTTGTTATCTTAATAATAATTAAAATTATAATAATATTAAAGATATGTGTTATAATGTAATCTATTTTTTAATTTCTTTAATCTTAAATAATTTATTTTTTTAAAATTTCAATAATTTATTTTAGTAAAAAATTTAATAATTTAAATTTAATAATTTATTATTATTTTAAACTATTTTATAATAAAATTTTAATAAGTTATTTGTTATAAAAATATTTTTTTTATTATATAAATATAAATTATTATTTATTAAAAGTTTGTGGAAGAGAATATTTTATTTTTGATTTTTTTTTTAAAATAAGGAGATAAAAAAAATGGTGATTAGAGAAAGAAACAAAAAAAAAATAGAGTTGGATAGAAAGCTAGAAAAAAACAAAAAAAATAACCTGTTAATTGTTAAATGGGTCATAACGAGTCTATTTTTAAACTATTGAATAAAAGATTACTATTATAGACAAAAACCCTTCATCGAGACTCATTCCTTTTCCTCTATTCAAATCACGTAAAAATATAACTTGATTTAAATTATATATAGTGATTAATATTATTTCAATATATAAACCAAGGATTTTATTAGCCTAACATTCCTTTAAGAATATATTAAAAAATAATTATTTTAATTAAAATGAATTAAAATAATTATTTTAATTGAGATAAAATTATAGATACTATTTTCAATTATTAAGATTAAAAATAATGAATTTTTGTTCGATCTTTTATAAATCTCAAAAATTTAGATATGATGTAATAAATTATAAACATTGATCATATTATACTTAGCTAGATATATAGCTAGTTGTTAGCAAGTCAATTTTTACAGATAGCAGAAGCTAGTGGGATAAATAACATGGTGACCATGTTAACTGGTTGATAGCAAACCATCACATAAATTCATTGCAGCGAGTGAGTGGTCTTTATTCAGAAAATACCATATCTCCCTTCTTTAATTTCTCCAACATGCTATATATGTATTCCATCTATATATATATACCATAATCCAGACTACAATTATTACACTAAGCTTTTACTCAATCAAACAAATAAATTTATTTCAATTTACTATAGAGGTTTAAAAATTATGGTGATTATCTTTTTTTTCACACTGAGATTTTTTTTTTTGGGTTCTCTGAGTATTATTTGCACTTACCATTAAGAATTAATTAGGTAAAGATGACATATTGTTTATAGAAAATTACACAACTATTAGTGCAAAATAAGACCATGTTAATTAAAATTTGATTGTATAGTATTACATGTAAATAAGAATAATGTTTAAATTAATCATTTTACAGTTAAATTTTTAACACACCTGCAAATAAATAAATAATTGTAAAAGATACACACAGCTAAAATAATATGTATAGTTGGTATATAATTAAATATATTTTAAAATAATATATTAGTCAATAAAGTAGGAATACAGGATCAATTGGATTATTTATCGTTAGTAATTACTAATATATGGAAGGAACGACTCGATTCGTCCTATTGGGGACATCATGAAGCACTCAATACATTTTAAATTTAAAATAGGTATTATTTTCTTCTTATAAGAACATTCAACTTGAATAATACGGACGTGAATAACGACGTTAAACCAGGTGAAAATTTATAATATATATATATATATGACTCCAGTTAAAATTAAATTAAATTTAAATAAATCTAAATAATATGAAAAAATTAAAAATGAGTTAGGATTGAGTTATGATTGAAAAAACAAAAATAAAAAATATATAATTATTTTTATATACTATTATTATTATTTTTTGTATTTATATATTGATTATTTACTTATTAACAAGAATTATATAATATTTTATTAATAATAAACATTACTATTTATATGAACATTTATAAAATTCATTTAAAAATTAGATCTTACATAGTTTTCTTAGAAATCATGATTTACTTAATATAAAGTACTTATAATGAGTTCATTGATTTGTTCATGCGTCTTTCAATTAGTTTATAATTTTATTCTTATTATATACTTTCGTAAATATATTATGTTATCACTAATCACAATTACATAAAATTCAAGTCTAAAATATTTATTTATTTTAATTTTAATTAGTAATTCATTGAGTTGTCTTGTAAAATACTTATAACTTTGAAATTTTTTACTTTTTAATTTTGTAAAAATTTGTAACAAAATTGTTATTTGTATATTTAACGTTGTTAGAATACATTAAATTTGATTCAAAAAATTTATTATTCTATTTAGATTAAAAATTATATTATTTCTGATCAACATTGAGTTAAATAAGATAAAAAAAATTAATTAATACATAAAAATAAAAATTTGGGTCAATTCGTGCTAATTTGGACTAACCAGAATTTTTTTGGTTTGAATTAATGTTGATAATTAATTACACGAATTAAATTCAATTTAGGTTAGAATTTAATCAATTTGCACGGTGCTAATTTTGTATAACACAAACTAACTCAACCCGTACAAATTGAAATCTTTAGTTAAACTACATCGCATGGTTTTCTTTATATATAAAGTTTTATTTTTAATCTTCAAATAAAAAAAATAATGTTATTTTTTACAACATTCCATAAAAATAGGTTTTTTTTGTTAAAAACATATGTTGTTCGTTATATTTTTTTTTAAATGTAAACAAAATATGTTTTTGAGTAATAGTATTATCAGAATAACTTTTATTTTTGCTACACTAAAAGTATACAAAATGTTTATTTTATCTCAAGTATTAACTATAATTTAGTATTATCATTGGATAAATTTGTAATTAATCAAATATTTTTGTGTTAATAAAAATTTACATTAGGCAATATTACTATCCTTTTTATAGGAAATTAAAAATAAAAATACATAAATAAATGAATCATATATATCAATTGAAGTGAAATATTAATACAATTTTATAAATATCAAATATATTATTAATATTGATAAATATTGAATAAAAATTATGAAAATTATAAAAATGTAATTTTTTAAAATTTTGTATAAACTTTTATCATAATTTAATAAATATGATGTAAAAATATAAGAAACAAATTAAAATTAATTGACTCTAGATAAATGTTATCCTACATACCATATAAATAATAAGTTATGTATGTTTGGATTTATATTTAAAAAATTAAAAATTCATATTTTATAATATATTTATATTGATATTTTTAATATCATTTTTTAAAAAAAATTAGAAGTTTAAAATAATTAATAAAATATCGAGAAATTTTCAAATATTGCCAAACATATTTTGAAAATAATATTTCATATATTTGATAAAAAAAATCTAAAAATATGGGATTTTTAAAAAAAATATGGATATCAATCTTTTAATTAAATAAAAAAAATATTATTTAGATATATAACTAGTGAAAAGTCGTATCACTCATAAGCAAATCGAAAAGTGTAATTTAAATATACAAGTAATTTTTATTTGCGTTTCAATTTTCAAGATTGCAAAATAAACGAAGCACGTTAGACATATCATATCATCTAGAGACAATTTCTTTAAATGCTATTCACAGGGATGGTTACGCCGCCGTTTGATCATCTATTATCATGTATGATCTGTCCAATAAAGGGCATCGGTTGGGCTGTCTAATTGTTGTGGAAGGCCACAGAAACGAATGCAATATGTACAACAAACTCAAATGATTAACTCTTATCTTTTTTATTTTTTATGAAGCTTCTAAACTTTAAAACTTTGTGTATTATTTAGAAAAAATTGTTACGAATAAATAATTTTATATTTATAATATTTAGATTTTAATACGTGTTAATAGTATATATAAAAACGAATAATTTTTAAATTTTTTAAAATAATTATAACACATTTCATGATATATAATACAAAATTAAACAATATTAACATTTTACGTTACTTCAAACCTCCAAATTCAAATTCTAGGAATTCAAAATTTCATTGCAATCATATCATCATTTTAATTATTGTGAGGTTGATGTTTTACTCTGTTTTTGTTTATATTATGAAATTAAATTCTAGATATTATAACTATGAACCACTTTTCTTCGTATATTCATTTACTTAATATAATAATACATATCATGATAAAAAAAATTAAATAACAAGAAGGGTAAAGTTTTATTGAGGTAATTTTGATTTATTATTTTTTTAAATTTTTATTAAGACTTGTCATTCTATCAAGTAGGAAAATTGCACGATAAAGAATGATTAGTATTTTTGTTACAATTATTTAAAAATCTAATTATAATAGAAATTTTCAAACAAACACTCCGTGAACATAATCTAACAAACAACATAATCAATCTCTAAAATGTATATCGAAAGTAAAAAAAAAGGAGAAAAACACTATTAAAATTATAACAATTCAAACAAGTGGTAAGTTTACTTCATTTTCTTCACCCTTTCAAAGAATAGGTTCATCGGTTTCAAATTTGAAGAATACAAATAAAATAAGGAGAATAACTTGAAGTGAATTATTCACTAAAAAAAATAGCAATCAAAGAGACCACGCAATCTCGCACATCCTTAACAAAAGTTAAATGCCTCTTCTTTCTTTTTTAATCGTTCTTTCAAGCTCTCAAATGTTCTCTTATCATTATAGGGCACATAATGGATGCTTATACACGTTGCCCACATCAATTACAAGAAAGTTCATTTTATTTCCAAACCCATTAATTCAAAACTCATGCACGTTTTGTCATTTCGACAAGCAAATTAACACACTCGATCCATCAATCAACCTATAGTTCCATTTTTCGAACAAATAAATTGGGAATCAAAAATCTACACAAAAAGTGAGGATTAGAGTGCACTTGGAGGGGAATTGATCCCTCTATCTACCTAAGCAGCCTCATTCCTTATGCCAATATTCATCTTGTCCATTCTTCACATATGATATATTTCTAGTCTTATTTTTTAATACTTATCATCCACATTGGTTCTCAAACATCCCTATAAATTTGCATCACGTACATATCATAGTTTATAAACTACTTGTTATGTATGGATTATATACCTACTCTTAGTTCAAAAGTAACATTGAGAACGTATGAATGGTAATGACACCAATTTACAATACCTACAAATCTAATAGTATTTTGTATCTTAATGAATCATCAATGACAATAAACCTATCCATTTAAATGATTTTTGTACCCTAATGATACAATACATATTTATTCTAAAAATTTCACTTGTCAACTATTGAGTTTATCTGTCGATAATATAATCATATCAAGAGTGAGCATTTTTAACAAAATAACACGAAAATATCTCTATAAATAACTTTGTGATCAAAATTGTTTTCATATGATATTTTTGTTAAAAATTTTTGACTCTATAAATAACTTATTCTCTTGTGACGAAAATAACATTAATAAGAATAATAATTGCTATTATTGTTTTGCAAAATCTTGAAATACATTAAATAGATGTAAAGAAATCCCTCCTAAATGGAGAGTTAGATAAAAAAAATATATACATTGACCAACCCAAAAGCTTTTTATGCCTAGGACAAGAAGGAAATGTCTGTAAATTAATGAAGTCTTTATATCTCTTGAAACAAGCATCAAAATAGTGACATTAAAAGTTTGATAATGTCATGAGGACAAATGGTTTTAAAATCAACGAATGTGACAAATGTATGTATGTCAAGGATAAAGAAGTTGATTATGTTATATTGTGTCTTTACGTTGATGAAATGCTAATTATGGATAGTAATAATCAAATGATCAAATCTACTAAGGCTATGTTGAATTCAAGGTTTAATATGAAAGACATAGAGCCTTCTGATCAATTTTGGGAATTAAGATATCAAGCGATCTCATTCTAAGTCAATGTCATTATGTTGACAAAATACTTGAAAAATTCAACAATATTGATTCTAGAATTGTGAGAACACATATAAATCTACATCTATCTAAAAATAAAAGTGGGAGTGTGTCTCAACTAAAATATTCTAGATGTGAGAGGAAGTATTATGTACTCGATTAGTTTTACAAGATTGAACATAGCTTACTCTGTAAGTAAACTAAGTAGATATACTAGTAATTCAGGATCTGATCATTGGAAAAGTATTACAAGACTATTTAGATACTTAATATATACACATAGTTATGAAATACACTACATAAAATATCCAATTATATTAGAAAAATACGGTGACATAAATTGGATATTTTACATGAAAGACTCAAAGTCTACCAGTGGATATATATTCATACTAAGTGGTACAACTATTTTACGAAAGTCATCTAAACAAACATGCATCCATGATGGAATCTGAGTTTATCACTTTGGATAAATGTGCCAAAGAAGTCAAATGACTATGTAATTTTTTAGAAAATATTCCTAAATGGATGAAGCGTGTACCTGCAATATACAGGGATAGCCAATATGCTATTAGTAAAGCACAAAACAATATGTATAATAGTAAGTCTCTCAATATATATCAAAAACATAATACTATTAAATAACTACTCTTAATTGAGGTTATTTCTATTTATTATGTGAAGTTAAAAGATAACATAGTGAGTTTTTTAACCAAAGTTTTAAATTGAGAATTAATTGATAAGTTATCAAACGAAATAAGACTAAAATATATAAATGAATAAAGATTTGTAAAGGAAACTCAACCTGTTTGAGTGGAGATACTAAGATCTAGGTTCAAATGAACTTACTAATAATTTATTTTTATAATTTTTAAATTTAAATAAAGATGATTTTGTCAAAATTTGAAATGCAAAAATAATAAAATAATTTTGATAAGAAAATAGAATTAATAATAGGATTAGAGTTAAAAATAAATTTAAATCTACAAAAAAAGTAAGAACAATATCTTAAAATAACCTCATTAAAATATTGATATAATATAAGTTGGCAGCATAAATGAAAATCAATCAATTTTTTTATTCATATTGCTATTTCCTAAACATACCTTAAATACATAGAAAATAATTTATTAATTTCTAACAATTAACATTATACTTTTTCTAAAATTAATATTAAATAAATTATAAAAATAATTGTTACAATGACATGAATTTATAATAGTTGGGCCACTAGAGAATAGTACAAAAATGTTGAAAGACACGGGTCCCTAGATATCCGGCCTAAACTCGGTCGTTCACATGCAGCCGATTGTTGAAAATGAGGCTGAGATTAAAACCGGCCCACTCCCGATGTTTAACATTTTAAAAGCCCTTAAGGGCCCACATGTTCCTTGAGAGCTGAAAGTTATAAATTACAAGCCCAGAATAGGTCACGCCGATACGGTTATTGCGTGCTTTACTTTTCTTCGATTTGAGCAATTTTTTTATTTATTTTTAAATAAAATGACGTATTAATAATTAAGTAACAATTAATAGAAAATAAATATTCTTTTTTGCAGTATTAACACAAATAATATTAATCTCTATTCATGGTTTTTCTTTATCATGATTACTTTGATAAATACAGTGTATCAACAAATCTCATAAATTTTATATATTTATCACAATTTTACTTCTGTTAATGACTTTTTTTTCCATAATTACTTTGACAAGTGTAATCGTATAAATCATATTTATATATTCATATATTTTATCACCATAATATCATTATCTTAAATTAATGAACTAATAAATCAATTACTTATAAAAAAACGTGATAAAACAAAAATAAAAACATACTTAAGTTACACTAAAATAACTCCATGAGAGAATATATATGTCTATCTTATATCTAAAAATCTAGATATGATACTATGGTTGTGGTTGATTTTATTTTATTCAATTAAAATAAAAGGAATTATTACCAAATAGAGAGTCAATTATTATAAAAGAGACTCTCTCCCGTATAAGGGATCTAAAGCAAAAGCAAAAAAAATTACTAGAGTTTTGAAATCGAGAAAAAATGGGACAAGGGACACTTAATATGTAGTGTTTAGGACTTTAGATTAAATGTAAACATGGGAGATGAGATTAAAGATAATTATATTACCGCTTAATAATAAGAATTAAATACATTGCAGTATATAAAATTGGTACATATGATACTTATTTTCACACTTTTGATTCCTTCTAATCTAAATATAAATAAACCTATCTAATCAAAATGGCATCTTTGATATTTTATGATTTTCAAAGGTTTAGAAACGTAGATTTCGGTTATTAAAATACAAAAATTAACTCAAATATGTCGATTTTTGTTTTAAGTTTGGGAGTCGAAACTTACCTGACCAACATGTATTTTGCTAACATATGTATATATTTTTAACATTACAATTCACATATTTAGAATTTTTTTTCTATTTTTTTATTTATATATATGTATTATATGTTATATCATATATTTGCGTTTTATTCATAATTTTCACAACTATTATATTCTGAATTAATATTTTTATTTATATTTTGCGAAAGTTATGCTAACTATTGGCATTAAAAGTTACTAAATTTAAATAATAAAATTTAAAGTTAAAATGAATCGGTAGAAACTTTACGATTATTAATGAATTGTTTTTGAATTTTGGATTGTTGTGTTTAAATTTTACTTAGATATATAAATTATTTTGAATCGTGCTTAAACTTTGAATTTATTTTATTACGAAGGGTTTTGCAAATGAACATATTGTAATTTATTAATAATATTTTATATTTATTGAAAAAACTGTTATAATATATATATAATTAAAACATTAAGTGTCATTCTATCTTACATACACGTAAGATACATCCAACCCTTAAAATTCACAAGATTTGCCTAAAGCAATTGATCTCGTCTATATTAATTTTAAAAAATAAAAATTATATTTAATAACCAACAATACATAACATTGCGGTTGTACAAAATTTTCTAATTATGAAATAGTTCATTCAAACTTATCAAAACCAACTTAAGACAGTTTTAAAGAAAAAAAAGAGAAAAAATAAAATAAAAATGAAGTCTAATATTAAGTAAAGTTATCAATTTTTCTAAATTTATCTTCCATAATTACAATTACAGGCAAAAACATGATATGAGTATTATTATATAATATTTATACGTAAGATTTAATCATAGATCACGCCAAATACAACACTCGAATCTACACTTT
The DNA here is from genome assembly GCA_030763125.1 of Hippophae gyantsensis. Taxonomy (NCBI): domain Eukaryota; kingdom Viridiplantae; phylum Streptophyta; class Magnoliopsida; order Rosales; family Elaeagnaceae; genus Hippophae; species Hippophae gyantsensis. Next base: position 43,299,139 of record CM061036.1, read on the forward strand.
TACATCTATCAATCAAGCTATGGTTTTAACTCATTGAAAGGTTAAACAAAATTTATCCTACGATAAATAAAACGTTATTTTATAAGAGCATATAATAATTAAGTAAGAAAATACAAAATAATAAAGGATAAAAAGGAGTTTAAAAAAAATACAATTCTCCTGTATTATTTTAAACATATCATCATATATATCATAAATATGCATTAAATACATGAACAAAAGTAACTAAAAGTTTGAGCCCTAACATACCATTGAATTTTTTGTCAATACATTTACCAACTACTAATGAAAATAAGATTGGTAAATTGTTTTCATTTCAAAATTGTAGCTTTTTGGATTTTTATCCTCATGATTGGGTTTTTTAGGGAGTGGGCTTGAAGCAAAAGACCATACATGTTCAGATTACTGGGTCACATGACTGAGACGTGAGGCATGTCTTCTTGTAGGTAAATTTTGGATAGGTAAAGGAATTTAATTGTAACAAAAAATTCTTTTGATATATTAAATTTTAAAACTAACATACACCTCATCATACTCCACCTAAGTAAATAAACATATATTTAACACCAACGTATGTTCTTATTGAACAAATATTCAAAATGATTAAATAAAATATTTATTTATTTTGTTAGAATTTTTCTTCAAAATTAATTAAAAAATTAACTAATATAAAAAGTATCATAATATTAACACAATTATTTTTATTATTATAATGATAAAACCGTATAATTTTTTTATTATATTCTTAAAATTAATTACATTTCAATGTTATTATTAAAAAATAAAATTATCGTAAAAAAAAAATTTAAAATAAGCAAATCCATGACCAGAATGATCCAATCCCTAAAATCAGTGAATCATATATGTATTTATATGATCGTTGTTACGAACTTATGATTACATAAAGTAAAGTGTTTTTAACAATGTACACATTGAAAATCGTTATATCTTGTTTAACCTTTTAACTTAATTTTTTATTTGTATTATTCCACCATCAAAAAATTCATTATTATTTTTTTGTTTCAAATCGTAATATATTTTTATTTTAAAAAATAAAAATAAAAAATCAATACATTTGTTCTCCACTAATATATAATTTCAATCATAACATTTGAGTATATATTAACACAAATATAATAATAGAAATGTAAGATATTAAACAGTCAGCCTTCTTCTCTAATGTAAATCGATTCACATGGTATCATTGATAGATTCGATGAATATGATAAATCAAATCTAAACAATTAGTGTTACGTTTGTTTGCAAATGGAATCTGACAATTTCAGTTTCAACCTAGGACTCTCTTACACTTAACATTCATACATTCATTTGATTGGTGAATATTTTTGAAAAAGTAGTTAACTCAACTCGACCCACAATATACTTTTTTATTTGTTTTTTTCTAATCACAATCTACTTCTAATTGGTGGATTTATTATGATCTATATTCAGATTTCGGACCAACACAAATATATTACAGCCATGTGCTTCGGTTACAAAAAAGAATTTAACAAACTAGAGGGATTGAAAGGTTATTTTGGTAATTCAATCTAAAATAATATTATTTAATAATTGAATTTATTTAAAAAAATAATAAAAATAATATTTAAATATGATGTTATTGTTGGCACGTGAGTAATATGACAGACAACAAGGAGATAACAATGCATGAATTATGACAGATAATCAGTAGACAAGAATAATAATGAAAATTAATATTGTTATAATTTGTTTACTTTCTGCTTCTTTTTGTATACAAATACTATACATTTGTACAGAAATATTAGAACAAAAAATTACAGAAATACAATCATAATATTTAACATGGTATCAGAGCAGATTGTCTAAAGAAATAAAAAATTACGTTGCTATCTGTTACAACGTAATTTTCTGTTCTCACGATATTGTTTGTTTGGCCAATCTGGTTTGACAGATCACTTTCTGATCTGGGATCAGGGATGGTGTTTCTGTTCGTTTTTTTTGGCCGATCTGGTTGATTTTACTCTGTTCGTCTCCTCAGCATCGGTAACTTTGTGTGTTGGACGGAGGGATCCTCCACTGTTTTACCTTCAAACACCGAACAGTGGTTTGAGTTCATATTCAGCTCTTGTAGCCGTTTCACTCTGCATATTTGTCATCAGTTGGTGTAGCTCAGAAATGAAAGCAAGATAGTTATTTAACTTTTATTGTTTCAGAAATTCAATAGAAGATTACGGGTTACACTTCAAAAAAAAATATCTGCATACAACTTACAAGGAGTCAAGTGATTCGCAACACCAACTCAGCGAAGAACCATAGAAAGAAGGTCAGACCCATTTGAAAATCGAGTACTCACAGCAGCCGTTGATGCAGTTCCTTGGAAACCAAGTACTCACAAGCAGCCGTTGATGCAGTTCCTTGGAAACCAAGTACTCACAAGCAGTCGTTGATGCAGTTCTTAAGAGAAACAGAATAGGTGGTGGTACCAGCGACAAAGGTACTGGTGCTGTATTCTTGAAACTAATATTTCGAGTAGAGAATGAAGGGAAAAAAACAGTAACAGAGGCAGTTTGTGAGAGGAGAAGACCACTGCAAAGAATCTGAGAGAAGAGGCTGCGCGAATTTGGCTGAGAAGAAGCTGCGCGAGTTTGGAATTTCTCTTAGGGTTTGGAACGCGCAGAAGAAGCTGTGCTGCACTCATTTGTAAAATTTTTTAGGGTTACAAATTTTTCTATTTATAGTGTACGAACGAAGTGTAAAAAAACAGAAGGAAAAAAATTTTAGATTTCATGGCAGAATCTAGAGATTTAACTACCAATTTCATGTTGGAAGATTTAACGGCGAAAATGACGGAAGTTCTAACTAGAGCTCAGATCAGCTCACAACCTCCGCCAACTGAAGCGTCGACTGCTCCCATTAGTATCAAGTTGGGATGATCCAACTATGCCTTGTGGTCCCAGGTGGTGGAGATGTATATCTCTGGCAAAGATAAACTGGGATATATTAATGGGGACTTTCCTCAACCTGTTGAAACCGACCCCTCATTTAGGAGATGGCGTACTGAAAATGTCATTGTCAAAGGATGGTTGATCAATTCGATGGACCCCTCCTTAATTGCAAATTTTATCTGATTCCCAACTGCAAAATAGGTTTGGGATTCGGTGGCTACCACTTACTATGATGGGACGGACACGTCTCAAGTGTATGATCTTCATCGTCAAGTTACTCGTACGAAGTAAGCGGGTGGATCCATTGAAAAATACTACAATGACCTTCAAGGGTTGTGGCATGAAATTGATTTCCGTTATCCTAATCCAATGGAGTGTGCGATTGATATACAAAAATACAACTCCATCGTACAGGAAGATCGAGTGTATACCTTCCTCGATGGACTTGATGATAGATTGGATAAAACTCGAAGTGATGTGCTTCAGATCAAACCATTCCCTATGGTGGAACAAGCCTATGGATTCGTCCGTAGGGAAGAGGTCAGACAGATCGTGATGATCACAGGTGTAGATACGACACCCAGAGTAGTTATGGCTTTTAAAGGGGTCAAAGGACAACATAATCTAATGCCACCAAAAACAGGAACTTCCTTGGGTAGCAAGAAATCCACGGGAAATCCACCATCTCTTGACATGAAATGTGGCCATTGCGGAAACTCCAAACACACCCGTGAAAACTGCTTCAAACTACATGGGTATACAGAATGGTGGAATGATCTTCAAGCACGGAAGAAACGGGACACCACTAGGTGAGCCGCTGTGGCTACCAATAATACCTCACTATCCCTTACTTCTCAGGCCGAATCTTCCTAGGATCCAGGTATTTCAAGTAAAGCATTTCACATCTCTACTCGTAGTGATAAGGAGGATTGGATTCTGGACTTTGGAGCTACAGATCACATGACATTTGACCCAAACGATCTCTCCAAAACAACTCAACCAAGACGGAGTCGTGTTGCCAATGCAAATGGGGTCACTTATCCAGTTACAGGAGCTGGAACAATGACCTTATCTCCTTCATTATCATTATCTACTATTTTACTTGTACCCTCTCTGTCAAACCGACTAATGTCTGTAAGTCAGGTCACTTCTGATCTTAACTGTGTAGTACTGATGTATTCTACTTTTTTCCTTCTATAGGATATTCTCACTAAGGAGATCATTGGGCGTGGTACTAGAAGAGGAGGGCTATATTATGTGGATGACCTCAGTTCAGGAAGAGCTAATCACATGCAAAACATTGTTGGTAACAAAGAACGACAGATTTGGCTTTGTCATCGTAGATTTGGGCATTCATCATTCGGGTATTTAAAGCACCTACTCCCCAGTTTATTTTCAAATATCACACATTCAGATTTCAAATGTGATACTTGTATCCTAGCAAAAAGTCATAGGGCATCTTATCCTATGAGCATGAATAAAAGTATGACTCCTTTTGCTTTGGTACATTCTGATGTTTGGGGACCTTCCCCAGTCATTACGTCATCGAGTCATCGTTGGTTTGTTATTTTTGTTGATGATTGTACACGAATGACATGGCTTTACCTTCTCAAACACAAAGATGAAGTATTTGCTACATTTCACCTGTTTCACACCATGGTTCAGACACAATTTTCTGAAAAAATTAAGATACTTAGGTCTGATAATGGAGGGGAGTATGTTAATCAACAATTCCAAACATACTTGGACAACCATGGTATTCTCCATGAAACCTCGTGTTCACAAACCCCACAACAGAATGAGACTGCGGAGAGGAAGAATCGGTATATTTTAGAAACGGCTCGGGCCTTACTAATCGATGCACATATGCCTAATAAATATTGGAGTGATGCTCTTACTACAGCGGTGTATCTACTGAATCGTATGCCCATAAAAACCTTACAATTTCAGACTCCATTAAAGGTGCTATCTGATCATTTTCCCTTGCCTACTATTTTGATGCTTTCGTCCCGAATTTTTGGATGTGTTGCTTTTGTCCACCTCCATAAAAATCAATGAACTAAGTTGGATCCATGTGCTGTCCGATGTGTATTCTTGGGGTATGGCGTACAAAAAAAGGGTTACCGATGCTATGATCCAATTACTAAAAGAACCTATATTACCATGGATGTCACTTTCCTCGAATTAGAATGGTTTTTCCCATCACCGGTATCCAATTCCACTCTTCAGGAGGAGAGTTATGGTGAAGAACGAAATTGGCTTGATGTTGAAATATTAGACACTAGTCCAACATACTCGGATCGTGCCAATCATATGGAGGAGCCAGTATCTAGACCCGAGTTTGAACTTCTAATAACTGAAGCTGAAGTAGTAATTGAATCTCCAGAAGATGAAGTGGTTGATGTACCCCTCCACTCCCTAGTACCCAATGATCCTCTTGCTGAGAATACTCCTGAGGTAAGCTATCCTAGCACACCTTTACAAACTAATGCTATAGATACATCTGTTGGTTATGTTTTACCTTTCAAACACAATCGAGGCAAACCTCCAAATCGATACTCCTCAGAAAGAGAAGAACGACAATCCAAGTATCCAATAGCAAATTATGTATCTACTCAAAGGTTATCAGAACCTATCAGGACATTTGCACAAACACTCTCCTCGTGTCAAATTCCAAGTAGCATTGAAGAAGCCTTATCTGATCCAAAATGGGCTCAAGCTATAAAAGAGGAATTTAAGGCATTGCAGAAGAATAACACATGGGTGTTAAGCGAGTTACCTCAAGAAAGGAAAATGGTAGGATGCAAGTGGATTTTCTCCATTAAATATAAAGCAGATGGGTTAGTTGATCGATACAAGGCGAGACTTGTAGCAAAAGGATATACACAGAAACACGAGATAGATTATCAAGAAACCTTCTCACTTGTGGCTAAACGAAAAACCGTTAGAGTCTTGTTATCTCTTGCGGCAAATTTAGATTGTCCATTGCACCAACTTGACGTAAAAAATGCCTTCCTTTATGGTGATCTTGAGGAAGAGATTTATATGGATATCCCACCAGGATATACTATTACAACAGGAAAAGAAACTGCATGTAGATTACAACGAGCATTGTATAGACTAAAACAATCACCTCGAGCATGGTTTGGTAGGTTGAGTTCAACAATGAAGAAATGTGGGTTTCAACAAAGCAACTCTGATCATACTCTTTTCCTAAAACACCGATTAGGGAAGATAACAACCCTTATAGTCTATGTAGACGACATGATCATTACAGGGGATGACAAAGAAGAAATCTCTAAGCTTCAAAAACAACTGTCAAATGAGTTTGAAATGAAGAATTTGGGAGGGCTCAAATACTTCTTAGGTATTGAGGTAACAAGATCAAAACAAGGCATATGTCTTTCCCAAAGGAAATATACTCTGGACCTCTTGTGAGGCAGGACTACTAGATTGTAAACCTGTCGATATTCCAATGGTTCAAAATCATAAACTTGGAGAATATGTGGACCAAGTACCAGCAGATAAACAGAGATATCAACGGTTAGTAGGTAAACTCATATATTTATCTCATACTCGACCTGATATTACTTATGTTGTGAGTGTCGTGAGTCAGTTCATGCACTGCCCAAGTGAAGACCATATGGATCCGGTCATGCGTATACTTCGTTATTTAAAGTCCTCCCTTGGGAAAGGACTTATGTTTTCAAAGAATGGTCAATTGGAAGACCTTGGATATACAGATTCAGACTGGGCAGGGAATATGAAGGATAGGAAATCTACTACTGGGTACTTCACTTTTGTGGGGGGCAATCTTGTTACATGGAGGAGCAAGAAGCAAAAGGTAGTTGCCTTATCTAGTGGTGAAGCTGAATTTCGAGGAATGGTCAAGGGAATATGTGAGCTCCTGTGATTGAAAAAACTTCTAACTAAGATTGGTGTTGCTCCTAACTCTGAAATGAACTTATTTTGTGATAACAAAGCAGCCATTACCATCTCTCACATTCCAGTTCAACATGATCGCACGAAGCACGTTGAAGTGGATCAGAACTTCATCAAATAGAATCTTGAAGAAAAGATTATTAAGCTTCAATTTGTTAAGTCAGAAGATCAATTGGCTGATATACTCACAAAATTTGTGTCTGCAAAGAACTTTTACAACTCACTTGACAAGTTGGGCATAAGAGACATATATGCACCACCTTGAGGGGGAGTGTTGGCATGTGAGTAATATGACAGACAACAAGGAGACAACAATGTTGAAATTATGGTAGATAATCAGCAGACAAGAATAATAATGGAAATTAATATTGTTATAATTTGTTTACTTTTCGTTTCTTTTTGTATACAAATACTATACATTTGTCAAACATATTAGAACAAAAAATTACAGAAATACAATCATAATATTTGATAGTTATTAGGTTTAAATAAGGTAAAAAAGTATCAATAATAATGTTATTAGATGAAGAAAAAACTTAATTTAGTATGTAATTAATGGATAGATATTTTTAGTCCCATAAATTATGAAATTTTGAACATTTTACTATTGTCTAATATGATTATAAATATATTTTTTTAATAATTATGAGATTTAAATTGTTTATTTTTAATAATTATGAATTATTTTTCATAATAAGAGTGACATATTGTGTAATTAGCATAATTATTTTTAATAATATCTTATCTAAAAATTATGAAATTAAATTATATTAAAAAAATAAGACATTTGATATCTTGTAGCTAGGGCGAGTATAGGTTGGCTTAGTCCGTTATAGAATCATTTTACAAGCCAATGTTAACATAAAGATTTTGAAAAAATTAAAACCTTAGTAGACCAATTATTCCAAAAATTCGAATTCAAGTTGATCTATAATAATAAATTTTATTTAAAATTTTATAAAATATATTTAACTAAATAAGACATGATATCAAGTTAATTGACATCATGAAACATACTATGCCTAAGAAATTAATTGTAATACATAACTTTAATATATATTGTTTTAAAATATACATTATATTTTTTATTAATTAATCTATGCAAATTTTAATACATTATAATCATAAGTGAGTATTTATTAAAAAAAACACATAAAGGTTTCAACAAACAACTAAATAAATCAATAAAGAAATTATAATTATAATATAAATAATATTACAAAATTAGTGTATACTTAAGTATAAATTACTTCGGTTTTATTGGTTTTGCTTTTTAATAAACCTATAACTTAAAATATAGTATCTGTTTTAATATTTTTTTTTAAACTATGTAGTCCAACCAACCTATAACAAAAAAAAAATTATAAGCTCGGTTTTTGCTTTAGATTAAGTCGGTATGACGATTTTTTGAAAAAAAAAATAATTTCCACCCATACTTGCAGCCATTAAAATAATTAGTCTCTTTTAATTCATTAATATTTTTTTTAAGGAACATAAAATTTTACTTGCATTTATAATTTATATTCAGTTGTATAGCACAAGTACGTAACAACGTGTAGTTTAAAACTGTAATAAGAAAATAAATAATCTTATTTACAAAGTGAATCATGTAACAACTAGCTATTCATTTCTGCAACATGTGTATATGATTAGATGTACAATTAGATCATCTTCTAAATACATATACGAAAAAATTGTACGTGTTTGTGCTAAAAATGAATATAGAACAATCTTCACGTAAATATAATATTGGTGTGAGATTTAACTGTCATAAAAAGACAAAATTGCCATCAAATGGACACAAAGAAAAAGTAGAACAGAGGATGTCGTGGCTTTGCATGCCTTATAACATGTTAGAGAAGTGATAGTGTGAAACCACGTGAAGTAGAACAGCTTTTGTCTTCAACCTGCAAAATAAGGTTTTTCAAGATTTAAGATCAGGTCATATTGTAAAAAGAATGAGGACAATTTCGTCAAATATCCAAATGAAGATAGACTTATACATGGCAAATTCGAAATTATACTAAAATCTATGGGCTTTCTGTCATATTAACATGCATAAAAAGCCCTTTCTTATCTCCATTCAATTCTATGCATTTCATTCCTTTTTATTGCTCATTCATATCTCTTCCTCTCTCTCTCTCTCTCTCTACAAAGTTCTGCTTAGAGAAGATACACAATGAAAAGGCTTGCGTTAATGTCGGTGCTACTATTTGTCACTTGCCACTTTGCCTTATCTATCACAGATGGTAAGCTTTTTATATTATTTTTTATTCGAATTTGAAACGGATAAGAAAGAAAATATGCCATTCCCATAATGCACATTCACCTCCGTTTTTTATATTTATATTTATTTTTATATATAAACCTATGATTCAATTTTGTGGTCTCCGAATTATCCATCAGTAAAAAGCTTAGTTCTTTTTACTTAGCTGATAAAGATGATGGTTATGAAGCTCGTGGATGAGTAAAAATGTAAATGTCCGGTTTTGAGTCTTAGTACAACTTTTATATCACAAATATAGCAACACAAACTAACAACATTAAATAAAATTTTCCTTTATTATAACAAAAATAATCCAAAACCTTTTGAATAATTATGTCTTTAATGACGGTCATTATGGTATTTTAAATAATAGATTTCAGAAGAGGTGTACGAGTTTTTGCAGGCCTATGTAGCTAGGTGGATATTTATGAGATTCGGAACTTAATGTTTCTGAAAGATGCAGACTTTGTGACTTTAAATTTTGTGTCATTGGTTAGGTTTGGTATATAAGCTTCTTTCTGATTATAACTATGGTATTTGTTCTGTAAGAATAGATTTTACGGGCAGTCATAATTACTATGTTTGGCACCTTTTGGTCCAATAAATTGAACTGGCCGTGCAGAAAACCCACATGGGTTCTGTTTCTAATAACACCAAAATAAGTAGTGTCTCTGTCCAAAGATAATAATGGTATTTAAAAACCAAATATGTAAGTGTAATGCTATATACCACAGTTTATCCCAAATAATAGTCGGTTGATATGTTATATTGTGAGTCATATTTGTTATAAAATGGAATCACTTTTATATGTCAAATGGATTGAGATTTTATCTCAAATTTGAAATTAATATGTAATCTGACCCTTCATATCACACTTTTGAGCAAAATAAATGTTGTTTTAGTCAAAATGTGATTCTAAATGAAAATGCTTTTAGAAAGGAGAACAAACAATGTACTTCTTGTTCTTGAGTCCTAAAACGGCTCTTTTAATGTCATAAACACTTTTACAGGATCTCTTAAACAAAAACAAACGAAACCATTTAAAGCAACTATATGTTAAAATTAATTTTGTGTATTTCCGAATATTGCAGGGTTGTTAGACAATGGAAATTTTGAGATAAGTCCCAAATCGTCAGACATGAAAGGCACAGTGGTAAAAGGGCGTTATGCTTTACCAAAGTGGGAAATTTCTGGGTTTGTAGAGTACATAAAGTCGGGGCAAAAACAAGGAGATATGTTACTAGTAGTTCCTGAAGGAGCCTTTGCAGTTAGGCTTGGAAATGAAGCTTCAATTAAACAGAGAATCAAAGTGACAAAGGGAATGTACTATTCTCTAACATTTAGTGCAGCTAGGACTTGTGCTCAAGAAGAGAGATTAAACATATCAGTTGCACCAGATTCTGGTGTTTTGCCTATTCAAACTTTGTATAGTAGTAATGGTTGGGACTCTTATGCTTGGGCTTTTCAAGCTGAGTTTGATCAAGTTGAGATTTTGATTCATAACCCTGGTGTTGAGGAAGATCCAGCTTGTGGACCTTTGATTGATTCTGTTGCTCTTAGGACTCTGTATCCTCCTAAAGCTACTAACAGTAAGTTCTTTGTTTAAATTTGCATCATGTCAAATCAATTTTGGTTTATCATTTTTATGTTTCAAAGTAAAAACAAAACTGTTATAAAAGAACCCACAATTTCGAAATTGAATTACAGTATGATATATATTTTTTAAACTGTCACATTATAATTTACGGTAAATAGAAGTTTTTTTTATAAAATATTGAAAAGAACTCACTAGTCCTTTTTCTAAGCCTCTTATCCAGCAGGTTATTGGGAATGAAAAACTATACATATTTTTTAAATAAAAACTATAACTATTTCTTAATTTTTTTAATGCAATTATTTGTAATAAAATTATTAAAAGTTATGAAATATAAAGAAATAAATTGTATTAAAATAATTATAATAGAAGGGTATAATTGCTTATTTTTTAAATTTGAAGGATGTTTTTGTACTTTTAAAAAATTTCAAGGATTCTATAATAATTTTCCCAGTTGTATTTATTAGATTGCTTTGTGTTTCTTTTAATCAAATTGCATGTGATGTCGTTTGAACATATTATTTAATATAAAATAAGAGTGGAATATGAAGATTTCAGATAGCTAGAAACCGTTGGCGAACCACTTTGCTACTTTGTGTTCGATGGCTATGGAGTCTGGACCATAAAAACACAAATAGCTTTTTTGCTTTCCTTTTCCTTCCTTTTGTACTATAATCCCAATTGGTACTTTTGCCTTTTGGCTCTTAGCATTTTCCACCACAAGGTTAATTGGAAAAAATTATTGAAATAATCCCAAGCCAAATGTCAAAATTATATCCTTTTTGGTTCCACGTTCTAAAAATATTAGCCAATGAAATTTGATACTCCCTAATTAGAATGATCTCAACTTGAGCTGTGTAGGGTTATTCATCTTGAATAATCATCTTCATGTCGACAGTGACTAATCCCCATTTTCTCCGACATGTGGTCCAACAGCTTTTTCTATTATTTTCATCCCATTTATAAGGTGGGGTTACCTCAATACCAAAAAATATTCCATCTTAATATTTTTTTTAAATTAACGATATTATTACAATAATATCTCATTAATGTCATGATACATTAAAATTACCAAATTTATATCTTTAAAATAATGTAATCTTTATATTTTTAATTAGTACAATTAGTTAGTTACGTCTAGGATGTTCACCGATCCGGTCCGATTTTGCTTAAAAAAAATTAATCAAATCAGACCGTTTATATTACTCGAATCAGATCAGACCGTTTATATTACTCGAATCAGATCGGATTGTACCGTTTGAAATGATTTTAATTAATACAAATTGAATTGGACCGTTTGATTTGTAAAACCATTCAGTCCAGTCTGGTTCGATTCAGTCTGATCTGATTTTTCGATTTAGTTCGATTTTTTAACACCTTTAATGAGAAATAATGTAAAAAATTTAATATATTATTAAATCAATCTGATCCGGTTCGATCAGTTTAAAATTAATACAAATCGAACTAATCCGTTTAAAAAACAGTTTTAACTAATATAAATCGGATCAGATCGTTTGATTTGTAAAATCGTTCGGTCCAATCCGATTGATTTCAATCCAGTTTTACGATTTGGTCTAATTCAGACCGGTTTATGGACACCTCTAATTACGTCTATATTTTTTTTTTAAATGTAAGTTTTAATGCTTAAAGTTAAGATTTTAGTATATTTTAAGGATTAAAATGTTTCCTTTTTTCATTTACATCTTAAACTTTTAAAATATAAATATTAAAATATATCAATTGAAAATTTATAAACTAAATTATTTAAAAAACATAATTTCGAAAATTATAAAAATATTTTTTACAATTGATAAATAACAACTTTGTCTAATAATAACATTAAAGTGTAATTAATAATAAAAATAAAATAAATATTTCATACAATTTTATTATATTAATAACAAAAGTAGTTGTGGTAACATTAATACATTTTTTTTAAATAAAAAATTAATTACCTAATATTATGCCTCAAATTAAATGGCGGCTTCAACTCTCTCAAACTCGCTTAATTGTAACTCAATTCATCTAATATTTAAATAAATTAATTTGAATAATTTATGTGCAGTTCATTTAAATTATTTAAAATTTTAAATTTTTGAGTTTTAGAATTAAAATTAATTTCAAAATATTTTGAAAAAAAATAAAATTTATTCGATAATTAATTTCTAGTTTCAATTTTAAATATTAGAAATTAAAAATTGGATATTATTTGTTTGATAACCAATTTTTATATTTTTATTTATTAATTTAACTAATATTAATATTTTTGTAATAATTAATAATTATATTTTAATAATTTTTTTGTTTTTTATTTATTTATTAATTTTTTAATTCAACATGTATTTATCAAATAAGTTATTAAACTTTTCAAGAACTCAAATGAGTTTCATTTAAGTTTGTAAGTTAAGTGAGTTCTGTTTTTTCACTTCATGAATTCAATAGATTAACTTTTTAGGTTGATTGCTATTTTTCCTATGATATGCAGAGAACTTGGTGAAAAACAATGGATTTGAGGAAGGTCCATATGTGTTTCCAAATACGTCATGGGGAGTATTAATCCCACCAAACATAGAAGATGACCATTCACCATTACCAGGTTGGATGGTTGAGTCATTAAAAGCAGTAAAATACATAGATTCAGACCACTTCTCAGTACCAGAAGGCAAAAGAGCAATTGAATTAGTAGCAGGAAAAGAAAGTGCTATTGCCCAAATAGTGAGAACCATTCCTGGTAAAACCTATGTGCTTTCTTTTTCTGTTGGAGATGCAAGTAATTCTTGTGAAGGTTCAATGATTATTGAAGCATTTGCTGGTAAAGCTACATTGAAAGTTCCTTATGAATCTAAAGGCAAAGGTGGATTTAAAAAAGCTGTTTTGAAATTTGTTGCTGACTCAACTAGAACACGACTTGTGTTCTTTAGCACATTCTATACCATGAGGAGTGATGATTTATCTTCTTTATGTGGTCCTGTTCTTGATGATGTTAAATTGTTGAGCCTTCGTAAGCCACAGAGGATGGATTAATTATAAGGAATATTGTGTTGTAGTTCACGTTGTGTTACAAAATTAGGTTGCTTTATTATGATCAATGAAATACTTGTTTTTACTATTTTGTTGAAGGATCAAGCTAGAAAGGAATTAGGGTGAGCTTGAGTTTAATTAATTCCACAAAATAAGTATATAATTATATATTAAGGGGATAAATTAAATAATATATGTTGTAGTTTGATTTTATTCAATCCGTTTATTACTTTCTCTTTTCTTTTTCTTGTTTTAATAATGTAATGACCAGCAAAACAAGTGATAGCAATGGATAATAGTCTCTCTTTCTTCCAAAAAAAAAAAAAAGAATAAAATGTCTCTTTCTTCCATTGATTTTTCTATTCTTTTCTTGGCTGAGTCTTTCTTCCGTGTACAATTCAGCAGTTTACATTTTTGGCATGTGATTTTGTATGAAATAAGTGATTGGTAAATACATCCACATTTTAGGTAACAAATGTACACACTTTTAATCATTTATTTATTTATTTATTTATTGATGATATATATAATAACGAATAACACGTAAGAATACCACACCTTCCTTATATTCTTTGCTATTTGATACTTATATTACTCCAAATGCACGCATTATATATAACTAATTTTGGACCTTTATATAGCATGAATCAATACATGAAATATAATTACATTAATAAAATTATTTAAATTAATATGTAATTTATAAATAATTTGTTAGGTAATATTTTTATTTTTTTTCTCATATTTTGTATTAATATTTAATTTAAAATATTAATTTTTAATAAAACATAAACAATATTATGTTATTTAAATTTGATAACTATGGGAATATTTTGTTATTTATTAGCGTAGAAGAAAATAAGAAAATAATCGATGAACAATAAAAAATAAATTTATGTATTTTGATATTAATTTTTTTTAAATAAATAATATTATGTTATTTAAATTTGATAAATATAAGAATATTTTGGTATTTATTAACGTATAAAAAAGAAGATAATAACCGATGAACAATAAAAAAATAAAAATGAATGAGACATAAATTCATTTTAATATTTATTTGTGTATTAAAAAATATATAAAAATTAAAAAATAATCAAAACTGTATCCAATAAAACTAATAAAACACTTATTTTTAAAAATGTATATATTTTAGAGACATTTTGTTAGTTATTTGTGCGTATAAAATAATGAAATAGTAGAGTAAGAAAATAAACAATGTACTGTTATTCCTACTTTATAATTATAAAAAATTAATATATTTTAATGATATTTTGATCTTTATTTATACATATAAATAAATATATTGTATTATTTATTTATATATAAAAAATATATATATTTATTTTAAAAAAAAGCAGCAAAAAGTGAGGAAAAATAAGGGTATGAAAAAAAAAGATGGAAGAGAACAACCAAAAGATGACATCAGTTATGGAAGATATAAAAATAAGTGTCTACATTTACATGTTTTAATTTTATTTTATTTTTAGAAAAAATTTAATTCCAATTCATTTAAATAAAAAGTATAAAAATAATTAAATTAACAAAATAAAATATATTAAATTATTATATATAAAAAATGCTACCATTACAAACATGTAAAAATTATTTCATTATTCGCAAAATTTTAACATTTTGAATAATAGTTGTACTCTGTAAATGATTATTTTATATTAATTGTCGTATTACTATATATATATAAAAGTATTCATCACTAGTTAGTTTAAAAAAAATCAATTAAACACTATTTAGCTGATAACATATCATTTAATTAATCTAAGTTTTTAACTTCCAACTGTCACTTGGTTCAACCGTTCGGATCTACCAATAATAACATGGCTACATCTAACAAAACATTTATCAATAATTTTTTTTATATATTTCAAATAATATTACATTTTTAATTAAAATATAAAATTATTCTCATTCCACATTTTTTTCATCAATATTTAAGTATAATTTCATTAATAAATTATAAAATTTAAGACATAATAATATTAAAGTATATTACAATCATAAATTTAAAAATAAATAAAACAAATTTTATGTAAATCACATGCATGACCGTTACGTAACATAAAATAAAAATAAAATAAAATTGTGACAAGTATAATCTTGATTACTCAACTTGTAAAGAAAGAAAAAAATTATTTAATAAGACCCCAAAAAATGAAAGGTTTTTCTTAAAAGATCATTACATTTATGTTTTTTCAAATTTATCATAAAATACAACAAATAAATATAAGCATATAGTTCTAACACATGAGTCCAAGAATTTCAATAAGTAGTTAAAGCTCTTTTATACAATAATCTTTAATATGAACATTAATATTGAAATCCATGAAAATCCCTCTAGTAACAGGATAATAAAAAAGTAAGTGTAAGATTATCTTCTCATTTTGTTTATAAGGAGGACAATTTAAAGATATAAATATATTTTTCTTTAATAGTTGGGATCCAAGTGGGAGAATATTATGCAAATATTTATATAAAATCATGTTCAATTTACTCCGTAAATATAGTTGCCAAATTCTCCTCCACTCTTAAAGGTGGAGTAGATAAAATTGAAGCCTCTCACTACTTTAGCTTACTAAGAACTCCACACCATAGAACTCTTCCACTGCTACATAACATTTCAGTCAATTTATAACCCGATTTAACAGAGTAAAACCCATGTTTTTCAAACTCCGGCCCATATATAAGAATTGGTGTCCACCATCATGTATAGAAGTGCTCAAAATCGCTTCAACATCAATTAGCTATAGAAAGGTAGACATTTTTTTCAATATCCCAACTCTCACCATTCTCAGACATTAGATCCTTAATTAGTAAGCTTAATAGAGACATTTAATAAAGTAATTAATTAATTTAGACAATGTTGTGTTATTCACCCATGCATGGTTATTCTAATACCTTAATTAAGCTTTGTAATTTACCAACATTTTATCTCACTCTTATATGAAACAATTTTCTTATTTCAAAGATACTCCTTCATCCCCACAAAAGATTATGTCCCAACTCTGCCTCAAGAAAAGTGGAATTTGGGAAGTATTTTTCACTCAAAACACAATAAATAAGACGTTTAGGCCTACTGCATAGTTGTCAAGATTGGTTAGACAAAAATGTCAAATTTTATTATCACACATCTTTCACATCAAGACCTCTATGAATCTTGCTACACTAGAACTTAAGCCAATCAAGCCAATTAATTTTATTATTTTTATTTGTACCATTCTATCAAAACTTAAGCATCATTTTTATTAAATCTTCACATATGGCTTGAGGCAGATGGAAATTGTGAATGAAAATTATAATTAAAAATAAAAAATGTAACTGTTTATCTTTTCTCAAATGAGAATTTTTTTTTATTTTTTTTTTTTGCATTTTACCACTCTCTTATAAAAAAACATTTTATACTTTTAATTCAACCCCAAAAACGAAACAAGAAGAAAGAAATCATAAAGGAAAAATAAAGAAATAAGAAAAGTTTATCCATTTTTTGTACTTTAAATCTAGAGTTAGATTTATCATCTTATCTCATGCCTCTTTCAAATTTAAAAAATATTAAGATTTGGCCACCAACCATACATGCAAACCAAAGAAATACGTACACAAGACTACTCACTCAACAAAAAAAGTCATCAAAGCCTAACTTCTTCATTATTAATGTCAAAACAAAGTTCCATTTAATTGTAACAAAAAGCTTTGTTTATCTAGTTTAAATCTTATATGATACTTCTTTTATTTTATTATAGTGTAGATGATGAAAAAGCTCATAAACAACCAAAACATTATTAATAATTAAACGATTCTGAAAAAAAGTTATTTAATAGTTACTGATAGTAAAAAAAAATTCTTTGCTTTCTATTTATAAGAATTTTAGAAATGGTTTTATTATAAGTAGTGGAAAGCATGCTTACATGCCTAAAATGATCAATGAAATAGGAATTTGATACCTTAGCTTATGCATTTCAATGTTCTATATATAAGTCTCTTACGATTCATTCTGACATATTATACACTAGAGGTAGATAAATATGCCAATGTTCAAACTTAATTTTATAACTTATGCATATCAAAAATTGGAACTGGATTCGATCGCTAACCATCCCTTTATAATCATTGCAACTTGGTTTCGAATCTTAAAGTCAGTTTGTTCCTTGGTAGCTTAACAAAATAAAAGTTTGTTCTCTAGTTTGCTATACTTTGAATTTTTTTTTCTTGTTAATATTTTAATTATTTTGATTGAAAGTTCTTAGTTTAAATGTTTAAAACTATAGTTATTGTGAATAAGTTTGTGGTTTAATGATATATAGTTTTAAAAATTTTGTGATTCATGTATTAATTATGAATATCCGAGTAATTAATTAAATGTTTAGAATTAAAGTTATTATTTATGGTTTAATGATATATAATTTTCTTAAATATTTAAAAAAAATTGTGATTCACTTATTAATTATACATATGATTCAAGTAATATAATTAATTTTTTTAAAAAATACAAGCTCTTAAAGAAAACATCGGTCATATACCTCGATGGTTGTTGTGATTTGTACGGGTGATATCGTGATACGGTGATAGGTTGGATATTAACAAAATTAACCATTAGTTTTTATTTTAAATTTCATTATTGAATTTAAAAGCTTTTAAAATTAAGTTTGATATTGATTCTAAGTTTGATAGCAATTTTTATACAATAATTTTCAAGGAAAAAAATAAAAAAAATACCTATAAATTTATTTGGTAACACTTTATAATTTTTTTTTTTTTGAAAACTTGAATTAAAAAAATTGTTATTATTTATTATTTTATGTTTTAAGCCAGTTTTAAATATTTTTTGCAAATAATTTCTTAAAATATAAAATTAACATAAAAAATCGTTATTAAATCACTTGAAAAGAGTAAAAAAACTAAAACCTAAAAATTGAAATCAAACACATCCTACACAATTATATATATATAAGATTTTAATCAGTGCGTGCTGTGATTGTTAGTGTTTATATTTTTGGTCTATTTTCATTTATTTTTAATATTATAAAAAAAAATTATTTTTAATCAATATATATATATATAAGATTTTAATCATTGCGTGCTGTGCTGGTTAGTGTTTATGTTATTTTATCTATTTTTATTTATTTTTAATTGATTTATTTATCTGAATAATGGTAAAAGAACTCAATATATTTATAAATATAAAAAAATTAATGTTTAATTCAAACTTAAATACAATTCATGTTATGTCATATTTATTGTATCTCAAATTATTATCATACTATTTTCTATCTTCTCATTTATTGAGTATATATTTTATACTATTAAATTTAATATTTATTAAATATTTTTTAAAAAAATTAAAATTAACAATTTTTATATTAATATCATTTGTGTTTCTATTAGAGTTAAGATTTTTTTCTTCGATTTGTAATGAAACTAATTAATAAAAATGATATTACTGTTATGTGGTGATGAAGGTAGGAACCAACAAATTAAAATGTGATAAATATTAAATTTATCTCTATTTATATTCGTACTTATATAGTATATCATTATGGTCTAATGGTAAATACATGTTTTTAGGATTAAAGACAGTTATGGCCCTCACCCCAAGAAATACTCTAGATTTTTCTGATCTTCCATTTCAAAACTTCTTAACTACTACGTAACGTATTAGTCTCATTGATGTCATATTATCAACATAAATTAAGAATAAAATAATTTAAATACCATCATTTTTATATATATAAAAAAATTACTGTCGTCTGTTTAGGCCGGCTTAAAACCATAATCTTTTATATAAGTACTCAATCTATCAAATTATTTCATGATCGACTATTTTAACCCACTTTTATCATCTGTAACATAAAATATATATATATATTTAATATATATAAAAAGTATGGTAAATATATATTTTTTATAATATAAAACACATATTTTTAAAAAAGTTAAAAATAAAAATAGTTGAATAACTTTTTCATATAAAACCATAGAAAAAATGTAGTAATATTTTATAACAGTTTTAAATTTTATGTTATTTTTTTACTTATCTTTTTTTATAAATATTGACTATATATATCATATAAATCAAACACTTATAATTCATTAATTTAGATCATTAAATCTTTAACACATGAACTCAAACTATAATACCATACCATTTTAAAATATGTTTGGAAACCAATTATCTCCAAATCCAAGGTGTGTGAGGTAAACATAATATTCTATTTATATTATTTAATATTATCTTTCAAGTACGAGTTATTTTTATCTTTGTAAAGGATTATCACTTCAAAATATTTTAATAATGAATTTTCTTATCTTCTTACGATGTCTTTCAAACTTTAGAATTTTTTTAGGAAATGTTAGAGGATTGTTGCTCTAATATCATATTGGAAAATAGTTAACAACCAAATCTTCTAAATGCTAAAGATGAAAGAAGTTAGATTAACTATTCTCTTATTTGTTATATTTGTATCTTAATATTATTCCTCATTTGATTGATGTTTTTTTAACATCTTCCTAAATTAGTGGGTTTTTACTTGTGTACTAACTAGACAAATGTGATTTTCTTTTACTCATAGGTTGAGACTTGAGTATATAATTTTGAAGGCTCATTAAATGAAGTTAAAAAAATCTCATTGATCAATAATGACTTTTTAAAAGGCATATCGAGTGGAGATAAAATTTAAGTGAGGTAAAAATGAAAAAAAAAATACACATTAAATATCCTAAAAAAAATTAAAGTTGATGAGGTTCGAATCCAACACCTTATACTCTGATATAGCCAAATGTCATGTATTCGATCATTCTAAAAACTCAAGCTATATGAGATGGAATTAATAATTTATTTATATTTTTTAACAAATAAAAAAACATATTTTTTCAAGTTATTAAAAAATATATAATTACACCACATTTTTTAACATTCAAAAACATATATATTTAACATTATATGAAAAAAAATTGAGCAAATAAATCTATTTTTTTTCTTAAAAGATTAAAGTTTGCTATTATAACGTTTCTATTTATTGACTCTGGATATTCTGTCTTAAAAACTTAAATTAATTTTTATCTTATTAACAATATTATGACATGTTATCTAAAAAATCATCTAATTTTTTTAAAAAAATTTATATTAAGGATAATATTTTAAATGTTTTCTTATGGTCATATTAAAAAATAAGATTAAGACATAATTTAATGAATTAAATTTTTTAGAAGTAATTTTGTTTGTGATATTAAGACATTTTAATCTCTTTAATTTTACAAAGAATATTTGTGTCATTATATTTGTAAAAATAAGATCCTTTATTCACTTTTTGAAAAATAAAATGTTATTTTATATTTATGAAATTTTTCTTTATTTTTATGTATCATATTTTTTGTGAATACTTTGTTTGTATTAAAACTATAAATTTTATAGCATAAAAAATAACGATTATATATGTCATAAAATTATAAGATGCTTAACATTATAATATTAAGGATAGGTTATTTCATGTATACTATATTTAAAGACCAGTACAAGAAGTTCAACGATGTATGCATGCTTGTAGTTGGGGAAATGGTTGTGTCATTTGTCTTATCTTGACAATGGTAGACTAAGATTTCATTTATGTGGTCTAAACATAATTAACCTTTTTAATTTTGTGACTAACGTAACTTAGATTTATGATATCTTAAAATTTATAGTTTTAATACAAATACAATACATACAAAAAAAATGTTCAAAAAATACAAAAAAAGTTATAAAATTTGTAAAAGTAGTTAATAAAAAAATATTGTATCATTTAAATTTAATTTTAAATTATTAAAATAAAATAATATTTATTGTTTAAAAAGTAATCAAAATATCTAATTTTTATAAAGAGAATAAATTACATATTATTTTACATTATTACATTAACTTTCATAATTAATCCTCCGGTCTAATTTAATATAGAGAATCTGAAGTGGTATTTACCCCATTTATTATTGAAAATTGAAAACTATACAAAACTCGTGAAGAAAGAAAGAAAGAGTGGATATATACACCAAGCCCAATGGATATGCTTGCGAGTTACGTGTCATTAAAGCCCAACCAATTTGAAATAAAATGAAAGTGCCAGACTAGACACCAGTACGAAATTTGAAAGAAGAAAAAACAACGTTGTCTAATAAAGGAAGATACGTGTGAGCTTAATCGAGACGCGGACTAAATCGGACGGTCCAGATAACTGCGTTAGTTTGAAGCTAAGTGGAGAAATCATAGCCAAAACTAGGGTGTCTCAAAATTCCAAAGCCTTCCTTCCTTCCTTCCTATATAAAGTCCCCTTTAAACCTCGATTTCCACCTCCATTGCCATCTGGTATCTCTCTTCGCCACTCTCTCACTCACATCGTAAAACTCAAGCAATTTCAAATTACTACACTATGGTATAGCTTTCGTTTTGTTTTTTTTTTCTCGTTTAAGTTTTCTGCTAAAGTTCTCCGATCTTAGTTTAATCTCGTTAGGTTTTGATGAAACTGATTAGCTTTTTTATTTGTGTTTTGTGCATTTTGTTCTCGGCATCTGCAGGCTTTGCCAAATCAGCAGACCGTCGATTACCCCAGCTTCAAGCTTGTAATCGTGGGCGATGGTGGAACTGGTAATTTATCTCATGATTTTTATTTCTTGTTCTCGATCTATTTGCCTCTCTTGGTGAAACGTGAAATGGGTTATCTTATCTTTCTGGCTGATTTCTTGTCTTTGTTTTTACTACTAAATGATCATCGTTTCTTTTTTTTTGTTTGAAACGAGATGCATGTTATTTTAGTGTATTGTTCGGCACGAAGATACCATTTTTGAGTCTAGGGTTTGCTTCTTTTTCATCTGTTAAAATATTTATGCAAGTGGTGTTGCTGTCAAATAAGTTCTCTTGTTTGATTTGGATGATTAGGAAAGCAAGTTTGGATGCTTATATTAAGTTTAGACAACTTTATGATATGCTCAAAAATTATCGTTCCTGGATCAAGATACTTATTTTGAATAGAGTCCGAGTATATTATTATCCACTTTTTTAAGAATTAATTTTGAATTTAATAGTAACAACCTTCAAGATTATAGCTTGTTGGGTTTTGTCTGTTGAGCTGAAAAAAAATTTTATTCCTCACCTTACTTCACCATCATAGTTCATTCTTTGTAATCTAATTGATCGGGTTCAACATTTTTTTTGAATCAGTTAAAAGGCTGTATTTTTTGTTGTATTTCGTATCTATATTTGGTTCCATAGTCTTGCTACATTTTGAGATTGATGTGTAACCATTTCAGGCTTTTGTTCAGTTTGATGCAGTATACCCGAAATTGTTGTCTACTTCATATATATTTGTCAGTAGTTGGTTAATAATCAGTTGTTTTATGCAATGCAGGTAAAACAACATTTGTTAAGCGTCATCTTACTGGCGAGTTTGAGAAGAAATATGAACGCAAGTGTTGTGCTTACGATTTTTATTCTTACCTTTAGCAATCATGGTGTTATTTGAGTCAGTCAGTTTTATCTTGAACTAATACAGTAGTCCCTGATTCCCTTATTATATATATATATATTTTTCAACAGCAACTATTGGAGTAGAAGTTCATCCTCTAGACTTCTTCACCAACTGTGGTAAGATTCGTTTCTATTGTTGGGACACAGCTGGCCAAGAGAAGTTTGGTGGTCTTCGGGATGGTTACTAGTAAGTGTTATGAATATAATTTTGTCTTTATGTTTGATTTTTCTTATCCATAATAATCTTTGTGCTCATTACTTGTTTTCTTTTAATCTTTCACATTAATTGTCAATTTGGTGGTACTACTCTTTATTAGAGTAGTTACATAGCTTTTCTACAAAGATAATAAGCTCATCCATTTTGGATGAAATCGTTTTTTTCTCTCCTCCTGCAGCATCCATGGGCAATGTGCAATTATTATGTTCGATGTTACCGCTCGGTTGACATATAAGAATGTTCCAACATGGCACCGGGATCTTTGCAGGTTTAGTGATTACTGCATTGGTGACTTTAATTAATTTGCTCTTGATTTACCCTTTTCTCCATTAATATTTTCATTGTTTTTTTTATAATGTCAGGGTTTGCGAGAATATTCCAATTGTTCTTTGTGGAAATAAGGTTGATGTAAAGAATAGGCAAGTGAAGGCTAAGCAGGTCACATTCCACCGGAAGAAGAATTTGCAGTACTATGAAATATCAGCAAAGAGCAACTATAATTTTGAAAAGCCTTTTCTATATCTGGCCAGAAAACTTGCAGGGTAAAACAGAGTATTATTATCTAATTAATTTCTAAAGAAATTACTTTGGTTCTGCTACTTGGAATTGGGATGTCAAGATAGTAATTCCTATTCTCTAATGATAATTTCAGTGATACAAATCTGCATTTTGCTGAAATGCCTGCACTCGCTCCTCCAGAGGTGCAGATAGACATGGCACAACAGCAGCAGTAAGTCATCTTTTAAAACTTAAATCTTTCAGTAAAAGTGCAGGTAGCAATGTTTACTTGGCTTTTAATTTGTTTTAAACCATGTCTATTGGATTATGATTTACAGGCATGAGGCCGAGCTTGCTCAAGCTGCTGCACAGCCCCTTCCTGATGAGGACGATGATGCATTTGAATAAATGTGTTGGTATCACCGTTTCAGAGAGTTTGTTATCATGAATGGTGATTTCTGGGTCCTAAAACCATTTTTTCCCCCCAAGATATTAGTAATGTTGATGTTTGTTAACAATATGAAGTTTTCCTGGTAGTGTCATTTGGAAAATGTGAAATTGAGGTGGGATTCTATCTTTTGAAGCGTGATTTTTATATTAGTCTTCTAGTTATATTCCATCCTGATTTTGTGGTGCTTGATCTTCTAAAATTCTGAAACAATCATTTAGCTAAAAAAGGCATTTAATGATGATATGCTCTTCACTCAAGAAGCTTGTTTATCCTTTAAATTACCATGATTACCATGCTCAAAATTGATTGGATCCGATCTAAATCGCTCTGATTCGAGCCACTAAATGCCAAACTAGCATGTGAAGTTGTCTTGTGAGAACCAGAAAACTAGCTTGAAGATGGTTGTAATAGATTTAAGATCCGGCTTCGTCAGCCATATAGCAATTAAAGGCATGGAAGATGTTGAACTTTGAAAGGACTTCCTATTTTGCTTTTATTTATTATTAATTTTTGTTTTGCTAAATTATCTCCTAGTTTGCTTATTTGAATGTTTTACCCGACGAAAAGGGATTCGTAGGGCGGGCTATTGAATTTTGCTCTTCTAACTCCTATTGCTCCACACTCGAACCTTTGCCACTCACCATAATTGGATGAGGTCAACCTCACCTACGACTGCATCTGGATTTGACTTGGATGTATTTCACTTCATCTGATATTTCATGTAGGGATCAATGGTTGGTTAACCTTGATCAACAGTTGGCCAACATCAAATAGCAACGATCATAACCAGTCAACATGTGTTGAAGTTTAAAATTGATTAAATTCCGGCAACAATTTTGTATTTTTAGAAAAATGAAATTTTTATTTACTATAATCACTTTTAAGAAACAATTACAATTTATGCAATTAGTGTTACAATAGGCTGCTATTTCTTTAAAATAAATTTTATATATTATTAAAAAATATATAGGCAAATCATAAGAAATTTTTGGGCGACTTGTTATTAAATCATGAGATGATATAAAGCACAAATGTATATTTTCATCTCTATATATAAATTTAAATAAAGACATGAAAACAGAAGGCAGTTTTTTAAATTTTAGTTTATTGACACATTTTCGTGAATCATGTGACATGCGATGTATCGATAAATAAAGAAAAAATGATTTAAAATTAAAATAACTCACATGCACCACGTAGGCAATGGGAACAACGTAGCTGAAAAAATTATAAATTTGTTATTAAAATTTCATTAATAACACGTGGTAATAGGTATAGGGATGATGATTAGTTTTAGTTTTGAATTTGATATTTTGATATGTACATAAAAAAAAAATGAAGATTGGTATCTATTGTATGTTTTTTACCGATAAAAAAATATAAAAAATAATACATAGATAAATTAAAAATAATAATATTTTATTAAAATTAAAAAATACATAAAATTTAAATAAGGTAAAAAATCGTGTTTATTTTTGTATCACACATTATCCTTAAGATAATTTTTTTACTTTAAAGAACAAAGAAAACTTATCTCGCATGATACAACGATTATGAACTTTCAAGTGTTTAAATTATATTTTTGTATCAAAATTTGATTTAAAATCTATGTCATTTTTTATTCATTTGTTGGATCATTCAATTTCATAAAAATAAAATAAAAAACATTTATTTCTTAATTCATTTGAATTAATTTATGTCTTAAGTTTTACTTTCTCCACTTCATTTTCAATTTTTGTGTCTATATGTTCTCTTCGGTTTTAGTTTTTGTATTTAATATTAGTTTTTATCTGATCTATTTTGTTTCAGTATTATTTTCCTATATAAGTAACAGAAATAGAGAAACAAAAATAAGAAGAAAGCATAGTGGAAGAAAAAGAAGAGAAAAGAAAAAAGATAGAGTAAAAAAAATTATATCTAGAGTTAATTTTCTCTAATATAATTTAGACACTTTGAAATTCTTCTAATGATAAATTCTGATGTAAATTTATTATTATTTAATTGTTGTATGATGAGAGATAATTTTTTGTCACTATCTAATACACAAGGTTAAAGAAAAATAATCTTAAAGACAATATATGATTATGATAAAGCGGTCTCAATTTTTTATTATATTTAAAATTTTAAAAT
This sequence comes from Hippophae gyantsensis, assembly GCA_030763125.1. Classification (NCBI taxonomy): domain Eukaryota; kingdom Viridiplantae; phylum Streptophyta; class Magnoliopsida; order Rosales; family Elaeagnaceae; genus Hippophae; species Hippophae gyantsensis. The sequence continues at coordinate 43,325,690 of CM061036.1, forward strand.
ATTTATTTTAAATTGTGTATTTTTAATTTTAATAAAATAATTTTATTCTTAACTTATTTTTTCATTATTATTTTCTACAATTTAAATTTTGTTTTATTTGTATTAATTTATGATTATATTTTCTTCAATTTTAGTATTATTTTCCTGTATAAAGGAAAGAAACAAAGAATAAAAAAAAGCAAAGAGAAAAAAAAATAGAGTAGAACATAAAAGAAGAGAAAAAGGAAGAAAGGAAACAGAAGAGGAAAGGAAAAAAATTCTATCCAAAGTTAAGTTTCTTCAATCTAGTTCAAAAATTTAAAAGTTTGTGAATTAATAATATGTGTTTTAAGTTTATTATTATTTAATCGTAAAATTTTAAAAAATAAGTTTTCGTCTTTCTCTGATACCTACGGTAATAGAAAAAAAAATTATCTTAAGAATATTGTGTTATATACGGAACTCAATTTATTATTATATTTAAATTTTATATTTATAATATATATATTTATATTTATGTATTTTTAATTTTAATATAATAATTTTATTCTTAACTTGTTTGTAAATGTATTATTTTTAATAATTTTTTTTTTTCATTTGAATTAATTTTCTTTTACATCTTTAGCTTTTTTGTCTCCTCTTCATTTTCAGTTTCTGTATTTAATTTTTGTTTTTATCTGTTCTCTTCAATTTACGTTTCTCTTTTTAATTTACGTTTCTATCTGTTCTCTTTAGTTTTAATGTTATTTTCCTAAATAAATGACAGAAACAGAGAAACAGAAAGAGGAAGAAAACAAAGAGAAAAAATAGAGTAAAGCTAAGAAGAAGAAAAAAGAGAAAAGAAAGCAAGCAAAAGGAAAGGAAAAAAAAAAAGGGAAGAGAAGATGAAAGAAAAAAAAATGGCAGGAAAGAGAAAAGGAATTTTTTTGTAAGTAGTGTTAAGTTTCTTCTACAGAGTTTTACAAGTAAAAGTTCGTAAAATAATAAAATATGTAATAAATTTATTATTATTTAATCGTTGTATCATATTACATAAGTTTTAATCATTTTTTAATACTTATGATAAACAAAAAAATTATCTTAAAGATATTTTGTGATACATTTTGTATTTATAATACATATTTATATTATATATTTTAATTTTAATAAAATAATTTTGTTTTTAATTTATTTGTCCATGATTATTTCTTAAAATTAATTTTTTTCATTTGAATTAATTTATGTATTTAATTTTCGTTTCTATGTGTTCTCTTCGATTTATGTTTCTATATGTTCTCTTTAGTTTTAGTTTATGTAAACAGAAATAAAAAAAAAACAGAGTACTTGATAAGAAGAGAAAAGGAATTTTTTTTATTTAGAGTTAGATAATTCAAAGTTCGTATTTATTATTATTTAATTGTTGTATTTTAAAAGATAATTTTTTATCTTTTTTTAATATTCACGGTGAGCGAAAAAACTATCTTTAAAATACTGTATACACATGTTTCGATTTTTTACTTTATTTTAAATTTTTTATTATTAAAATTTTATATTTATAATATATATTTTTATATTTATGTATTTTTAATTTTAATAAAATAATTGTTTTCTTAACTTATTTATCAATGTATTATTTTCTATAATTTAATATATGTTTCTATCTTTCTTCAGTTTTTCTATCTCCTCTTCATTTTAAGTTTCTGCATTTAATTTATGTTTCTATGTGTTCTCTTCAATTTTTGTTTCTATCATTTCTCTTCAATTTCAATTTATTTAATTTTCGTTTCTATATGTTCTCTTTAGTTTTAGTATTATTGTCCTATATAAAGGACAGAAACATAGAAACATGAAGTGAAAGAAAAAAAAAGAGAGAAAAAAAACAGAATAGAGGTGAGAAGAAGATAAAATGAAGAAGTGAAAAGAAAAAGAAAGGAAAGAAAAAAAATGATAAAGAGAAAAGAAATTTTTTTTCTATTTAGAGTTAGAGATTATTACAATAGAATTTAGACACTTATAGTTCATGAAATAAGAAATTATAGTTTAAATTTATTATTATTTAATCGTTGTATATTGATAGATAAATTTTAATCATTTCTAACATACATGGTGAGCAAAAATTTTTTTTAAAGAATATTATGTGATAAATAAGTCTAGACTCTTTACTTTATTTAAATTTTATATTTATAATATATATGTATATATATATTTATAAATTATAAAGACTATGAATGTTGGTTATTTTCGTGAACAAAATATTTACTTGTAAATTTGTTTTTAGGCCTGCTATCAAGTTTATCAAGAAAAACTGAACAAATACTCTAGTTTCAGATAATCGTATTTCAAGTATATCTTTTATAACTACGACACATAGAATTATATTGATGCATTTAATAATACATGTTTATAAATTTAAAATTTTTTTTGGTGTTAAAATATTTATTTAAACTTAAATCAATTTATGAAATTACTAATTAAATGTTGAAGATATGTTTTAATGGGCTTTGAAAAATTAAGCACAAAATACATTTAATCCTAATACTACTATGTATTATTATTATATATATAGATACATTAGTGTTAAAGTTGTGAGAGAGAAAAAAATTAAAAAAAAAACTAATTGCTGCAAATGGTCATATATGTGTCGTTCACCGCCGAAATAAGAAAAATAAATAAAGAAAAAAAAGTGAGTATTCAAGAACGGCACTTGAAGACAATATAGGAATTAATATGTAAGTAGATAAGTAATCATACGAAGAGTTGAGCCTTTGTTTTGTTTTTGTTTTTCTTCTTTCATTCATTAACATCAAATATGTAAGGCTTACACAGATCAAAGTAGTTAATATATATATCGATTTAAATTAATTTAATTCTTCTTGAATAGATTTTTAGATATTTAGATTAAATAATTTATGTGTGATCGTGATTATTTGATTTGAGTATTAAATTTAAAAAAAAATTATTTTTATTGAATCTATGCTTAATCTTTTTGCTCTAAAATTTTCTAGTTGATTTGATTTAAATGACATATATTTTGAATCATCTAATTAGGATTATTCATTGTTAAATCCGTTCTAGAACACACACGTGCACTTGTGTTTTTTGCGCTAACTATTTTACAGTTGATTTGTGAACGATCTGATTTGCGAGGAGTTTATTGGAACGTTGGTATGAAAACCGTTCACGCTAATATTGAAAACTGTGAAAACAAAATAGAGGCTCGTAAGTAAAGTACATTTGGGCAGTATCATAGGGAGGGTAGCATAAGAATGAGTTTGTACTTAAACATTTGATTTTCATAGTGGAAATTTAGGTGGTCTGGTGGACCGATAGTTTTCCTCTTAGGTCATAGTTGTAGCGTAGATTGTTTTTTACCTAAAAATATCGTGTGTTATTTTTTATTTTCGCACTTATTTTTACACATGATTACATGTTTAACCAATTTATTTAGGTTAATAAATTATAAATTGATAAAAATTAAAAATAACATATTCACCTCTTCTAGGTTAATTAGGTTCATATTTTATAAATTTTGGTATATATATTTATATTTGTGTATTTTTAATTTTAGTAAAATAATTTTATACCTATTTGTACATATATTAATTCCAATAATTTAAATTTTTTTTTATTTGAATTAATTTTGGTTTCTAACTGTTTTCAACTTTTCTATCTCCTTTTCATTTTCAGTTTTTGTATTTAATTTCTGTTTCTATTTGTTCTCTTCAGATTATGTAAAGGACAGAAACAGAGAAACAGAAAGAGGAAGAAAAGAGTAAAAAAAAAAAGGGCAAGCTCAGAAGAAGAGAAAAGGAAGAACAAAAAGAAAGAAAAAGAAAGAGAGAAAGAAAAAAAAAATTATATAGATTTATGTTATTGAAATTGATTTCAAATATTTTAAAATTTGTTGAATAATAAATTTATTTTTATTTAATTATTTTATCATAAAAAATAATATTTTATCATTCTTTAATATTTATGATGAGTGAAAAATTTATTTTATCAATACCATATGATACATAATTCTCGATTTTTTTATTCTATTTAAATTTTATTTTATAATATATATATATATTTGTGTATTTTTAATTTTAATAAAATAATTTTATTATTAATGATTCATGTAGTATTTTCCTTCAATTTCGTTTAAAATTTTTCTTCTCAGTTATAATCTGTTTTCTCTCTCTCTCTTTTCTTCTTCCTCTTTCTGTTTCTCTGTTTCTATCCTTTATATAGGAAAATAATAGTGAAACTGAAGGGAATAGATGAAAACGAAAATTAAATACAAAACTAAAATTGAAAAGAAAATTAAATACAGAAACTGAAAATGAAGAAGAGATTGAAAGGCCGAAGATAGATAGAAATGGAAATTAAAAAATGAATGAAGACATAAATGTTTTTTATTTTAAAGCAATTTTAATTCGAAAAAAATTCAACTTAAAATTGTCCATTTTTTTTACAAAATAAAATATAATGGGTATGGTAGTTTTTAGTGCCCATAATTATCCAAGGGCATGTTTATAGATATTCAAAAATGAATGAGAACGAAAGAATGGAGTTTATTCATATTTAGCTTGTTACTTCACTTTTTATGTTTGATTAGAAAAGAGAAAGGAAATCATTCTAATCTACTATTTTGATTAAGTGATTTGGAAGCCAAAATCCATTCTGGTGATGGAGTCCCAATCCTAGTGATTTCTTTTTTCTAATTTCATATCATGACTAAATTATCTTTTTTTTAAACTTATACACAATCTTTAAAAAAAAACCATAAATTAAAGATAAGTAAAATGTGGTGGAGTGAGAATCAAGTTTTCAAATCCTCTATGTTATTATAATTTATTATCATCATTATTGTTGTTGTTTTTATTAAATATCTATTAATATTAATCATACTCTATTCTAAATTTTTATTTTTTTTAAATTTTATTATAAAAATTAGCATTCAAGGATAAGTTTATTAAAGTCATTATTTTCATTATTAGTTATTCGGATTTATTATGTTTATTCCAAATATAAATAAATCAAACTTCTATTTATTTTGATTCCCAAAAAAGTCCGTAAACAACATTAAATGTAATAAATTCAAATATTTGGATTGATTTTATTTTAGATTATCAAATGCGACATACTACTTTAAAAGTAATTCAATTATAAAAATGTATCTATATAATTAAAAGTGAAATATGTGCACCAATAGGGTAATTTAATCTTTTAAATTATTTTCTTTCTTTTTTGTATTCTTTTTCCTCTCTCCTATCAATCACACATATCTATTTACGTAAATTTCTTTCTCATTATTTTTTAAAAAATATATTTATTTATCAATTTTTCATGTGCATATTGCATAACACGAGACAAAATCAGTGGCCAGTTTTTTTCCTTGCCTTTTTACTTGTTAGGGGCAAGTACAGGTTAATTTACATATCAACCGGTCTATTTTTTTGGAGGTTTAATATTTTTATCAAAATTAAAATGATTTTTTTTCTTTTCAAATAACAAAATTTGAAGGAGAGAAAAAAAATGTAGAAACAATGACCAGAGACGACTACAATGCATCCCATAGCCATCTTTACAAGTTACCTGCAGTAGTCCTTCAACATGAGGCCACTTGAAATCTATTTGCCACAAATTTATTTGTTTATAAAGGTCATATGCATATAATAACATCTAAAAGTATCAAAATGTCTCAACAATTGTACCTGGCCACCATTCAATTGGTATAATACCTTTTTCTAGAGACTGGACCAAATACAAAAAGATAAAAGAACTATGCCAAGTGCAACTAAACCAAGAAAATTGATATATAAACATTTTTATCATAATTGATAGAAAAATCTTAAGAGACATACGTCAATGAAGGAAATATGAAGCCTGATCTCAAATCCAGGACTGTCAATCATTTTTGCTGTGACTACCAGTATCTTCACTATGGCTTGTGCTCTGAAAGGATCCATCTTTGGAATCAATACAAGGAGTGAGGGGAGGAAAAGATGGCACAGCTTTTAATATGAACTTACGACCACTTCGTAATCCCCTTGAAGAGAATGAACCAAGCTCAGGAAGGTGACTGTGTGGTGGAGAAACCCGCTTCTTATTTGGGGAACTTGCTTTCACAGACTTGGTTGGAGTATAGTCCTTCAATATCTCAGGTGTGTCGTCTTGGAGCATGTCATAAAAGCCACTAACAGAGCCAGGCCCTTGGAGAGACTTACTCTCACCTAAAGTCACTGGAGTAACTGGTGAATTAAGCCAACGAAGAGAACCACCAGAAGGCAGTTGCTCCCTGCTAGGGAAGAGTTTTGAAACATTTTTGCAATCCCTTGTTTTGTATGAAGATGATGAGGTCATGGGCATTGATGGATCATCTGACTGTGGAGTGAGGTGGCATGTTTTGGTAGCTGGATTGCATTTTGGTAAACATAGGTCAAGCATTCCTGTGTTACAATCCACTTGCCAATCATAAGAACCTATGTTCCGTAATTCTTTACTTGTTTCCAGAAAAATATCAATGTTTTCCAAGTTTCCAAGAGGAGACAATGCTAATTTATCATTAGATGATAGGATGGAAATATCAGATTCAGGTGATTGAAGAGATCTTCTGGAAAGAAATCGAGATTTTGGAACATCCTTCCCATGGCTAGACGGTAAATAAAGGAGCAATTAGTAAAGGAATCGGGGAAAACTAACACCTATGTGACGTAGATAAATGCAAGACATGAAAATCAAATAATCTTACTCAGAATGCTGAAATGATGGAGTTAATGGTGAGAGATTATGTGGACTGTTCAACTCAGCACATAAGACCTCTTTCTTGGCTGCCACCATTTCTGGATTCTCAACAACTATGTTTTCTAATCTTTCGTCGACAGCCCTGCTATTTATTGTTTCTTTCGTAACTCTATGTTCCATGGCAATATATTCTTCAAAGCCAATAAATATTACTTCAGTTTACAAGTTGTAACTAATAGGATCAATATCAACATATTTAAAGAGGGGAAAGAACAGATGAAATGTTGATGAACTCTTCTTTCTACAAGATATACTAGAGCAGGCAATCCAAAGTTCAAATCAAAGCAGCACCCATTTGATAAATTTAACACAACGAATTTTGAAAATATGCAGAGCCCACAAGGAATAGAAGTAGTAAAACAGTGTAAAAGAAAGGTCTCAGCTTGCTTCCTAATAACTTAAGCTTTTAAAGGTGGTAGCATGGTATATTGGAAAACAATCCTAAAATTTTGTTGGTTTCCATCTTATTAGGGCACAAAACGTCTTCATTTCAAATGCAATCCAACAATTTGGTTGGAAAGAAACTGCATACAAAAATTCGAAGTACTTTGGCTTTCTATAGAATATTCTTCTAGAATGAGGAATTAGCTTAAGAACCTTGGCAGATGCAATTGAAAACAACTGTTTAAATTCCTACCTTCTCTCTTGCCATATACATTTTTGCAACCATTACACCGGCATCCACTGAAGCACCCAACATTAGCCTTCTCATACAAAAGCAAGAAAATTTAAGCAATGACAAAGGATTTAAGAAAAGGGAAGTTAAATAGCGTATGAAAGAAGTGAATAAAACAAAAGACCTGATAACATTCACAATACTTTTTCAGACACATTGACCTTTTGCAACTACAACCCCTTTTATGTCTTGCAGATGAAGGTGTCAACCCATTTTCATCCTGCTGTCACAAGTAAACAGCATAATTTAGTTGCAATAACAAGAACGGAGAAAAGACAATGGAAAAAATAAACGATACCCCATTATTTGGTGAAAAATCAGTGACAGACTGTACAATCTTGGGAGCAAATGCCATTGGGTTCCTGGATTCAATTTGTTGCCGTGTCTCGAGAACTTTATCTTCATGTTCAGGTCTGTTAAAGCATCCTTGGCAAGAACATGAATCAACACAGTAGATTCCAGCAGCAAAACAATCACAATAACTGCAAAAGACATAAGTCAACACATGACTATAACGCATATATGAAACGAAAATCTTGGTAGACAGAACTAGATCAACTGACAGCTTCAAGCATTTGCTCTTCGTACAGTTACAACGCTTGCAACCATCACTATCATCAGTATCAGCCATTTTTTTCCTGTATAATTCAACAAGCCAGGAGTCAGGAAAAAAATAATAATGAATTATGAAAATCAAAAGCTATGGAAATCAACAGGCCAACCGACCTTTTCTTTGCAAGGCTTGATTGGCTATGCTCATCAAAATTGTTAGTATTACAAATCTCAGGTGTCTCCTTCTCATCTGGAGTTTTATGCTGTTCAAACTCTGTAGTGTTGGGAGACTCAGTAGTGGCAAAACTTGCAGCATTTAAAGTCTTGGTCTCATAATTTCTCACGTCGTCACCTCTTAAATCTTTGTCAACTATACTTATCGAGGTTAAACATTTATTGTTCTCCAGCAAATGACGGCTAAATGATGTAGATTTTATTGCTTGCCCACCAACATAAGGACCTGATAGCTTTATGCTTGGAGTGGAGCAGCGATCCATTGTTGCAGCATTAACAATGCTATTTAAATGCAAACCAATGCCTGATGGTTTTGAAACTGCTGAGACTTTTCTACAACCATGAGAAGACAATGATGTATTAATAGGTTGGGGAATATTGCCCATCCATCTTTCGCAAGAAGTTGCTTTTAACTCCATATTACATGATCCCGATATTTCCTGTACTGCAGTGTAGGCTTTTGGTCTCAAACTGTTCAAGTTATTTGCAGGATTCAAAGAACTACCATGATCTCCAGTAGCATACAGAGGAACCTCTTCAAACTGAAGGCAACGTCTCATGCCGCGTTGATTTTGATTTCCCTACATTCAAACGCACAATTATTCTACAGCAAAAAGGAATATATATATATATATATATATATATATATATATATCCTATCAGGATTTCAATGTAAAAAGAAAGTTATTTTTGCTTCCATTGGAACCACTGAAAGGAAGAACAAAATTCTTGTAAATTACAAAGTAATTACACTAGCAACACTTCCATTAGACAATACCAAGTGTGAGTAAGAATCCCCAAGCATAGAAAGTACCAACAATGGTAGATTTTCCAAATCGACAATAAATATTGCACTTCTTATCCTTTTGAAATTTTTTAAGGCATCTTTGTGAAAAGTGGCTTCTCCTTTTTTAAACTTCACCACTGAATGTCTCACTTATTCTTAAGAAAAACTTTTAGGGAAACATGCAACAACAAGAGCCAAAGGGTGCTAATAACCTTATCTAGAATTCCAGATTACTTCTTAGATTAAACAGGTGCTAGCCCCTCTGCCACAATATCTACATGGGTTCAAACTTACTAAGACAGTGGTATAAGAAATGGGCAATGTAAGGAAATACTAGAAGATTACTCAGCGTAAACAGTTTTCAAATATGTGAAGTTACTTCTTCAACATTAGAAAATGCATGAACATAATGCTAAAGCAGAAACTAGCCAAAATCAACAAGCAAAGAGGCAAAAGCCAGTACCACATTAAAATTTGAATGTGGGAAGCTAAAGCAAGACAAAGAGGAGTTGACTCTTTGTTTATTCCATAAAACTGTTTTATCTCTCGGTGTGCAAATCTTGTATTAGTAAAATTGCATATGCAAACCACAAACTTAGATGATTGAAGAGAAAATATGTAAGATTATCGAAAAATTATGCACTATTATAAAGTAAAACGTCAATTAATGTCCAATAATAAATATCTTAAACAATATGGTACTTCATAAAAGAAAAAATTCAGGGTAGAAACCCACAAGGGTTTGATTAAGTCTTGAACAAATAAAACTAAACCGTCTATTTTGAAAAGTCAAAAGAATATAACATCAAAGTCATATATAACCAAGATCTGGCTGCCAAAATTTACATGTAATTTCTTTTACCTTAAGATCATCAGATGCTATCTTCTCATCCAGTTCATCGGAGACTTCACCCACATTCGCACAATATTCTTCATTGTCCTGCAAAGGTTTAGGAGGTTGAGAAATACTGTAGCAACCATCCTGATGAACAATCGTAACAAATAACATGTAAAGCACTCATCCTTGTTTACTAATAAGTGCTTCACATATGCATGTATGAGCTTGTCGGAAATGAGTGCAATTTTCTCTACTTTCTTACCAAGAAAAATCCAATTGTGGTTGGTTACCTGAGTATTTAAATCTTGATGTGGGTTCATAGCAGTGGAGCAAAAATGTAAACCAGACTTCATATTAGAGAATTCATTACATGGCCACTCACTATCATTTTGTTCCTCTTCAATGTTGACTGCCATACCATCAAAAGTTGGCTCTCTTCCAATCTCATTTTCAGCTCCCTCTGAAACCAAAGGTATCTCCACTGTCCCCACACCATCTCTGTAATCAGATTTTAACATGGTTGTTTCTGGGTCACATGAGCTACATAGCAGTGATTCATGTTTATCATCAGATTGTTTCAAATTTGGAGTGTCTATATGAGAAGAATGAACACATTCTGTATCCACTGGGTCAGCCAAGTACTTATCAACATCTCCTGAGGAGACGCAGGGTTCAGTTTGCAAAGATTCATTAGTGTCCACATCCTTCAGTGCATCGATCAGTCCATTTTGGAAGAGTGCATCAGACTTCCCAGATTCAACTGAATAATCAGTCAATTGCTTGCCGCCATCTACATTTTGCAATGCTTCTGTGCTAGATAATTGAAAGCATTGAGCCCTGATGAAAAAGGTAAGAATCAAGTTATCAATTGTCAATCCAGAAAAGGCACACTGATGCAATTGAACCAGACTAAATGAAACTCAGACCTCTTCAGCAAGCTTGTTGGGCGTTGTAAACTTATACGTGGTGATCTGAACACAAGAGGAGGAGAACTAAGTCCAGGAAACCCTTGTGCTACATGTGCAGCCCTTGCAGGGTTTATAGGTGATAGGTTACTCGCGTACCTTAAGAAGGGGGATTCCTAGAATAAAAAAAAAAAAAAAAGACATGAATTATCCACCAATTATCTATTTACATCGTAAATATATTCCCATTTATTGAACAAGCATGACATACAACCCCCACAATGTAAAAGAAATGGTCTGACCTGAAAAAAAAACAACAGTGCCCAGGAAAAATTACAGAGAATTCAAAAATGCAATTCCGATAGTTATTTCAATGTAGAAAGGACATCATAAAAAAATATCCACTGCTTCTGGATAGGACTTGTGATCAGTACACACAAAATCGGCCACAGATTGAGGACTCGTGAAGAACCCAATCCATTTGATGAGTAAATACATCAATATGAGCTCATTGACGAGTTATTAATTATGCAACTTGCAGATTCACAAGGATAGTGAAGATATAAATGTTTATATTGAGACTTACCTTTTGGTCACTGAGTGAAAGAAAAAAAAAATCAACTCTACTAGGACCTAACCTATGTAATATTTAAATTGGCATAAGGTTGGTTTTCCTCCCAGATTTCCCAGGTAGGTAGCAATTGTTTGAGTACCCAAATTTCTAGTCCACATGTTAAACCCAAAAAATAATGAGAAAGAAATATTGACAACGTACCCAATGAAGTGCAGTTCGTTGGAAATTTAGAAACACAGAGAAGGCAACTGGCAAAACCCAATAACTATGAAATTCATAAAAGGCCGGCTAAGCTGATCTAATCAGTCATATTCATCCATCGGTTACCATAATAGAAAATGAGATATTGAATACAAAGTAAAAAAAATCCAAACGTGATGTTTGATTATCAAACGCTAAACAGATTAAAGTCCCAAAATCCATGAGAACCGATACACACACTTAGATCTTCAACCAATGCACGGATAGAACTTATCAAAACAGATATTGCATTTGAGATCCCCAAAAACAAAACAACACTAAACTTCATTACCTAATTTGAAAAACCAAAATTGAATTAGCAAAAAGGCTAGAAACTGCAACAGAGAAATATACAGTGCATAAAAATCCAAAAGCTACGAAAAAATATGTAAAACAGAAAAATTAAATATCCCGGACAAATGAAAACAGTTAAAAGGACATCATAAAATAATTAGCAAAACAAAAACTGTCAAGTAACGGAGAAGACAAGTAATGTATGCCGTCAACCATAGTCAAATTCAGAAACGGTTAAAGTAAACAAATGGGACAAAATTACTTGAACTGGGGGAGAATCTGAGGAACAAGTGGCGGTGGAGGAAGTGATTATCTTATTAGCTTCAGGAGAATCCATGGTGTTGAACACAGACCAAAGCCCTAATTTTAGTTGTACAATTCTCTCTATACATCTCTCTTTCCTCTATCAGTCTCTCTTTGGACTCTGAAACCGATTGATGTTTGATGAGAAAAATGTGGAGAGTTTTTACTCTCTCTTTTTTTTTCCTTCACCTTTTTAGTTTAGTTTATTTTCAGGTCAAACAAATGAGTCCGAGACAAAAGAATGACGCAGGCTAAAGGGCGGCATTTCAAAACTGAGCGGGAATATTTGGGCCCTCTTTGGATTATATGAGTCGATCTTTCCTCTGGTTCTTAAAGCCGAACTCGGCCCATCTTATGAAGTTTATGTTCTAAAGGCATCCACAAGTAGCTTCTTAAAAGTGATAGGTTCGTTAACCCACCATAGTGAAAGAAAAAATAAATAAATTATTGCGATTTCTAGAGCTCTATACATGTTTTTTTAGCACTTTAATATTTAATAAATTACAGTAGAATAATAACCAATATATCAGTTATCTATTAATTATGATAATTGAATCTATTTTTTCTTAATCTATGATTATATGCTACATAAAAAAAAATTATATAAAAAATTGTTGTAAATAAACTTCAATATTTTTTAACTTCATTGTATAACATTAAGTTAAATTTCATTTTAAACAAACTGTAATAGAGTAAAAGATGTTATTACAAATTTGGTTATAGTTGTTCATAAGGAATGTAATTTTAAACTTATTTAAATTACCTACTTTTATTAGTCATTTTATCAACCCTTAATCCTATCTATATATATACTTTTTATAAAAAAAAAATTGAGTTTTATTTTTAACCTTATCTTTATGTGATACATATATGTGTTTTTTCAAATAATATAAAAAATATATCTTTTGTATATTTAAAAAAACTATATACATATGTTTTTAAAAATAAAATAATATGAATAAATTGACCATATAAAAATAAAAAAAATTAGTTTTTTTCTTTTCATCAACATTTTTATTGTAATATTGAACTAGTAATGTGTAGGGAGCTGACATGGATATAAAGAATATTTTAAATTAAATATTAATATTTTTGTTATAATTATAAATATATATTATGTAAATTAGTATTATATAAGTCAGGTTACTATTCTTTTTTAATTCTTAGTTGTGTTAATTTCCATCAATTCTTTATTTTTATTTTTTTTATTATCATTGTATAATATTCTATTTGAGAATCTGAGTTTTTTAGAATTATTCTAAGACCAAATGAGTGTCTTTAATTCTTCTTCTTTGTGATTGTATCTACTTTGTTTTGTTTCTCTCGTGATTAAATATGTTTTGTTCATTTCCTCTTACAATTGACTTTGATCGATCTATTTCTTTATCACTTGAATATGTTTTTCTTGTGTTTATTAAGTGATTCATTATGTTTAAGGTGTATTGATGTTATTATGTTTCTCTATGTTTTTCGCCTTGAGTATAGAAGATTTATTTAGATTAGATAAGTTTAATCTCGTACTTGAGATTAAGAGTTTGGTTAATGATGAACATGAGTCATTAGAAGCAATCTGTATCTGAAAGGAATGTCACAAGAGTAAAAGGAATGATTATTTTACATGGAACATCTTTGTGCTAAAGCAGTGTTCGACATGAAACATGTCTATTCTACTTCGAATATGTTGATGATCTTGAATTGGTATTGAATCTTCATAAAGCTTCCAACAAACCTTGTACATGGCGTAACATAGTTTTAGTGTGTTCGTAAATTATGTAATTGTTTGTTTCTTCTTCTTATTTCTTGTTGATTTTTATTTGTCTAATTGGTTTCAATTGTTTGTGTCTTTGTTATTTTTTTATGGATTGGAGTTGCATTGTGGACTCTCTTGTTATCCTTAAAATTATAAATTGAGGTTTTTGTATTAGTTTTATCATTTTGATTGATACGTTTTCATTTTATGAAGAAAAAAATAGTACTATATAAGATAGAATTTTGCTTTTAATATATACAAAATATATAGGAAAATTACAAATGATAATACAATAAAAAACAAAAAAAAATTCAAAATAATTTAAAATATAATTTGATTTTTTATATATAAAATAAAAAAAGTGTGAAAGAATGTAATGGTATATTATTCCATAATTGTTTAACGTTAGTTACTAATATTCTATATTTGTATCCTTATTGTATCGTTTGAAATTAAAATAAGGATTGAAATATATTTTCATTTTTATTTATGATTTATAATTTATTTTTAATCTTTTCTTAAAATGTTTATAGTGATATGTCGGGATTTTCAATAGAGAACGAGAACCTCACATGAGGAACAAATATTCAAATAATATTTTAAATATTATTTTTTGATTTTAGTAATTTTTTATTGTTATTATAAATGAAAAATTATAATAAAAGTTAATAATAAATATTTTTAGTAGAAAAGAAAATTTTGAATCAACAAGTAATGAAAAAAAATCATATTTATGTTAAATAAAGAAAAATAAACTATATGTAATAATAAATACACAATTATTTTGTTTTAAACAATATTAACCGATTGTATAATATAATCTTTATTTTTATCATACCTATTATAAAGTAAGAATTTCTATTATATATTTTTTATTTTTTATTTTATTGTAACTATTTTTGCTTAATATTTTCAAAATGACTTGTAAAAAACAAACGCAACCTTAAACTTATAATATAATTAATTTGCTGATATTTAGATTAACTTGGCTACATTATCCTTAATCCTCTTTTTCATGCAAGTTTTTAATTTATTTATTCTTAAAAAAATTGTATTAAACTATTAAGTAAAAATTATAAATTACTCTAATATTAATTATTCATTATAAAGAGTAATGTTATTTAAGAAAATTCTTACAGACATGATTTATTTTGTATACATCCCTAACTTCTTCTCTACGTCATACAAATGGAAATGGATTCTTCGATGATTTTTTTTTTTTTGTTTAGGTTGATTTTTATAACCAATAATTATAAATATCAATATAGAATTGGTATAAAAAATTATTAATCTACATATAAATTTACTTTTTTTGAATAACTAATATTTTCGTCATAATTGATTATACTTCATAATCCACTTATTATTTTGTTTGCTCGGACCTCAGGAACTCAAAAGTCATAATTCTATTATGCACAAAAATAATAAACAATTATATAAATATATTAAATTGATGAAAAAAAATACAAAATTTACTTGATTTGTAAATTTAATTAAGTCTTCTACAGATGTTAATAAATATTATAAAACTTAGTATAAAATATACATAATACATATATAGATTTACTCATCAATAATATTTTTAATTGTTTATCAAAACTCATCTAAAACATTTATTTTTTCTCTTTTAAGTTTAACTATCCTTTTTTTTTATAATTTTTACTTATATTTTCAATACATGAATTTCTTCGTATTTATAGATGAATTAAGACTTATTGTCCTTAAATTATGATAAAAATTAACCATTAATTTCTTTATATTAAACCAAAAATTAGATTATAAATTTAAAAAAATTAGGTGATGAATATAACTTACTTTATAACCGATTATTGAAGGTAAACTTTAAAAACACTCTACAAACTAATTTGTGTTTACCTCCTTTGTTCCTTCTCTGAAATGCAAATGGCAATTCCTCTTCCTCATATTTACCACATTGTTTTTTTCCATCTTTTGCTTTCTGCCAATATCATTTATTTCTCAAGCCACAGACACCATTGGATCCCAACAAGTGTTGAAGATTGACCAAACCCTGGTTTCAGCAGGTGAAATGTTTGAGTTGGGTTTTTTCATTGATGGTGTCTCTGACAGTTAATGTTGAGTAAATTTTAGAATAAATAACTCTAAATTTACTAATATTAGATTCAAACAAGTAAACAAACTATTTGTATTATACTCATTATAACACCTTTCAAATGCAACTCACAAGTTGAAGAGAAATACAAACACTAAAGAGAAAGCTCTCAAACTCACACTCAAACTAAGAATACAAAGACTTATTTGTTTTTGATAGATTGATTAAACCAAATGCAAGGTAGGTTATTTATAGTCCTTACCATGCAATCTACACCACACAAATATAAAACTAAGAAATAATCCTAGCCACACAAATCTTATCTACACACTTCTCTTTTCTACAACCTTCAACCACTTCATTTATTTCTACAACCTTCAACTACTTTATTTATTTTTACATCCTTCAACCACTTCATTTATTTCTCTACATCCTTCAACCACTTCATTTATTTCTCTACATCCTTCAACCACTTCATTTATTTCTCTACATCCTTCAACCACTTCATTTATTTCTCTACTTATTCAATTACTTTATTTATTTCTCTACATCTTTAATTATTATGTTGGTGTTGATTTTCATCCCCCTCAACACCAACTCTCACTATTTTTACTGTGTCAAGCTGACGGCGAAACATTTCGAACTTGCCAATGCTTAAGCTTTTTGTGAACAAGTCTGCAACTTGATCATCTGTCTTGATTTACCTCATTTCAATTTCTTCTTGTAGAACCTTTTCTCTGATAAAGTGATAGTATACTTCAACATGCTTAGTTCTTGCATGAAAGATTGGATTCTCTGCCAAACGAATTACTGATTGATTGTCACAGTACAATGGTACTGCATAATCTACTAGTTGATGTAGATTATTCATTAGCTGTATCAACCATGTACACTCTTGAGCTGCCATTGTCGTTGCTCGATACTCAGCTTTAGTGGTTGATAATGATACCGTTGGTTGTCTCTTGCTATACCAAGAAATTGTTCCAGAACCCAACTTAAATACATATCCAGTTGTTGATCTCCTGGTGTCATGATCTCCTACATAGTCTGCATCGCAGTAACCAACTAACTTGCAGTCTCCACCTTTCTTGTACAAAAGACCATAGTCAATTGTACTCTTCACATATCTCAGTATTCGTCGAACTGCTTCCAAATATGACTTCTTTGGATTTTGGATGTACCGACTCATTACACTAACTGCATGAGAAATGTTAGGCCGAGTTAAGGTTAAGTAGATCAGACTACCTACCAATTTTAGATACATTGTTGCATCTTCCAAATCTTTTCCTTCATGTGCACACATGTTGGCATTTGGCTCCATCGGTGTCAAAATTGGTTTGCATTCAAGCATTCCGAACCGCTTCATAAAATCTCTGGAATATTTTTGGTGACAAAGAAATATTCCTTCTTGTGTGCGATCAACCTCTAAACCAAGGAAGTGCTTGAGTTGGCCAAGTTCTTTCATCTGGAAACGGACTGACAAATTCTCCTTTATTCGAAGAATTTCTGCCTCATTATCACCAGTTATGATTAAGTCATCCACATATACTAGCATAATAGCTAGCTTTCCTTCATTGGCTTTAACAAACAAGCTGGAATATGCAGGTGTTACTGAATAACCACTTTGTGTTAAAAATTCAGCAATCTTACCATACCATGCCCTGGGCGCCTGTTTCAATCCGTAAAGTGCTTTTTGTAGCTTACACATATATTCAGGATGATCTTGGCTCTGAAAACCCATTGGTTGGATCATGTAGATCTCCCGATCCAGTTTTCCATGAAGAAAAGCATTCTTCACATCCATCTGCCACAACTTCCAGTCTTTGTTAGCTGCAAGTGCAAGTAGGACTCTTACAGTTGTAAGTTTTGCCACCGGACTAAACGTTTCATCATAGTCTAGTCCATACTTTTGAGAGAAACCATGAGCTACCAATTGTGCCTTGTATATCTCAATTGAACCATCTGTACGATGCTTTATCTTGTAAACCCATTTGCAGGATATGAGTTTCACATCTCTTGGCTTTGACACGAGATCCCAAGTCTGATTTTGTTGAAGTGCATCGATCTTTTCTTTCATAGCTATCATCCACTGAGAACTCTATGATGCTTCTTCAAATGTCTCAGGCTCTGTTGCTTCTTCAATTATGGCTGCATTGGCGTATTTAGGATTTGGTCTTCGTGTTCTTGTTGACCTTCGGAGTTGAGATTGTGGAGTTGATTCTTCTGTTTCACTAGGCCCATCTTCTTCGTTTGGTTGTTGATACATACCAGCTTGCCAAGGATTCTGAGCCACTCTTTGTTCGACATTATCGCCATTTGGTTCTCCTGATTCATCTAAATTTGGTTGGAGTTGGATAGTGATCGGGCAGAACCGACATCACCGATCCTGCCGATACTTTGGTTTTATGTATTTATAAAACTCTCGCAAGTGCACGAATCATTTCGTAGAAAATGATAAGTATACTCCCAAGGTCGATCTAAGGAAGGAATATATGTGGTTTTTAATTTATTATTCAAACTTTTAAAAACGAAATTAATTCCTAAACATCCTGTCACGATATTTTGGTTTTTTGTGTTTCTAATCTAATAACATAAAAATAAACATAGATTCAATAAACATTTATGCAAATTTTATCATTTATAATGGTGGAGTATTTATGGATATAATAATTAAGTTAATTATGCTTGCTCATATTATTTAGGTTATTAAAGATATGAATTGATATTTATTGATTCTCTCTTTTTTATATGAATACCACCTTTGGTGGGGTTAGATATTATTTGTTAACTAAACAAATCAATTAACACCTATGGGTGGGGTTGATAACTAATTTGGTTAATTAAATTAATTCCTTTTTCTAAGAGATTGAAAATGAACCATTTAAATGACACCTTTGGTGGGGTTAGACAGTTTAAACTTTATTCAAGGTGTCCAAATTAAACCTAAGAATTTAATTATCCGAGTACTAACTTTCAAGTTTTAAAACTACTACTGAAAACATGTTGTCAATACATTTTCAGATAATAATTCTTATAAAAACTTTTGAAATAGAGCTTCACTCTAACTACCAGGCGATTGTACCAACAAATAAAAGAGCATTACTCTAAATCAGACCGGATAACTAAACCTTAAAATCTAATTTTCAGATTTAAGTTTGTAATGAAAAATAATATATTTCTCTCTAACATTCTTAATATAAAATCTTGAATAAAAATAAAATCAATTCATTTTAGAGATTTTTACCTATTTAATATTTCGCAAGCATAATAACGTTATTATTATATCATGTTTACAAATAGCCAGCACAGTTAAATTTAATCACAGACAAATTAAATATAACATGTAAGAATAAAACATTAAAAATAACTATAAAGAAAATAAAATCCTTATAGAACTTCGATGCTATTCCCGTTGCTGGAAAACCTCCAAACGGAATTTACACTCCCATTTATTGAATCAAAAAGCAAATAAATTACAAAAACATAGCTAGTTCTTCTCAAAAAGAGAAGAACTCTAAAACTAAAAAAAACTAAAAAAAAACTAAAAACTAAGAAATGGAGAGAAAGAAAGATGAGAGAAGTGTGTTTTGAGGTGTGTTTAAAAGTGAAGAGAAGTATTTTAGGTGAGGATGGAGAGAAAAAGTGGGTGAAAAAATGTTAAAAAATGATGGAAATGCGGAGTAGTGAATGATGATATCATTGGATGACATCAGCATGACGTAGGGCGGTTGTGCGCGAAAATGGGGCGCAGATGGGCAGCGGCGCGCGCAGACTGGATGCTGATGGGCGTAGGCGTGCGATGCAGATCTTGATGGGCGTAAGCGTCTGTGACCAGATCTTGATGGGCGTAAGCGCGCGCCTGAGAAAGTGCGGCGTGCGGGACTGGGCGCTGATGGGCACGGGCGCGCGCTGCGTGCGTTGGCCGACGCGGCTGGGCTGCTGTGTACGCGATTTCCTCCTTTTTGACATTTTTGACCCATTTTGTCCAATTTTTCCATAATTGTTTTACTCTTCCTCATTCATTTTTGAATATATTTGTAATGTATTTCCTCTAGTATTCCTCTTTGAGTCTTTAAGTTACGTTTTTTTATGCGAAAATACCTGAAAAACAATAAAAATACCCGTGATTTCGAAAAAGAAAAATTTATATAAATATATGATAAAACATATAAATATATATATTTTTAATCAGTTAATGTGCATAAAATCATGGTAATTTTAGTGCTTTTTGAGCACTCATCAGATAGTATGTTCCCCCACCTTCTATTGCAGCTTTTCTCCAAATTCTTTAGAGTCTGGTAACACCTCCTTCTCTGAGGACCACCAAGAAGATGCTTCATCGAATACCACATCTTGTGAAGTGTAACATCTTCTACTCGTTGGATCACAACATTTCCACCATTTTCTCTGGCTGTCATATCCCACAAAGATACATCTAACAACTTTCTTGTCAAATTTGCTCCGTAAATGATCAGGAACAAATACATAACATACACAGCCAAATACTCGAAAGTAGCTAACTATAGGTTTCATGTTCCATAGTTTTTCAAAGGGTGAAACAAATTCTAACCTTGGTTGAGGAAGTCTATTGATCACAAAGGCTGCAGTCCTTATCGCTTCAGCCCAAAACCTTCCAAGTACATTCTTTTCATGTAGCATACTCCGACAAATTTTTACAAGATGTCGGTTTTTCTCTCTGCTATACCATTTTGTTGTGGCGTGTTGGCACAAGTGTACTGATGACGTATTCGACATTCCCTTAGGTATTGAGAGAACTCGCTTGAGCTATATTCTATGCCGTTGTTAGTGTGCAAGCAACAGATCTTCTTTCCAACTTCTTCTTCAGTTGACTCTCTAAACTCTTTAAACTTTGAGAATACGTCAGATTTTTCTTTCATAAAAAAAACCCACACATATCTTGAGAATTTGTCAATGAATGTCACCATGTATCGCATACCGCCAATTAATGGTTGCTTAACAGGACCGAATACATCAGAGTGAACTAACTCTAATGGTTCTTTTGCTTTAAACTTTAATTCCTCATATGGTAATTGGTGATCTTTACCATATTGGCATCCTGCACAGACCATGTCTATTCGCACGTCTAATTTAGGAAGCCTTTTAAGCATTGACTTCTTCACCATCACGCTTAGCTTGGAATAGCTAACGTGACCTAACCGCATATGCCATAGATCTGCTGTCTCATTTCTTCTTGTCTTGTCTACATATGCAGATTCTACTGACATTACGTAGACTGATTCCAATCGTTGCCCTTCCATTGTTGGTATTTCTGAGATTTTGAGATCACGATACACCTTCACATCTTGGGGACCGAACAAGACATAGTGGCCTGATGATGTTAACTGAGCCACAGATAGCAAATTTTTCTTCATTCCTGGGACATGATAAGCATCTTGAAGTGGTACTTTGTTAGTACTATATCGAGGCGTAACTATCGTCTTACCGATGTGGGCTATCGGTAACCTTGAGTTGTCAGCTATCACTACTACATGACCTCCCTTGTACTCAGATATGTTTTCCAACTTCTGTTTATCACCTGTCATATGATTTGAGCAGCCCGAATCTACGATCCAGTCATTCTTGTAGTCAATTTGTTTTGATGTTATCACCGTAAGAGCCAATTCTTCTTCCTCTGTAGCGAATAATGCTTTGGCATCCTAACCATCTTCGCTATGCTCCTTAGAACTGGAAGTAGCTGTATTGCTTTCAACATGTTTTTTCTTACTCCAACAATCTTTTTTCATGTGACCCATCTTTCCACAGTTGTAACATTCATCGTCAAATTTTCTATTGTTATTGCGGTTCTTTCAAGCTCCCCCTGGACGAAAGCCTCCATTTCCTTGAGGAATTTTTCCTTTGTCACCGTCATTTTTATATTCATTTCCATTGTTCCGCTTGAAAGTGCCTTTGTTTTTGCTAGTGTAGAGCGCTTCTTCTTCACCCTTCAGCGAGACTCTTCCCATTTGCTTAGCCATAGCTTCTTGATCGGCCAATAAATTCTCAAACTCAATAAGAGATGGTTGTGTCGGCCATCCTTGTATAGCAGTAACAAACCTTCGATATTCAGGTCTCAAACCATGAATAATTATTCTCTTTATCCTCGTTTCTCCAATAGGAGCTTTTGGATCTAACTTTGAAATTTCGCGGCATAACGACTTTACCTTGTGAAAGTATTGGGAAATCGTCATGTCGCATTGCGCCATCGATAGCAACTCGTTCTCCAAAAGTTGCAATCTTGTATCATTCTTCTTTGAAAAGAGTGTAACAAAAGTGTCCTATGCTTCCTTTGGTGTTTTTGCATCCCGAATGTGTTCCAACATTTCTTCTTCAACTGTGGTCTTCAAAGCAAACATCGCTTTGCCTGCTTTAATTTTCCACTTCCGTAAGACACCGTTTACATCTTCCACTGTTGGTTGTGTAACTTCATCACCACCAACAACCTCCCACAAGTCTTGACCTTGTAGGTAAGACTCCATACATGTTGCCCATGTGTTATAGTTTTTGTTGTTGAGCTTCTTGATTCCTCCAACTACTTGAAGATCACTCATCGTGTCGGCAAGACTTCGACTATACCAAACAAGCTTGACTAATAAACTTGCAGAGTACCAAACTCCTCACGACTCAAGATAACTTCACTAAGAACGATCCCTGACCGTCCCGCTCTGATACCAATTGTTGAGTAAAATTTAGAATAAATAACTCTAAATTTACTAATATTAGATCCAAACAAGTAAACAAACTACTTGTATTATATTCATTATAACACCTTTCAAATGCAACTCACAAGTTGAAGAGAAATACAAACACTAAAGAGAAAGCTCTCAAACTCACACTCAAACTAAGAATATAAAGACTTATTTGTTTTTGATGGATTGATTAAACCAAATGCAAGGTAGGTTATTTATAGTCCTTACCATGCAATCTACACCACACAAATATAAAACTAAGAAATAATCCTAGCCACACAGATCTTATCTACACACTTCTCTTTTCTACAACCTCCAACCACTTCATTTATTTCTACAACCTCCAACCACTTCATCTATTTCTACAACCTTGAACTACTTCATTTATTTCTACATCCTTCAATCACTTCATTTATTTCTATACATCTTTTAAACACTTCATTTATTTCTCTACATCTTTCAACCACTTTATTTATTTCTCTACATCTTTCAACCACTTCATTTATTTCTCTGCTTTTTCAACTACTTCATTTATTTCTCTACATCTTTAATTATTATGTTGGTGTTGATTTTCAACTGTTAGTATCTCAAAATTTGGTTTAAACCCGATGACGAGAAGAAACCAATTTGGATTGCTAAAAGAGAAAGTCCTATTTTGGATAAGTCCGGTAATCTTCAAATCCGACCCGATGGGAATTTGAAACTCATTGACCGAAGACAAGTTCCATGGTTAGTGAATTCAGATGCACTTTCCATCAATCCAAGCACCTCTGCGACACTTCTTAATTTGGGAAATTTCGTTCTATGACAAGAACAAAATAATTATATGGCAAAGTTTTGATTATCCAACTGACGCTTTACTTCCCGCCTTCCCGGGATGAAAATTGGGCTTTTTGGATTAAAAACTAGTCAATCTAGATTTCAAGTTTTAGTGTCTTGGGTCAGCCCTCAAAACCCAACCGGGGTATCTTTTACTCTGGGTCTCGAGAATGTCAATAGGACAAAAGTTTCTGCTTGGCGTGAAGATAGTGTTCGAATGGATATTGGGTTCCGGAAAGAAGGAAAATTTCGTTTCATTTTTGAAAATTACTATAATGGGTAGTACAATTTCAGTCGCATTTCTACTAAAAATGAAGTATATTTCACTTTAAATGATAACGGAAATATTAATGTGACAAAGTGGTTCATGATGACTTCTACTGGGAATTTGGATGAGTATTCCATGTCTTCAGAGGGAAACATTTCATCAATTAGTCATCGATTGTTTGAGGACTCAGAAGGTGGAAATACAGGGAAGTGTTTGACATCAATACCTTTAGGGTGTAAGGATGGTGATAAATTTTCCCCGATTAATGGTACAATGGTAGCTTCACTTTTTGTTAAGGGTTCAATTAATATGGGATTTAGTGATTGCCCATTTCTTTGCCAGAGCAATTGTTCTTGTTCTGCATATGCTTCTCTTGAAGGTGACCAAACAGGTTGTCTACTTCACTACGGAAATGAGAATGGTCTATGGAACATTGTGGTTACAGAAGGAGGTATAGTTAATGTTCGTGGAAAGGCTCCAAAGGAAAATGGCATGTATGAAGTAGTTTGCAGCTAATTTTGATGATTGATTGTTTTTAAGTATAATTTAATGTTTATGACCAAAGTGAAAGACACAATAAGATCTTAACCCGTGGATCATGAGAAATTAAGAGAGAGATTGTTTGCATTAAGTTACAATGTTACAGATTTGGACAACTATGTCAGTAGTTTTTAAAGTACACAGTTGATATTTTTGGTGCTTGAAACAATTGAGATTAATTAGGGTATTATAGGTTTCGAGAACTCTGTCAATAGTCATGATTAGTTATTTATGTACACAGTTCATAATTTGGTGCTTGAATTTTTTTGGTTAACTAGCCTATTTGACTCTCAAAGAAGGTGGATTGCCTTTTCATACATGCTATGGGAAACCAATGATGTGGATTGTAAGGAAATCTTAATAAAGATGATTTTATAACCTGGAATTACTTTCCTACGTAATAACTAATTAAGAATGTCAACTTTGGTTAGCAATTCTATTAGGTTATTCATATAATTCCTTTATAATGTAATAAGAATTGAAAATCACATAGAAAAAGTATATTTTGCTGAGTATCCAATAATCTGGGAAGGACCTATACTGGTAGTTGGGAAGTGCATCAGCGTATGAACACGCATAGATACCCTCATTCTTTCATTCATATTTCTCCATTGTGTATACAAATTTAAGCTGCCTGAACTTTTCGTTCCCCTTGTTTTGGTCAATATTTTTCTTTCATATAGATCGAGTAATTTTATTTTCAAAAGTCATTAGCTCAGAGATGTGATGCTATTATTAATTTATTAGGTGGTGGAAAGAAGTAGCGGAAAATCTTGTTGGCTGTCGTCGTTCCTGTCTCTTTCGTTTTGTATGTGCAAAGGAAAAAGAATAGAGGTAAGTTTTATAACCTTCATTTGTATAATTGATTAGAAAAAGAACACAGGTCAAATTGGAGATTATAATATATTTCTTTTGCACCATATCAGTTGATGAAGGGCCAAACCAAGAAAACAAGGTAAGTAATGAAGAGGTGAGGTTAGTTAGAGAGGCTCTAATATGTCACCAATTCATGAAAAAGTTAAAACCACAGACATGATTGAAATTAGTGGACAAAAGGATCAAGATTTCCCCCTGTTGAGTTTTTCAAGCGTAGAATCTACAACAAATTACTTTGCTCTAGTAGTACTAGACACTAGTACTATAATACTATAAGGGCTTATTATTTATTCTATTAGTTCTCCAATTTTAAGAAAATTTACACATAGGTCCATAAACTTTTAAATTTTCAATTTAATCTTCAATTTTTTAAAATATTAAGACTTTTAAATCCTACAATTTAATCTACAAATTTTTAAAAATTCACACATATTTATGAATTAAAATTTTAAAACTTATGTGTGAAGTTTTAAAAGTTTGAGAACCAATCGTATATTTTAAAGTTTAAAAACCTATATGTAAATTTAGTTAAAGTTTGAGGACCAATGATATAATTTAGCGTACTATACATGCTTAATTTACATTTGGACCTTTTGTTTAAAAAAAAACAAGTTGGAAAATGGACAAGAAATTGCAATGAAGAGACTATAAAAAAAAATTCTACAAGGATTGGAGGAGTTCAAAAATGAGGTTAATCTAATCTCTAAGCTCCAGCATAGGAATTTAGTGGGGATTTTGGGATGCTGCATTGAAGCAGAAGAAAATATATTAGTTTATGAGTACTTGCTTAACAGAAGTTTGAATTCTTTCCTTTTTGGTTTGTGATTTTTAGGCTCATAAATTCAATGTATTGAATTTATTTATTTTGCTTTATATATTGAGATTATGTTTGAAAATTAGTAGATTCTAAGAGGAGGGTACTTTTGGATCGGAGAAAACGCCTTAACATCATTCAAGGGATAGCTCAAGGTCTTTTGTATCTTCACAAATATTCTAGATTAAAAATCATTCATCGTGATTTAAAGATCGATAATATCCTTCTTGATAGCGAGATGAATTCTAAAATATCTGATTACGGAATGGCAAGGATCTTTGGAGACAGCGATACTCAAATAAAAACCAACAGGGTTGTTGGTACATAATGAGTATACTAACTATAAAATTTAATCAGCATTAACTTGCATATTTATATTCTGTCTTATTATTTAGTTTTTAATATACTTTAACCAACTGTTATGATGCCTATATGCCTCCTGTTAAAATGGACGGTCTGTTCTCTGAAAAATAAGATGTTTTTTAGCTTTGAAGATTATAAGTGGTAAAAAGAATATGACCTTTTTTGAGACCGATCATTCTCTAAATTTATTATGCAAGGTGAGTGTTGACTATTAACTTTATAAACTCTCACTTACCAAATTCCAATAGATTTGTTGGAAAATAACGTAAATTCTCGATAAGTTAAACTTATGAGAAAGTAAGAATAGAAAATAACACACAAATTTGATAACGGAGTTCGGCCAATCTTGCTTACGTCTCCGGACCTGCTGCAAATCTTTTTACTGAAAGAGGAGAAATTACACAAGGTGTTTACAAAACTCACAACCCACAACCCAATTACACCCAAGAAAATTACTCTCAATTTTCTCTCACAAAAGCTTTGCTCTTTAAGCTTTTCTCTCAATTGGAATGAACACTTTGGATGGATAATTCATTACAATTACATATCTATTTATAGGAAAATTCACTCCTTGAATTACTCCTTAAATTAATGGTTCCTTGAATTGCTCCTTGAATTAAGCTCCATGTTTTACTCCTTATTTTGCTCCATATTTTGCTCTATGTTTTACTCCATGTTTTGTTCCATATTTTGCTCCTTAAATTAAGTAGCTTTATAACAACAATCTCTAACAAAATTCAATGATCATATGCACATATATATAGCATATAATTTGCTAGTTTCTGTTTTTGGGTTATTGTAATGTAGGCTTGGAATTATTGGAAAGAAGGAGATTACATGAAGTTTGTGATTCAACAAAGCAAGCTTCTCGTTCAATAGGTGAAGCAACAAGATTTATTCAGTTGGGTCTCTTGTGCGTGCAAGAAAGAGCAAATGACAGACCAACAATGTCAGAAATTGTCAATGCATTAAGCAATGAATCACTTGCTCCGCAGCTTCCTAAAGAACCAGCGTTCTTCAGTCAATTAAGCTCCACTAATGCTGAATCGTCTTCAAGTAGACAAAGGTTTTCTCAAAATTATATAACCATCTCAGAAGTACATTCTAGGTAGAGCTCATTTAATTTGTATCATCAACTATATAATGCATAAAAGATAGGCAGAATTTTTTTATTTTTTCATCCAACAGGGTGTTTTTAGTACCATTTGATAGTTGGTACGATTTGTTTCAGGGAAAGAACTATTTCTGAGAGGAAGTAAACATTTGACTTGAAGTGTTATAGGTTCAAGTTAGATCGTGAAACTGACTTTAGTTTGAAGTTTAATGAATTAATCATTGATTCATGATTCATTTATTTTATATTTTTGAGTATCTATAAAAATTTATTTATTTTAGTTTATGTTTTTATGAGAACCTATAAACGTTTACGAAACAACAAATTCTTTAAAAACTTTATTTTTAAAATTTATAACAATAAAATAATATTTTGATGATATTAAATGAAGATCAATTAATCAAAATTTAAAATAAACGTTGTTTGATGTAAAATTTTTAAAATAAAGATTTTTTTAAAGTTTAATTACATAGTATAATTTTGTTAGTAATTGAAGTTTTTTTTTAATTCTCTCTAATTGATATACATAGTATAAAAAACATGTTTTTTTATATGTTTAAAAATGCGGTGCATATAGTTGTTTTATAATACAAAATTATTTTTAGGGGTGTTAAAAGTTAGAGTAAGTGAATAAATGCTTAATATAAAAATCGAATGGTTTTTTACGGTACAATATATATAAGATGGATTTAAAATATATTAATTTTATAATTATAAATTAAATGATGTGTTATAAATATTAATTTTCCAAAATTCTTAGTAGTGTTTTCAGGACTCCCGTTGCTGAAGCTGATCGGACAGAATCCATGGGCAATAGATAGTGTGAGAGCTGGCCCAACTAATTAAACGGTCTTGATAAGTTAGAATTTTCGACGGGTAAAGCCCAATGTTGTTGTGATCGATTTACAACGCTAAAGGAAAATTGCAAGATTCTAAAGCAGAAGAGAAGTTATCTCAGACCACCTAGAAGTAGACTTATCTAAATATGTTTCGATTTCAAATTCTATTCACTTGCTAGACTTAAACCATGAATTCTTTATTATTAATTATTTGTAAAAAGGTATTGGAGGGCTAAAAAGTTGAAGAAAAGAGCAAACTTTTATCATTTGAGATGACGTTGGGTCTCATCTCTATCTCCCATGCACGTGCATGCAACCATACACCTTACACGCATTACGTTGAACATTCTTCAATTTATCGCTTTCTCTATTCTCTAACCTTCTTTTTTGTTAATATTAATTAATATTATACCATCGTAAAATTCAAAGTAAAAAAAAATTAAAAAACATCTTTAAAGCCTGTTAGATTCTCAATTCAATCCAGAAACGTTCATAAAATCATATGAACTCATAATTTAAATGCAGCGGAAACAAAATTGGATTGAAAACATACTTCCTGCCATTGATCAATTTTCAGCACTTACACGGGAATTTCAATGGATTTTCTTTTGATGCTTTCACTGGTTTCTCACACTTATTCTCTGCGTATTGATGGTGTAATCTGAATTGTTATGCAGTTAATAGTGAGAGGACCCGAGACTTTATTAAGGTTCTTCCATCAAGAACCTTGTTCGGTTTCGGAACCGACATACGGTTCCGACGAAACCGAATCGTCACCACGCTCACTAACGTTGCACCACTTTGATTTACATTCTCCCACTTGGTGCAAACGTTAAGCGAAATTCTCTTGAGTAACAAAACACATGAATCATAGCGATAGGTCCCCAAGAAGCGAGTATTATCTTCCATGTATTACAATGTATTTAGTTTCTCAAGTACTATACTTTATGTGGTAACTAAACTTAATGAATAAATCCTATATTTATTCTTGGTCCAATAAAAGATATATATTTTCTCAAATAAATTAAGGTGCACATGAATATGAGAAAATATCACAATATATAAGAGTTTCATTAATAAATTGTATATATACATTTACAAAGTGGAACCAATTCCCATTTTCTCTACATGATCCTTGAATTTCATTGGTGGTACGCCTTTAGTCAAAGGATCGCAATCATCAACTTCGGTGCTTACGTGCTCAATGACCACTTTCTTTTCCTTAACACGTTCTCTTATGGCCAAGTATTTAATGTCGATGTGCTTACTACGACTACCACTTTTGTTGTTCTTAGCCATAAATACAAAGAAATGAGTTGTCACAAGATAATCTTAATGGCCTAGAAATAGAGTCAACTATTCTAAGCCCTAAATGAAACTCTTTAACCATACACCATGCGATGTGGCCTCAAAACATGATACGAACTCGGCCTCCATGGTGGAAGTAGCCAAAGATCAAGCTTTCGCACTCCTCCAAGACACAGCCCACCTAAGCATGAAAATGTAACCAGATGTTGATTTTCGTGAATCAATACAGCCAGCAAAGTCCGCATCGAAGTAGCCAATTACTTCCAGTTCATCAGTTCGTCTATACATGAGCATATAATCCTTGGGTCCTTGTAGGTATCTCATCACTTTCTTTGCAACTTTCCAATGGTCAACACCTGGATTACTCTGATATCTCCCTAGCATCCCAACAACAAATGCAATGTCAGGTCTGGTGCAGACCTGAGCATACATCAGGCTTCCAACAGCTGAAGCATATGGAATGGTTTTCATCTGTTCTCTTTCAAAATCATTCTTTGGGCATTGGTCCAAATTGAACTTATCACCCTTCACAATGGGAGTAACACTTGGTGAACAATCCTTCATTCAAATCTCTCTAAAACTTTGTTGATATAGGTTTCTTGAGATAAACCCAAGACACCTCGAAGTCTATCTCTATGGATCTTAATGCCAATGACATAAGATGCCTCACCCATATCCTTCATATCAAAATTTTTAGAGAGGAATTATTTTACCTCGTGTAGCAAACCCCTATCATTGGCTGCAAGCAAAATATCATCCACATATAGCACCAAAAAACAAATCTTACTCCCACTAACTTTCTGGTATATACATTGATCCATAACGTTCTCTTCAAAACCAAATGAAGTGATGACGTTATGGAATTTCAAATACCATTGACGCGAAGCTTGCTTTAATCCATATATGGATTTATTAAGCTTACAAACCAAATGCTCACCATCACTAGAGAAGAATCCTTCAGGTTGTTTCATATAAACCTCTTCCTCTAGGTTACCATTAAGGAAAGCCGTTTTCACATCCATTTGTTGCAAATCCAAATCAAAATGGGCAACCAATGCCATGACCACACGAAGTGAATCTTTCTTAGATACAGGAGAAAATGTCTCCGTGTAGTCGATTCCTTCCTTTTGAGTGAATCCTTTGGCAACGAGTCTTGCCTTATGTCTCTCAATGTTGCCTTTTGAGTCTTTCTTTGTTTTGAAGACCCATTTACATCCAATGGCTTTCACACCATCAGGCAACTTGACGAGATCCCAGACTCGGTTAGACGCCATAGAATCCATCTCTTCTTTCATGGCATTGTACCATAAGTTCGAAACCTCAGAACTCATGGCCTGTGAAAACGTCTCAGGATCATTTTCGGCTCCAACATTATAGTCACATTCTTGTAGATACACAACATAATCATTAGGAATCGCTGATTTCCTTACTCTAGTAGATCTTCTTAATGTTGCATCAACATTCTCCTGAGGAGCAAGATCATGTTGTTCAACTGGTTGTTCAACAATTGTAGGCATCTGTTGAACTTCAACATCTACTGGATCAGGATCAACAGCTTGTGGTACTTCTAAGACTGGTTCTTCAACATGCATTTGTACTCGAGGCATGTTGTTAACAATAACGATCAGTCCATTACTTGAAGTGGCATATTGAGCATCTGAATGATCTTTCTCAGAACCAATGCTCTGGGATCGATCGCTCCCACTAATCAAGTAATTCTCAAGAAATTTTGCATTTCTTGATTCCACAAACCTAGTGTTGTGAGATGGACAGTAAAATCTATAACCTTTAGACCGTTCGGCATATCCAATGAAATACCCACTAATGGTCCTTGGGTCCAGCTTTTTCTCTTGTGGATTATAAATCCTGACTTCAGACGGGCATCCCCAAACGCGCATATGTTGCAAACTCGGTTTCCAACCTTTCCATAATTCAAATGGTGTCTTTGAGACAGCCTTGGTTGGAACTCGGTTTAATATATACACAGCCGTCTTTAAAGCTTCAATCCACAAGGATTTAGGAAGATTGGAGTTGCTAAGCATACTCCGCACCATGTCCAAAAGTGTTCGGTTTCTTCTTTCTGCTATACCATTCTGGTCTGGTGAACCAGGCATAGTATATTGGGCAACTATCCCATGTTCTTGAAGAAACTTAGCAAACGGACCAGGCGCTTGTCCATTCTCAGTGTATCTACCATAATATTCACCACCTCTATCTGATCTCACAATCTTTATTTGCTTTCCACATTGTTTCTCTACTTCAACCTTAAAGCTTTTGAAGGCATCCAATGCTTCGCTCTTATTATGAAGCATATAGAGATACATATATCGAGAAAAATCATCAATAAAGGTGATAAAATATTTCTGACCTTGAATGTCCATGTCTGGACAACATATATCCGTAAATATGATTTCTAATATGTTTGAACTCCTATTGGCACCTTTCTTTGACTTGTTAGTCTGCTTTCCCTTAATGCAGTCCACACATGTCTCAAAATCAGTAAAATCTAGAGTACTAAGTACCCCATCTTTCACTAATCTTTTAATTCTTTCTATGGAGATATGTCCTAATCTCCTATGCCATAACGTAGAAGAGTCATCGTCAATAATACACCTTTTAGTGCCAGCTTGAACATGCATAGCATTATAAGTGGCATTATTTCGTAAATTAATGCAGTAAAGACCATCAGACAAAATACCATTCCCAACACAATCAGATTTATTAAATAAATTGAAAGATGTTTCTGAAAAGTGAAAGGAATAACCATAAGGTACAAGTCTTGAAATTGAAATCAAGTTTCTAGAGAAACTTGGAACATAAAAGGTCTTTTCTAATTTTAAAATAAAACCACTACTTAAAATCAAACTACATGTCCCCTACGGCCTCACGTGTGAGCCCATCTTGTTCTGGGATAAGATGTATTGTTCACTTCCCACTGGCTTCCTTAGATTTTGCATACCCTGTAAGGAGTTTGCAACATGGATTGTAGATCCAGAATCAATCCACCAGGTGTTAATATTACATTAACCATATTACATTCATAACAAACAAACGAGGTTGGATTACCTTTATTCTCAAGCCATTTCTGGAATCGATACAATCCTTCTTCACGTGTCCCTTCTTTTTACAAAAGAAACACTTGGATTCTTTCTTAATATCACTTGAGGTGGAATTATCCCTTTTTCTTTATGCTTGTTTTGAGATTTTCCTT
This sequence comes from Hippophae gyantsensis, assembly GCA_030763125.1. Lineage (NCBI taxonomy): Eukaryota > Viridiplantae > Streptophyta > Magnoliopsida > Rosales > Elaeagnaceae > Hippophae > Hippophae gyantsensis. The sequence continues at coordinate 43,358,520 of CM061036.1, forward strand.
TCTAGTACGTTGTAGTCAACATTGCACTTTCACCAAATTCCATAACAAGCCTCCCTTCCTCTTGAACACACATGGTCATTAGTTTATTGATTGACCATTTATCTTTATGTGTATTGTACGAGATTTTGAATGGCCCGCATCTTGATGTGGGAGAGTGTTAAGAATATAGTGCACCAGGAAGGATTCGACATTTCAACCTCGAGATGCTTAAGTTGAGCCGCAATGTCCCTCATTTGCATAATGTGCTCGCAGCATACCTTTCACATTGGTGAGTCTTACGAAGAGAACTTCATAATAAGGGTGCTTGCTAAAGCCTTATCTGAAGTGACGAATTGATCATCAATGGCCTTTAGCAAGTCTTGAACATTGGTATCTTTGATCAACGGAACCACGAATAGCAGCAGAGATTTTAGTCTTAATGAACATCATACTAAGGCGATTAGATCGTTCCCATTGTTCATAAAGCATGATATTCTCTGGAGTACTGGTTTGAGTAATTTTAGGTGGTTCGTCTTTCCTAATAGCATAATCAATATCCATCCACCCTAATTGAAGGAGAATTCTTTCCTTCCATATTTTATAGTTATCTCCTTTCAGATCGGGAATATCACAAATGGATATCGAGAAAAATTTACAGGTTGAGTTCGCAATAAAAGATTATATGCTTATTAAAATTTGAGGCCTAAACTATAGTCATTCTTTACCAATGTAAATCATGAATAATATGAATCTAGTGACATAAAACTTGCTTGTGGGCTAAAGTTTTAATTCAATTAAATTCATCCTAATTTTATAATAAAACTATCAAATTATGTTCTTTTTCCTAATTCCTGTGGGTAAATTAGAAAATATAATTTGATATTATATCCTAATTAATCACACAAAAATATAATAAAAATTCTGTGGGATAAGATTTATTATATCACATATGATTAATTATAATTAATATTTATTTTCTAAACGTGATCCTAAATAAACTTTATTATAGTTTTAATTAATTAAAGATCCGTGGCTACTCCCTAATTAATCAAACTATATGAATCACTTAAATATTAATTAAATTCTTATGCTCAATTATTGCATAAAACCATAAGCAATATTAATTTAATATCAAATGTGCAAATATTATTTATCTTAAATTGCATATATGACAATAAATTATACAAGCAAAATTAAATAATATAAGCACTAATTAAATCTATAAGAGCTATTAAAAAAATTAATTTAATTATACATAAATTATTTAACTAAATTTTATATGTATAATTAATTGCAAAATTTATACATATAAATATACAAAACAAATAATTTAAGCATAATGTATTTAAATAAAATTTTAATGTGTCCAAAAATTATTTAAATAAATATAACATGTATAATAAATATTATACATATGATAAACATAAATTAAAATTATATTCGAATTTATTTGTATTTTTTTTATTTAAAAATCAAACTCTAATATATATAAATATAAGTTTGATACAAAATAAGCGAAATATATGTTGCAGCCCACTCGATGAGACTAATCAAAATTACACGTAGGATCCGTGTTCGAGTGCCCCAGATAGCATTTGTTTTGATTTTTTTTTTTTTTTTTAAATAAAACTTCATCTTCCACCTCTAAATGGGTCGATCAGGCTTTTACACTAACGGATACGGCCGTATCTTTCTATTCCGGCGACGGAATCCAACGTTCTTTTTATCAAAATTCTCAGAATTCAATTTCCAAGTGATTCATGATCTTAATTTTAAGTAAAAACTTTATTTTAAACAAAATGTTAATTAATGAAGAAAATAAATACCTACGGCAAATTGAATTTATTTTCTTTATTGTTTTTCTAGTTTAATTTTACAGAATCATTCAAAAATCAATATTGAAACACTTTATAATTTCCATATGCATAAAAAACAATCGATATAAAAAACCCAAAATTTCAGTTCTCGTGAAGCATAGCAAAACAGAGTTGTTTTCAAATGGCTCTGATACCAAATGTTAGATTCTCAATTCAATCCAGAAACGTTCATAAAATCATATGAACTCATAATTTAAATGCAGCGGAAACAAAATTGGATTGAAAACATACCTCCTGCCATTGATCAATTTTCAGCACTTACACGGGAATTCCAATGGATTTTCTTTTGATGCTTTCAACGGTTTCTCACACTTATTCTCTGCGTATTGATGGTGTAATCAATTGTTATGCGATTAATAGTGAGAGGACCCGAGACTTTATTAAGGTTCTTCCATCAAGAACCTTGTTCTGGCAGGCATACTGATTCGATGAAACCGAATCGTCACCACGGTTCACTAACGTTGCACCACTTTGATTTACAAGAGCAAATGACAGACCAACAATGTCAGAAATTGTCAATGCATTAAGCAATGAATCACTTGCTCCGCAGCTTCCTAAAGAACCAGCGTTCTTCAGTCAATTAAGCTCCACTAATGCTGAATCGTCTTCAAGTAGACAAAGGTTTTCTCAAAATTATATAACCATCTCAGAAGTACATTCTAGGTAGAGCTCATTTAATTTGTATCATCAACTATATAATGCATAAAAGATAGGCAGAATTTTTTTATTTTTTCATCCAACAGGGTGTTTTTAGTACCATTTGATAGTTGGTACGATTTGTTTCAGGGAAAGAACTATTTCTGAGAGGAAGTAAACATTTGACTTGAAGTGTTATAGGTTCAAGTTAGATCGTGAAACTGACTTTAGTTTGAAGTTTAATGAATTAATCATTGATTCATGATTCATTTATTTTATATTTTTGAGGATCTATAAAAATTTATTTATTTTAGTTTATGTTTTTATGAGAACCTATAAACGTTTACGAAACAACAAATTCTTTAAAAATTGTATTCTTAAAATTTATAACAATAAAATAATATTTTGATGATATTAAATGAAGATCAATTAATCGAAATTTAAAATAGACGTTGTTTGATGTCAAAATTTTAAAATAAAGATTTTTTTAAAGTTCAATTACATAGTATAATTTCCTTAGTAGTTGAAGTTTTATTTTTAATTCTCTCTAATTGATGTACATAGTATAAAAACACATGTTTTTTATATGTTTAAAAGTGGGGTGCATATATTTGTTTTATAATACAAAATCATTTTTAGGGGATATTAAAAGTTAGAGTAAGTGAATAAATGCTTAATATAAAAATCTAATGATTTTTTACGGTACAATATATATAAGATGGATTTAAAATATATTAATTTTATAATTATAAATTGAATGATGTGTTATAAATATTAATTTTCTAAAATTCTTAGTAGTGTTTTCAGGACTCCCGTTGCTGAAGCTGATTGGACAGAATCCATGGGCAATAGATAGTGTGAGAGGTGGCCCAACTAATTAAACGGTCTTGATAAGTTAGAATTTTCGACGGGCAAAGCCCAATGTTGTTGTGATCGATTTACAACGCTAAAGGAAAATTGCAAGATTCTAAAGCAGAAGAGAAGTTATCTCATACCCACCTAGAAGTAGATTTATCTAAATATGTTTCAGTTTCAAATTCTATTCACTTGCTAGACTTAAACCATGAATTCTTTATTATTAATTATTTGTAAAAAGGTATTGGAGGGCTAAAAAGTTGAAGAAAAGAGCAAACTTTTATCATTTGAGATGACGTTGGGTCTCATCTCTATCTCCCATGCACGTGCATGCAACCATACACCTTACACGCATTACGTTGAACATTCTTCAATTTATCGCTTTCTCTATTCTCTAACCTTATTTTTTGTTAAATGAGATTAATTAGCAATTATACTAATATTAATTAATATTATACCATCGTAAAATTTAAAGTAAAAAAAAAATTAAAAAACTCTTTAAAGCTTGTTAAATGATTAATCTATGAATATATGTTATATTAGAGAGTTCATATGTATAGTTCAAACATCAATAATTTTATAATTTTTTTTATCTGTATAATATATATATCTGATATTATAAAATATATATTTTCAATTCAAACATAATATTTACAAAAAATAATACGATATAAAAAATATTAAAAAAATTATATTATCTAAATTTATTTTTAAAATATTAAAATAAAATAATATTTTTATCATTAAATTTACTTTATTATTATATAAAAAAATTATAAATAAAATAAAATTTTATTATTCAAAAATTAGCTAATGTTTATCTCTTTTATTAAGAGAGTGATTTAAATGAAAACAAAATAATTAAAATGTAATAATAATACACAAGAATCGACGATAATATAATTAATTGTAGATACGTAAGCCCTTTTTACGACTCTACTAACGTACGTTTGGATTATTTGTTAACAATTAAAAACAAAGCAGCTTGTGTAGAAAAGAGAAAGTGAAAGAGAATGCATGTATATACGTTAAGTAATGGTCCATGGTCATGGTCATAGTCATGCATGGAAACATTTCCCAATGAGAAAATCGAATCAGTTCCTTTTATTTTTGCTTTTTCACAGTTTGCTACAGGCTTCTTTACCATTTCCCAATGAAAATAAAATAGTAATAATAGTAATAATTAGTGAGTAGTAATCTTCAAAGTTTTTGATTTTGATTTCGATGTGTACTATTCTTTCTTGAATTTCTCCTTTTTAGAATGAGGATGAGAAAGAGAGATCATTTAAATGATAAATATAGAAGCGATATTGAGAACCGGAAAAGAAAATAGAAATTTGACAGTTTGGAAAAAAACCATAGCAGTAGTGATTCTGCGGTAGGAGCAAAAAGAGAAAGAAAAGATGGTCAAAATTTCAACCTCCAAGACTCCTCTAATTTCATCATCATCATCATCAGCTTCTACCTTTATCTAAACTCTAACTTATACCGGAGCTTTCTTTAGTTTTGAACGTATAATCATATGTCCATATGGATAAGAATTCATATAATGCAATATATATATATATATATATGTATCTATTTTTTCAAATACAGTAACACCCACAAAGTAGATACAAATAGGGCAGTAAATTTAAACAAGCCACGCAAATCAATTATAACTAGTTTATACTTATTAATAGAATATGGGTAAATACTAAAAAGATAGAAGGAAATAACAACTCCTTTATAATTAATTTTTTTATCTATAAAAAAACGTTAATTAGTGATTTTAATTAAAAAAAAATCACTAAAAAACTTGTATTGATAAAAGAAATTTTAAAGAGATATTGGTGAGAGTATTTTCATGATTTATTCTTAACTTATTAAAAAAAATTATAAACATATACAATCCTTTATCTTTATTCTATAATTGTAATACTTTTAATAATTTTTATTTATTTTTAAATAAATTTAAAATTATTAAATATCTTTTTTGGTATATTTTTATAATAAATGAATTAATAAATGTCATATTTTTTAAAATTAAAAAAATTAAATGTCATATTTTTTTATAAATAAAGGGACCAATAGGACATTTCACCCTTTAATATATACTAGTTAAAGACACATGAATTTTAAGTGAATTTATATATTTTTTTAAAAATATTATTTATTTAACTTTTAGAACATATTTATAATTTATGTTATAAGATGATAAAAAAAATAAAAAATAAAAAATTAATTATAAGTTTTTAGTGAATAAAATATTCATTATTATAAAAACTCATTAACTAAAAGATATAAATATAATAAATTAATTATAAGTTTTTCTTGATTCAAAATTATAATATCATATAGATTTTATATAATATGTATAATTCAAAACTCATCGTGTTTAGAAATATTATATCAATATATTTATTAATCGATATCAAATAATATTTTTACTTAATAACAATGTATAGATATAAAAGAGATAATTAATTAACATGATAGATATTCATTCAATATAAACGTATATTCCCCCGCACTATTGTTGGTTATAGATTTTAGATACTAAGGATTAATTATAATCGGGAATTCACGAGGTTAGTATATTATTAACGTTAATAATATATTCATAGCTACAAAAGCAAAATTATATAGTAATATATTCATTTTATTTATAATCCAGTTTTTATCTTCTTTTTTTTCTTTCTAAATTGTAGTAATTAATGCAAACATTCACTTGAATTAAAAGGAATAAATTAATCTCCAAGTACAGATATAGAATATTCAAGTTAACTAGACAGAAAAGCAACCATTATTTTTTCAAACTAGTGACCATCGATGTCGGGTAATACTGAAAGGATAACATCTTACACCTTATGTATATTGAGATAAGAATGAGCGGGTCCTTTGGATTTTTAATTTTAATGTGAGAAACGAATATTTATTTTGTCTGTTATGAATGAGTATGAAGTTTTTTTCTTCTTCCTTATCCAATCCTATAACTATAGTTATTGTATGTATATAAATATAAATGGATCCTACTAGTTCTGTTATACGTAAAAAATGCATTTTATATTCCATGAGTATTTTTAATTTTATTATTTATAAAAATTAAACATTTTATTATAAAAAATATATTTTAATCAAAATTAAAGTACAATTTTTTATAAATAATTATCAAACATGAGGATTGATATTTAAATCTGTATACTCATTTTTAATAATAATAATAAGATTAATATACAGTAATTGACTTAAAATAACACAATACAATCAAGTAAATTTTCTCATAGATATGTATTATATATAAAGCACTCATCAAGCGCTAGAGCACCTAAAAAATATGTTAAATAGTTTAATGTACATTTTAATCATCAATTGATTTTTAAAGGGATATGAAAACCATTTTTTCAAAGCTTAGTAGTTAAACGCGACTGGTTCGGAGAAACTGAATAATCTGTTATTCTAAGAAGTGTCTCATTCTTACGTAATGATATAATAATAATAATAATTATTAATTATTTATTTTATTTATACGATTAATTAATTTAATAATATTATTATTGATTAAAAATATAATAAGTAATAAATAAATGATAAAAAATATATGATATGTGTTAGGAGTTTGAAAAATTAAAAATAAGGTATGCAATATAGCACAACTTTTGGAGCACAAATAGGTTACAATTTATTAATAATATGATTAAGAATACAAAGTATATATGATCATGTATAAATAATAAATAATTTTAAAAAAAACTATCATATTCATGAATATTAGTAATAATATCTATACTTAATAAATAATTTTTTAATAAGTTAATTAAAAATTAATAAAAAAATTATTTTTGTTGTTTTTATTACCGTATACATAATAAATTTAATTAATTTATTACATTAAGATATTAAAAATGATAACTAAACTAGACAATATTATAACAATCTTTTAACATTTAGCAAAAGTTTCAACCCTACTTGTGACACTAACAATAAAATAACAATTTAAATAAAAATATTATTGATACATCTTAGACTATATATAAATGTATTCCTATAACAAATTAGGCGATTATTCTATTTTGTCATGATATTTAAACATAAAATTAAACACATCAAAATCAAGATGTAAAATTAAAATTATTATAACATTAAATTATTTTATAATCTAGGACTTGAAATTAACACAATTACATTATTAAATTACTTATATTCTATAAAAATTAAAGTTATAATCATAAAAAAATTAAATAAAAAAATTTATGAAAATCTTTAAAATCTACTCCAAAAATCAATATAGATGTGCTCTTTAATATTTTTTATTCTTTGTTATAATTATTATATTGATTTTGTTAATTATAATAATCTTATTATTTTGTAAGTGATATTTTGTATTTATAAGATATAAAAATCAAATTCAAATGTAAATAAAATTGTTGTTATTTTAGTGAAAATAAAATTAACATATATCAAGAGTAAAAAGTATTGGATAAATTACGACGAGGATAAGATGGGATGGGATAAGTTGTAAGGATTTATTAAATATATTTACTTTTTTTTTTAAGCTAATACACCGAATAAAAATTATAAAATATCTATAAAAATTTTAGAAAAATCACAAACAATTCAAAAAATTATTATTTTTTTAATAAATATAAAATAAATATTTTTAATTCATTATAATATATATATTTATATGACCCATGTTGAAAATATTTAAATTAAGCGACGACAATTAATCATTGTGGTCTGTTTAGAAGTTGCCGTGCATGCTAATATGTGGGTCATGCCAAAGTTCAGCTTGACAAATTTGAACACACTATGCGCTGCACTTGTTCAATATTAATTAATATGCTTCTAATTAAAGTGCTACTAGCTTTTCTATTGACTGCTGCTGGGGAGAGGAACGAACTAATTAGTCATATAATATATTAAGGGATTTCAAATTAGTAGTATTATTAAAAAAACTCCCTCGTGAGAATGTTTTCCTTTTCCAACCTTATGTTGTTGGTTTCTTCTTCGTATGATTTCCTTCCATTGAGTCAATTTTTGCTCTGATCTATGTGCTGATCTTCTTCGATTTCAAAATTAGATAAATCTCTCTCGATTCCTTTATTCGATTTCGATTTCTTTTCTCGATCTTTTTTTGTTTCTAAGCCCTCATTTTTTTAATGGAGGATTTGAGCTTTCGCATTAATCAACTCAATTTAACAATTGAAATTTGAGATGTGATAGAGCGCGAGAAGGTGGGTTCTGATCTCGCCTTTGCTGCTCGAATTGTGTCGCATAAACCTGTTAATATTGATGCTCTTCTTCGTGTTCATCATAAGAACTGGCATGGACGAAGAATGGAGGATTTGATCTTAAGGTGATTGATACAAGTACTCTCATCTTCTATTTTGAAGAGGTTTCTGGGTTAGAGCTGGTTCTGAAGAAAGCTCTGTGGAGCTTTGACAATAGGCTATGGTGATTCAAAGGCTTGAGTTCAAGTATGTCCCTATCCAACCTCTTTTTGTTCCGCTCCTGTTTAGATTAAATTATGTGATTTACCTATGGACTGGCATGTTGATGCTATTGTAAGAAGGATAACGAGCTTTGTTGGACAAGGTAGCTATGTTTGGATCCCTAGTACTAGGAGCTCGGAACCCTTTATGAGAGGTTGCCTAGTTTCTATTACCGTTGTGGGAAAATTATGCACCAAAGTATGTTCTGTGAAAGTGCTACTAATGTTTGTGTTGAATTTGGAGGAAAATATGCCCAGTTTGGTGAATGATTGAGGGTTGATGTGAACATAAAGGTGCCACTGCATGCAAAACAGCGTGGGTTGAAGAAGAAGGAACCAGATGGATTTTTGTTTGGGTCTAGGAGCTCGCCGATGGTGAAGAAACTTGGTGGAAGAGGTGCTGGGAGAGGAAAAGAGAATGGAATTGCTGGTGGTGTAGAGGAAAGGCAGTGTGAAAGACCAGTGAGGTTTCTTGTGCTAAAACATGCAAACATATGAGAAAGAGTTTGGATGATACATCCTATCTTAGCAAGCTCAAAGATGGCAAGTCAGCAAGCTGTGGATGCCTGTGAGGAGGAGGATGATTCAACTGATATGGAGAAAATCGTTTGAGAACTTGTTGTCTAAGGTTTGGAAGGTGTTTGTTGGTTCTTCAATATTGTTTTTTTATCTTCTTTTTTTCCTTTTTCTTTTTCTGTCATATCTTTAAGACTTGGTTTGTCCTTGTGTTTTATTGGTTTTGTTTAGGTTTGAGGCATGTCTACCCTTTTTTTTGGGTTTGTTAGTTATGGTCCTTTTGCTCCTTGAAATAGTCCTCTCTTGCTCTGTATCATTTTAGATAATGCTGGCGAGCATTTGAAGTGTTTTTAGGAACAAATATCTTCGTAATTTATAAAATATAAATCTAATTAATTTAAATGGAGGTTAATAATTTATTTTTAATTTTTATTAATTTATATTCTAATAATCTAATAATTTAAATAAATCAGTTAAGTATAATCGCATATAAAAATGAAATAATAACACATGATATTTTTAGTTGAAAATAACTTAAACCACAACCATAATCTAAGAAGAAAATTATCGGTCTACCGGATCACTTAACTTTTTACTATGAAAAACAAATGTTCAAATACAAACTCGATCTTATATTACCCTTCCTAAGATACTACCCTAATGTACCTTACTTACGAGTTATTGTTATGTTTTTATAGTTTTTAATATTAACTTGAGTGATATCCATACCAACATTCAATAAGCTTCTCGTCAATTAGATACGTTCAGAAAACAACTGTAAAAGAGTTAGTATAAAAGCACAAATGATTATGTGTATTTTAGAATAAATTTATTAATAAATAATATGAAATAAATGATTTTATAACTATATCACATAAATCAAAATCAACTATCAATCATAGAATAATCAGTTCAAACACAAGTTTATTAATGATAGTTTCTTTAAATATTAATAATTGAATCAAATAATTATGATATGACACAATTATTTGATCTAATAATTTAATATCAAAAATAAAGAAGAAGTTATAAAAACATATGATCAAAATATTATAAACTAATTAGGCTTATTAATTAATCAAACTCAACTCTTATTGTTTAATGTTTGATAGATAAATCAAATAAAAAAGCCTAAATAATTATGAACTTATATTTATAAAACAAGAGAGACTGATTAAGAAGAAGAGACTAATACTCTTGTGTGGTTAATTGAAACAATGAATGGTTTTATCTATAGGAAAAATTAAAAACTTTAATCTTATGTAATTGATAAATATATTTTCTACTACAAATAAGATTAGTAATACATATTAATCAAGAAGACTCCTATTTAAAAGAAGAGTATTTTTAAAGTAGACCCATTCATCAAAAAAACTCTTATTTAAAGAAGAGTTATTTTTAATGCAGATTTCAGATTTAACCTATAATTTAGGTTTTATCTTATATAATATTTTAGCATATATCTTATATTACATTTTAGCCTAAAAATTAGGATATATATTCAAAATAATGAAATACATTAAAGCTTAGGCTAAGTGGTAATTTTATAAATTGATTCAAGTTTATATAAATATTTTAGCATGAAAAATAATTACAGATTTATGAACATGTGATATTAAATACATGATTATAATATTTTGTGTCATAGTTATAATAGACATACCTGAAGTTACGACTATCTGAAATTTTGATGTTTATTTAACTTTGCTTGATAGACTTGATAGAGAGCTTAAAAATAAGTTTACATGTAAATATTTTATCCACGAAAATAATCAATACTTATAATCCTTAGAAACTCTCTCTTATTATATGATATTGATAAAAATATAATAATGTCTTAGACTCAATAGTAGAACTATCCTATGATTCGGTGAATTCATAAGATAAAACATAGCCTAAAATCTACTTTAAAAAAAACTTTTCTTTAAATAAGTGTCTTCTTGATTATAAGTATTGGTTATTTTGTGAACAAAATAGTTATTTATAAACTTATTTTTAAACTTTTTTAAATAGTCGTATTTCAAATATTTTTTTTATAATTATGATACATATGATTGCACTTATGCATTTAATAGCAAATGTTCATAAATCTGAAATTATTTTTTACTGCTCAAATATTTATTTAAACTTGAATCAATTTATGAAATTACCACTTAGCTTATTCTTTAATATGTTTCCTTATTTTGAATATATATCATAAATTTTAGGCTAGGTTAAAATATATAATAAGATATATGTTAAAATATTAAATAATATATACCCTAAATTATAGGTTAAATCTTAGCCTAAAATCTACTTTAAAAATAACTTTTTTTATATATGAGTCTTATTGATTAATGAATATTATTAATCCTATTTATAATAAAAAATATATTTATCAATTACATAGGACTAAAAATTTTAATTTTTTTATAAATAAAAATCATTACTTGTTGTTTCATTCAATCACACAAGAATATTATTCTATTTTTAATCGTTCTCTTGTTTTATAAATATAAGATCATAATTCTTTAGGATTCTTTTTATTTGATTAATCTATCAAACATTGGTGGTTAATTTATATTTTAGGCTATATCTTATCGTACATTTTAGCATAAAATTTAGAATATATATTCAAAATAATGAAGCACATTAAAAAATAGACTAAGTGATAATTTTATAAATTGATTGAAATTTAAATAAATATTTCAGCAGCAAAAAATAATTTTAGATTTATGAACACGTGTTATTAAATACATGAGTGCAATTTTATGTGTCATAGTTACAATAGATATATCTGAAGTACGATTATTTGAAATTCTAACTTTTCTTCAACTTTATTTGATAGACTTGATAACGAGTTTAAAAACAAATTTACATACAAATATTTTATCTACGAAAATAAACAAAATTTATAATCTTTATATTATCCTTATATCTTATATTGTTTAGTTGATATTTTGTTGGATAACTTTATACAGAGCTATATTTTGTGTAGTTTTGATATTGGTTCTTTTATGTTTTGTTTTGAAAGGTTTGTATTAGAATTGCTTGAATTTAGGTTGTATTGTTGATTTTTGTTTAATGAATTCCCTTATTCCGTTTAAATAACAAATATTAATCGTATTATTTTTAGTATTATTTTATGTGGTACATTAATAGTTGACAAATATATAAATAGATGTCCAAATTTTATATTTATATTCATCAAATTCTTAACTTATGATACTTCATTGCTTTTAGAATAAATGACGATGTGATATTTCATGTCAATGAAATGTAAGATTAGTGCAACTGTTTTATTAAAAAAAATAACGCCTTGAAGCATGGAGATCATCTTTTCATTCATTATTTTACATGATGTTTTTACAATAACAAAATTTAGTGGAAGTATCAATCCTATATACTTTTAAAATTATCGATGTGGTTATAAGTAACTTAGATTTCATCCCAAAAGATTAATCCATTAAGCGAAGAATCAAATTTATTATAAATTCATAAATTATACTATGTTTAGAAAATATGAAATTTTATTTGCATATTCTCAACAATGATGAGCCCATCACATATGCATGTATGCATACAATTCTTTTTTAGTTAGATGAGATAGTATGAACTAATTTCCTATTTTCTAATATTTTAATATATATATCTTAAAATTAGTTCTACAATTATTAATGTAATATGCTATCCGGTTTAAATTAGTTTGTTTTTCTTTTTTTGCCATATGATTGCATTGTTCAAGGAAGCTATTTAGGAAAAGTAGTGAAGAATATGAAAAAGAAGAAACAATCCACATCACCTAGATATAGCTAGCTAAGACTCTACTTGGTATCTGTATCTCAATATATCTCACCCATTTCTCGAGGATATCTAACTCTAAAGCATGTATAAAAACCCACCCCCAACCTCTCAAAACCAAGCTCACTCACAAAATTCTCCCTCCATTCTCTTCTTCTTCTTTGATCTTTCTGCTAGCTACCTCGATCTTTCTTCACAAGGTAATTATAAAGGACTAAGATCTGTCTAACTAATTGGTACTAGTATTATTTGGACACCCTTAGCTCTTTCCATATCTATAATTTTTTTGAATATTTATATTCCATATTTTGACTTATGCTATCATGCACTTTTTTAATTTCTCAAATATTTATATATTTTTGTTTAACACAAGGGAAGTACTTGTACTAGAGTTTGAAATAATATCTCAAGGGAAGTACTTGTCATTGATATCGACATATTTACATTAAAAAAACATGTGCATATATGTCATGTTTTAGAATATTATTAACAAAAATAAATAACTAATTTTTGTCATAAATATATGATCAGTATGAACAGGCCAGGAGATTGGAATTGCAGGTCATGCAACCACTTGAACTTCCAAAGGAGAGAATCATGCCAGAGATGTACAGAGCCAAGAGCAAGCAGTGGAGGTGAGTATGGAATAAGCAGCTTTGGAGGAAGAAGTGGTGGTGGGTCATATGGTTTCATTACTGGTCCGGATGTTAGACCCGGTGATTGGTACTGCAGTGTTGCTAATTGTGGTGCTCATAACTTTGCTAGCCGCTCCAGTTGCTTCAAGTGTACTGCTCCTAAAGATCATGAAACTGACCTGCCTACAAATATGAGATCAGTCTTTGGTTTTGCTGCTTCTGCTGGTTCTTCTACTTCTCGCCCGGCTACTTGGAAATCTGGAGATTGGTTCTGCACCAGGTTCCTTCTTTATTTTTTCATCTCAAGTTTTCACTACTACTCATGTGGCAGTCCAAAATAAAAGTGTTTTTTTTTATTATTTATTATTATTATTTTTTAAAAATTTTAGTTTTTATACGACAGTTATTTCATTATTGATCATTTAAAAAACTTAATTTTGTATGATAAGATAAAAATATTCATATTTTTAAATATTTATATATTATATTATAAAAAAAACACAAATATAATGTATATCTCATTTGAAAATGAAAATTTATCTATATAAATCGATTATGACATATAATTAAACTTTTATCATTTAAAAAAAATGTTTTTAATGTTATGAAAAAGAAAACATATGTTACCTGTATTTTTAAACATAAGAACATGTTGATTAATTAAAAATAAAATTCTATCTATAAAAATAAATTATGACATATATCAAACTTTTTTCAATCAAAATAAATATGTAACATCATTTTATAACTCATTAATTTTATTATTTTAATAACAAAATTGTGTATCCTTTCACATTTCATAATATAATAAGTTACATTATTCTCAAAATTATAATTTAATATCTCACGTTCTTAATTTAACTTTCCTTCAATATTATCACATCAATTGACATTCTTATTTTATCAAGACCACGTTTACTCTTTGTGTCATATACAAGGTTGAAAAAAAATATGTTAAGGTGATATAATTAAATGAACAGATCTGGATGTAATGAGCACAACTTTGCAAGCAGGACAGAATGCTTCAGATGCAATGCTCCCAGGGAACACTCTAGTACTGGCTGGTCTCCATATTCTTCCTAGATTTCCAATTTTGGGTGAGTATATACATTTAATAACATCTAACTAACAAAATGTAATTTTCTTTTAAGACACTCTAATAAATTTCAAATTACTTAAAACACTATGATAATGTCTGATCTTAATATATAAATATATATTATTACCTTTTTTAATTATACAAGGACTAATTCATAATTTTGATTAATGATATATCTGCAGGCTCTGTATTCCCTATAAAATTAAGGAGTCAAGAAATGAAGATCGACTTCTCTTCTGATCATTGAGCTGCTGTTTTTGATTTCTGGTCTCTGCAACATTCTTCTCTTATTATTATCATTACTATTATTAAAATTCTCTAGCTAGCTAGGTAGTTTTTAGATGTGTACTACTCTTAATTTCTTAATTGCTGTAACGGAGCCCTAATGAAATTATGACAGTTAAAACTAAAAACTGAGCCATTTGGTCATGACATTTTGTGAGCTAGCTCGCTACCCAATTATATGGGCTATATATACATCACGTGCACTTGTGGTTGCTTTTCTTTGATTGGTTTTAATGTAGTATCAGTGTTTTTGTTTTAGTAATTAATTATAATTAAGATATAACCTCTCTTTTTTTAATTCTTTTTTGAAAATCTTTAATTTTGCCATAATGAATGTATCAGAAGCAATGGTGCTCTCACTTTTTACCATCCTTTTCTTTTATTTGCATATAAGAATCAAGACTGCTTTTATCAATATAGGAGTGGTCCAAAGAATATTTGAACTACGTATAAAATAATAAGAATTGCATGCCAATCTCATACATTATTGCATACAAAGAAGTATTAACACGCGAGTTTATCATGACACTTTAATTTTATAAAAATAAAAAAGTTAAAAAATAAATAAAAATAACATTATAAAAATTTATAACTATAAAAATAATATTATTTATTTCAAACTCATACATTTTTACTATTAAAAAATTTAACATATTATTTTATTTTAAATAATGTCTATTTAGATATCATTTAAATTAAATTACGATTATTTATATTCGTTAAATATTAAACCTTATCTAAATAAATAACTTTCAGTAGTTTTTGTTATTATAAACATTGGGCTGTAATTTTTTAATTTCCCTATTTATTTTTACATCAATTAGTTAAATTAATAATTAAATAATTCACAATTGCATAAACATTTGTAAAAAAATCCGATAATGTAAAAAAATATATTTATAATATTAACTAATATTTTACCATATTTTCCCGACATCGATATTTTATCAACATTGTCATATTAAAATTTCTAAAATATTGATGTTGTTGAGACATTTTTAAATTCTTGATTTTTATCAACATGCTTACGAGATAAATTAAACAATATTTTTTTTAATTAATTGATCATATTTTGTAAAATTAATTCACCTGTTTTAAAGAGCTATTTTTGTCTATTCATATTTATAACATTTTTTTTACAAATATATTTTTTAATTATTTTAAGAGATATCGTTGAATATACAGTAAAAAAATCTCATTAAGCTATTTAAGTTGCAATTTTTTTTTTATCATACCACATCTTAATCATCCCATCTATTCTAGCTTCTTCATCCCAATCGACTATAACTTTGTTATCACTAGCCTTTAAATATTAAAAAAAAAACTCATAACCTAAATAGCTTCTTAAATTTTTTTGAAAAATATAGTTTAATTTAGCTTAAAAAATACTATTAGCTAAAATTTAGATGTTTAAAAGGTCCAATTAAAAATTAAGATGATTTGAATTATCAAATTAAAAAAATAAATAACGTGTCTATGAAAGAGGGGAAAAACTCCTTTATATAAACTATAATATTATATTTTTTATTTTTTGTCGTCTAAGATTGGCTATTTATAAGTTGTTCATTATAGCATTTTGATAAATAGATGACTACTACAAAAGTGGTTATTAACATATATGTGATCTCCCAAGTAGATTTTTCTAGTATATGCTCTTCGTGAACTTGCTAGCGAAGCCTAAGATTTGTCTACCTTTAGTCAATAGTCACCGCATGTTTGTTTTTGAGTATTTCGTCCATGCTGCAGAGAAAAAACATGATAAAACTAGATTGTGACTTGTGATCTAGAATTTGATACACATCACATGATATTGTTGGAGATTATTATAAAGTATTTTAATTTAAGAAGTAAAACATAGAGTAAAATAAAGAATTTAATTCAAATAGCAAAACAATGAATTTAATTCAAAGAACAAAACAATGAACTTAATTCAAAAAGCAAAACAATGAACTTAATTCAAAAAGTGATTCAAGAAACCATTAATTTAAGGAATAATTCAAGTAGTGAATTTTTTTGATAAATAGATGTGTAATTGTAATGAATTAATCAACCAAGTTTTCATTCCAATTAAGAGAAAAGTTTTTGTGAAAGAAAAACTTAGAGAGAAAAGCTTTTGTGAGAAAAAATTGAGAGTAATTTTCTTGAGTGTAATTGAGTTATGGCTTGTGAGTTGTGAGTGTTGTAAACACCTTATATAATTTCTCCCATTTTAGTAAAAAGATCTACAGCAGGTCTTGAGATGTAAGCAAGATTGGTCAAACTCCGTTATCAAATTCGTGTGTTATTTTGTCTATTTTGCTTTCTCATAAATCTGACTTACCAAAAATTTGCATAATTTCCCAACAAATGATATAAGAGTTCTAGGTGGTGATTTTTGTCATTTTTTTGTAAAGATACTATTCATGTGAATAGTTAAATTTGTCGATGATATTTGTTCGTTGACGGAGGTATTCTAATAAACAGTGGTATTCTAATAAACAGTGGTTTGCAGAAATAGTAAAAAATAATCCGAAGGAAGTCAAATTTGAGTGGGAGCAATAGTTAGAGATGAAAGAAGGGCGAAACTCGAGAAATTCGATGACATAGATTTTGGGGTTTTGGAAAGTGTAGATAGAAGACTATCTGTATCAAAAAAATCTTTATCAACCTCTCTTAGGAAAGAAGTTAGAGGCTATGAAAGAAGAAGATTGGAATCTTCTAGACAGACAAACCCTCAGAGTTATTCGATTAACACTATCACGCAATATTGTTTTCAACATAGTAAAGGAAAAGACCACGGTGGGTCTCATGAAAGCTCTCTCCAATATGTATGAGAAGTCATCGACCTCAAACAAAGTGCATTTGATGAGGCGTTTGTTCAACTTACGGATGACAGAAGGCGCATCGATAGCTCAACATCTCAATGAACTCAAAACAATCACAATCCAATTAAGTTCAATTGAAATTGAATTCGATGAAGAAGTATGAGCATTGATACTTTTGTTTTCTTTACCAGAAAGCTAGAATACTACTATCACGATTGTGAGTAGCTCGTCAGGAAGTAATAAGTTAAAATTTGATGATGTTCATGATCTGGTTCTCAGTGAAGAGATCCGATGTATAGAGTTGGGTTTTCATACATAGTCAAGAGGAAGAAATTCAACTAGAGGGTATAAACATGGAAAAATAGAATATCGAGGGAAATTAAAGGAAAGTAGGTCTAAATCTAGGAATCCCAATAATTCCTATAGCTCGAAGACTATCGAGTGTTGGAATTGTGGGAGAATCAGACACAATAAACATTAGTGCAAGAGTGCACCGAAGGACCAATAAGTGAAGGAAAAGGCAAATGTTAGTTCCACCTGAGAAGGAGATAATGCATTGATATGTTCTTTGGAGAGCAACGAAGAATCTTGGGTGTTAGACTTTGGAGCATCATTCCATGTTACTTCACAGAAAGAATTCTTCAAGAAATATATCCTCAGAAACCTTGGAAAGGTGTATCTTGGTGATGATCAACTGTGTGCTATTATTGGCAAAAGTGTAGTGAAGATTAAGTTGAACAGATCTGTTTAGAACTGAAAGATGTCTGGCATATTCCCAACCTAAGAAAGAACTTAATCTCATGCAGTAGGGCAATTGGCTAGTGAAGGTTACACTACGATCTTCCATGGTGATGATTGGAAGATTTCAAAAGGTGTAATGACGGTTGCTCGAGATAAGAAGAGTGACACTTTTTACATGACAGTAGGACACGTTGTTCGATAGCAGTTGTAGCAGGCAATGAAACACAAAATATGTGGCACGAGAGACTAGGCCACATGAGTGAAAAGGGGATGAAGATTATGCACTCAAAAGGAAAACTTTCAGGCCTACAGTCTGCAGAGATAGACATGTGCAAATATTGCATACTTGGAAAGCAAAAAAGAGTTAGATTTTAGACAAGTGGTAGAACCCCAAAGAAGGAAAGGCTAGAGCTTATCCACTCTGATGTTTGGGGACCAACAACCGTGTCATCCATTGATGTCAAACACTACTTCGTGACTTTCATCGATGATCACTCTCGGAAGGTATGAGTTTACTTTCTAAAGTATAAGTCTGAAGTATTTGAGGCTTTTAGAAGATGAAAAGCTATGGTTGAAAATGAGACAGGTTTGAAGATCAAAAAGCTCAAAACCGACAATGATGGTGAATATGAAGACACCAGATTCAAAAATTTCTAGTATGAGCACAAGATCAGAATGGAAAGAACTGTGCAAGGCACGCCTTAACACAATGGTATAGATGAGCGTATGAACCGAACATTGATAGAAAGAGCCAAAAGCATTCGTATACAATCAAGTCTACCAAAGCAGTTTTGGGTAGAAGCAGTCAACACGACAACTTATTTACTCCATCAAGGTCCATCTGTTCCATTGGAGCACAGAATATCAGAGGAGGTATGAAGCATAAAAAAGGTAAAATTATCACATCTAAAAGTTTTTAGATGTGAAGAATTTGTGCATATCAGTGATCAAGGCATGAATAAACTTGATCCCAAATCTAAGAAATGCATCTTCATCGGCTATGGTGAAGATGAGTTTGGCTACTACATTTGGGATGACGAAAACAAGAAAGTGATCTATAACAGAGATGTGATTTTCAATGAAAGAATGATGTATAAGGACATGCATAAAACAGACACTAACGACGACTCAAAGCAGAATGAGTCAGTATTTGTAAATGTAGATGATGTCCTAGATAGTTTCGTGAAGGAACCAATTGTAGCAAGTCCTCAACTAGAAGAACTCGTTGGATAAAGCAGTGTGCAGCAATCCGACACACCATAGCCTCATACTCCAGTTCCTATATTGAGAAGATCTTCTCGACCTCATGTACCTAACAGGAGATACATGAACTATATGTTGCTGATTGATTGAAGGGAGTCTAAATGCTATGATGAAGCTTGTCAGACTCGAGATGCTAGTAAGTGGAAGTTTGCCATGAAACTAAAGTTGTGCTCAACTTAAGTTGGTAGAGTAACAAGACTAAAAAAGCTGGTGTATTGATAGAGGTGTGAAGACAGATTGAAATAAGTCTTCAAGTGGGAAATTGTTGGAGATTATTATAAAGCTCTTTAATTTAAGGAGCAAAACATGAAGCTTAATTCAATGAGCAATTCAAGAAACCATTAATTTAATGAGTAAATTTTTCTATAAAAAGATGTGTAATTATAATAAATTAATCAACAAAATGTTATTCTAATTGAGAGAAAATCTTTTGTGAGAGAAAATTAAGAGTAATTTTTTTGGGTGTAATTTGATTGTGAGTTGTAAGTTGTGAATGTTGTAAAAACCTTGTATAATTTCTTTCATTTTAGTAAAAAGATATACAGTAAGTCCAAAAATGTAAAAAAAATTGATCGAACTCCGTTATTAAAATTGTGTGTTATTTTGTTTATTTTATTTTCTCATAAATCTAATTTATTAAGAATTTGCATAATTTTTCAACAAATATTACTATGAATTATTATTAATTCATGATAAAATTTACAAAATATATAGCAGTGATCAAAATAATAATATTAATAATATTGTTAATTTTTTTTTAAATCAACAGTTAAATATCAATAATATGCATAGTCATAGTTTGGCCCGAAAGATAAAAGAGGTGTATCTTTCACATCTTAAAAATATATAAAAACCTTAAGCAGGTGAAATTGTACTTTATTGTATTATTAATACAAAACCTTAAAGCATGTAAAAGATACAATTCTATCATTGTAATATTTATACATTTAACAATTATATATATATATATTAATTCTATCATCGTAATTAAAACAAGCTAATTGTATTTCTCTTTTCTCAACGCGTACTTGCTTAATTACTTAGCTTGGTCTGTTTTTTTTTTAATTCCTCCGTTATTCTCATTTAATAGTTAGTTCTAGTTTCAACGAAGTAATTTTTTTTTAATTACATAAATTAATATATATAATTTATAATAATAAAAATAATATATCAATATATTAAATAAAATTTAATTAGAAAATATTTAATATTTAAAGAATTTAAATGACCGAAGTTGAATTTAAATTATAAAATTAAATCTTTTTAATAATAAAATAAATTAACTAAACATAAAAAAAATATCATTTTTATAAATTTTAAGTGTAATATTTTTATTTTTTTTTCTTTTTAGTTGAATAAAATAGGTCACTCAAAAAGAATTTTTTTTAATTAAAATTGAGAAAAAACAATGTTTTATATGAAAAAAGGGTAAATATCAATTGCATCTTTAGTTAATTATAATCAGACCTCAAAATTGAAAATAATATTATTTTTGATACGTAGTGATATTTGAAACCTAATAATATTAATATCTATGAAATTTCTTTGATAAATTTGAAAACTTTGAATATATGATTGATAGAAAACATTAATACAGTACTTTTTGGAATAAATTGATGATTAATTAAATTTTAATAATGTATTGATATGAATAATATATATATATATATATATATATATATATATATATATATATATATATATATATATTAAATCAAATATCAGTGAGTCTTATAAGATTTTTTTTATCAAACCATATTTGAATGCGAGTATTCAAATCAATAAATTAAAAAAAAAACTGACTGTCAAACATTTATCACTTATCACTTTACTAAAGAAAAATTGTGAAATTGAAAGAAAAATATAAATTATACAATACATTGATATATTTATAGATTACTTATTTATTATATTATATTATAATTTTATTTAAATTATTTAATATTTTTTACCGTAAGATCTATGTATTTTTTTAACTTAATTTCTGATATCATATAAAATTATATAATTTATAAATAATATGATACTATAATTAAAGCTCAAAAAAATATAATATAATAATTTTTATAATATTTATAAATATTTTACTAATATTTTTATTATTTAATATGCGAGACTCTTTGTTGATGCACATTGTGACAACTATACATATACATAATTAGCCAGGAAGAGTTAACGAAAGCAAGCACTAAGCAATTGAAATTGTTAAATTTTTAGCTTTTCAGATGGGTCCTGCAATCATTTGTACTCTATTTTAATCATTAATTTGTGCAGGGGATGAATAATAATAATAGAACTTAAACGAGTTCTTATCAAGTAATATTATCATTGTTAATTACCTTTAACTAATGGTGCGATAGTGGTTCACTTATTATTATAAAGTTTCATTTTTTTTTTAATTTTAATTTATATGATAAAATCATTTGTTTTAAAAATAATAATAATAATAGAGAGTTCGGTTCACTCTCTAACTTTTTGCAAACCAAAATAATAAAATGATATATTAATCAAACGGAACATGTATTAAAAGTGAAGCTCAACATAGGATTCCAAACTTTTTAAGTTTAGTTAAAAATTAATCTTTCATATAATATATGGGTTCCCTCTCATTGACCTCATATGTAGGTTTAGTTGCAAATTCCATTGGTCAAAAAAGAAAGCACACATTCATTAGTGTCTGCTACTACACTCCATTACTTAGCTTTTAGCAAGATTCTTTGTTTCACTTTAATCTTAGCTTTCTTTATGTTACTTCAAATAAGTCCTTTGTTGATGTTAGTGAAGTACCTTCCTTCAATCATGTCAATTTATCCGCCCTTAATTATAAGTTGCTTATTGATGGTAATCAATTTCTTCGGATAGGATGGTGTTATTACTTCATTAATTAATCATGTTATTACAATCTAAGAATTTTTAGTCTTTAAATTGTGAAACTATAATACCTAATTTTATATAAAGATCAAAATTAAAATATATATTTTTAATAATTAAAGGATATAAATAAATGAAGTAATAAAATAATACTAAAATACTCATTTGCATTTAATCCAATCCTCCCATTATTGTTTACATTTGTCTTCTTTCACATCCATATAAATTATAAAATAATATATGCATGGCTAGAAAAGTAATATTAAATTAAAAAATAATATTATTAAAGATAAATAAAATATAAATATATATTAAAAGTTGTTAGATACAAATTCTTCTAAAAATTTAAGTTATTAAGAGAAGTATTAGTATTATTTTTATATATTTATACTTTCTACAACAGTTGGTTCTATGCTTGACAAATATTTGTAATTCAATAATTTAGTTTTTTTAGTCTTTAACACAGAACTTAAGTTCTAATATCATATTAAAAGTTCATGAAAAAATAATTCGACTACAAGTTTAAGCTTTTAACATGATATCAGAGTTGAATTTATTGTGTTTAAAGTCTAACAATCTTAATTATTAAATTGTAAAGGTTGCATAAAACGAACACTTGTTAGAATGATAATTGTATAAAAGTAATATTGGTACTTATCTCAATAATTTAAATTTTTGATAAAGTTGGTATTTCAAAAACTTATAACATGGTATAAGAGATTCTGTGTTCAAGATCTATTAACCTCATTGTTAAATTATAAGTATTTGAACTACATGATGTACGAGTTAATACTATTATAAATGTATAAAAGTAATGTTAATCATTTTCTAGATGTATAAATATATATTTTAAATCATGCCTTAAATTTTTTTAACAAAAATATCCTTACAATTTTAATATAATGACATTCATTACAGTTATTTATTTTTAATAAAAGAATTCTATGGATATTAAATTATATATTATTCATACTATTAGTAGTATCATATATCAACTAAAATTTGTAAAAGATAGAGATACATTTTATATTATGATATTAATTGAATTTGAATTATAAATAATTGTTACATCATTTTTATTTCAAACATAAATTTTAAATTTTAATAACTTGTATATAACACGTGTATTATTGAAAGGGTTTGATATCATAATGATATAAATCTTAATAAATTAATACTCAATTTTAATATTATGTATTAATAAGGGTAACAATGATTTACTAATTATAATTAAAGTGTAAAAAAATTTATTAACCTTTAAATATGATAGTACAAATCTAATGATTATTAAAACATAGAACAAAAATTTAAAACTTTAAAAAAATGTAAAGAATAGAACAAATTAACACACTTCTTGTTTACTATTTAATAGTCGTAGATTTATAATAAATTATCAAAAAATTAGTAAATTGTTGGATACTTTAATCATAATTAATGGAACATTAATACTCTATATTTATCTAATTAATTTTTGCTCATGATTTTACTAAAGTTCGTAGTAGTCACTGTACGTTCCACTCTACTTAACCAATGATTTAATGGTTAAATTTCAATATTCACATCCCATACTTATAATATATGTTTATCATTTAAATAAAAAAAAAAGAGAGAAAATATATCTTAAGCTGAAACTCATAAAATTGATAGAGTTTATTTGGCCTTTACATTTACCGTGTGGTGAGCTGGTGGTACTTGGTTGCTATCGCGTGCGCACACAATGACAAGACATATGGGGGACCTGCGCTAGCTCATGCAATTAAAAGAAGAAAACAAGCTTACTTTTATCTTGTTTTTAATGTCAATTGGACCCAAACGACCATCAAGACTCGGACATTAATTCACTGCAAGAGTTCAAAACTAATCAACACTGTGATGGTCAATGGAACCAAAAATAAGGTTACTTTTATACAATTTGATGCATGAAAAAAAATGAACTACTTTTTCAAAGTCTTTATTTTTTCACCTCATCTTTATAAACTATATGCATGTTCAAATTTATTAAAGTTTCCACTTTGTATTCCTTTATAGTTAAAGGAAACACCTTTTAATGCTATGCTACAAGTCAAATTGAAATTAACAAAATCCTCTTTTTACCTCTCTTTTCATTTTATTATATTATGTTATGTGTATTTCGTTGAAATAAGTATTTTTTTTCTTGAATGTAATCCCATTTATTAAGTATTAAGTATTTATCACAATTTTGTTTTTTCTATTTTTTTTCTTGATCTTTTAAAAAAAATTTACATCGAAATCATCTTTTTTTCTTTTTTATAGTACCATGGTTATGTATCTTATATTTGTATGAAAAAGAATTAGAAAAATATGAGGGGTAAAAAAGTAAACAGAAATAATCAAAAATAAATTATTTATGAGTTGATTATTATATAAAGATAAGAGTTTATAAAAAATTCTTATAATTTTTTGAACCTTTCTTATTTTCATATGATTACATATTGTGCAAAACGTAAACAATAAAACAATGAGAAATTCTACTACCACCATTATATTTTCCAAAAGCATCCATATTTGTAAAATATGGGTGCGAGTGCTATCATTCTAAAGCAATAAGGTAATCTATGGGGCTATGGGCCTACATAGTCCTGAATGTGGGTGTACAAAAAGGCCCATTAATTCCAACTTTTTAATAACGGATCGAAGATTATTCTAGCCCAATGACCATGCTAAACGAGCAAGATCTTGACTAATGATAATAGCATTCCTTAACCATGAAGGACAGAGCATACGAACACTTAAAAATGATCAATACTTTAATTTCTTTTAACTATTTAAAATTGTACTCGTAAATTATTGTTGGTAGGTATCCTGACATTAATAGCATTACTTAATCAATTGAATTACAAATTTAAATGAACAAATTATCAATTTATTTAATAATATTTTTGAATTAATATTTTTTTTTACTAAGAAATTGAATATATATTTTTAACACTTTTTTGGTTGATTTTTTCATCCAAACAACAATTTTTTCAAATAATTAAATATTTTTTTATTGATAAATAAACTTGAATCATTAGTTTATTTATTTAATTAATTGCAATATGATTATCACATCATTATTTAAAATTTAAAAAATTAATATCATAAAATTATCAAAATAATTTCAACATAAGTGCTTCTGAAATTTAAACAAGGATAATGCATAACTATTGTTTTATCATTTCGTTTTAGGTGGTTGCTAGTTTCATGGCTAACTTTGAATTATCATATTTGTTTTTAATGCCAAATAAAATTATTGGCAGTTTTTTAGAGAGGATTAATGGCGGTGGATTGATCTAATTTTTTTTTTTTCCTTTCTTTCTGTAAATGGTTGTTTTGGATTGTAGTTATATCCCAAAATTTGCATCTATTATGAATGAGTGGAAAATTTTTTTCCAACACAGCCCACATGTTTGATTAATTGTGGATGAGAAGTAGGGTTGAGAAAAGAGAAGTGGCGAGAGCTATAATTCAAAAAAAAAAAAAATCCCTCCATGTATAAATGGTAATGTAAACGTTGGAGAAGTTCATCCTTCGTGTTAGAGGTGTAAAGTGGGCTAGTATGAACAGGCATGTCTAGGCTCGTCTCTGTTATTGCCCTACTGAGGCCCAGCCCGATTAGTTGATGGGCTTTACCACGTTGGTGCACAAAATATATGTTAGAATGGAGGCGTAAACTAAATTAAATTAAGATAAATATTAATGAGATTTATGGTATAATTTATTAATTTTTAAAATCTATCTTATTTTATCGTACTTAATTTTTAACGAGATGAGATGATAATGAAATGATATTAATTGAAATATTTCATTTGTTTCTAATGAAACTAAATGAGATAAGTAAAAATATAACAATAATAAAAAATATAATAAATGATAATTTATAATGTAAGTTTAATAAAAATAAATAATACAATATATGTTTAAAGTTAAGTCTATTAAGATTACAATCTAAATAAGATGATATGATATTTAAATAAAATGAGATAATATTATACTATGAGTATATTAGAGATATTAAATATGATATGAAATGAGATAAGATAAACTATTTTACATTTATATAATAAGAGTAAAAGAAATGAAGCTTCGAAAAAGAATGCTATTACAAATAGTTATTAGATATATGTTATTAAAATTTACTATACATCTGATGATATATATGAGTAACATGTTTTATAAACTTATACATTAATATTAGTACAAAGTCACTGTTCATTTGAGTAGTATTACCCAACATTACTCAATGCTATATTACAGCTTACAGGATCCCCATCAGAATGATATAAGAAGACTTTCCAGAAGTTGATTAAATTGACTTGAGTATGATCAACGATGTTACTAGGCCTAACGTACAAACAAATTAATTTTTCTGCTTATTAATCCCCAAAATTTGTCCACATTTGTAGAGTTGTGAATGGTTTAACTGATAGTGTTGGATTGAATTGAATGGAAAATTACATAATGTGCAGATCAGATAGAAGAAAAGCTAGTGTCTAATGTGGCTAAACTTACAACAAAGAAAGAAGGTCTTTCCAAAACAAGGGTTACAAGTATTGAATACAAAGAAGTAGGACCTCAAGAAACTATAGTGAAAGAATATAAAGGTACAAACTTTGGAAATATCCTTATTCCTTCTCTTTTACAGCAGAGATAATAGAACATACTGTTTGAATGAAAGTGAGTAATAGGAGCAAAAAAGCAGCAATAACAGAAACAATAGCCCAAGGTGTGTTGAAGTAATTCTGTCTCAAATTTGCCTTCCATCTATGCCAGGAGGTTTTATAGTACTTGTTGAGTTCTTCACAAATACTAGCAAAGTAAAAATTATCAGATTCCATAATAACCCCATCTGCTAGTTTGTTTATAAAAGTAGCTCCTTCACTTGCATCACCTAACCTATTCTCAACTATGCCATACTTAACAAGCAAATCCACATCCTTTGGAGTATTAACAAGCCTGTCCATAATTACAACATAATCATTCAAATAATTCTCCACACAATGACATTGTTCAAAAGCAAGTATGTTTCTTATTGTTAACTCTGTCTCATCACTTATAGTAAATCTTGGAATTTCCAAAACTCCATTTGAAAATCGAACATCGAATAAGTTTTTTTTTGATCCTGCCTTAAACTTAACCCCTGCTCTATGTAGCTCAGTCATACTAGGTGAACTCAAAGTTTTCAGCTTCCCGCCAATTTTAGGACTCAATGGCATATGCATTTTTCTTAATAAACCAACAAAATGTTCCACTTCAGAAGAAGTAAAATACTCTTCTGTTTTTTCTAAATGCATAAGTGATTTGAAGAATTCGTGTGAAAGCTTAACGAGTGAAAGCTTTTCCTTACTTTCAGAAGAGACTGTAATTTTGCTTGGATCAAACAGTTCCTCAAGAATGAAAAAAGGAAGCTGATTTTCAAGCAATCTCAAGTCAGGCCAAACATCTTGCAACATCCATGGTCTGTTAAATATGAGGTCTTCATCTTTTCGAAGTTCATGAAAACAATACCTCAATAAGACTTCAATGATGAAAGCTGAATCAACTAGAATGATCTTAACAAATTCATCACTACTGATTTTGATTGTTTCTGCATAACAGCTACGCAATTTTGCCTCTTTGTCTCTGACAAGCTTTAGGTAGGTTTCCAAACTACCATTTGTGCGCTGGATGTAGTCTTTCAAGTATCTTTTTTTCTGAGTTTCCATTCCTTTTAAGCTGCTCTTGCCATGGTGATATGGACCAATAGAAACCACCCGAGGCGTGTAGGCCTTTTCGTTTACAAGCCTCAATCGCTCTGAGACTCTAAAGATGCAACATTCAGAGTATAAGGGAGACAAGTTTTCCAATTCATCTTTCATCGAGTCTAACAAAGAAGTGTGTGGATTGTCAATGTTGATTTGAACATGATTGCCATTTTCCATATTTGTAGACATTCTTTTGCTGTTAATGAAGCAAATGATGATGATCAATAAAACATATAAACAAATTAATAAAAATAACTTTTGAAAATTCGAAAATCATATATTTTTATGGACAAAAAAACATATATGCATTATGTGAAATGAGAATTAGAAATGAAACTTTATGCATGAAAGGAATTATGTTATGTAATTAAATCTAATAAAAATCCAAATAAGATTTTAGTCATTGTTAAAAGTTATTTGAAAACCAATTTTCTTAAAAGCAGATTTTAGTTCTAAAAGCAGAGTTCTTATCATTCTTCATGAAATCCCTGAAATCAGCAATTATGTGCTATCATTTTTAGTCATCATAATTGAACATAAAACATACATGAGCAACAAGAATGAAACAAATTAATAAAGAAAATAATGTACCAATCATAAAAATAAAATAAAAAAAAGTGTTCTTACCAGCTGGAGATCCAATAATGTTCTAGCGATTTCTGCAGATGATTGGCAAAGCCCACCTATCAGATTTGTAAAATTGATATATACAGAAAGCAAACGTTGTGAAGTCAAGTCAACGTTGTGAAGTCAAGTCGGTGTTCTTTCCAGGAAAATGAAGCCATGTTTCCAAATTTGTATTTATACTTCATTAAGATGTTTCCTGGTTCCTACAGGCTTCATCATTCACAGAAAAAGTGGACCAAGGAAGGAGGGTTATTGTCTTTTTTTCTAAAGCATTTTCTTAACATATATTAGATATCTAATATATGTTAGCTGAAAATAAATATTAAAAAATATATCAAAATAAAAATATGAGTATCCAAAAGTATGGACACTAATATATTTTTCTATTAAGTTCAAAATTATTGGTTAAAAAAAATATCAAATTGAAAATATAAATAATTAAAATTATCAATACTAATATGTGCCCCAATTAAGTTTAAAATTAATGGGTACATTATATATAAAATTATAAGGTTTAGATAAAAAGAGTTGGAAAAAAAATAATTAACTTAACAATTTCACAGGAAACACAAAAAAGCAATGAACTCCCTCTTCATTTTCCTGTAAAAGAATATCCAACCTAACAAGTATAGGTTTTAAGGATAAATATGAGAGAGTAAGAGATTGAAAGTTAATAACTAGAAGCTTCTTTTTTTCTTTTTTCCTTTTTTTTAATACTTGTTTTTGACATATTTATTTTTCACAAGATTCAAATAGTTAAGAAAATGCTTTAGAAAAAAATATCTTTCACTGTTAACTTTAAATTGTTGGATAAATTGGATATAAAATTATACAATTTAGATTAAAAGGTTAGGCAAAAAAAAAAAAAAGAAGAAGAGAGAGACAATTAACTGACAATTTCACAAGAACCTCAAAAAAGGCAATGAACTCACTTGTCATTTTCCTGGAAAATAATATCCATCCTACCCAAGGATTGGCCGGAAGGATTAGAAGAGGTCGTTAGACGGACGAAAATGCTTATCTTAATAAATATAATTATTTGTATCAATTTTATAATTAATAACAATCGGTTATAGATTGATATTAGTTTTTTTAACTTATTTTTAATATTTATTTAAAATTATATTTATTTTTTAAACAATAAATATAAAAATAATCTATATTCTATAAATTATTTAAAATATTAGACATTATTTTTTATTTTTTAACTATTTATAATATGTTTATAATTAAAATAAAAATATATAAAAATAAAATAAAATCTAATTTAAATTTCTTGTCTTTTATTATTAAAATTATGTTTTTTATATAATTATATGTATATAAAAATAATATTTATATATATTTAATTTTGATATATAATAATCATTTTTGTCTCATATTTTATTGGTTAGTTTAAAAAAAAATTATTAAATTTTTACAGAGAATTATAATTTTAATCATTCATCGTTAAAATTAAAATTATTATCCTAAGTATACACACGAGAGAGTAAGATTTATTTTTTCTTGGGGACGAACAGAAAGTAAGAAATTGAAGGTTAATAAATATAAACCTTTTCTGATTTTTTTTATAAATATAAGTCGGAAATCATGAGCCTTTTTCAGATATTTCCCCGGTCTAAAATACTTGGATAAAATAAAGAGTAAAGGGTGGGTGAAATACGATGCATTTAATAAAAATATAATTTATTTTTTTATTTAGTAGATAAGTAATATAATTTTGTTGGAATGATCGTCGAAATTTATTTAAATATTTAAATTAAATTTTTAGGAGTAAAATTAATATTTTGTATTTATTTTTTTAAAAAATAATTTAATTTTTTTTAAATACTAAGTAAATATTAAAA
The DNA here is from genome assembly GCA_030763125.1 of Hippophae gyantsensis. Lineage (NCBI taxonomy): Eukaryota > Viridiplantae > Streptophyta > Magnoliopsida > Rosales > Elaeagnaceae > Hippophae > Hippophae gyantsensis. The sequence continues at coordinate 43,389,552 of CM061036.1, forward strand.
TAATATGAATGTTATTATTCATGGTAAAAAAAATGGGATATGAGATATTTGTAAATAAAAAATATTTTTTTAAAAATATTTTTTTCTTTTTTTTTGTGAAAAAATATATAGATTTTACAAAATGTGAATTATGTTGTTTAAATTTTAGCATAAATCTTTCAATTGATTTCTTTGATATTTAAAAAAAATAACATTTTTATTTATACTGTTCTATCAAATAACTAAAAAAATAAACTATATTTTTGTCAAAAATATTAAAATTTTACTGTTCTTTATCTTTTAATAAACATCTAAATTAGTATAAATTTTAAATAAGAATCACTCATAACATACCATATATTTTATTTTTTTATTGTAAATATATATACAACGGAAATTATTTGAGTTCATTTTTAAAAGTAAAGCATTATCAAATTATATCGAATATTTATCTTAAATGTTTTTAGAGTTTAGTATATCTTTATTTATGTTCTAAAAGTTTATAAAAATATTACAATGTTATTAGATTTTATAGTCAATATCATTAATGTTTATAAATCTCACTTATGTCTTATGTCCTCAATCTGCATCAATAGCACGAGGCTTATAATCAACTTCCATAACTCAATGTTTAACCAGGCCACAAGAGAATTCGATCTTGATTCGTAGATCACTAATCGAGCTATTAAAGCGATTGAGGAAACAACGCTTAAGTACCCATAAATGTCATAAAATGAGTTGGGAATGAAACTAGTAATAGTTCGTAGCTTGCCCTGTTCATTTAAACACCATAACATATCGTCCAATTTTGATTCACAATTTGTTTAAACACTGACAACCCATCTTGCAATGTGTGCCTTTCGAATTGTTCACACCATAGTTCTTAGTTTAACTCACAATTCGAGTAATATAATCTCATACGTTATCTTATTATGCGTAACCAACCACCATCCCATATGTTGTCAACGGTGACTTATGGAATGCCTCTTTAAGCATACGTGATGACATAGATCCTAAAGCCTTTGGGAATATGTTGACACATACAGAGTACTTAAATGCTTTTCCTCAAACTCAAAGTGTTAGTTGATGTGTCTGTGTCCATCCAATGCCACATTTAACTCAATTCTTTGCCATCCAACACCTAAATGGTAAGTCGCTTATGTTAGATAGGCTCATTCCCATAGATCCCAGATCACTCATTTAAACCATTGATCGTACTATTTGGGCTAAAATTAGCTTTCAATATACTATGTGTGATGAACTCAATTTGTGATGTTACAATAACGAAATTCAACTACTCAACCCCTGTAGTTCCACATCTTTATTTGATGTGTAATAAATGGAATGTGGATGAAGGCAAGCCAATTTATTTGTGTGATTGAGATGATACTCTATTGCTATGAATTAAGATAGTTAGACTATTAGTATGCTCGATATGTGATGGTGGGATACCCATTTTGTTTGGGGTAATTGTCCCTAAAACACAAGTTAATTCTCCTGAAAATAAGATAAGATATCAAATGTTAACTATGGACTAGAAAGATTTGAGTTTTCATAGACGATGTCAATTGTTTGGAGAGAATTTAACATATTAATGATTTTAGTGATTTTTAGAAAGAAATATGGAATGTTCATAATGAGGAAAAAGATCCCCTATTTTTCTCTCTAAGAAGATATATATATAGCATATAATGGAAAAGGTTTCGAGGTTACATAGGTTGGTACTCGTATACGAGCTCCTAGAATATAATTAAAACCATATAAGATTAGGTTACCATAGGCGATACATTAATATGTCGTTATATACATGTTGCTTAAGGTCTTATAATAAGATGTCTCACGTCATTAGGATGGAGTACCAGGCCATTTACTTAGACCAGGTCTTGAACCACAGATCTTGATCCTCAGGTCGCTAGGGTCACATACTTGTTACCTGAATAATACCAAACACATATTCCCCATAGTCATCTTGTTTTTGGTTAATACAATTTTATCAGATATAAACACCATTCAGAAGTCATTCTTGTTCTACAATGAGCTTGAAATAAGATTCTTATGAATGTCCAGCACATGAGGCATATTGTTCAATATAAGTTCCTTTCTAAAGGTCATCTTTAGTTTAATATAACCTTGCCCTTGAATGTAAGGGTGTGCATCGGATCGAAACCGTTGATTTTATATTCATTTGATCCGATCCAACCATTCAATCTGATTGAAACATCTCAATTCGTAACCAATCCGATCACCTTTTCAATCCGATGCAATCCGATCACCTTTCAAATCTGATGCAATCCGACTAATAAACTTGATTAACTCTATATTTGATATTTTTGAATAAAAATTTAAATTTTCACATAACATAAACTTATTTGAGCTAAAAGAAACCTTAAAATATGACTAATATAGGAATAATCAATGAAAATATAACTAATATATAAAATATAAATATAGATTTAAGTATTTTTGGTCGGATCAGATGAGATCGGATGATATATGATGAAATCTATCATTCGATCCGAACTTAACTGATTGAAAAAATTTCCATCTGATCCGATGGTCAAATCGAAACCGTAAAAAAATTAACGGATCAAATTATATTGATTAGATGATAAGATTTTTTGCACACCCCTACTTGAATGGATAATATGACATAATTTTTTGTGAAGAACTTTTATCCATCCTTCACTAATTCAAAAGTAGTAAATATCTAATTATCTATGCATATGTGTTTTGTTATATCAGTCACCACTCCCTCAAGTTTGACCTAATTAGATTTACTTAAAACTGATAGAAAAAGGTCTATATTAAATACATTCTTAGAGATGTTGTCAATAATTTTTGCCTCCCAATTCATGTTCCTCTTTGCAAGCTTGCAATTTAAGGCATTGTGTTTAAAATCTTGATAATTGCGACACTTTCATTTAAATCCTTGTTTTTAACAAAATCAATTTTTAGTCCCAATTTGAACCTTTTCCATCTTATTTCTTATTCATATTATTATCTATCGTTATGTGGATGATCTTATTTATGTTAGAAATAATGCATTTTTTAAAAGTTTTTAGTTACGTATTTAATTACCTAAAGAGATGAATATATAATTAGTTAAAATATGACAAATTAAAATTTTCACAGACAATTAGATATGCGATCATATGTAAATAAAATAATGTGAAAAATTCATAAGATTTTTAGGTGGAAATAACAAAGTCATAATAATAACCTAAGAAAAAAATCATCAAATCACCTAACCATCTATTATAAAAATAATGTTTAATTACAAAATTAGGATTCAAATTATCCATCAAGATAATGTCCCCAAGTAATCTACTTACAAACCTCTACTTTCTTTCTCAGTCTCCACAAAGAAGATATTCGGCTCCCGACCAACATTTCGTTAAATATTAGCACAAAAATACAAGTGTAATATGTGTCATAGTTAAATGTTTTAATAGAATGATAGATAAATCAAAATCACCAGCGACCTTAGAACATATGTTAAAGTACAATACCATAAAATGTTTGACAAATTAATTAATGAAAAAAATTATCGCAATAATTTTTGCAAAACATATTTAAAAAAACTTAGAATGTAAAAGTTGATTCAAGTGTGATTGATTAAGATATGTGATATTAGGTTCTTTATATAGGAAATATTGAAACACAAATGTTTGGTTAAATTCAATTACGATTATGTCCATTAAAAAATTATAGAGTAATTGAAATATTTGATTAGAGTAAAAAATTATATTAAAATTTAAAATCTGATCCTTCGATAGATTTAGGTTGAACTCGATCGATCGATCTAGAGTATGAAATAAATAAATCTTAAAATAAGTAGATTGATTTATTTATTTTTAAATCTATCCGGTGTTTGATCGGTTGAACATTAAATCTCGATTGATTTATCTCAATTATAAATTAAATTAGGAGAAATTTAAAATGAAATATGACACTATGTAAAAGCTTATATGGATATGAATCATAAGTCTAATCTCAATGACGGGGTAGAAAAAATTGATGCTCGTTTGTATAGAGTTTAAATGGAAGTTTATTGGATCTGGCAAATGGTAAACTTGATATCACATTTACTATAAGTCTTTGGTCAAGGTTTGTGCAGAGTCCAAAAATGAGACATTATAGAGGAGAAAAAAAGGGTCTTAAAATATTTAAAAGCTACTAGTTTTTATTGTATATGGTACATCAATACTAATGATTTTAAGTTCATGGATTTTGTGATAGACATTGCGTATGTTCTATTCATGGTCACAAGACTGCATATTTAATCTTGATTCAGATATTCTCAATTTTTCCTACTAATTTTAAAAAAATTAAAAAATTGAAAGATTTATAAATAAGAGGAAAAAGAAAAAAGAGGAGCAATATTCGAATTTGGAATTCGAGAACACGAGAAACAGCAGCACATCAGTCAATGAGGCAGCTCATAATGTGGTCCCAGTTCTCTGCATCTCATTGCCAACTTACATTCCATATCCTCCATCAGATATATGACCATCCAACGAACCATAAAACTCCACGATACTTCCCCATCAATCTTTGATTCAGCACAACTCTCATGGCTGATATCTATCCACGCTAATACAGTTAGAACCCTTCCTCTTCAAAAAAAATCAACGCCTACGAACTACTCTTAACAAACCATGTCATTTACTCGCCGTAAGTTAATTCTTCGTATCCCGCTCTTTTTTCCTTCCTTTCAATTACACACATGATTTAGATATCTACGTTTCGGTGTCTCCTTCCCCCATTTTTTTTATTTTCTCTTTTATTTCTCCGTAGTTTAGTGGACGAAATGCAAGAGCAAGTCACTAGTTCTATTGCAGCAAACTCTCTGCCATCAAGCAGTGAAAGATCCTCTAGCTCTGCTCTTCATATCGAAGTCAAAGAAGGTCATAATTCACTTTCTCATCTTGTTTACTTATTTTGGATTTTTTTTAAGATAAGGGTCAATCGTTTAAATCATTAGCTTCCATGTAATCAAAACTCATCTTATTCTTATTTTTCTAATTTTTTTTTTCGAGTTTCCCATCTGGGTATTGTTCCGAATCCTGTTACATTTGTGACAAAAATGTATGAAGGTGTTCATTAATTTTTTTTTTTTATACTTTTTTGGATGAAAAAAATGTTTGAAAATTTATGTTTTGTCTGTAACTTTAATTAGGCATGGAAAGTGATGAAGAGATGAGGAGAGTGCCGGAGATGGGTGGTGAATCTGCTGGAACTTCGGCTTCCGGCAGAAGAACCGGTTCAGTGGTCGGTCCAGACAGGGTTCAAAGCACAGGGGAAGGTCAAAGGAAGAGAGGACGAAATCCAGCAGACAAAGAGAGCAAAAGGCTTAAGAGGTAATTGATTCAATTTCAACATCAATCTAATTTACACTTGCAAATCTTTCGAGCCGTTGATTGTATGCTGGAGTTAGTGGCGTTTTGGTGATTTTGTTCTGTTTTGGATCATGTTAAGATTATTGAGGAACAGAGTGTCAGCACAACAAGCAAGGGAGAGAAAAAAGGTATATTTGAATGAATTGGAAACAAGAGTTAAAGATTTGGAGAAGAAGAATGCAGAACTTGAAGAGAAATTGTCAACTTTGCAAAATGAGAATCAGATGCTTAGACATGTATGTTTTCTCATTCCTTTCAATCTATCACCATCCTCATTACTTGCATCCCAACCATATTGGTTTAACTTTTAATCATTTTATTGGTTTAATTGTTGCTTCAAATTGCATTTTATGGGTCCCTCATAGAGTCCTATGCATGTTAATGATGATAAAAGGTTTGGCTAAGTACCAATTTGACCCTTTCCATGACCTTTAAATTGAATCAATTTAATCATTCACCTTTTTTTATTTTTATTCACTAATTTGGTCCCGATCAAACGAATCCAAATAGTTCAAATATGAAAAGTATTTAGAAAATTACTTAAAATAATATTCATAAAATTTATAAAAAAATAATAACATTCTAATAATATTTATAAGTTTTCATTTATTTGTTATTCAATAAATTTAAATATAGTTTAATAAAATGATTTTTTTTTTCAAACAAAAATTTATGAGATTAATATAAAATATTTCTGTATTGCTAAAAATTTGAAGGAAGCTCTTTCTCTTTCTTAGAGATTTTGCACTACCGTCGGTCAAAAGTGAAAAGGTGTAGACTAAACCGGTGGTAGAGCTAAGTTGGTACTTTCATACCCTTTTTTGGGTAGTAGCTAGACTTGTCTGATTAACAAGCTAAACAATCAACCAAACCAAGTGTGTACACTAGTGTAAACATTTATTAGAAATGCCACAAGCTAAGCAAGTGGGCTACAGGATTTTGAAAATTCATGGAAGGGTAATTTGGGAAAAATAGTGGTCACAGGTGGGGAAGTATAACGTGCATGATGCCTGTGTTCGTATTCTGATGGCATCGCTTTCATAAGGAAGAAGAATAGTATAGGGGTTTACTATTGATGATATTTATAGGCGGCGGACGATTCTAATTGACAACACGCATTAATACCTTTTTGATATTTCTCGTGGTACTTTTTATGCATGTAACATTAAAATTACCTTTTAGTCTTTAGTTCCAAATTTTATTACATTTAGTCCTGTACCTCACTTTTCAATTCCCAAGCATTTTTGCATTGCTCAAGCTTCAGCGCCTATCAGCGTATAATACTCTGAGAGCCTCTGTTTTCCTTTTAGAGGCAGCTTGAGTCTTGCCTGAGTTTTTATTTAACAATTTGGTAGGATTAGTTTAGAATATATGAGTACATATTTGTTCAACCATAACGTGAAAGTCCTTTACCAAATTTTGAGATCAATTTTAATATAGGGATTAGTTTAACAATTATTTAGAAAAAAAGGGTTAAGTGTGAAAATCAAAAAGAACAAATTACAAGAAAAAAAATAAAAAGTAAAGAGAGCATTAAAAAAATAAAATAAAGAAGTTTAGGATGTGAAAAAATTTAGAGAGTTTGTGTGATTCAGCCTATTCTTAAAGAATAAGTGTGCTCGTTTTTTTTTTTCAATTTCTTTTAAAAAGAAGAAGCCAACTTTGAAATTTTTTTCTTTTATTATTTTACATGATTCATTTATTTAAATAATTTTCCTTTTAATCTTTTTCCAAAAAAATATTATTTTATGTTACATAAAAAAATATAAAAAATACATTGCACTATATTTTTGAACATAAAAAAATGTCCTTTTGTGTTATGAGAATAAAATGTATTTTCATCGCTTGGAGGGGAATAAAGAGGATTAAATCATATTTTTAATTTCAAGGGTAATTAATAAAGCTTAAGAGATTTATATTAATTTGAATCTCTCTCTCTCTCTCTCTCTCTTTGTATCTGTTGCTTTCCGCAGATATTGAAGAATACAACCACAGGTCGAAGAGGAGGAAGTAGTAGTGCAAATGCAGACGGGTCTTTGTAAGAGTGATTTAAATTGGAGTTGAGAATGTTATGGAAAGTGATACTTTGAAAGCAAATGTGCAGAAAGATTGAGATTGGTTTGTTGTATTATTTTGAGCATAATTTGAATATCATTAGATTAGAATCTCGAAGTGCCTAAATCTGAGATTAGTGTTATTCCTTTTAATCACCTTCGTTCCTACTTCAATTCTTTGCATCTTCTTCTTATTATCAATGTACACAACAATAGAGCCATTCTGCGTTCACATAGGTAACCAAGAGGCACTTTAGCCTTAGGGTGTTGTTGACCCTTGACTCAAGACTACAAGAGGCAATGGATAAGAAGTTTAAAGCTTGCGGGACCTATGTTTGGGTTTGGGGTTGTAGTCGGAAGCATCATCCTTGTCGTGATACTTGTGGGTTGTGATTGTTGGTTTAGTGACATGGCATAGTCGTTGTATTTGTCGTGGAAGTATAAAATTCAATGAGTTATTTAATTTTATTAATAATAATGTTTATATGTATTTATAAACTTAACCTTGGTATCATATTTAAAAGTTATATCTAATATTCTTTTAAATTGTATATTTTTTTTATAAAGGTTATTATTTTGTATTTTTAATATATTTATTCAATTTGAATGATTTGTCTTTTCTTTTTCATTTTTTTTAAGGCTTATTTCATTTTTTTTAGAGTAGTTCTAAAGTTTTTGGTCCAACTAACTTAAGTTTTTATAAATGCGATGAGTTTTTCATTTTCAAAAAATTAAATTTGTGGTCAACAATACCCACATATATTTATAAATATCATATTATTATTATTATACTTGTGTAAAATAGTCAGAAATTATTTATTATTTTTGTGATAATATGTTATTTTAGGTTAATAAAATTTAATAATTATGTAATTTTTAATTTTAAAAAAAATAAAAAATAATTTGATTAGTGAATATATTTTAAAAATAATAGATAAATTAATAAAATTAATATTACATCTACCATCTTTATGACATGTAATTATTGCTCAATAAGTAGGTAGGTAGGAGAATCATGAAACTTGATAAAGAAAGGTTATGGACCAAGCTTCTAATTATACAACTGCGGAGCTTGCGGTTTCTTGTAAATTACTGAATTATCATTTTGACGTAAACGTTACCAATCGTATGGAGGAAGAAAGAACAGGTTGAAATGAGGAGCCAAAGACACGGATGATGGAGATTAGTTTCTAACTTTATCTGCTAACTAGCTTGTATAGTCTTTAAACAAATTAAATTTGAATATATGGACGAGGATAAAATTACTACTCCACAAGTGAATATAATAAGTTTTCAATCTGCTTTTAGTGAAAGTTGATCAAAGACTCGTTACTTTAACAATATACATCGATAAAAATGACAAAAATGGGAGTGGGAGTATATTGATTTTAATTGTGTTTAAAATTAATAATAGAATATAATCTATTCTTAAAATGGAGAGAATGACACTTTAACGGCATGCTATTAAACATCCTTATTATATTTTTATATTATTTTTCATTTTAATTTTACTTTAAAAAACACAAAAAAATATCCATATTGAGTCTTACTTTGTAAATAATATGGAAAAAAATTATTAAAAATATATTTTTTATTTGTTTTTAAATTAAATATTTTTTGAGTAATAATTATTTAAAAATAATAATTTTAATAATATATTATTATTTGATAAAATATATTAATTAAATAATATTATTTAATATGTATAGAATATATAATATTTTTACTTAATTACAATTATAAAAAAACTTTAATATTAATTTTATTATTTATTCTAGTGATTAAATCAAAATATTATTATAATAATAATATTTTCATATATTTAATTTTATTATCATTATTATTATTATTTTTATTCTATAAATTAAACGTGATTTAAGCATAATTTTCAATTAGAATCTCTATCTCAAAATACATTAGAAAAAGTAGATTAATTTATAATATGAATTGTAGTTTTGAGAAATTATATATTGGTATTAAATTATTGATGATATGATATTCTAAATTAATAAGGAGAAAAATATGTGTAATAATTTTTTTTAAAAAGCATAATAATTTTTTAGATCAATTATCAATAATATTAATGGAGAATAATACATCATTTATTTTTAAATTAATATATAATTTCTCGATAATTTGTTATTAGGGAATGGTCACTTTTTCTTTTCTTAGAGAAGTAACAATTACCTTTCATTAAGAATAAATTTGAACATATTTTCTACATTATTTTTTTTTATTTTTTATTGAATATTTATTTTTTAAAATAAATTTATATTAATTTTAAATTTTATTGAATTAAAAAATTATATTATTATATATTTTAAAAATAATAAATAATTTATTAAGTATGATGTGTTGTAATTAACCTTTCATTAGTTCTCAAATTTGAAAAAAAAATATAATATGTACAAAAATAATTGTACTATCTATGTATCTTAATTGAGTCTCGAATCTTATATTTTTACATATTTAAGTGTGATATATATCATTATTATAAACTTGATGGTTATTTTGTTATTTTTTGTAACATTCTTCTTTCTGATTTTTTAAACAAAGATATCAAAAATGCACAAGTGGAATTTTTATGTTAACATAGATCGACTAATTTATGAAATAATAATAATTTATTATTATTATTATTATTATTATATATTTATTAAACATATTTTAAATTTTATAACTAAAATCAATTTCTTTTAATAACTGAAATTATAATGTATGTGTTAAATCATTTAAATCATGTTTAATTCACACAAAAAAAATTCAAGTAAAGTAAATACATAATATGGTATATTTGTAATTTTTTTTTTTTATGCTAAATGTTATTATTTTTTACTTTAATCTGAATATATTTTAGTCGTATTTTTCACTTTAATCGGAATATATTTTCTCATAAAGTTAGTCAGTAACATTTTTCTAATGCAATTGATTACATTTACAATTATCGCAAAGAATTTGAAATTGTACGATAAAATCTTATATGGAAAATTAATTACACAAATATGACCAAATGTGTTGAAATATAAAACAAAATATGTGTAAAAAATGAAAATATTAATTATTAATAATATTAATAGAGAATAATAAATTATTTATTTTTAAATTAATATATAATTTATTAAGTATGATGTGTTGTAATTAACCTTTCATTAGCTCTTAAATTTGAAAAAATATATATAATAGGTACAAAAATAATTACATTATCTATATATATATCTTAATTGAGTCTCTAATCATATATTTTTTACATATTTAAGTGTGATATATATCGTTACTATAAACTTGATGGTTATTTTGTTATTTTTTGTAACAATTCTTTATTTTGATTTTTTTAAGCAAAGATATTGCACAAGTGTAATTTTTATGTTACCATAGATCAACTAATTTATGAAATAATTATTATTTATTAAATATATTTTAAATTTTATAACTAAAATCAATTTCTTTAGATAACTGAAATCATAAAGCATGCGTTAAATCATTTAAATCAATCGGTTTGAATCACAAAAAAAAAATTAAAGTAAAATAAATACATAAATAATATATTTGTAATTTATTTATTCTTTTTATGCTAAATATTATTATTTTTCACTTTAATCTGAATATATTTTCTCATAAAGTTAGTCAGTAACATTTTTCGAATGCAATTGATTACATTTACAATTATCGCAAAGAATTTGAAATTGTATGATAAAATCTTATATGGAAAATTAATTACACAAATACGACCAAATGTGTTGAAATATAAAACAAAATATGTGTAAAAAATGAAAATATTAGACCAAAATATAAATGGAGGGAGCATTTTTACGCGGAGTGAATCATTTTGATAGATAACGGTTGTCGAAGAGAATCAGAAAATCTAAATCGTCATCATTTTTTATACTTTTTTTATTAAAAAAAATAAAATTAAGATAATTTAACTCTATGACCTATCTATAGCTTCGACGTAGGATTCTCGATTATGAGTAACCGGTTAAGCCGGTCAAAAACAAAATGATAAAATGACAAGGTCGGTGATAGCTGGAAGGAGTAGCCAAATAGATACACACTTAGAAAGAGATGGCATATTGAACGGGCCAAGAATTCAGTCTCTGTCCAAATTATCTTTGCCCTTCGCTTTCTCTTTCGCAACATTGAAATCAAGAACGCTGTAATCAGTTTTGATATTGTTAAATGTTGTAAGTAATTAAGGACAATTTGAGAGGCTCCCCATATCAATAAGACACAAATATGGAAGCTAATGCGGGAATGGTGGCTGGGTCTTACAAGAGGAATGAGCTTGTTCGGATTCATCACGATTCTGATAGTGGGGTTAGTCTTTTGAGAATACCAATCTTTTAGTTTTTTGGATTTTTTGGGGCTCAGCGAGCTGCTGTGCTTGAATTGCTTACTCTAGTTTCGAGCTGTGATAGCGTGGTACTCAAGTCTAGCTACATGGCTTAGTAAATTATCTTCTTTTTGAACTTAAATTGGAAGTTAAATTACGATTTTGTTTTCGAACAGTAGCTTATAGTGCTAGACGGAAATAATATTTTAGTTTCTTAATTTTTTTCGTCGGTTCCTACTTATGCGGTTTAGTCAATCTGTTAAGTTTTCTAATGAAGGGTTTGAATTGTTGGTTGTTTATTGGAACGACGATCTACGACACTCTGAAAATACCCATGCGATTCCCTTTGCATCATTTGGGTCCTTGGGGACTCATTTTGTCTTTATATTTGTCCATTTACCACATTGGATAAATTTTTCTCCTGCTGTATATTCTCTCTTATGCAATTAGTCCCATGTCATTTGTGATCCTCCAGTGTGATTTAACTGTTTATGAATTATGATAATCTGGATTTATGATAATCACTCCTCTCTTTGAGTTTCAATAGGTATTTATATATTTTTGTTTCTTATAGGGTGTAGCTTGGAGTCATTACATCTTCTCATCTGGGACTTTGTTTTGAGTTTGTGAATTTTCTATATTATTATATTACTAATTTAAGAATATGATATAGCCCAAGCCCTTGAAGAATTTGAACGGCGAAATATGTCAGATTTGTGGTGATGCTGTTGAACTGACAGCCTCTGGTGATGTATTTGTTGCCTGCAATGAGTGTGCCTTCCCAGTTTGTCGGACTTGTTATGAATATGAAAGAAAAGACGGGAATCAATGTTGTCCACAGTGCAAGATTAGATATAAGAGGCACAAAGGTTAATTTATATGGTGTCTTGTTATTTACTTCTGGATCCAGTTGCATTGCTTTGATTTAACATCATTGGGAGCATTGGGTCTGAAGTTAATGTGATGAAGTAATTCAGGTAGTCCCCGAGTTGATGAAGATGATGATGATGAGGACGACATTGATGATCTGGAAAATGAGTTCAATTATGCCCAAGGAAATAGCAATGCGAGACGCCAGTGGCAAAAAGATGCTGAGCTGTCATCTTCTGCAAGACATGAATCTTCACAACCTATTCCCCTTCTGACCATTGGACATCAGGTAAGGATGACTGCTGTTCTTTTAATTTTATTATGTCTTTGTGATTTTCAACATAGGCAACTTGATTTTAACTACTACGTGTTTTAGAAAAATCAAATTTATTACCTTTCCAAAGATGCTTCAATGTGTATTTATACTGATATCTATGCTTTCTCCAAGTTTGAATTTTTTTAGTACTTTAAGGCTTTAAACAAATTTCTGATTGCACTGTGCAAATGTATTTTTCAGTTGGAAAGTTGGTTATTTAGTTTTTGAATGGAAGCAAAGGTTATAACGTTATTTATACTTCAAATTCTAAAATGAACTTAGATCATAAATTTGAATTGTTACTTAAGGTCATGGACAATTTTCTGTAACTAATATGCCCATAATTTGTTCAGATTTCTGGTGAAATTCCCTGTGCTACACCTGATAGCCAATCTGTTCGAACTACATCAGGTCCTTTGGATCCCCGGCAACCAGGTAAGTGAGCGCTCTAATGTCATTCTTACCAAACTCCTTAGGTGGACATGTCATATAACTTGTTTTAGATGTCCATTGACTCTTATTATTTATTTTTGCAGTTCCTGTAAGAATTGTGGATCCCACAAAGGATTTGAATTCTTATGGACTTGGTAATGTTGACTGGAAAGAAAGGGTTGAGGGTTGGAAACTCAAACAGGAGAAAAATGTTATGCATATGACTAGTAGATACCCTGAAGGGAAGGGGGGAGACGTGGAAGGCACTGGTTCTAATGGGGAAGAGCTCCAAATGTGAGCTCATTGAGTGGACTTCTTCTTCTTCGTTTTTTTTTTCACTGGTTTTAAGTTCCTCTTGCTGCCTAATACACTTTGACGTCTCACTCAAGTTTCAAGAGACCCTTTAAGTTTATGTAACCTTTATAGACCAACTTTATTTGATTCGTATAGCATTTGGTTTCTTTATACAGTGCTTCCTGCATTCATATTACTTTAATATCTAAGACTTTCTATCTTTTGAATTGCTAATTGACAATGATGCAATTTTAGTGCTTGAGTTTGTGCTTCTGGATTCTGTTGTATTAATTTTTTTCCTTGGTGCTACAAATTAAGTGTTTGGCTTATGCAACTTTCCTTGGACTTTTGTCTTCACTATCACAGGGCTGATGATGCTCGACAACCAATGAGTCGTGTGGTTCCCATTTCTTCTTCTCAAATGACCCCTTATCGGACTGTGATCATACTACGACTTATTATCCTGGGTTTCTTCTTACAATATCGAGCAACTCACCCAGTCAAAGATGCATATGCACTGTGGTTAGTATCTGTTATCTGTGAGATTTGGTTTGCCTTATCGTGGCTTCTGGATCAATTTCCAAAATGGTATCCTGTGAACCGTGAGACCTATTTGGACAGGCTCACTCAAAGGTTTGTAACTTTATTCACCAGAGGCTGTGGTTTTATGATGAGAAAGAAGTGTTTTTACTTTTTTAATTGGGCTTTTCACGTTGCAGGTATGATCGTGAAGGCGAACCATCACAATTAGCTCCTGTTGATGTTTTCGTTAGTACAGTTGATCCCCTCAAGGAGCCTCCCATTGTAACGGCAAATACTGTTCTGTCCATACTTTCTGTGGATTATCCTGTTGACAAAGTCTCTTGTTATGTGTCTGATGATGGTTCAGCAATGCTGACCTTCGAAGCGCTTTCTGAAACAGCAGAATTTGCCAGGAAGTGGGTGCCCTTTTGTAAGAAACACAATATTGAACCCAGGGCTCCTGAATTTTATTTTGCCCAGAAAATAGATTACTTGAAGGATAAGATACAACCTTCATTTGTGAAAGAGCGTCGGGCAATGAAGGTTAAAGTGATTATTTGAATGATTACATAATGCATGAAGTATTGTTGTACCAGTGAGTTGGAATTTCAAATGTTACCTACGATTTCTTCATGAGATCACTTCTGTTGGAAAGTTCCTTTGGATTTTTTGAGTTAATTTGCAAGCATTAAATTTTCTTTGAGCATTAAGAATGTTAAAATGAATATTATTTTAAATTGATACTAGAGGCATCTTTCGACAGAGAGAATATGAAGAATTTAAGGTGAGGATTAATGCTCTTGTTGCAAAGGCGCAGAAGATGCCTGAGGAAGGTTGGACAATGCAGGATGGTACACCATGGCCTGGAAATAATCCTAGAGATCATCCTGGAATGATCCAGGTACTGTCATTTTTACATTTTTAATGTTTTCAAGAAGAAGGGCTTAGGGTGTTTTTTTTTTTTTTGTCCCTTGTTTTTTATAAATTCTCTGATGGAAACATTCTGTTGTCTAATGAAAGGTGTTCTTGGGCCATAGTGGGGGCCTTGATACTGATGGAAATGAGCTCCCTCGGCTTGTTTATGTATCTCGTGAGAAGCGACCTGGTTTCCAGCATCACAAGAAGGCTGGGGCAATGAATGCATTGGTTTGTACTTTTCAGAACTAATTGACCTAATGTGCACTCTATTTAGGCATTATTTGGCTAGTTTTATGCCATTCCAATTGCTGCATTCCCCTTTAGGACATAAGATGGATAATTCAATTACATTTTTTTATTTATGGCTCGATAGAATTTTCACTAGTGTAGCAAAACCATATTTCTTGGCGCCTTATCATTACTTCTTTTTATTTATTTATTATTATGTTTCTTTAAAGATATTGGACTACACACACCACTGGCCGTTATTTATTCTTGGCCCTTTAGTTTTTTGGCCAACTATGTCAAAGCAGATTTTGGGATGGAGAGATGTTGACATTTTTGGTTTTTGTTGAAGTTAGATGTGATAAGAGTCTCCACATTTTAAAATTGATGACCACCTGATATTATGTCTTTAAGTGAGATTATTGGTTGCCTGGTCAACTGGATAGGCAGTCTAGCTTTAATCTTGGTTATGTTACAAACAAAAACATCTTCAGGCTCCTCAATTTTTTTTCTTTTAATTTGTGGTTACCATTTGCGTGTTCTGCAGATTCGAGTTTCAGCTGTCTTGACCAATGGTGCATATCTTTTGAATGTTGATTGTGATCACTACTTCAATAACAGCAAAGCTCTTAAGGAAGGCATGTGTTTCATGATGGACCCTGCCCTTGGGAAGAAAACATGCTATGTACAGTTCCCTCAACGTTTTGATGGCATTGATTCGCACGATCGATATGCCAATCGCAATATTGTCTTCTTTGATGTAGGTACCCGGCTTTCTGAAATGTTTATGCATGTAGCAGTCTAAAGTTAGTAAACTATGTTTCTCATTTTTCACTTATCTGCAGATCAACTTGAAAGGGCTGGATGGCATCCAAGGTCCGGTGTATGTGGGAACTGGTTGTTGTTTCAATAGGCAAGCTTTATATGGATATGATCCAGTTTTGTCAGAGGAAGATCTCGAACCAAACATTATTGTTAAGAGTTGTTGTGGCTCGAGAAACAAGGGAAATAACAACAAGAAGAAATACATTGATAAGAAGAGAGCCGCTAAAAGAACTGAATCTACCATTCCAATTTTCAACATGGAAGATATTGAGGAGGGTGTTGAAGGTTGGTTTACTCCACTGTCATTGAAAAGAATGCCATCTCAAATTTTTTCAGAATTAAAATAATGCCTTTCACTTTCTGCTTGATAGAGAACTGAAAATCTTTTTATCTGTTTTCCCGAAATTCTTTTATAAAATATGGTTTTGGTGTATAATCTTTGTTTATTAAAACTTTTCAATTTATGGGAAAAAAAAAATTAATAATTTTGTATCCTGAATAGATACATTGTGTTAACTTGATTTTTGTGTTTTGCAGGTTATGATGAAGAAAGGGCGTTTCTTATGTCTGAGAAGAGCTTAGAGAAGCGATTTGGACAGTCCCCAGTTTTTATTGCAGCCACCTTCATGGAGCAAGGAGGTATTCCGCCCACAACCAACCCCGCCACTCTTCTAAAGGAAGCAATCCATGTTATTAGCTGTGGATATGAAGACAAGACTGAATGGGGTAAAGAGGTCAGTTAATGGCAACATGAGTTCAAGCATTTCTTGGTGCCAGAATTATCTATTGAGAATCTATTTAGTGAAGCATTAATATGTTATTTTAATTAAATCTACAGATTGGATGGATCTATGGTTCTGTCACTGAAGATATTTTAACTGGGTTTAAGATGCATGCTCGTGGTTGGATTTCAATCTATTGTATGCCTCTGCGTCCAGCATTTAAGGGTTCTGCTCCCATCAATCTTTCTGATCGTTTAAATCAGGTTCTTCGATGGGCCTTGGGATCAATTGAAATTTTGCTCAGTAGGCATTGTCCCATTTGGTATGGTTACAAAGGAAGATTGAGACTTTTGGAGAGATTGGCATACATCAACACCATTGTGTATCCCCTCACATCTATACCACTACTTGCATACTGTATGCTGCCTGCTTTTTGCCTTCTCACTGGGAAATTCATCATTCCTGAGGTAAGTATTTGTTCTGCACGTATCTAGTGTTAGAAAAATTGTTCTGCTTCTATTTTTAGTAACTTCTAGCTGAATTTTTAAGTCCAATTTACATGTCATAAATTATGTGTGACGATTTGTGAAATCAACACTTCCTGTTTGAGTTGCAGAGTAGAAGTTACAAATCATGGTCACATGCTCCATAAATAACTAATAAATTTCTTTTAGTCTCTATAATTCACCATCTTTAAATGATATCTGCGTATTTCTTTGGAGTAAAGTCTTGAGCATTGATCGCATTTCAGAAATATTTCATCTTTTACATGTCATATAACTTGCATTTAATACAATTATATACTATCATAGATGTGAATTTCTGCTTGTGCTTTTATGGAGTTGGGTGAAAAGTGTCTCAGTAACTTGATTAACTCTTTGCATTCTACTCCTGTCATCCAATAATTCGTTGCTTCTTTTGGCAGATAAGCAACTATGCGAGCATGTGGTTCATTCTCCTCTTTGTCTCCATTTTTACTACTGGAATTCTCGAGCTTAGATGGAGTGGTGTCAGTATTGAGGATTGGTGGAGAAATGAGCAGTTTTGGGTCATTGGTGGCACATCCGCTCATCTCTTTGCTGTCTTCCAAGGTTTGTTGAAAGTGCTTGCTGGGATTGATACCAACTTTACCGTCACTTCTAAGGCATCTGATGAAGATGGGGACTTTGCAGAGCTTTATGTGTTCAAATGGACATCTCTTCTCATTCCTCCAACCACAGTTCTAATTCTGAACATAATAGGCATTGTGGCCGGTGTTTCATGGGCCATAAACAGTGGATACCAATCCTGGGGTCCATTGTTTGGAAAGTTGTTCTTTGCCATATGGGTCATTGCCCATCTGTATCCATTTTTGAAAGGTTTATTGGGTCGACAAAACCGTACACCTACAATTGTCATTGTGTGGTCCATACTCCTTGCTTCCATATTCTCCTTACTGTGGGTGCGGATTGATCCGTTTACCACTGACCCTATGAAAGCTTCATCAAATGGTCAGTGTGGAGTTAATTGTTAGTAAGCTTCAAGGTAGACCTGTTTATTATTTGTGGAAAAACACCTACTCCTGCCTTCACTGCATATATAACAAGACGTCAAGATATCGAGTTCATCTGCAAGATCTAAATTCTAAGTTATGCATCATATTTATGTCCTACAGAGAGTTTTGGTGGGTGAAAATCGACAGAACTCTTTGTGTCTTATTTTGATGTGTTCTTTACAGATATTTATTTTGGTTCCCAGTGAAATCCTGAAAATGTAATCTCATTCTGTTATTCTTGTCAACAGCACAGAGAAACTACTCATGGTTGTAATTTTGACTATTGAATGAGTACTGATTTGTCTTTATGATCAAATGGCAAACAAATTTTACGACCATAAGTGAACCACAAATTATCCATAATTAATATACATGGGATTTACATTTTTTCCTCAATTTTTGTTGACCAAAAACAATGCAATAAGTATATCATATCATATCAGACATTCAAACCAAATATTCTTTGAATTAAACCAAGTCTAACATTGAATACAATCCTCCCTGACCTGAATTGTGTAAACAAAACCAATAATAAATCAACAAGGCAAAATTAACTCAATTTGTGTAAGGCAAAAATAAATTAAAACGGTGTCAAAGATAGTATCATTCCCATTCCCTCTTTACTCGAAAGAACATAAGATTTCAAAATTTTAGTTAAGTTCTTCAAAAGGGTGACTATGCTTCACCTTCATCATCGTACTCAATTAGTATCCTCTTGCAAGCTTCATAACACATAAATGAAATCCCAGCAGCAGGAACCAGCTTCATGCAGCTAGGACCAAGACCCCTATACAACCCTCCAATCCCTTCTTGTTCAAGTATGCTTGCAAGTGCGTGGATCACATTTTTGTAAACCTGCCTTCCACTGAGTGCCCCTACCTGCATGTGCTTTCGGGCTACCTCAAGAGGGAATGTTGCACTGCTTGAAATAGCACCAGCTGCAGATCCAATTAAAAGGGTCTCAATGTTGCCAATCTTCTCTTGCTTGAAAACTTTCCTATAAGCTTTTCGTAATGTGTCATAAGCATAGTAATTTGTTGCAGCATATGGAATAACACCAACAATACTAGGGGCAAGTCCTCTGTATAATTCTGCAGGACCCTCTTCTTTAAGTATTTTTATGAATGCGTCAAACAGACCATTATAAACATCTCTCTGAAAATCATAAAAAATGACATTATAATCTAACAACATGCAACACAAGGAATATCGAAACTAAGTTCTTGTTATTTTTAAGGCATGAACCTGAATGGTTAATCGAGTCTTGACTAACTCAAGAGGATATGTGCACAATGTTGAGCTAACTCCAGCACAAGCCCCGGCAATTAACGAGGCAGGAATTGGAACTTTGGGTTGTTCTCCAGGTTTTGGTGACAACTGCTTGTTAACAGTGTCATAGGCAAAGAGCTGCAAAGAGAATTATAATATGATATCAATACAAAACATTATTATATTTTGCACAACATGATTCCATCAATAACTGAAGCTAAGTGGAAAATACATCTCGAAGCAAAGGCAAAGAGAATTATATTTTGCACAACAAAATAAAAAAAAATTATCTCAGCAAATAGTCATATAACCAAAATCACTCCAACAAGTTGCTTACTCAATCATTGAACATTTCCGAGCGTGAAAAAATATCATTAAACCGCTATACAATTTTTTCCAGATGCATTTCCTCAAACGACAAGCAAAATGATAGTTTTACAACCCTTGGCATTTGAAAATAAAAAGCCCAATTACTATTAAAAAAGAAAAAAAGGAAAGCCAGAGTTCAATGGCTTGAAGAACAACAAATTATGATGCTAGAATACTTGGCTAAGTTAATTTTAAAAATAAAATGGCCAGCAAAAGAGTGCCTATAATCTTTAAATGGAGGCATACATAGCGACATGAAAACAACCAATTATAGCAAAAACAAAAGTGTAGTAATTTCCCAAATCCAATCCTTTCTAGCCAGTAGTATTTGGATAAGGAGTCATACACTTACAAACAAATAGAGTAACATCAACAAAGATAACTGAAATATTTTTCTATACTTGAAAAGAACAAAGGCCATAAGTTATATTTCACATTAACCAACATGGACACCATTTTTTGTCGTCCAAATATTTACATACATAGTTCCCAATTAAACTAATAAATAAGTATCAATTTATCTCTATAACATCAATGTCACCATAAAATCATCCGAAAAATTAACAAAAATAACAGAGAAAATTATGGGGATTTAGTACCTCAATTGCCTTACTAGGCGCAACCCGAATAACATTGACAAGATTGCCTCTAAACAATCCAGTCCACCCATCAGTCTTCATAATATTTTGAAACACCTCTGTAGTAGAATGTCCACTACTTCCAACCATCAAATGGGTCCTAATAGTCTCCAATGGAGCAACAACAGTTCTAGACACAGCCCCAGCTATAGCACCACTTATCAATCTTCTCAAAGACGGATTGGCAATCTTAACTTTCAATTTAAGACCAGTCTTTTTCTTCTTCTTCTTTAACACACCTTCTTCTTCCTCTTTCTCAACTCCACCATTTAGAAACCCCTCTAAATACTTCTCGTACAATTCGGGAAATGAAATTTTAAATCCACCAATATTTCGAGGATTTGAAGGGTTTGGAGAAACACCGGACCCCATACCCATCTGCCCAACGCTAGCGAACAAGCCACCTGGATGATAGTACTCATCTTGGACATTCCATGGAGACCCCAAATTACAAACGGAGAAAAACCCATCTCTTTTATCATCAAACACTTGAATTCCTCGCTTACCCATTAATCAAAATCAATATCAAAATCAAAACTTGCGTAACAGCCTTATGTTTGGTGGTCTTACTTAGAGCAAAAAACAGCAAAAGACGTTGTTGAGATCAAATATAGGATAGGAAAAAAAAGTTAGAGAGTTGAAGATTCGATTTTGCGCAAATGGGTACCTAAAAATTCCATTTTTAAATAGAGATGAAAATCAAGCATGTACAATATTATAATGAAAGAGAAGCAAAACGGAAAAAAGTGATTGAGAAAAAGTTATGTGAGAAATTCAGATAGAGGAAGGGAGAGATTTGGGAGAATAAAGTGGCGGCAATGAGGGGAAAGAGTAGAAGAGGTAGGTGAATCTCTTCTATTCTCTTCTCTCTGACTCTTACGACTGTCTGCGTTTGGTCAAGTTTATTTCATTTATATATTTGCTGGCTTTGGGGGTTGCTCTGTCTTCAGTGTGTCTTGGGCGTCGGGTGGGGCGGGGAGTTAGGTTATACATTTTTTTTTTATGAAATAATATTTTCGTAATTTGAACGATAAAGATTTTTGAAAAATTATAAACATTAACCCTCAAAAATTTATAATAAAAAATAATACATTAATAAGATAAATGTTATTTATTTAGATATCATTTAATATTAATCGAATCAAAATAATACAAATTCAATGTAAAATAATACATCATATTTTTTTTAATAATAAAAATATATAAAAAATATTATTTTTATAAGTATAATTTTTAATTGGATTGTTTTTATTATTTTTTCAATAGTTTTTTATAACATATTATCACGTGAATAAATTAAAAAAATTATAAAAATTAACACTTTAAATTTTATAATAATAAAAATAACATTTTATTAATATAGGATGAAATTTAATAAGATGATTTTTAATATTTGATAAGTGTATTTGAATATAATTTAATTTAAACGACATTTAATTAATAACATTCAAAATTAAATGATATGTCGTACTTTTTAAAGTATATATATAATATAGATATAAAAAATATTATTTTTATAATTATAAATTTTAAATATTTTTTATTATTTTCTCAATAATTTATTTAATAGTACTTACATTTAAAAATAAATTAACATTTCATATATTTTTATTATAATAATATTAAGAATTATTATTACAATAATAATAAAAATTATTATAATAATATAATTATTTTCTCCCGAATGAATCCATAACAATAACTTATAATTAACAGTATTACTAAATAAGAGTGTATACATGGATTGTTATGGTTTTAGAACAAAAATGAAACGAACTAATATGATATAATCAAATTAAATTTAAATTAATATAATTAAAAAATTAATATAATTTAAATTAATTTTATTAATTTAATTTGAATTGAATCAATTAATTTTATGAAAACTTTTTTCTTTTTTGTTAATAGATTTTGTTTATTTATTTATTTTTAAATTTTTTTTGTATATTTTTTAATATTTTTAATTACTTATTTAATATTTTAAATTCAAGTAATTAAATTTTAAATACGATAAAAAATAAAAATGATTAACAAATGCTAGTATTGATTTATTATCTATATCAATAATAGAGTATAAAAAATATTTAAAAGTAAGTCAAACATCTGATAAAAAATAAGAAATAACAAAATTCATTAATTCTTATATCTAACTCATCCATAATATTATTTAATATAAATTAATCCCTTAATTATATTGAAGATATTATGTTATAATGAATAAATAATATAGAATTAGTATCTTATCTGTATAAGTAGATAATAAAATAGACAAAAACATGTTTATATTGGAAAAAATTAAAAATATTCATGAGGTTTTCAATATCTTTAAAAATATCCTTAATGTTTAAAATAAAAACTACAATACCCCTAAGGTTTAAGGTATCTTCAAAAATGTTCTTATTATTTAACAGAAGTATAAAAAAATCGTAAAAAATCACATCAATATTTGAAAAGTCTTTTCTACCCCTACCTATATAGTCTTTTGAATATTACTGTTAAAAATATTATCACAAATACCCTTGAGATTTTGCTTTTCTTCAAAAATATCCCTACTATAATAATTAATTTAACTTTATCAAAAATACCCATGCTATAATAATTAATTTAACTTCATCAAAAATACCCATGCTACAATAATTAATTTAACTTCATCAAAAATTCCCCTGTTATAATATTTAATTTATCTTCATAAAAAATACCCCTACTTCTTAATAACACGATATAAAATATTTTTCAAAAATTAAGTTAATAAAGTACATAATATCAAGTTAAATATTTTTGGAAAATATTTTATATCGTGTTATTGAGAAGCAGGGGTATTTTTGACGAAGATAAATTAAATATTGTAACATGAGCATTTTCGATGAAGTTAAATTAATTATTGTAACAGGGGTATTTTTGATGAAGTTGAATTAATTATTATAACAGATGTATTTTTGATAAAGTTAAATTAATTATTATAGTAAGAGTATTTTTGAAGAAAAGTAAAACCTCAAGGATATTTGCGATAATATTCTCAACGATAATATTAAAAAAACTATATAGGTAGAGGTAGAGATTTTTTTTCTAGATATTGATGTGATTTTTCATGGTTTTTTGATACCTCTGTTAAATAATAATGACATTTTTGAAGATATCTTAAACTTCAGGAGTATTGTAGCTTTTTTTTTAAACGTTAAAAGTATTTATGAAGATGTTGAAAATCTCGGGGGTATTTTTGATTTTTTATCCCACAGGAGTGATATATGTATAAGAGTGAGATTATCGTTTTGTCCCTAATATTAAACGGAGATATAACGCTGATAACGTTAATGAACATTTTTGATATTAAATAAAATTTAGGGATAATTTTAAAGAAACATAAAACCTTAAGGATATTTGTGATAATAATCTGTTTATATCACTCAAAAAGGTAAAAATAAATTTTAAAAAATTATTGAAAATAATTTATCAATAAAGATTGTCTCTTATATGAAATTAGAAATATAACAATAAATAATAAATTAAAACATAAAAATTTGTACTATAAATGATAGAGAAAATAAAAATTATAAGTGATTAAAAAAATAAATATATAAAATAAAAGAATCAATTAAAAATTAAAATTAAAAAAATATATATATAAATTAGTCTAATTTTTATAAGATTTTAAGAAATAAGAAGTTAATTAATTTATTATAAGTAAGTTTTGTATAATTAAGAATAAATTTAAATCAATAAATATTTAAAATAAAAAAATTTAAGTTGTTTTAATTTTTACGGTATAAATTAAATTGATTCAAATATACTTAAAGTACCTAACCATGTTTAAGAGGTTTAAGATATTTATTATGTGTTTAGTAGAGAAAGGATAATATTACTCTTTAATACACTCTGACACTCTACTCATTAGCATGTATTACTTAATTTTTTTTAATAAAGATACATTTATGAAAACTTTTTTAATTCATGTCAAAAACGAAAGTTATAGAATATATAAAAGAGCCAATAAAAGAAGAAAAATTAAGTTTGAGTTGAATTTATTTTTATAAATTGAATATATTATTTATTTTATTTTAAATTGATATATTTTTATTATTTTGTTAATATATTTATGGATATTTTAATCATTTTAGATCAATTTTAATATTTTTAATAATTTTATTTTCACATTTTTTTAAAATTTTCAAGATTTTTTTCTCTTCAAATATATACTAATTCCTTGATAGTAAGGTTAATCACACAAAAAAAATTAAAATTAACAAGAAATGATTAAAATGTCTAAAAATACAACATTAAAGGAACTAAAGTGCATCAAATTAAAAAAAAAAAGACTAATGTATTGAATTTGTCATAAGAAATTGATCAAAGTATTATATTACCTATAAAAAAATATCTTTTGCTGTGTCTATAATATGTCATAAAAAATTTAACATATAGTTAAAAATAAAAATTTATTACCGTAGACACTTAATTAAATTAGATAGTAAATATGATTGGATTGGATTATATTATATTAAATTATATAATAATTAATTTATACTTTATACAATATTTAATAATAATCTAGATAATATAGTCTGATAAAATTGATAATAAATTTTTTAATAAAATAAATTATATTTAAATTGTATGTAATTTATTTTATATGATTTTCTTAAATGTTAAAATAAATTTATTTAAATTAATATTTAATTTATTTTTATATTTTTCTTATATTTATTTATTTATAATTTCAGATGAAAAAAAAACCAAGATACATAATTTTAAGATTAAAAATTCTTACAAATCAAGTTAAATGTCTAATAAACTAATACGGTTTAGATTAGGAATTTTTTTTATGTAATTATATAATTTTTATTTTTATAATATATTTTAATTTTATAACTAAACATATTATTATAAATAAATTATATAGTCATAATTTTTAATGCAAATTACTGGATAATTTGTAACAATTTCAATCAATATTATTGGTTAAAACAAAAATTAAATTTACTTTTCCCATCGTATTCTACCACATACGTAAAATAATTTTTGATATTAAATACTTTTTTTCAATTATTTTATTGGAATATGGCCATCTTGTGCGATAATTATTTGAAAATGTTTTCCCAGTGTGTATTGTGGGATGTAATTGTTAGTTATTTTCTTTTGCTCGAATACATTTCCCAAAGCTTATAGTATTTTTTTAATAAAATAAATAACAACATATCGTCAAAACGCGCATAGTAAACTTTAAACTTTCTTTTTTTGCTATAGAAGTTTTATAATATATAGTAATTCATAAAACCCAAAAACTACAAAAACAATGGAAATTAAGGGAAATATATATACATACTAGAAGTGCATTAAAGTATAAAAATATCTTAATTACACATTCAGTCCTTAAACTTTATCTAAATTTATATTTAGATCTTTAAATTTTTTTAACAATTTAATCCTTAAATTCTTTAATTTTTATACTTAAATTTTCAAACTTTTTTTTTCAATAATTCAGAACCTAAATTTTTTAATTTTTATACTTAGGTCATAAACTTTCATTTTGTCTCTAAATTAAAAATATTGAGTTAATAATTAATTGGGGATAAAAATAAAAATTTAAAACCTAAATATAAAAATTAAAAAATTTAAGGACTGAATCTTTAAAAAAAACCTATGATTCAAATGTAAATCTAGAAAAAATTTAGTTACCTACTAAATGATAATGTTCTTTTTTACTAGGTAGAAGAAGAATGTGTTAATATAATTCCTATTTTGTACCAAAGTAAAGTAGTAATTAATTTGTCTTAAAAGCGACAGATGACCTAGCATAAATAATCCCTAATTAATTAAAGAATCAAATTGAAAAGATTGAATGTTAAGTAGAGTATATTAGACCAGGGAGAAAGGAAGAAGCCACCTAAAACCAAAATACGGATCCGAATCCAATGCTGAATGTTAGGCTTAAATGAAACTCTTGTTTCATGCTTTTTTTCAATGTCACATGTGGGGGCATTCTAACAATTGATTATGACATGTCTAATTGTTCCTCAAAAATAATATAGCTCCAAGCGCCTTTTAAGGAGCTCTTGTGTCAAGCTTTCTACCAACGTGACACTAGTGAGAATGGAGTGCATCAATTTTGCTTGCATGAAAAACATTTTCACTCAAAATAACTTGAAGATAAGTACTAGTTGACACATGTGTTAACTTAAATATAAATATATCGAGAAAAATTAAATATACAAATAAACGTAAGTACAAGATGACAATGGTATAAAGAAAAGATTTTTTAAAATTTTTGAAGAGAGAAATATGAAGTAAACTAAATTTTGGTTCATGATTATTCTATTTTTTATAAACTTGTGATACTTAAAAGAATGAGACATTGTGATAATTAATTTTGTTAGATAATAGTTTTCTTTAATATTTTAAATAAAAACATCAAAGTTTATAAATAAGGTTCATGTTTTAGATTCAAATAACAATTGTTTGACCTTGATTTAAAGAATTTTAATGCTGCATCATAAATTATTAGTATATAATGTGCACAAAAAACCCAATCTCATGAAAATATTTAGTTTGATAAGATAACAATACAACAAGAGTTTGAAAGATACAATAAATGAAGAAAAAGTCAAAAAAAAAAAAAATCTTCAAATTCCTTATTGATCTTTTATACATGTATTCATGTACCCGTCTACCTAGTGTTAAAAACTCACTTGTAACTAAGTTTAAATCACATTAATTAATTTTTAATTTATAAAAATAATATTTTTATATTAGTTTGTAATTATAAAAATAATATATTTTTATTATTAAAATAAATTTGTCATACTGTTTTATTTTGAACGTTATTTAAATTTAACTACGATTATTTAGATCTGTTTAATGTTAAATAGCATACGATCTAATTGAATTCGTTATTCTGGTTTTATTTTTATTTTTATAAATTTTAGGGGTGTTATTTTTTTTATTTTTTAAAATATTTTATTCATTTATGTATTATTTAAAAAATTGTATACGTGGGTGGGCTAACCTAGAAAAATGTGATCAATTAAGCAGTTTATTGAGCTATTTTAATTTCTAAATTTCATCCTTATTTATTAAAAACTGTGGTTGTTTTACCGAAAATTCGGGTTGATTTAAATTTTAAACTTAAAAGGATGTGAAGACACAAACCCGACTAGTAAGGCCAACATGTGCACAGTCCGCTAGAGAACGTAGATAGTAAAATAACATAGTGGTCCGTTGCGAAGTTCTTTTTTCAATGGCCCATTAAATATGTTGAACTAAAAAGTAAAATCCTTACGCCCAAGTAATATATAGCTTAAGTTTGTTTTGTGTTTTTTTCCCAAAGAGAGTAATATATAGCTAAGTTCTTCGTGCCCATGTCATACTTGAAGTATTATAACACATATTTTTGCATGAATTGTGGAGAAATTTTTAAAAATTATTTTGAAATCAACTCTCTAAAAAGCATGTATCATGCGTACAAAACATAATATTTAAAATTCAATAATTAAAATTTCTAAAATTTAAACACAATATTTCTAGTTTTGATATTATATTAAAAATAATTGAAAAATAAATAATTATACATCTTGATCAACGGTGTTTGTTCTGGGCAACACTTCCTCACAAGTGATGTGTCTGATCTATGGTGTTCGATATGGTCGATAATTCACAATTGATCCTAGGATTTGGGTTTCGTTATGATAATTACCTCACCAATCAGACCATGTTTGGTCGTGGGTTTGACCCTATATACTTATGCATTTGAGGATGTGGTAGGAATGTTTTATAGGGCATGGATCGATGTAGAAATTGGTGGCTCTAGTAGGCACCCTAGGATGATATAGAGCTTGTTTTCTATTATGTCTAGATGGGATTTGGCCTAGACTCTTCTTCTTTGAACCGATCGAGCCCATTGTGGACGAGTTGGATCTTATGACTGGTGATTAGGATCTGTCCAATAAAACTAGTTGTCTAAGTAATAACTCCTCTTGAAAGTATAGAGTGTTTAAACTTGGTTGAAATCTACGGTGTTCGAACATTATGGATTTCAACCAAATTCAAACATCAAAGATACCATTTTGTTAAAGATATCTACGTGGAGGTTTTGGAATCTATAATGTTGGTGCTCAAAACTAGTTCTTAACTAGATAGGATGGTCATCGCTAAACACGTATTTTTTTAACGTTTCTCTAACTTTAAACCTATGACTTACCCCTATAACCACATATTCATGAAATTTGTTAACATCTATACCCTATACCCTATAAACACATATTAAGCTTACAAATATTAATGAGTACTACTTCATGAATGGCTAATGAGCTTTATCTACTGAGTTTGTAGCTTTTAGATTAACATTATTTATTATTTTAATATGTGAAGCGACAACTCATTTTTATACATGTCTTGTTAAAAGATAAGTGCGATTTTATTTTTTTTTGCAATTTTGATGTATAACACTTCAATTATATTCTTTTTAATATTAATTACAAATATATCAATAATTTAATTTTTTTTTAAAATATTATAATAATAACCCACATAATTCATGCATGTTTTATTACTTCCGACTGGACTAACTAATAAAAATATGGATAAATTTAGTAGTACTTTTTTAAACAACAAAAAACACTTATAATTAACTTTAAAAAGATAACAAATATGTTCATTCTTTAACAATTTATTACGTTTTAAAAGGAGGTATTTGCAAGATAAATAACAAAACTCAATAAATTTTAGAGAAGATAATATAAAAATTGAGAAATGCTTATATTTTTCTTTTATTATAGGATCTTTCCTAAAATTTATTGGGTTTTTGACAAATATTTTTATTTTTCTTTTAGATACCCCAATGCTTTCAATGTGATTAAATCAAACTCTTGGAGTTGAATTGGGAGACATTTTCAAGATACTAATATTATTTGCAAAAAGAACTTATATAAAAAAATAATTAACGTGATAACTATCTATTATTTAAAATATAAGATTTTTTTTAATATATTATTAACTGAATAGAGAGAAAAAAGAGATATTAATATCTCTTTATAAAACTGTTAACCATGTGATTGATCATGTTGTTGTGGTTAAGGCCATTGAACGATGGTTCAGAACTCAATCGGATTATTAATGAATTAAGAAATGTTTATTCATCTACCTTACGAGTTTAAATATTGCACTAACACTCAAATGATATCATTTATGAGTAGTTCTTTAACAAAATACTTTTATCAAAAAATAATTATCAAAATATCATTTTTAGAAAGGAAAAAAATCTTAATGTTTTTATTATTATTTAATTTTACAAAAATATAATTAAATATATATTAACATTTTATCCTTAATAAAAAGTGTGTCATCTCTCTATTATATACATTTTTATTTACTCAAAATATAAATTAGTTAGTTAAGTTAAGTTAAATATTTAGGGTAAAATTTAGATGAATCCAAGTTAAATTATATTTCACTTCAAATAGGTTGAATTTAAACAAATATAATTAATGTATCTCATTTAACATCTATTATTTTTTCAGAAAATATGCACTTTGAAATACTCTCAAGTAACTATATTATGAATTTTTGTACATTAGTAACCTTATTGAGTGATTAGGTCAAATATAACATATTTTTCATTACAAATATATGATAAATAATCATTTTTTATTAAAATTTGAAAATATCATTCTTTGTTCATCCATCTTGTACATTGAAATTACATTATTACTCTTTATAAAGCAAATGCTTCCTTGTTCGTCCATCTTGTACTTGAAAATTACATTATTATCCTTAATTTTTATTGTTGGTCAAAAGAGAGAAATTTAATTAAAAACTTGCTGAAGCCAACACAGTACAAAGTTCAGTCACAAACGAAAAAACTAATTAACTAACATACCTCCACAGTTAATGACTAAAGACAATAGTATTAGTAAAAAAAAAGCATTACAAGGTTTATGATCCGGTTCAAAAGATTGGAAAAAAATATCAAAGACAAGATATAAAATTACTAAAAGAGTCCTTAGAGTGGAACTTGGCCTATACAACAAAAATTGTGTGAAACATATTTATCACACCTTCCAATTCACAAAGTGGGAGAAACTAATGGGCAATTGAACAAATGAAAAAATTATAAATAAATTATAGACATTTCAGTTTTTTTTTAGTTGTTGACACATTTTGAACATTTATTGGGTGGGATAATTAATTGTATTTAACCTATAGAAATTTGAAAAGGGAATTTTTAAGTGTCTACTTAAAGATGTAAAGTGAGATATCTTATTTAATTTTATGTTTCATTTATTATTTTTAATAAACTTATAGTATAATATTGATTAATTTTATTTAAATATCATCTTTTCTTATTTCATTTCATCTAGATTTAGTCATAATTAGAATAACTTTAAACATATTATTATTTTTATTAAATTTAAATTATAAATTAATATTTATTATATTTTTTTAACATTCTTAATTATCTTATTAAAATTCATTAAAGACAAATAAGATATTTTAATTAATACAATTTTATGATCATCTCATCTGATTAAAAATTAAATAAAAGAAAGTAAAATAGATTTTAAAAATTGATAAATTATCTAATGAATCTTATTTTAATTTTACACCTATACGTGTCTTTTCGTACTTATTCCATAGTATGTTGAATATTAAATAGTAGGTACCCAAATTCTTTACCAAATCAAAGTAACTTAAATGATGTTATTTTTTAAAATGATTATGATTCGAACGATTTTGGAAGGGGATGTGTTCGGCCGCACATTAAGAAATAAAAACTAATGGGCCGGTCTTCTCGTAGAGAGTCAAAGCAAAAGTTGAAATGGTGACTCCACAAAAGGAATAACTCCATTTTCGATAAGAACAATCCAAACTTAACCTAGTGGGGTGGCTTGTCTTATATATTACTAAGCATGCATGTCCACTATTATACTCATTTAAAAAACTTTTGAACTCAAAAAATTATAGGTTTGGGTTGACCTTGCATATATATTCCCACTAATGCAACTCATGTAATATTCAAAAATGTATGTGTAATGAATATTGATTATAATTAATTAGCATCCCACTATAGCTTAAACATGCACCTTTTTTCATCACTAAGCAAGCCGCAAATAAGACTGATAAGTGGAAGAAATTATTCAATTCAGCCATTAAGGGTATACCACAAGGCTCACAACTTGGCTCATGACAACTTTAACTTTAAGTACATGATTTTTTTTTTATAAATGAC
Source organism: Hippophae gyantsensis (assembly GCA_030763125.1). Lineage (NCBI taxonomy): Eukaryota > Viridiplantae > Streptophyta > Magnoliopsida > Rosales > Elaeagnaceae > Hippophae > Hippophae gyantsensis. The sequence continues at coordinate 43,421,466 of CM061036.1, forward strand.
ATATTATATATACATGCACATCTCTGCTTACATTGTACGTGGGACGAACCTATTAGAGAATATATTATTGCACGGGAAGGACCCAAAAAATTGATAGATTTCTAGAGGCATCAAATATATATGTATATTTGAGAAATCTCAATAATATGATTTTTTTTAAATTAATAACGTATTACACCTAGTTAGGTGAGGACATCAAATGACAAAGTTACTCAAAAAGATATAGGATAAATAAAATAAAATAAAATGCACTAATGAAACCAAAAGTATTATTTGTAAAAATAACTAAAATTTATTAATAGGTTTTCCAAACTTAACTTTAAAAAACCCGTGGAAAAGCAATTGTTACGCATATTTTATAAAGATTAGAATAAAGTTTTTAGGTTTTTAGATAAGTTTTAAATTTTAATTTTTTTAAAACTCCTATTGCTTTTCGAAGTCTGTAGGAACACATGCATCAAATAAAAAGATATATCTATAACAAAAAAAAAATAATTATTACATATTATTTTTTTAAAAAAATTATGTGAGTTTACATGGGTACTTACGTGAGTCCGTCTTTGACTAGAAGGTATTTGACATAATACAATTATTTTTCAACCTATTTATTGTTTAAAAAATATATATTAAAATAAATTTTATCAATTGAAATATATATATATATATATAATTTATACTATTATATCAAATAAATATAGATTTAATTGCACAACATAGACTCTTTTATATATAAATTTTTATTTTTAACCTTTAAAAAAAATAGCATATGTTTATTTTTATTACAACATAAATAAATATATATATTTTTTATTGTTGATTAAAAGTAAATCATGTTCAATAACTAAGTCATTTATGTATTGAAGGAATAAAGATATCGGTGTTGAATCCTCGCTCAATATGAAAAACAATTAAATTTTTTATAAAAAATAACATTCTTTAAACATATAACAATAAAAATAATATCTTAATAATATTGAATAAAATCTAATTAAACGTCTTTCAATATTGAACGGATTTAAATAACTATAATTTAATTTGAACGACGCTTAATGTGAAATGATATGTTAAATTTTTTTAATATTAAAAAATATATAAATTAGACATAAATAATACTATTTTATGATTACATATTTTAAAAATACTATTTTTGTTGTTTTTTTAAGAATTAGAATAGCGAAGAGATTTTCAATTATCAGGACAAATGAAAAATAATTTTCTCAATTCAAACATATTAAACACATTGTTATAATAATTAAATACTTTTTTTTATCACTGAACTAATGAGTCAATGGGCCTGAATAACATGGAAAATGCAAAACATCCTTTGCTACTACTCAACACCATCCACATGTCAAAATCTCTCATTCTCCTTACGTTATAAGTTGATTTGATCTCCTAATTTAATACCTTTTATATATCGTCTAGCATCCCTAATTTGATATTATTTATTCAAAAAGAAAACGTACGTATGATTAAATGAAGGGTACAATGCAAGTAACATTTCATATATTACGTAACAACATCGCGTAAAGTTTTATGAGAATCAATACTTGAAAGAAATAAAAACTGTTTGATGTCGTTTATGATCGGTAAGATTCACGTTTCAAATTACATATTAAAATCATATTAATTAAATTATCATTTATTAATTAAATGTTGTTTTATCTTTAAATAAAATTAGTTTTATCTGCAGCCACAAGTCTATCAAAAGGGTCCGATTCTGATTCTGATGAAGCCATGAAGGTGTGTATATATCCTATATATGACGCATAACCTCCCACTTCAATTTCAGTTTTCATTTCTCTACAATTTAGTATAAATACCGAAGCAAAGTTAAGCAATCGATCAATCATCTCATATATATAACAAAAATATAATTAGCTTATCCTCACATAAGTTTAATTGTTCAATGAGATCATTCATTACAGCCATGTTTCTTGTATTTTTGTTTATATGGTCTCATCATATTCTTACAACTTTTGGGGACGTGGGGACTGCTAGATCTTATAACGCTCCATACTTGCGTAAGTAGTACTACTCTTTATTTATAAATCAATTACTTTATATATTTTTATATAAAAAATAATTGTTAGGTTTATATTAATAAACATGACATGTGGTGTGGTGTTGTATTAATGGCAGCGACAAAGTGCAAAGGTGAACTCCCAGAAGGAGGATATTTTGTTGCAGTGAGCGAGGGGCTTTGGGACAATGGAGCTGCATGTGGTAGGAGATATGAAATGAGATGTATAAGTGGACCTAAAAGACCCTGCAAAGGTGATTCCATTCTAGTTGAGGTTGTTGATTTGTGTAAAAAAGCTCCTAATTGCCCAACTACTTTGTTCCTTTCCAACAAAGCCTTCAATTCCATTTCTATATTTCCCAACGCCAAAATCAACGTCGAATATGCACAGTAATATGCTCCTCTCTCTATCTCTCTTCTCCCGATTGCTTATGTTCTAACCCTCCTCCTGTTCATAAATTATTCTTTTATTTACCATAGTTTTATTTTTAATCTTTACTAAAAAAGATATATGTTTATTTTCGTACAATATTAAAAAACATATATTTATTTATATTGTAATCATATATACATTAAAACAAAAATTTACAGTAATCTTTTTTTAATTTACAGAGTTTGATGGCAGCAGATAGAAGTTTTCAACGTCTCAAAGGATTCATCTGTACTTATTTGATTGCTCACCGTACCACATGTTAAAAAGGCATTCGAAGATAAAATATAGTCCCTTAGTTTAATTAAGAAAAAGTCTTGTCATCTTATTCGAGATATATTCTCAACTTTAGATACCAGAATATGACACAATTAAGTAGATGCTTCCGTTTTATGTAAGTTTTGAATGTATTAAGTGTTATTTAGTTAATTACCATCAATATTGCTTACAAAAGAATACATTAATATAAAGTTAATTTCAGTTTTACAAAAGAATAAATTATAAAGTTAATTTCAGTTTACTGTTGACCTCGTCAAATACCTATTTTCACAAACCTTATGAATAGGCTACAATTCCAAAAATTAAATTTATCTCATGTTTCCCTTGTTTTTATATACATTTTATTTATTTAAATCTTTCCTATTGAACAGTTAACAGATAAAAGCGTGATTAAATTTCTGACCAAAAGAAAAGTGGAAAAAGTGATAATTATATATATATATAAACTGGGCCAAATTGCTGTACAAATTGTTTTACAAGAAACAGAGGATTTGTTTATAAAAAACATAATTTTATTATTAGAACTGTGTGATGTGATTACTTCTGTTATTGCTTTGAACGAAGAAAAAAATGCAATGTCAAGGGGGTAATATTGTAAATTTAAAATAGTGCTTAGCATGTTGCCTTTTCAAGTTCTTGGCAATGTCTCCGGAAATAAGGATGAAGATTTTGGACTCCTTCCAGATACAAAGGAGTCTGCATTTCGATCAAGCGAGATGCCTGCAAACAAGCTCATTTAGTCAATCAAATAGTTCACAACCTTTTTTCTTTCATTCTCAAGTTTTTTCAAAATGATTCTATTGCGACTTACAGCACGACGGAAAGCAAACATCTCCTCCTGAGCAGATAAGATGGATATTATAGCTGTTGGGGTGCCACCTGAACCCACATTTCCTTCTGCTAAGACATCTCGACGAAGCTTTCCACCTTCTGCCTCCGTTTCAAACTGGAAACTAGAAACAAAAAAGTAGACATTATCACAAACACTCCCACTTGCACCATCGAATTGCCAACAATGGATAACAGATAGTCTAGAAATTGCTTTAGAAATTTAAAAAAACACATTCACCAGAAAGAGAAATATATGGAGATATTCTGCTAACAACACCACATGGAAAACCTTCAAAAAGTTGAGACATAAAATTTTCACACCAATGCTACTTCTCTCAACTTACGTAGCATTTTATCATGGTTGAATTTTGCAGAACCCAGCTCTTATACAGAGTGCCCCAATTTTTCAACCAGTGGTTCTTTGACACTAAAGTTGAGACATGCATCAAGTTTGTGACGAAAAGCATTTTTCCACTTTTTATCACACAAGAATACATATCTCAATATAACGCCTACATCACTTGATTATGAAGAACGTAATATGACCACATCTAAGTGAATCATAGCATTTGATAAACGTCCCATCTTATCTGTGCTGATTTTTCCAGAAACTGTAATTGGACTTTGTAAAGCAAAACGCACATAATTTGCAGTGCCAGCAAAAGATAAGGAACTGATACTGGAAGGATCATAGAATAGAAAAAAGCAGCTGATAGATATAAGAGTTGAATAGACAAAGAATGTCAAAACCCCATACACGAATAAAAAAACTCTTACCTCTCCAAATCAAAGAGTGTACCTTCCTCAGTTCCTTGAAATAATTCATCAATTGAAGAAGCAGCAGAGAAAAACACACAGCAATGATGATTGTATAACTCATCTATGAGGGTGATAAACCTCCGTGCCTGTAACATTGAAGCAGAATCTTCTCTAAATTGGGTGTAAATCAATGCATAACCTAATTCCACATACAGACATAAGTTAGCAACATGGCGTAAGGAAGTTGATAGAGCACCTTGTCACGGATGCGCATACTCATCAGTGGAATATCAGATATGAAGACAGTGTGGTAGTTTTCTGCAACTGCAATATAGTCCGCTGCACCTACCTGAAATTCATATATAAATGAGTGAAACAAAAGTGTGCTTTAAACAGATATGAGTGTGTGTTTGGGCCACAATGAAATGACTTCAAACCAAAGTTGTGTTAGCTACAATTGTAAGGTAAAGAAGATTCAAGAAATATTGAAGAACTTACAGGCCATTCTTTTATAATTAATACATCTAAATCTAATATACTCCTACTTTCTTCCCATGATCTTCAATATAAACAGGATTTTTCCTCAAATTGTACTTTTAAAAAGTTAATCTAACTTATCTTCTACCATTAACTTTAATGGTTCCGAAACTGGTTTAACCTAGACAACAAATTTGTAGATCTCCAAAGTAAAAAAAATGGGTAGAAGATGTCATATACTAACAAAAAAAATTCATGACAGAGGAAAAATGATTCAAAATATGAGCTTGTTAATTGATCTATGATAAATGAATAAGAAGGTTAATTGACAATATGAGGCCAGAAAAGAATGATTAAAAAAAAACATATGTTAGAATGCAGCATAAATGACTGAATCATAGATGGGAAAGCATAATACCGGCTGACCACATAAATAATTGAATGTGAACCGTGCTACTCCATTACAGCTTTGAGGAACCTCCAGTGTTCTGATGTAAGAAATACATGTTTCTTTAAACAGGGTAACAAACAATCATTGCAATTGATAGCAGTAAGAATGAAAATTACCTGCCAAACATCACTGAGATAGTACTAGAGGTAATTTTCCCCCCAACTTGGTTTGTCACTTCATGCCAGGCTTCCTCGAATTTCTTCTCACAAACACTATCTAAAGGCCAGAAATAGTGAACCTGAAAGTAAGCGACAGAGAAGATCACTACTTAGCAGACTTTTTTGATCAAACATATAAACATGATCTGCAAACAATTCTGATTCTGAGCTAAGCTATGTCATAGTCTACAAATTGATATCCTATTGATGCAAGCCAATTTTATAGGAAACTGGAAAATGAAATTCCCGGCAGCATTTAAATGACAATGTTATAAAAGCCAAAAAACATGAATAAATTAAAAAAAGATAAGACATGCACAACTAGAAGCAGCTCCTCTGTTCAAGAGTGTATCAAAAATTTGGGCAAAGCAACAGAAAGAGGAAGAACAATGCCATTAAGGAAGCATCAACATCATGAAACATGTAATTGTTAGCGATGAGAGATCCTGGCAAGCTAATAGATAGCTTTGATTTGACAACCAAGTTCAATCATATCTAATAAACATGGATGCTATCTAAATCAAGATGAGGCTGCTTGCAAATCTCCTTTTGTAAATAGTTTAACATTATCAAGTCACATCAATGTTTTTCCCTTGATTAGAATTTCACTGGAGAGAAAGCTCCATTAATTTTGAGTCCATGGAACAATATGCTTAGATGCTTAATAACCACCTTGTCTATAGATCTTTGGGCTATTAGACGACGATAATCAATATCACTTCCAATAAGAATTTTCTCACAGTGCTGATCCAATTTAGCTAGAAATTTATCAAATATCTGCTTCTGCATACCATCCTGCATGATCAAGTTTTGCTGAAAGCTATTAAATAATATATAAAATAATTAGGGAAGTGTTAGAAAAAAAAAAAAAAAAGACCATCAGCAGAAGCTTTTCGGAGAAGTGGCAACCAACACAAATTTAACCCAAAAAAATAGCTTGTATAATTTGTTCCTATTTCATTTCTGGATGATCTTCTAGTGAACAAAAGGTTGTTTCCAAAAAGGAAAAATCAGGAGAGGTCTGCTTGTAATTTGGTGGACTACTAGTGGACAACTGTTTAGTTACATGAAGAAGGTAACCACAACATAAAGTATCACTCAATGGTTTTATCACAATGCATGCTTGAGAAAAAAACCTAAAATGCCAAGATTTTGCTAAAATTTCAATTAAAACACACCTGATTTAGGTCCTCTGGAGCTCGATTACTAGTAGCAACAATAATGGTCCCGGTACCCAACAATCTGCTTACAATTCCAGATAAGGCCACAATAGCAAATACATCAACAGTCTGTGATAAAAAGCAAGAAAGTCAAGGTCATCAAATGAGCTGCAAACACTATGGTGGTTCACTTGGTACTAGTCTTATAAAAGTATTCAGAAATGTATGAAGACATTGAAAAAGAAAATTGGCGGTTTTATCAACAGAAAATAACGGGCAAAAACTGAACCAATCTCAGGATGACCAGTTAACTAATTCATATTGTATATTCGGCCTTGAGACTCATGCTGCTTGCTTCATGAGCTATAACTGGTGTTTTCAACTAAGGATTCAAAGTTACAATGTTATCAATTTATAAACTGTGATGCTACAATATCAGGGGGAAACAAATCGATCTGGCTGACTTTTGGTTGCACCTGTATCTCATCAAAGCAAAGAATGCTAGCTCCTCTTTGATACCCCTGCCGGTCTATCAGGAGCTTATCAGCTACAGCTGGAAGAATGTTTTTCAGCTGAATATCTTGTTTGTATCTTTCTTCCGCAGCCAACCACTCTTTAATCTTCATATCCAAAGGAAGATTCATAATCCAATTTGAAATGTTTGATTGAAAAGATTTTTCCTCCACTTGTTCTTTCCATAATTTGTGCATTTGCTCATTGATTTTAAGCATAGCCTGCAACGATGATGTGTAGCATGACTTTCTCTGCTATAGTTAAATTAGAAAGTTTTATCTACAAAATACTAAATATAAGAACACACCTCATGAAAATGATACCTTCTTCGATGTTTAACAATTCCTTGTGTGGCACCATAAAACATATCCATAAGCATGGTTTTCCCTGCAGTATGAAGTATTTCCTTAGGTTATTCTACTTGCATACATAAATGTGGTTGAATGCAACTTAAGTCAAAGCAGGCATAAACATGGAGCAATGTATTGTATCAACAGCACTGTACCATAAATTTTTGACTTAATCAATATATAGAAAATTACAAATGTGGTTGAATGAGAAACTTCATTTAACTTTCAGCTAGTATGTTTGCTTTGCAGAAGAAATAAACATGAAAAAAATACAAGATCGTACCACTTCCGACATTTCCATATATATAGAGTCCTTTCGGGGGTGCAGGAGCAGTTGGACGACGACCAACAAGTGAATCCAGCTTCTTTTCTCTATTAAGATATGAAACCCATTTTCCCACTCCTGGTTCCACATTCTCAGGTTTTCTCCTGATTCAAAAAAAAAAACTCAAGAACAAAGGGTATCAGCAAAAAAAAATACTATATCATTACAATTTAATAATGAATTCCGCTGACTCTGTTGAAAATTGGGAATCCCATAACAAATCAACTCCAGCAACAACTAAAGATTCAAAGATGTTCATGTATATAATTTACATAAACAACGGTTGGGACTTACATGAACATCAATTTTTCAAGAAAGTTATTTCGATGTTTGTTCACTGATGCCATTATGCCTTGCTGCTGCTTCTGTTCAGCTTCCTCCATCAAAATCCTACGTCTCTCATTCTCTCTTTTCTCTTGCCATTTAGCTAGGTTTTCCTATAAAGAATTAAAAATAAATGCGCAATGATACACAATAAAATTTGATTACAATATATAGCCTATAATATCCAAAATCATACATGATATTCCTTCATTTCTATCTCATACTGCTCTAATCTCCCAAGTAACTTATCTAGTTCCACAGAAACCCTCTCCTGATAAGGATCATGTTGTAGCTTCCCTTGTTCAACTAAATCCTTGTACTGAGCAAACGGTCCTTAGCCAAAAAAAAAAAATTATAATAATTTCGAAACCAAAATGCGAAATTGAATTCAATTTAATAATTCTAAAAATTTGGGGGGGGAGAAGAACCTGAAGGTTTTGTTGGAGAAAATTGAGATGATTCATAGTAAAATCGAATCGTATTCAATCGATCGAACTTGTAAGCTGGACCGCGAATAAGCCTTTGATATACAAGAGTTGACATTGATAAGCCCCTCATTGTTGTCACAGTTCCTATTTCAAAGGCGAAGCAACAAACTTGAAGTCTTGGAGATGTAAAATTCTACAGAGACAAGGTATTATAACAGATAGTTAAAAAAATAAAATAAAAAACTAGAAAGTAATATAACAGAGGTTGAAGGAGATGGTGACGTGGCTTCAAAATCCACCAGCAAAGTGGAAACGGCTAAGCATACTAGAGACCGAGAAGTTAGTTGCTAACTTGCTATAGACGAAAACGACGACCATTTTCCTGTCGTTTTAATTTGATTTAAAGGCCGTGGTTCGTACCTTTTATGTTGTTCTTAAATTGGATTTCATTTATCCTTGAAGCGGTTATTAATTAAATGCGTTAAAATATGTATATTATATTTAAATAATACAAATAAAATATAAAACTTATAATTTATGCATGAATATGTAAGTTTTATATATAAAAGAATATGTAAATTTATAAGTATATTTTTTTTAAAGGAAATTATTATTCAAGGAAATCAAGCAAAAGCATAAGATAATTAAAAAGAAAAAAGGTAGTGGGGTGTAAGAATCTCTCAAATTATGGAGTTATGTAATTTAATCTCTCGGATTTTTAAAGTTGTTTTTTAATATTCCTCTTTGAAAAAATGTATCGATAAAGAAAACATAATATTATTTTAATAATTTTTTATTAAAATATTATTTATTATTATCAAGGGATTAAAATACAATAAAATACAATTTATTAACAAAAAAAAATAAAATATAATATAAAATTATTTAAAAAAATTAATAATAATAATATTTTAATATAAAATTATGTAAATACATATTTTTATTTATTTTTAAAAATAAAAAAAACAATAAGAACCAAATATTAAAAAATATCTTGTGAAAAAAATGTCAATTTTACAGTTGTTAAATAATCAATTTTTATTCATGTATCTAAATTATTCTGTAGCAGTTTGTAGGAGGAAAATTCATAGAATAACAAAGGCCATTCACTGCACGAAATGGTAATAATAAAAAAAACCAATTATAGCCTTTAGGTGTTGCCAAATAGTTATATATTAGAATATAAAACCCATTCAGACTTACAGTTCATTCTCTTTGCTCAAGTGCCAATGAACCATAACAAGATGGCAGCTCAAGGACCCAAATTAGCTTAAAATGGGTATATTTCAAATTGCATAATCCAAATTTTATTTTGATAGTTTTTGACATGCCCAGTACATTTATCATTTTCCCCCGCTTAAGTACAGTAATATTTCTCGCTAAACTGTGGTTCACCTAACAATCTAGACTCACACTTCTCTTATTTTGAATCATATTGAATCATATGTTCAAATCACATTAAATACTATTTAATCTTTTTAAAAAAAATCTCACTAAAAAAGTCAATAACTTTGGTATATTGTTTTCAAGGTAACAAACAAAGAAGCTCAAATCAATGGAACAGAGCATTGTACCAACCATAACAAGTTTAATGCGTGACATGGGAATAAACTATTTTGGGTATGTTTATTTATGCTTTTAAAATCCTATAAAAGCGCTTCTAATAGCAAAAAGAGTTTCTTGATCAAACATAAAAAAATTACCACGAGTGTTTTTAGCCATTTGAATACCTCAGCCAACTCCTCCTTTTGTTAGAGTAGATTGGAGAACCGCTAATTGAGGTGCCATGCCAAATGGTAGATACAGAAGATAGAGGAAAGTCTCAGTACAACATGACTCACCTCTTATCTTAGTTGGCTAAATTAACAACAGTGATAACAATTACAATATTAAAGTAACTTGGAGACAAAGTCTCTATTAGTGGTTGGTTAAGACTTAAAGACGAGTGGCAAATGATTTTTTTTTTCAACTCCCCTTCGACCACTTGACAAACCACCGGTATTAACGAGCTTTTAACATTTTATAGATCAAATGATATTGAATTATTATGTTTCGAAATTGTTACTTGAAACGAGAATATTTCTTAACAACCTTAACTGTAAGGAAAAATCACTAGTACTGCACTGAGATTAGAGGATAAAGAATCAGAAGGGGATTCAACTTGTACTACCACACAAGAACACCATCTCTTGAGAACTTTCAATTATAATTTGGGAAAGAAATCTAGGAATCAAAATAACCTGTTTATAACAATTCTCTTCAGGGTTTTGAAAAGCCATTAGAAAATTAATTCAGACCTTCTGGTTCATTTATAATATGAAGATATAGCAGTAACTTTGAGCTAGCTAAACCCTATAATGACATAGCAAAGTTCCCTCAAGTTATGCCAAATGAACCTCTCATGGTCCACTATAAGACAACTTCTTGATAAGAAATTGTCTTCTACTTCAACAGATACAGACAATTCGGTTAAAGTAAGGATAAACTCAAACGTTTGGTATCATTCATAATGAAGTCCTTTTCTATTGCCACAATTTTCTTTTCCAACTTGCCAGCTTAGCTGCCTTCCATTCAAGTCAATATATGTAGGTAGTAACTCTTTTTCTCATCAGAAACAAATAAAGAAATCAAACAAGTGGTTCTAAAACTAATTAATGCCTCAATATGTTTATGTCAAACTCTCTGAGGAAGGTTTGAGAGCAAGTTGATGCATTGCAACAACAGGAAGCAAAAGCAGATAATGAACATGAATAAACGACATTAGAACTTAATGAAAACGGCTTTCTACATAAACATAAAAAGGAGAAAAGAGAGACTTATGTGAACAAAGAAGAAAAGGGGCATTTGAGATTCTTACTCTATTAGCATACACGTTGGTAGAACAAGCAACAGATGAGAATCTCCAATCCCTTAACATTACTAATAGTGCAGAACAGAAACTTCGAAACAACATACCAAACCAGAATTCACGCTGCTTCACTTTTCCTCCTTCAAATTTGTACTTATTATCTTTTTTTTCCTTTTTTTTTAATTTTCCTTTCAATTGAACAAGGACATGAAAGTTAGTTATCAGATTCATTCTTCTTGGCATTTGCTTCACTTTCCCTATCATCCAACAACCTATTGGCCTCTTCATCATCCTGACCAGGCTTCTTGTTTGCCTCCTTAGCTTTAAGTGCCTGCAATTTGGAATGGTTGTAATAGGCAACACCTAAGAAGGCAAGGCCATAGCCAAACAAATTGAGGGGTGTGACTGTATCTTTAATAACCGACCAAGAGAAGGCTATAAGCAACCAATCCTTAACAACACCAGCCACATTCATAGTCAAAGCAGAGGTTTTTCCAACAAGCAAGAAAACAGCAAGGTTCAAAGCAAAAGCACAGAAAGAATTAGTCCCAAAAATCACAAAATCAAAATGGAAACTTGATGACTCTTTCAAAATTGGGTACTCAACAAAGATCCAAGGAACAAGCAAGAACATCAAACAACAAGGCGCAACATAATACAAAGAGGTAATGGGGTTCAACGAAATTCCTTTAGAGGTAAGCAAGATTTGAATCAGAACAAGTCTCGTGGCCTCAAAAACAACAGCACCCAATTGAAGAATCACACCCCAGGTGTCAAATCTGGCTTCCCCATAAGCAGCAATACCAACACCGAACGAGATCGAAAGCATGTTAACCATGGTATCAGTCTTAAAGCCCTCTTTTTTAAACATAACCCCAATTGAATAAACAGCAACAGGCATAAGGGCTTTGAGCATTTGAATAAAGGAAACAGAGAGGTAGATATACGCTGAATTGGAGAGCCAAAGGGAAAAAGAGTAAAGAGCTCCAATGGGTACAACGGAAGATAAATATAGATCACGAGACATAGAGACTGGTTCAACAACCTTGAAGATACGAACGAGAATGAAAGCGAGAGAAGCACAAAAGCTCATGTGGATCATGGTAAGCGAAATTGGGAATGGCCAATTGTACATCTTCTTGTCGAGGATAAACTTGTTGTAAACGATGACGGTGAAGCTGAGGAAGATCCATATGGCGACGTAGCTGTAAGAGAGGATTATTTTCTTCACAACGCTTTCGCTGAGAGAACCACCCTTGCCCATTTTGCAGCAAAATGGGAATGGAAATGATTACGGGGAATTAAGGATTAGCAGAGAAGGTTTGTGGAATATATGGGAAGAGGAAGAGGAAGAGGTGGTCAGATTCAAAAAGAGAAAGAGAGTGATGGAGAGAGAGCAGTAGTTTAGCAAAGAGGATAAACAGGGAAGGGTTTGAAGTGTCAAATTAAGAAACAAAAATCCATCGTATTCGTATACAACTACGAAAAAACTGAGGTCGAAAAATATTATACTCAATATTCTATCTTATAAACATATTAAATTATTTAAATGTTTATTTGTGAATGATTTATAATGTATTATTTAATTTTATTGAATAAAAAAAATTAAATACAATTATTTGAAATATCCGTCCAATTTTCTTCAACAAAAACAGTAAGTGAGAACTATATGTTTAATTTAAAAACAAATATAATAACTTAAAGAAAAATAAATATAAAACATTTAAATAAATTTAAATTTATTAAAAAAGAAAACAAAAACCACCATCTTATATCTAATCCTTTTATTATGATACGAATATAATACAAAAAATAAAAATTTAGTAATAATTATTTTTTATTATTAATAGAAAACAAAAAAACATTTAAATAATTTTTTTAATGTATAAATTAGTTCAATATAATTAATATCAAAATACAATATAATAATTAAAATACTTGTAACTAACATTGATACAACGAGTGTTTATGATTCGATTTGGTCTGATTTTGAGTAAAAAATAATTAATTAAATCAACTGTTCATATTGTTTAATAAAGATTAAATTATTTAGTTATTAAAAATATTATAATCGAACAGTTTAACCTGATTTTATTAAAAAAATTCAACAGTTTGATTTAAATAATAATACATAAATATGATACATCTAATAATATATGTTTGATTAAAATATGATAAATTTAATCAACAATTTATTAAAAAATGATATAAAAAACTTAATAAACGATTTAAAAATTAATATAATCAGATTAGATTATTTAAAAATTAATTTTAATTAATATAAATTAAACGAGATTATTTAATTTATAAAATTATTGGTATTAATTTAATCTAATTTAATTTGATTGGATTCGATTTTTAGACATTTTTATTTTTATCCTCGGTTTGTAAATCTGTGGGTTCACGCTGTAGTAGAAAGTAAAATGTTATTTTTTAAAAAATAATAATTTATAATTAATTAAATATATTATTTGTATGACTTATATGATATCCCATGCTTTTTTGTACAATAACTTACTTATAATTCAGCTTTGGGTTATAATAATTATTGTATTTATTAAATAAAGATAAATTATTTTATATTTAAATTTTTAAAACTTTAATATAAATTTAATATATTTTTTAATATTCATAAATATCTATAAAAAACAATTTATGCAAAATTAAAGTGTCCAAATGTTCCCAAGTACACAAATTTTCATCCTTGATAATAATTGAATAAATTAATATGATATAATCCTATTTTAAGAATTTTTTAAAGATATTAAGAATTATTATTGATAATCAATTAATCATTCTAATTTTTTAAACCGAACGTGCTTGAAGTGTTAAACAATGTTATATTGAGATATTTTCATTTTACATTTATTGAATTTACCTTATCCTTAGGAGAAAAGTTTTGCTCAAAAAAATAGATAAAATTAAATTTTCTTTAGTATTTCGTTATAACAAATAAATTATTAAAATTTTGAAAAAAAAATTGTGATTGTAAAATGAAAATTAAATTTTATAATAATATCATATACAATAAGTTATTGATTTATTTTATAGATTTGTAAGTATTTGATTAAATATAAATTTAAAAGATTGAGATGTTGAATCAATCACACAATCAATTATTAATAAGATTTATGAAATTATGATAATTATTTTTAAGAATAACATAATATTTTTATTATTTTATTTTCACGTGATATTAAATACATTAGTCATTTTTTAAAAATATATATTGAAATTTAATCTTGTTATTATTATATTTTTAAATACTTTATTTTTTTAACAAATTTAAGAAAAAGTATGCAATTATTTGTTAAATTTATCTTTCAATATTAAAGAAAAAAATGTTAGATAAATCCCTATAGATTAGATTATTTATATAATTTATTTCATTAGATTTAAAATGGGTTCATTACTGTCTTAGTTTTGTAAAAGAATAAATTAAAGATAAATTATATTTTTTAAATAATTTTTATTAAAATATTATTATTTTTATATAGGTGTTTAAATTTAATTAAAATAATTTTTTGACAATAATATAGTTAAAATTAATATGAAAATTATTTACAAATTATTTATTTTTAATATTTATTTGTTTTAATGTTATTACTTTTTAAATTTTATTATATATTAATATATATTTATTTAAATAATTTTTATTTAAATTTTATTATTGTTTATTTTGCTTAATATATTTCATATTAATTTTTTTTTTATTTTTACAAAAAATTATATTTTAATAAAATTTTAATTACTTAATATAAAATAATAATAATTTAAATAAAAAGTATTAAAATAATATAATTTATTTTTATTTAACTTTTTTAAAAGACTAAATACAGTACAATTGTGACACCTCACAAAAAATTAAATTCATGGCATTGGTTTAAACTTTAAAGTTCAGGGACACGTGGGGTTTACAAAGACATGTAACGGATGCGTACAAAGGATTGGTCACGTGTGTACTATTTTAGCTACATGACGTGCGCATGAAAAGTCATTAGTTAAATAAATTCAAAATTACTTAAAATAATAAAAGTAAAATTATAATATAAAACGAATTATGTTAAATGAATTTAAATAATATTTGATATTAAGTTAGCTAACTTTTTTTAATTAAAATATATAAATTAAATATAAAATATATTATTTTTAAGATTATAATTTTTAAAATATATTATAAATATTGTTTCCAAAAATAAACATCAATGGATCGACTATGTGTTAGTGCTTTCAATTGCAAACTAACATCAATGGGAAAAAAATTTAAATTTATATATTTTAATTAGAAAAAATTATTATGAATATATTTATATTTTATTTATTTATCATATAAATAATACAATTTTTTATTTTTATTAATTTATGATTATTAATTCAAATTCAAATTTTATCTTATAATATTTTTTTATTTAATAAAAAAATATGATTTTTATGTTTTATTGATTTAAAAAAAATAATCTAAATATACCACTTTTAAAGAAAATGTATTTTAATCTCATATTTATTAAATATAATAATATAAATTTAAAAATAATAGCATAAGTTCATATCTTTACGAAAAGTGTAAGAATATAATTTCATTATTTTTATAAAATAAATTTTTATGATATTTTTTATAAAATAATAGATATATATCACACTTAATAAGTATATATCTAAAAATATAACATATTTGATCCTTATTTTTTTTATACGGTTAAAAATTAAATTTAGCTTAATTTTTTTTATTTATAGTGTAAAAAAATTTTAATATATTTATATACACAAAAAACTAATTGTTAATTATTAATAAAAATATTTAAAAAATAATAAAAATATTATATTTAAAATTTATAATTATAAAAGTAATATATTTTATATAAAATTTATATATTTTTATTATTTAAAAGAAGTATGATTTATAATTTTATTTTAAATATAATCTAATTAAATGAAATTTAAATTAAATTATATAATTATTTAAATTTATTTAATATTTAAAAATTATATAATTAAATTTTACTTAATATTATTAGAATATTTTTTTTATGCTGTGTTTTAAAAGGATATTTAAAAAAAATTCCAAAAAACATTCTTACCGGATTGAGCCATGTTTACGTAGCTGAAATTGTCACCTTAATGTGTTCTTGTCGGTAGATCGACATTTATTATTTGAGGAGTAAGTTGACTTATAATTGTGTTGACTCCTGGTAAATATAATACTTTTCTTTAAAATTAGTCGATATTTATTCGGCATTTGAAAAAGGTTTTTTCAAGTAATTTTTATTTTTATATATAATCAATTTAAATTTAATTTAAATATTTATTTAAAAGTAAATTTTAATTTAATACATATTTAAAAATAATATATACATTAATTTATCAATATTTTATGTTTGAGTGAAATTTGTTACGAAACTTCAAAGACTTTTATATTTTTAAACACACGCAACAAAAATTATAAATATGTGTTCAAAAGTAAGAAAAGGGTCAAAAATTAATGAACGCACTTTGTTATTTTTTTTAATTTTTTTAAAATTTGTTAATAATATGGGATGAAAAAATATAATTTTTTTTAATTATTTCACATTTTAATTATTTATGAGATAATTATTATAATTAATGAGATTGGCTCACATCTTAATCTCTTAAAATTAATTTAACATATTAATAAAAATAATAAAATTTATAAACTTTAAGACAATTATTTTAAAATACATATATTTTTAACCATAATTTTAAAATTAATACATTTTTTAATATAAAAAGAAAAAAAGAAATATCACACAATTCCCCAAAATCCTAAAGCTATTTAGCAGGAGGTTGAAAATATTAATGCCAAGGATTTTAATTTTAGAAAGATACCAAATATATTATTATTGTAAGTAAAAATTCTATTAAAATTATGGATTATTTATAAAACTACATAAATCATCAAAATAAGTAATTATTTGTATTTTTTTTATTTAAAACATATATTTATAAAAAGTCGTAGTATTTATGTTTATCATTAAATCAAGAATTTATCATAAAATTAATGAATAAATAATTAAAATATAAAATAAATATTTAAATTATAATTATAATAATATTATAAATAAATTTTGATTATGCCTAATATAATTTGAATTATTAAACAAAACCTATAATCTTCTATATATAAGATTATCAAAGTAAATATCACAATAAGATAGAAATAAAAGAAATATATGAAAAAAAGTATAAACTATTGTCTCAAATTTAAAAAAATAATGGTTTGATTTAATAATAAAATTTTAATTAAGTAAATTTAGAGATAAATATATCAAAAATAAAAAATAATATTTATCAATATTTATCAAAATTTTAACGATAATATAATAATAATATTTATATATCTATGATATTTTTATTACAATAATATTTTACTTATATTTTTATATAAGACATATACACAACAAGTGTGCTAAATTTCAATAATACCGATATTTTCATCCATTTTTGTATCATTGTTGGCTTCATTTTTATTAATATTCTTCCTTGCATGACGTATATGACATTAGTTTATTACCACCATGTCCCCGAACTTTGTTACCGCCCTTCACTCATTTTATGTAATGATTAGGAGTTAAACGAGATTTATGTTGAGAATGAAATATCTTCATTATTATTATTATTATTATTATTATTATTATTATTATTATTTTATCTAGTCATTTTCGGTCTGGACCAGCTTCAGAGTTCAGGATCAATGTTTGGAGTTGGACTGTTTTGAATTCCCAAAGCATTATTGTCCAAATAAGCTAAGGCTAAACCTTGTCTTTTACTTGTCATATTCATTATATTCCGGTTTCAGATATTTCGAGTGAATTTTCTTTCAAATTTAGCCGCTTGAGTGAAACTAAATAATAGAGATTTTTGTCGCTTAGCATTATATTTATGATGTATTTATTTATTATTTTATATAAATTTATTTATTTATATATAAAAAATTCATTTAAATGTAAAAATTAAAAATAACTTTTTTAAAATTAATAACTCGTACTACCTGTTCATAAATCGAACGCATATAATTTTTTTTAATTTTTTTTTCATATATCTGTGACAGACAAGTAAGGTTGCCTACTTTTTTTTCCCCCTTATAGTATGTTCTTAGTATTTACGATCTACATTATCTCTCTTTTTTTCTTTAACATAAGAAATGATGTGTAATGTATAATGTAATATATTAATACAATTATATGCAATTAAATATGGAAACGACAATGTAATTTTAAGGATTGATTTTACATTTATTTATATTTATATAATTAATAATAAATAAAAATTTATTTTAGAGGCAGAGTTCGGTATTATTAGAGAATTCATTATTATATATTTTAAATATATAAATCACAAGTATTTTTATCAATATATATATATATATAACTATATAAATTAAATTATTTTTATAAACAATATTGAATTACATATCATTTAAAATCCATATGTTATTTTAGAGATATAATTTTTTTTATAAAACATTATTTTTTTAATTATAAAAATGTTTATATATATTATTGAAGCTAATTTTTGTTAAAATATGTTATTTTACGGATCTCATAATCATAAATAATTAATATTGATTAATTAATATTTATATTTTAATATTAAATTAATTAATATATAATTATTTAATAATATTACATTATACGAATTATATAATTAATATTATTTTAAATTTAAATAATAAAATATATACTCCATTATCATAACCATTTGTCACATTCTATCGTAACTAATCTTTTATTTTATTTTATTTTTTCTTATATTGTTTCAACAATTTTTAAAGTATGAATTTCACATATTATCTTTACTAATATATAACAACCTTGATGATAGAGTAATAGATAATGATATTTTAATTTGGTGGAGACTTGACCAAGTATTCAACATTATTAAGCATCTCGTTCGGTTTGTTTTCTCCGTGAAATTGGAGAAATTATTTATTGTTTTGGGATTATGTCATGTTGTAATAATGGAGTGTAAAATTAATGTAATTTTATTTTTAAAAAAATACTTATCTTTTGATATTGATAAAGAGATGAAAACTTAATTGATAAGTAATACAATCCAAAAATATTAAATAACATCATGAAATTGGCTTGGTGTATATAGTAGTTAACATTGGTTAAATATATTAAATTTTTACTTCTGAATATTAGTTTTTGATTTTAAAAGTACATGTTTATAATATATTTTTTATTTAATAAAAAAAAGAAGTGTACATTTTTAAAAAAGAGAGAGATATTATTACTAAATTATAATAATAATTATTTTTAATTGAGCATAAGTTGTGGCCCCGTCGATCATAAATATATACCGAGCTCTTTATTATACTATTGATTATTAATTATTTTTCAAATTATTAATTTAATTATTTTTTCAAAATTATACCTATCACAATTGTTTATTTCATACATTTATAATAACAACTTTCCCCCATATCTCTTCCAATTTTCTCTTATTCTTTTATATCGATATTAATTATATTTTTATTCATAATAAAATTCATAATAAACATAGTTGATTTTTTAATTTCTTAAACTTATCGTTAAATGTCTATATCATTGTAAAATATTAAATTTAAAATAAAAATAAAATTTGTGAAATTTGTTATCGAGAATAGTTTTGGCAAACACTTGATAGCTTTTTTTTTAAATAGTTTTTTTAAAACATTTGTCAAACAAGTTAAAGTTTTTAAAAATTATTAAAAACATGTTTTTAAATAATAATTTAAAAATATTTTTTGAGAATAATTTTTAAGTTATATGATAAAATAGACACTCAATAATTTTTAAGTTAGGTTTGGTTTTGATACTATTTTGTTAGGTTATGTATTGTAACACAAAATGTTAACATATTATAATGAGTAATTTATCTCAAATATATATTCAATAATTTAAATTATATGGTAAAATAGATACTTAATAATTTAAATTTTTTATTTTTTATTTTCCTTGGTTATGCTGGCCTTCAATTCTCCATGTATGTTTAATTATGGGTACGTTGGAATCTTTAGAAATTTCTTAGTGTTATTAACATTGTTTCTGTTATACCCGAGTTTATATATATAAAAGAGAATAAGTTTATGTATTTAATTTATTATTTATATTTTTTAAAGTAGAATTCGATCGAATATTTAACGATTTTCTTCTTACAAAAACACATTGAATTCTTTAAACTCGAACTATGTACATATATCAAGGATTAACCATTTAATCATATATTTCTTAATTGAATATACATATTGAATGCACCGATGTGTAAAGAAATAAACAAATAATAAACGCTAACTTAATCACACTTTTAAAGTCCAATAAATTTAGAAAAGTAGTGTAAAATTTACATAACGATCTAATAAGAAACTCATCATTAGTTTGAACTTAATTTGTGTGTTATTTTCATGAGTCTACTTCATCTTGTATGTATTCATGTAATGTAAATTAGGTTGTCGTTTTGATACTATTTTATTAGGTTACGTATTCTAACCTAAATATTAACATATTAAAATAAATAATTTATCTCAAATATATACTTAATTTATTTTCTGTATTTTTTTAATGAATAATTCATTCATGTACTGAATACTTTTTAATAGTAAAAAATTAATTTGTATTTTCAAAATAAATTGTTGTATAGTTATAATTTCCCTTTCTATAGAACCTTTTAAAAAGAAGTTGGAAGATATATTTTTCATTCAAATACTTTGTTAGCACCATTGCTTAGACACAAATATTTTAAAGAAGATAAATTTATTGGAGCAAGAATGGAAAATAATACATTAGTAATGAAGATGTCTAACCATCACCGGCCTTGGAGGGCTAGATTGTGTTGTCGTCCTGTTTGATTGTTTCACAATAATAATAAAATCTTACATATTTTGTTGAACTTGTTTGGCTTAAATTATTTTGCACACAATTATAATAAGTGTGATTTTTCTTATTTGACTGGGTGGTCACGCTGATTGTTGTGGGACCTCGAAGTTAGGAGATGGAAATGGTTGTTTTGTGGTGTCTCGGTTTGTTGAGCAAGGAGGTTTGTCGATAGAGGGGTTTTGGGAGGTGTTGGTCAGACCAAGGTAGCCTTTTTCTCAACTGGGTACGCCAATTATGTCACCTTTTAATAGTCGTCCGGTGAGAATGTGAGTTCTATTATTAATGAGTCTCTCAACCATGATGTTTATGTTGGACACTCTAGATGTTTTATTTATGATAAAGCTGCTGCGTTTGATCGGGTGGACCAACCTGGCCCTGAGTGCTCCAAAACTCAGTAATGATAATAGCATGAAATTCTCCACGAGGGAAAATTCATTAAAGTTTGATTTATAAATATTATCATTTATGTTAATTATCAATTATTTCATATATTTTTTATCTCATTTTTTGTACAAATATAATAATTATTTATATTAAGAAAAAATAAAAATAAAACTCTAACCTTAACAGCTACTGTACACCCATATTTTCTGCTCCCCTAAACATTATTGTCTGTCATTTTCATACTCTACAAACATTATTGTCTGTCATTGTCACAACACACGTTAACACTCTCCCTCAAGTTGGTACATATATGTCTTTTATGTCCAATTTATCAAATGAGTTGTAGAAATTTTTTGCAGATATAGATTTTGTGAGTATATCAGCCAATTGATCTTCTCATTTAATAAATGGAAGTTGAATAATCTTTTCTTCAAGATTTTGTTTAATGAAGTTCTGATTCACTTTAACAGGCTTCGTGCGATCATGTTTAACTGGATTATGGGAGATGACAATAACTGCTTTGTTATCACAAAATAAGTTTATTTCAGAGTTAAGGGCAATATCAATCTTAGTTAAAAAAATTTCAATCAAAGGAGCTAACATATTCCCTTAATTATTTCTCGAAATTCAGCTTCAACGCTAGATAAGGCAACTACCTTTTGCTTCTTGTTCCTCCATGTAACAAGATTATCCCCCACAAAAGTAAAGTACCCAGTAGTAGATTTCTTATCCTTGATATTCTATGCCCAGTCTGAATTAGTATATCCAACGACTTCCAATTGACCATTCTTTGAAAACATAAGTCCTTTCCCAGGGGAGGATTTTAAATAACGAAGTATTCGTATGAAGACATCCATATAGTCTTCACTTGGGCAGTGCAAGAATTGACTCACGACACTCACAACATAAGCAATATCAGGTCGAGTATGAGATAAATATATGAGTTTACCCACTAACCATTGATATCTCTATTTATCTGCTGGTACTTGGTCCACATATTCTCCAAATTTATGATTTTGAACCATTAGAATATCGATAGGTTTACAATCTAGTAATCATGCCTCTGCTAGTAGGTCTAGGGTATATTTCCTTTGAAAAAAACATATGCCTTGTTTTGGTCTTGTTACCTCAATGCCTAAGAAGTATTTGAGCCCTCCCAAGTTCTTCATTTCAAACTCATTTGACAGTTGTTCTTAAAACTTAAAGATTTCTTCTTTATCATCCCAGTAATGATCATGTCACCTACATAGATTATAAAGATTGTTATTTTTCCCAAAATGTCAAAAATATAGTCCTATATATCATCCTCATTGTCCTCATGAGCAATTTGATCCCAACCCCATAATTCTCCTATAGGAATATCATAATTCATAGGTTGGTTTACAATATTCACATCATCAAAGACTGAATGACGTGGAGTTCATTATATGTGAGCTCCTAGGCAAAACAAGTTTCAAATATCGATGAACACACGAGAGCAAACATCATTAAGAAGTGTTTTTATCCCTCTAATGATTATAAATCTATTTTGAACAAATGTTTGGATAGAAATTACTCTTGTAGTGAGAGGAAGGTTTCCTAAGTTGGTAAGAAAATGACTATGAAGAGTGGTTATGGCCTCTAAGTACTTAGACATAAGACAACTTCCTCAGCTCGTGCATTCACAATAGAGTCATGAAATGAAAACATAACATCTTGACAATGATGTTAGGGTAGCCCTTAGTCATAGCCATAACCATAGCCATAAAGTCATGACTCATTGAGAAGGGTCTCTCATGAGTTTCAAGACAAGTCTAGAGAAGATTTTTCTATCGATTTTGTGGAACATATGGAGTTCTTCTAAGTTAATATTAATGATGATCATAATAAAGATGGGTTCTTGGGGAACAAGAAGTATAAATGAATGACAAAAGAAAGTTATTATATTTTATGGTATTGTCTTATATATAGCTTGAGTTTCACTTTATTTTTATAATTTTTTTATTTAAGTGTAAAGGATAAATTTTACTTATGATTTCTATATAATTTAATTACTCAACTTGATTAACTTTTACTACCTTAAAAAATATATATTTTTCATGCTATAAAAAATATTATATGAATCGTATTTTTAAATATGCATAAAATATATATTTTTTATGATATAAGAAAAAATATATAAGTTAAAAATGAAACTTTATTTATTAAGATATTATGCTATGTAATAAAAGTTAAAAAATTTCAAGTTTTTATTTAACTTATTTATTTATATGATTTTATTTTTAATTCTTTCTAAATAATATTTTTTTTATGTTATAAAAAAAATTATATACGGCGTAAAGAAATGTTAAAAATAACACAAGGCAATTAAACCAATTAAAAAAAATTTCAGTTTTAAAATTCAAGTTATAATTTTCCATAAATTCTGTTTAGAATTATTGAAATAACAGTTGCATGCACATGTATAAAACCACGCATGCATACGAATTTATAATAATAAAGTTTCAATTCTTAATGTCCAATTCTATATATATATATATATATATATATATATATCATTTTGTGCATAATTATGAACAAAAGGACAAGTTGAAAATTGTTGTCTTATGCGATTAAATGCAAAATTATGTGACTATAAAACTAAAGTGTTTATGTGACTATTTGTGACCCCGCACCAGTATTATTTGGCTCGGAAATAAAATTTATTTATGTGTAACGTAATAAATATAAATAATATTACAAAGAAGGAGTAGGATTAGTCAACAAGGCAAGGGACTTTAGGGACGGTATAAGTAGAGGTTCCTTGAACGTTAGTGCAATTGGCGAAAATAGGCTTCCCAGGAGTGAGTGAAGTGATATTGACTTGGTTTATTGTAATATTAAAGCAGCCTGGCATTGTGCAGTCCAATGTAATAGCTTTCTCATTTGCACAACTTCCTTGAAATCCATTGTATGTCACTTCACTTATGTTTACTGCTGTTGTCTTCTTCATTATGTGAAACAAAAATTCATAATCAGCTACTTGTTTTAACTGGTATTAATAGTTTCATTTTTATAATTAAACTAATTAACACGAATTTAAGTTATTAAAAATTTGTTAATTAACACAAATTTACAAACACTCTAAAGATACAAAATATAGTTGGCACAAAATAAATAAAAATTCTAATTAATTATATATGCATGTTTACCTTGTTTGGGCAGGAGTGCTCACCATTACAATAATGTTGGTCAATGATGATAGGGTTTTTAGCTGCTATAAGCGTGATATTTTCAAAGAATATCTTCCTGGCATACCCTGAACCACCCTATAAAAATAGGGGGAAAATATCTATCAAAATCAAGAAGCAAAATTATCACATAAAATATTAAATATTTGATTAATTAAAAATTGTTATACATGATTTCTTTGTTCGATTATGATTATATTTTATGTTTATTAAATAGATTTGCATTATTTTAAGACACATTACTTTTAAATTTGATTAAATTAATTTATAAATAAATAAAAAATTTATTTGGATTACTATAACCATAAATTTTTAATACGATCTAACTTATTTAATTGATTTTATAACTTTTTTTTAAAGAAAATTGATTTTATTTTTAATCTTTTAAAAATATGTTTTTTTAACGTTACAAAGGCATCATTTTTTAAATATGTGAAAAATATGTTTTTTTTGTCGAGAAAAAAAAATTTATATATTATTTAATTGATTAAAATGAAATTATAATATGCAATTAAACTTAATTATAATGGAATAATGTAAGGTAAAAATAATGTAAATTAGAATTTTTCGTTATGTCATGACCAATATCTATATAATATTACCTGCCATGTCTTAATTCTTGCTCCATTCTGAGTTCCATTGAAAGAACAATGATGAACGTGAACGTTTTCTACTGTATCAAATGCTCCATTTTCTCCTAAGCTTCCGACACTATGTAAATTCAAAACAATCAATATATTATTAAATTTATGAATGATTTTATTATAATATATCAATTAATCTTTTATAAACTACTTTTCGTTGCTCTACAGACCTAATCCCGTGGCCTGGTCCACACGAAATGTTGGTAATATTGATAAAGGAGGAGCCACGACTAATAGCAATACAGTCATCACCTATATATTGTAACATAGACAACAACGACAAAAAAGTTGTTAAAAGAAATATCAAAAAGATAAAATATAATAAAACAAGCTACTAAATTTAGTTAACCATTTTAATTTTTAATTTTTAATTTATTAGTTTTAGAATTACATTTTAAATTTTAATTTTATTAGGAGAAAAATAAATATTGTTTAATAATTGATTTTTAGTTTTATTTTTAAGAAAAATAAATTTAAAAAATATTAGATCGAGTATGATTGTGTTATTAATTTTTAGCATCAATAAATAAAAAAATAGAAATTTAATTGTAAAACTGATTATTTTTTTCAAAATTGAATCAAATTTGAAAATCGAGTTTCAAAATTTAGATTATATAAATTGAAAATTGAAAATTAAGATTTGAAATGAAAATCAAATTAGCATAAACTAATTGAGATAAATATCAAATACCAGTTCCAATAAAAGAGTCTTGAATAGTAACATTCGTCGATTCATAAATGTCTATTCCATCAGTGTTAGGGCTATCTTCTGGTGCTCTTATATGAAGATTAAAGATTTTTGAAGAATTGCATTCACTTATAGCAATATGGGCTTTTGGACTGTTAATATGAGTGAGACCACTTAATTGAAGATTACCACACTTGCTTATGTGTAAAGCCTACAAAATCCAAAATTAACATTATTAATTTATTATTATTGCTAGTCTTTTTAATAGAATATTGACATATGTTTAAGTTTGACTATGAGTAATTAAAATTAACTAACACAATAACATATGAATGTGAGTATTTAAATATATTTTAGATGCTAATTAATTACCTTTGGTCTTGCACAGAGTGTTTTCGATCCCTGAAAAAAGAAAATAAACAATGGAGGAGATGATAAATTTTCCAACAAAATATTAATAATAACATGTAGCTGAAAGGCATATCATTTATTTAGATAATCAGACACTTATTCTACTTTTTTTTTTCCTTCCATATGCTTTAAGTGGATATAGAACTTTTGAAGATGGGCCTCACAACTTATCAGGTTAACCTTTTTATTGGGCCAGCCCATCGTGTAAAAAATTCTCTACAAAATTCACAATATAAGGATTATTTAAATATTCATTTTATCCTTAAAACGTACATTAAGGAGGTTAGATGGAGCTGGGATAGCAGCAGCACTCCACCAAGATGAACCCTGACCATCGATTTGTCCTGATCCACCAATCCTGAGATTGTTCACTTCCGTAAAAACCAACCAAGATTCCATTTCACATTCTTTCCAATCTTTAGGATCATCGGGTGCCACTATATTTCCCAATATCTGCAACTCACATCCTCTAAGAAATTAAACATAAAATAAAATAAATTTAACATAATTTTTTTTTCAATTAAAATATTAATAATCAAGTGATGATAATATATAATGATAAAAAATGAATAAATATTTTTAAAAAATTATTAGGTGATTTCTCCGACTAATATTAATTAGGATGAAATGTCTAAATGATTGTTTTATTTAAACTAAATATGTTATTTAGTCTTTTTTTTTTAAACAAATATTTTTAAATTCTTTTATTTTTAGAAAAATGTGTTATTGAAGTTCATTTATTTGTAAAAATATATCAATGAAATCTATTTGTTTATAAAAAAGTGTTAGGTAAAGATAAAATTAACATTTAATCTTATTTTTTGTTAAATCCTTTTTTTTCTTCGTTTAGAAATACAATATAGTGAGTCTCAATATTTGATTTAGTCTACTTTTTAATATATATTTACGGCAAATTCTTCTAATTACACCTCTATAAGATGTCAAATTTTGCATAATTGTGAGCATAAAATGTCTATAAAATTCATTAAATAAAACTTAATTAAAACAATAACCCATTACTTCTTTATTCAACAAACTATAACCAATTACACAATAACCTACTAAATTATGTGATTTTCTTCTAATATTAAAGTGATACATATTTATATTATTATTAATTGCGTAATTATTGTTTGATTTTACATTAATGATCTATTATCATACACAATTATGTATCATTTGAATTAGAAGATTTAAAAATAACCTCATTTTTTTTTATAATTTTAAATTTATAATTTTAAATTATTATTTATATGTAACTATAAATCAGCATTCATTTAATAATTTTTCTCTCAAAAGTATAATGCGACACCAATATTACTAATTATATTAATAAAAAATAATGCAAAATACTCGCTCCGTATTACCTGAAATAGAAGAGTGCTAGAGTTACAAGGACCAGAAAAAGTAGTAGGCTGCAGAAGGAATGATTTCGCCGTTGGTACTAAAAGCGTTGGGGCCCCATTTGCTCCACAAGCGGCTTTCCATGCTTTCAAAAATGCCTTTCATACATAATATTAATTAATTAAAAATGTTCTCTTATAAATAAATAAAATAAATTAACACTTCCTTCTAGTAGAACATAAGATTTGATATTATCTAGTTAGATTGTACAAAATTATAGCTCCAAAATAATGATCGAAAATAAAAATATTAAAATCCATAAGAAATAAAATCAAGTAAATTAAAACATTAATTGTTGAGAATTTTAGTCATTAAGGATTAAAATATTGAGTTAATTACTTGAGAATCATCGGTTTTTCCATCTCCAATAGCCCCAAAGTCATGCACACTAAAGGTATTTTGCCCAATGGCATGGTTAAAATTCAATGACAGAGCACAAAATATAAGAAAGCTACTGAAAAAAATATCTTGCATCTTTGATATTATAAAATATATAAAAGGAAAAACTAAGTATATTTTTTATATTTTAATCGTGTTCACTTTCTTTATGAATAGTACCACCACAGTACTGAAAGCTTATATATATATATACACTAAAAATGAAGAATTTATTTAGTACATTCAAATCATGCAATTCATATTTAGTATAGTATTGACCAATTGTTCATTTTGCTGCTATTTTTTTCTCTTATTTCCTTTTATAAATTCTATCCATAATTTGCTTTCCATTAGATCTCCAAAGTCTCAGATGCATTCAAAATAATAATTAATTATTTTAGTTTTTTCGTTCAAATATAAAATAATTAGTAATGATCTATACTAACTATATAGTGTACGTATAGAATTTGAAGAAAAAATTAATACTAAATATTTAAATTAATTGAATCTATCTCTTTTCCAAATAGAACGAACGTGGTCGAATTACATAAAAAATTTCCTCTTAATTAAACTAAAATGGGTGCATATTGATTTATAATATAAATGATAAATCATTAATAGTATTTTTGAATTACTTGATTCATCAAGACACACGTTTTATTATTATTGTTATTTTTAATAATAAACTGTTATAAAACATACCCACACATGCATGCATATACATTCGCAAGATTCAAACCTACGCTCGTATCACAAAGGAGTTTATATCACCAAAGTTTTAATCACAGTAAGTCATTTGATATAAAAATTAAAAGAAAATTATTGCAAAACTCTTAAAGTTTTCAAAACTACAAAAACGTACAATTTTCAAGACAATTATATATATTCTTTACTTTACTTACCATAAAAATATCTATTATATTATTAATTAATTATAATATATACCATAAATTTCTTAATTTTGTTAATTTTCTTGTAAATATATCTTTTTAAAATTAAGAATTATTGACAAGAATGAGTATAATTGTTGTTTTTTTAAATTTATAGGAATTGTTTTTGTTTAAAAAATCTGAATGGAATTAAAAATTAAAATACCTAGTCACCAAAAATAAATAAAAATCAATCACCTTAAAAAGAAAAAAGAGTTAACCGCAAAAGGCAAGCGCATTTTTAACACTAAAAAATTAGAAATGAAATGGTGAGTGTTTGATGCCTACAAAAAGGGTGTCACGTGTAAATAACTAAATATATTACATTTTTGAAAACAAGATAAAATGCATGTTATATGAGAATGTTTAGATGTGAGGGAGTCGTTCGGTTATCTTATGTTAAGTCATTCATATTTTTGGATTCCTTATATTAAAATTGTTCAAAAAGTACGGTCAATGATTAAATAAATTATATAAATAAACTAATCTAAATTCTAAAGTTATTAATATTATATGAGTTGGTTTTGGTTTAAACCAAAATTGAAACCAATACAATATGATATGTTTTTAAAAATTAAAAATCAACAAATTAAAAACCTAATTCTTTCCAAAAATTAGTTTGAGTTAGGTAAACGAAATTTTCTCCTCCTTTTTACTAATAGATTTTTCTATCGTTTTTTTTTCTTCTAATTCTTGTATTATAATTTTTAACGTTTTTAATGTTAATTTTATTATAATCCTTAAATTTAAAGATTTAGATTTCAATCGTTTGCTTAATATCATTTTTTATATTAATTATAAAATGCACGAAAGATTTAAAGGGATAAAAATAGATAATAAAGAATAATAATGATTTATCCAACAAAGTTTGTTAACTCTGATATCCAAATAATCTATGATGTTGTTAATATCATGCAAATTCTAACGAAAAAATATGAAAGAAGATGTAATTATAATAATGAATAAATAATTAAATAATATAAAATTAATTTCTTTATCGAAACTTCTCATTCGTCATCTTATACTCATTCGTTGTTTATATGAGTAACTGGGTGAGAGACAAATAGAGACAGAGTTCAGAGACAAGCATAGGTAGAAAGGTCAAGAGACATTGATATTTGATAAATAATAAGAATTGAGAAAAATAAATAAACGAGGAATATGGAAAAAGCTAATGAAAAATTTAAAACATAATTGTATAAAATTTGTATTTCACTTTAATCAATTTTTTTTTCTAAAATAAGTACTATTAACTATCTATTTATAGTGGTGATTCTTATATATATATATATATTTGTGTGTGGAATAAATTGTTACTTTTATAAAAAAATATATGTGTATTTATTTTCAATAATTTTTGAAGTGTAAGCTCCTTATATCCCCTTAATTATACTACGTAAATTTTGTATAATTGTATATTTTTTTCTAAAGAATGGTCTAACTAATAATTGTAACATTTTACTTGCCTATATATTCATAAATAGATTGATTTATGCTTCAAAATAAATGCCTTATATATTTATAAATTTATGTATCAAATAATAATAAAAAAGACTAGTTCATTTTCAGGTTTAGAAGACTTTTTATATATACTTTTTGGAATTATTGCGTAATTTTGCTTTATTTTTCATATTTTTTATAGAGTACTTCCTATATATAATTAATTCTCGAAAATTTGTTGACACTTTTCTCTCTACATTAACAACATTCTCGGCATTAATTTTCATAAATATTTTTTAGATCAAAAGTAAGTTTAAGTGATGTGAAATAAAAGAATGAGTCTTAAACATCATACCACTACTTGAGATACCAAGTTAAATATAATTTAAATCTTCACATTTAATTTGAAATTGCATCTATTAATTAATCAAGGGAAAATGAAACAAGTCTGTTAACCCGGCCCTTTCATAAATTTGATGCACTAATCACCTAGTTTTGAACTGACAGGTTCTTTAATTAACTTAATTACATTTTTTAACAATTTATTCACTTTATTGTTTTTGAAACATTTGTGTCATTAAACATACAACTGCTCTCTACTAATCAAGCTCAAATAGATTATACATATATACGATTTTCTATACAACAACAAAATATGAAATAAAGAAAAAAATGAATTAAGCATGCATCCAAAAGTGTAATAATAAGTAACCAAAGAATATTAATTTAAAGTAAATTAATTAAATCATCTAATTCATGAAAATAAAATTAACTGAGATAGCGATAATATTTATTGATTTATAAATCAAAATTATCTCTAAATTTTCATTAAAAAAATATCATTTGAAACTTCTATGAAGTAGCTAGGGAAAAGATAACGAAAAGAAACAATAAACTAACTTATATATAGCTACTAGCCTGTACTATGTAGATTGATTATTACAAGAAAATAGAGCCCAAAAGGCAAGGAACGTTGGGGAAAGTAGAAGTATAAGTTCCATTAACGTTAGTGCAATTGGCGAAGACTGTCTGGTTAGGAACAATTGAAGTAATATTGATTTGGTTCATTACAATGTTAAAGCAGCCTGGCAATGTGCAATTAAATATAATGGCCTGTTCGTTTGAACAAGTTCCTTCAAATCCACTGTAGATCACTTCACTTACATTCACACCACTTGTCTCCTTCAACATCATCGTTCAAATTAAATAAAACAATATGTCAATATTCATTACAAACTGTTTTAGATTATATATTTTAAATAGTAATATATATAAATTCTTTGTCTAAAAAAAAGTATATATATATATATATATGTATATACCTGAATTGAGCTTGGACAAGTTTGCCAATCGCAATAATGTTGGTCAATGATAATGGCATTGCTTGTTGCTATAAGTGTCATGTTTTCAAATGATATCTTCCTTGCATAACCCGAACCACCCTGCAATAAAAAAATGTTTGAAAATAAATGTATTTTGATAACGATTTTGATTTCTAAAATCTGATTTTTTTTTTCAATGAAGTATGATTAATACCGATTTTTTATTTTGATTTTCACAATTTTAAGAAATCATTATCAAAATATGTATTGATTCATAAATATTTAAAAATAATATTTTTTAATCAAATTTTATATTTTTAATTTTTTTCATTTTCTCAAAACATTTTTATAGAGAGTAAATTAAGTCTTATGATTTTATCTGTATAAATATTAGAAAAAAATGATTAAAAACTTAAATTTTATAAATAATAATAAAAAATTTCTTATTTTTTAAGTTTTAGAAAAAAGAAAAAAAATAGAAAATATTACCAAACAATTTGTAGGTAACTTTTATTTTTTGGAAAATTAGTAAGTAGAAATTATTATCACACATCGGTGGTTATTTTTACAAAATAATTAAAAATTATAAAATTAATTATTTAATCATAAATCATTATAAAATATAATTATATATTAATCATCTGCGACTAACAAGTAACTTTACTTCTTACCTTTCTTAAAGGAGGTGTTAGTAAGAAAGATATTATCATAATCCAATGTGAAAAACTTATTAGGGGAGAGAAATAATAAAACGTATATCGAATATTATGAGAGAACATATTTTGATTTCTATGGCTATTACGGAGTTTCAAGAGATTTAGTTGTTTGAGTCCAAATTTTAGGTCTTCTTTTAAAAAAAATGATTCTAGTAAAAAAAACGTAATAATATAATAGAATTTATAAAAATTATAAATATCTTCATTAATTATATTAATCTTTTAAGAATAAAAACTAATAATTTTTATGGATTTTCACACACAGATATGTAATTGCCTATTTCACAAACTTAAATGGTGATTTTTGTTGTTTAAAAAACTTCGTGGGGTTGGTGGTAATTTTCCCTAGAGAAAGTTGATACTATATTATTAATTAATTTCCTTAGAACATGCTATAATATTTTCTAAAGTTGTATTAATGAATATATTTTCCAATTTTGTTGATTTAATATTATAGTATATTACCTCCCATGTCTTGATTCTTGCTCCATTTTGAGTTCCATTGAAGGTGCAGTTACGAACATGAACTTCCTCCACTGTATTAAATGTTCCATTTACGCCCAAGCTTCCCACACTTGTAAAGATCAATTGGTTTATTAATTCCAAAAAAAAAATCAATTAAAATTTAATGAAAATTAAGGTATATAATGTTCCATTTACTCCCAAGCTTCCCACGCTTAATTGTAAAGATCATTTGGTTTATTTATTCTAAAAAAAATAGAATTTAATGAAAATTAAGGTTATATATAAAACTCTTATTTTTTTTTTACAGATATTATTTCAATACATTAAACATATATTCAAAATTTAGATAACAATTTATTTGAAATAAATAATATAACACATATATATATATAAGGACGGAGTGCAAGCATACACTCTCATAGTACTCATAGAACATATATGTAAAATTACACTATAAAATAATTAATAAATTTTCATGATATTTTAAATATATATACACATGTATTTTAAATTTATTTTATAATATAAATGTTTTCGTAAATATACATCCATATTATAAAATAGAGAAAATTATTATCTTAGAGATCATAATAAATATATTCTCAATGGTTGATAGTATATATTGAACATATGATTGCATGAACATATATTCAATTATTGTAACGTTTTGAACATATGTTCATGCAATCATAAAATGCATTGAACATTAATTATGAGGTGATTAAAAATAAAATGCAGCTAAAACCAAAAATAAATTTTATTATTACGATATCTTAATTCTCATCTTTAAATCACACCAAAAATAAATTACCTGATTCCATGACCTGGTCCACATATGATGTCGGAAATATTGAGAAAAGAAGAGCCATTACCAATAGCAATGCAGTCATCACCTAATGTCGAAGGTTTAAAAATTAATTTAAGAAAATAAAATTAATATAATTTTACAAAGTAAAAAAAAAATCAGTTTATAATTTATTAAATAAAGAAGAGATATTAGTACTACCAGTTGAAATGATTGAATGTTGAATGGTAAGATTGTTTGAATGAGAAATATCAATTCCATCAGTATTAGGGCTATCTTCGGGTGCAATTATAGTTAGGTTGGAAATTGTTACAAAATTACAATTGGATAAGCTTATATGTGCTCCTGCACTGTTAATATGACTCACTCCAATTAACTCAAGATTATCACATCCCTCAAAGCTAAGCGCCTGCAAAATCCAAACCATTTATATTCAATTAACATGTTAACTTTGTTCATAACTCATAAGCATCCGTTCCCAAAAAAATATATATATATTAACTTTGATAGTTTATAAGTTTTGTTTTTGTTAGAATATAAGTTTTTAGAATGTTACGGTTATATACTTATTATAAAAATAATATTTAAATTTTATAATTATTTTTTTACAATTTAATTTTATTACGATTAAAAGATGTTTTCAAAATGATAGATCGGTGGACTTGAGTTCTATAGTTTTTAATTTATATTTATTTTTATGTAGTTAAAACAAATGTTATTTTAAATGTAATAACTATTGTAAAAACAAATAAAAACATAAAAGTGATTATTTATTTTTTTCATCAATTTTTATTAATAATATTATAAAAAAACATGAGTTTAATTTATTACATTGAATTAAAAATTATTTAAGTTTATTAATACAATAAAAAATTAATATTTGACCTACGTGTCAGGTAAATTTTTTTAACAAAATATGACTAAAATAAATATAATAATAATATAACTTATTATAAAAAAAATATATATCTATATAACCTAAATGTTAATTTTACAAAACTTTAGAAATATATATATATACACGTTGGTCACCCACTTCTTCTTCTTCTTTTTTCCTTCTTTTAAGTATCCATTAAACACTCCAAACAAAAAATATATATCATTACACCATAATTGATAGAAGTTAGATCTTTAATTTTCTTTTCTAGTTCACTTGGTACTGTCATGGCCCCAGTAAAAGATTATCCTTTTAAGAAAATGGTGCATATATATCATTAATAAAATACTATTCGAAATTTCCTGTTAGCATATGGAAGGCATAAATAGATTATAATGTCTATAGCTAACCTTTGGTCTGTGATTGAATACCTGAAAAACAAATGCAATAGTCGATTAGAATAATTATATATTTTTAATAAATTTAAAAGAATAAATATTATTATATGATTATATATATATAAAGAAAAGTATGAGTTACATTAGTAGAGTTAGATTGAGCAGTAGACGAAATGTTCCACCAAGATGAACCAGAACCATCGATTAGTCCTGAGCCAGAAATACTGAGATTGGCCACATCCTTAAATACAAGCCAAGTTTTTGATTCACCCTCTTTCCAACATGCTTCCGTACTGTTTGGTGCCACTATATTTCCCATTATCTGAGTTTATCAATTAATTATGATCATTAATAATAATAATATTTAACAATGATATTATGTAAAATTATTTATAATTTATCTTAAATTTAATATATATAAAATATGATCACATGAAAAATGTATAATAATTAAATAATATATTAAGATTTTACTTCGATTCTCTCCCTTCTTTTAAATAATCCAATTCTTTTAATTTATTATAAATTTTATTTTCTAAAAAATAAGAATATAAGACCAACAAGGATATAAATGTTGAGAAATTACGTAAATTTTCGATAAGTCAGATTTATAAGAAAACAAAAATAGAAAAATAACACATAAATTTGATAACGGAGTTCGATCAATCTTGCTTACGTCTTCGGACCTACTGTAGATCTTTTTACTAAAAGAGGAGAAATTACACAAGGTGTTTACAATACTCATAACTCACAACCCACAACCCAATTACACCCAAGAAAATTACTCTCAATTTTCTCTTACAAAAGTTTTTCTCTCAATTGGAATGAATACTTGGTTGATTAATTCATTGCAATTACACATCTATTTATAAGAAAATTCACTCCTTGAATTACTCCTTAAATTAATGGTTCCTTAAATTGCTTATTGAATTAAGCTTCTTGTTTACTTCATGAATTGCTCCATTTTTGCTCCTTAATTTAAGGAGCTTTATAATAATCTCCAACAATCTTCTACTGTCTTCACACCTTGATCAATGCAGCAAATTTTCTAGTCTTGTTACTCTAGCAGACCAACTGAAGTTGAGCACAACTTTAGTTTCATGGCAAGCTCCCACCTGATGGCATCTCGAGTCTGACAAGCTTCATCATAGCATTCAGGCTCTCCTCCATCAGTCAGTAACATATAGTTCATGTATCTCCTGTTAGGCATATGAGGTTGAGAATACCTTCTCAATATAGGAGCTGTAGTAGGAGGTTGTGGTGTGTCAGACTGTTGCGTACTGCTCTGTCCAACGAGTTCCTCGAGCAGAGGACTTGCTACAATTGGTTCCTTCACGGAAATATCTGGGACATCATCTGCATCTACAACTATTGACTCAATCTGCTTTGAGTCGTTGGTGTCTATTTTATGCATATCCTTATACATTACTCTTTCATTGAAAATCACATCTTTGTTACGGATCACTTTCTTATTTTCGTCATCCCAAATGTGGTAGCCAAACTCATCCTCACCATAGCCGATGAAGGTGCATTTCTTAGATTTGGGATCAAGCTTATTCTTGCCTTGATCACTAGTATGTCTACCTTGATCACTAATATGCACAAAATGCTACACAACCAAAAACTTTTAGATGTGATAGTTTCACCTCTTTTCTGCTTCATACCTCTTCTGGTATTCTGTTCTCCAATGAAACAGACGGGCCTTGGTTGATCAAGTAAGTTGTTGTGTTGACTACTTCTACCCAGAACTACTTCGGTAGACCTGACTGTATATGAATGCTTATGGCTCTTTCTGTCAACGTTTGGTTCATACGCTTAGTTACACCATTATGTTAAGGCATGCCTAGCATAATTTTTTCCATTCTAATCCTATGCTCATAGTAGAAATTTTTGAATTTGGTGTCTTCATATTCACCACCATTGTCGGTTCTGAGCTTTTTGATTTTCAAGCCTATCTCATTTTCAACCATAGCTTTCCATCTTCTGAAAGCCTCAAATACTTCAAACTTATGCTTTAGAAAGTAAACTCATACCTTCCGAGAGTGATCATCAATGAAAGTCACGAAGTAGTGTTTCCCACCAATGGATGAGACAGTCGTTGGTCCCCAAACATCAGAATGGATAAGCTCTAACCTTTCCTTCTTTGGGGTTTTTCCACTTGTCTGAAAGCTGACTCTTTTTTGCTTTCCAAGTATGCATTCTTCACACATGTCTATCTCCATTGACTCTAGACCTGGAAGTTTTCCCTTTGAGTGTATAATCTTCATCCCTTTCTCACTCATATGGCCTAGTCTTTGGTACCACAGATTTAGTGTTTCATTGCCTGATGCAATTGCGATTGAACAACGTGCCCCTAATGTCATGTAAAGAGTGCCACTCTTCTTGCCTCAGGAAACCGTCATTGCACCTTTTGAAATCTTCAAATCATCACCATGGAAGATCGTAGTGTAACCTTCACTGACCAATTACCCTATTGAGATTAAGTTCCTTCTTAGGTCGGTAATATGCCTAGCATCCTTCAGTTTCCAAACAGACCTGTTGAACTTAATCTTCACTACACATTTGACAATAATAGCACATGGTTGGTCATCACCAAGATATACCTTTCTAAGGTTTTCGGGGACATATTTCTCGAAGAATTCTTTGTGTGAAGTAGCATGGAATGATGCTCTAGAGTCTAACACCCAAGATTCTTCCTTGCTCTCCAAAGAGCATATCAATGCATCATCTCCTCCTAAGATGGAAGTAACATTTGCCTCTACCTTTACTTGTTTTTCCTTCGGTGCACTCTTACATTGATTTTTGTAATGTACGGTTCTCCCACAATTTCAACACTCGATAGTCTTTAAGTTATGAGAATTATTAGGATTCCTGGATTTGGACCTCATGTCCTTTGATCTACCCTGGTAGTCTGTTTTGCCACGTCCTTTCCCTTTGGTTGAATTTCTTCCTCTTGACTTTGTATGCAAAACTGAAGAGGTTGACGATTCACTCGACTATCTACGTCAAATCTCTTCATTGAGAACCAGATCACTAACATCGTCAAATTTCAACTTATTGCTTCCTGACGAGCTACTCACAGCCTGACAGTAGCATTCCAACTTTTTGGTAGAGAAAACAAAAGTATCAATGCTCATACTTCTTCATCGAATTCAATTTCCACTGAACTCAACTGGGTTGTGACTGTGTTGAGTTCATTGGGATGTTGAGCCACCGATGCGCCTTATGTCATCCGTAAATTAAACAAACGCCTCATCAAGTGCACTTTATTTGAACCTGATGGCTTCTCATGCATATTGGAGAGAGCTGCCATAAGACCCGTCGTGGTCTTTTCCTTTGCTATGTTAAAAGCAACATTACGAGATAACATCAATCGAATAACTCTGAGGGCTTGTCTATCTAGAAGATTCTAATCTTCTTCCTTCATACCTTTGGCTTCTTCTTTGAGAGAGGTTGATATAGATTTCTTTGATACAAATAATCTTCTATCTGCATTTTCCAAAATCCAAAATCTGTGCCATCAAATTTTTCGAGTTTCACCTTTCCTTCATCTGTGGCCATTGCTTCCACTCAAATATGACTTCCTCCGAATCGTTTCTGACTATTTCTGTAAACCACCGTGTATTAGAACATCTCCGTCAACGAACAAATATCGTCAAAAAATTTCACTATTCACATAAATAGTATCCTTGCAAGAAAATGACAGAAATTACTACCAAAAGCTTTGATACCAGTTGTTGGAAAATTATGCAAATTTTCGATAAGCCAGATTTACGAGAAAAACAAAATAGACAATAACACACTAATTTGATAACGGAGTTCGGTCAATCTTGTTTACGTCTCCGGACCTACTCCGGATCTTTTTACTGAAAGGGGAGAAATTACAAAGGTGTTTACAACACTCATAACTCACAACCCACAACCCAATTACACCCAAAAAAATTACTCTCAATTTTCTCTCACAAAAGCTTTTCTCTTAATTGGAATAAACACTTGGTTGATTAATTCATTACAATTACACATCTATTTATAGAAAAATTGACTCTTTGAATTACTCCTTAAATTAATTACTCTATGAATTATTTCATGTTTTGTTCTATGAATTATTTCATGTTTTGCTCTTTAATTTGTTCCTTAAATTAAAGAACTTTATAACAATCTCTAACAATAAACACATCTAGGTGTAAGAACATAGATATGGGACATGGTTAGCAACATAACAATATATAGAAGATTATAACACATAATGATATTTAATGATATAATTTAGACCAAAAAAATCCTAAAAACTCTAAATCTACCCAAATGATTTTAGAACAGATCTTTAGACTTTCATTAAATTTGAAAACCCCAACCGGCCCGAAAATATGGGCTTACAAAGTTTGGGCCGAACCCATTCCTCCCAAATTTACATCCCCTAAGAGACAGTTACATGTTAATTAACTCTTTTTTTTTCAAGGTTTCATCTATTATTTCATTGTAACTGTTGTGCTAAAAAATGAAATTTTATTATTGTTTTTTTTTTTAAGCTAAGGAATTTCTCCACAAAAAATTCAATTTTAATTAAAAATATCTTGCATAGTTGATATTATAAAATATATAACAATGAATATAAAAGGCACAACTAAGTATATATTTTATATTTTAATTGTGTTCACTTTCTATATGAATAGTACCACAGCACTTAAAGCTTATGTATACACTAAAAATGAAGAATTTATTTAGTACATTCAAATCATGCAATTCATATTTAGTATAATATTGACCAATTGTTCATTTTGCTGCTATTTTTTTTTCACTTAGTTTCCTTTTATAAATTCTATCCATAATTTGCTTTCCATTATATCTCCAAAGTCTTAGATGCATTCAAAAGAATAATTAATTATTTTAGTTTTTCATTCAACTATAAAATAATTAGTAATGATATACATACTAACTACATAGTATATAAAATTTGAGGAGTAAAGTATTAAAAATCTCAATTGATTAAACCATTTCGAATCACACAAAAATATTTTTTAAATAAATAATTTTTAATTTAAAATAACATGTAAATAAAAAATCAAATATTAAAAAGAATTACTAAGATGTAGGAAAATGAAAATACAGAATAGTTGTGAAAAAATAATTATTTTAATATTTATTGTTGTCTTTTTCTATAAAAACAAAAAAATTATTAAAATATTAATTTTTTTCCTTAAAAATTTGGCCTATAATTATCAAATTGATTACAATGATACTTTTACAAGAATTAACGAAATTATATTATCTCACTTCCTTCATTCTATAAAAGATACCTGAATTGGAATGCTGGTAGAGTTACAAGGACCCGTAAATGTAGTAGGTTGCAAAAGAAAGTCTTTCTGTGTTGGTACTATCATTGTTGTTGTGTTTTGCTTATCACTTCCTCCACACACAGCTTCCCATGCTTTTAAAAAACCCTTTTACGAAAAGAAAAGAAAAAAAACTCAGTAATTATCGTTTTATTTAAAAATAATAATAATGGAAAATTCTCTAAAATACAATATTAATTCCTTATATTGAAAATTGGAAAAATAAATAAATAATGATAAAATTGAAAGTATATATATTTACTTGAGAATCATCGGTTGTTCCATCTCCAATAGCTCCAAAGTCAATCACATTAAAGTTTGTTTGCCCATTTCCAGGGACAAAATTACATAACACAGCACAAATTATCACATAACTAACAAGTGCGTTTATGCACACCACCATTGTTAGTATAATTAAAAAATAATAAACATATAGTTTATAATAAAATAAATATTATTTTGAGCTTGCCTCTCTCAAGCACTGATGAGAAAATTATATTAATAGCTTAGTGTATATAATACGTGTTAAGCAATATGTTGAGTATCAATGGAGTCCCACATTTCCACTGTTGAGTTGATAAGATGACTGTGTTCTTAAACATATATACTTAACGTTTGAATATACAAAATAATAAAATTTGCACTTTTATATTAATTAATTTAATTATTAGTCATATTATATAATACATATATATTATCAATTATAGAGAGAGAGAGACAGACAGAGAGATGTGCATTTATTATCAATTAGATGTGATGTTATTTTTTTTACTCAGTTTCCATGTATTTTGCCTTCATATTTATTTGTTTGCCATCAGTTTCATGAATTCATAAATGTACTCAAATGCTTATTTAATCCTGATTAAATGAAAACTTCAAACATCAATAAAAGAGTGAGTTTACTCTTTAGATATTAAAAGTCCAAAACACCCTGGTGTTTAATGATAAGACAATATTACTATCTACACTCCTACCTGTCGTTTTGTGGTTCATCTAATTAAGTTCTTGTTTAATTTTATAAACGCCGTTTACTTTTTTTTTTAATCCGTTATAAATGTCATTTCTACTTGTCTTAATAAATGTCCATTAAATCCGTTATTTATTAATTTTTATTACAAATATTATGTGGGACTGTTATGTTTTTTAGAGTTATATTTGTTTTTTATTAATGATTTTTTAACCCTTGTAACATTTTTTTCATTATAGAAGCCAAAAAGTTATGCACGTAATAAAAGGAATAACTTAAATATTAATAAGTTACATGAAATAATATTATAACTTAATACAATGATATATATTATTAATTATCTTATAATATATATAATAAGATATGTCATCATCATCATTTTTATTGTAATATAATGATATATGTTTTCTATAGTCACTAAAAATGTATGAATTTGAACTTGTTATTGTAGTGTGTAACTATTTCTTAAAAAAAAACATAATATGTTAATTAGATTCTAAAAGTTGCATAAATGTCAAGCTTCAAAATGCGTTGCTACTGGTATGACATTAATGTAACAGTATTGTCATTAACCAATATTGATTATCAAATATTTATATATTTAGCTCTCTCATTTCAGTTTTTAAATTTTTATGCCATGTTTTAACTCTTTAATTTTTCCTTAGAAAAAAGTTAAAAGTCTTACTTCTTGATTTAAAGCAATGAGTATTTAATTTAAATCTATTGAAAGAAGTTAAGAGAAATGAACTCTACTAAACACTTAAATTATTAAATTATTGAAAAAATAATTAGTAATATTTTTATACATTTATGTTTATAATTTAAAAGAGGTGAGAAGTTTAATCTACCAAACCATTGAATAGAATAATAACATGCGCATAATATCTAATTAAAATTATTAAATTTTAAATTTTATTGTTGAAATTTTAGAGAAAGGTTAATATTTAAAAAAAATCAATGTTAATTATGTTACACACCATTTAATTTTTTTTTTTTTTTTTTGGTCAAGAAAAACCTCCCCACGGTTGGATGGCACAACTACACCATTAGTTCATTAGTTATAAGATGTATATGCATTCTAAACCATCGGAGAGGATATCCCTTACAATCTAAATATTGAGTCGAGTGATACCAAATTTCAAACTATACAACTTCCTTCGTATCTAAAAATAATATCAACCTAATTAATATATCATTTAAATAAAATTTTAAAAAATATATAATTTCTTATAATACATTTTATAACTTTATTTTTTTCATTTATTTACAAATAAAAAATTTCAAATACCACTATTAAATTTTCTTCAATCACACATCGATCAAAGCAAGACACTGCTTATAAACCTATACAATCATTAATTTAATGAAATCTTATTAGATTAAGTTGTGTCTAAGTTTTTAACATGTTATTAGAGTTAGATCTCACTTGATCGGTGACTTAGACTTTGTCCTTAACAATCTGACAGTGGTTTTGTGAGATCACTTTTGTTCATGTGAATAATGGCTATTAAGTTTCTTTCAATCTCATATCGGACAAGATTAAGACAACAATACTACATATAAGTCTGGACAACTCATAATTTAATAAAATCTTATTGAATTAAGTTAAGTCTGAGTTTCTAACGATCACTCAAATTATTAGTTTATAACTCCTATTATTCTTAATTAGTTTTTTTTATAAAAACTAATGATATTGAAAAATTAAAATTCTTTAATACCACCTAAGTTAATATTTTGTAATTCCTGTTATTTTTATTTAAAAAATAATCTTAATTAGTTTTTATATATAAACTAATGATTCTTTAAATTATAATTGCTTAACTTATATCATTAATTTCATTAAAAATCTATTATTATTAACAAAGTTAGCATTAGGTTTTTAATATTAAATAGTTATTTTCATAATTCCTCAAATTTTAAAATGATAATGATAATTAAACTGAAAACATTATCAACTGGTAACTTTTTACATTCCATTAATTCATTTACTATGTATCATTAACTTTAGTTTTATTCCTATAAAATAAATGTATATCTTCTTCACTCTGAAATGCCTCATGTTCATTTCTTAATGCATTAAAGTCTTTTTTTCCCCTCATTCTATCATGTAATATGTAACTTTGTTTTTAGTGATTTATGAGCACGAGAGCTTATAATTTGTAGTCGATGGTGGAACTTATAATTTATGTTAAATTTAATAAGAAGATTGTCATTTTATTTTAATATTTTAAAATTGAATTTGAATAGCATTTTTTATATGTATTATGTTTAGATCAAAAA
Source organism: Hippophae gyantsensis (assembly GCA_030763125.1). Taxonomy (NCBI): domain Eukaryota; kingdom Viridiplantae; phylum Streptophyta; class Magnoliopsida; order Rosales; family Elaeagnaceae; genus Hippophae; species Hippophae gyantsensis. Next base: position 43,465,347 of record CM061036.1, read on the forward strand.
ATAAGATATAGAAAATATCCCAAAAATACAATAAAAAATTTAAAAATAATTGACTAAAAAATAAAAGAAAATATTGTCATGTTTAAATTCAAAAACTGTTAAAATAAAATAACAATTTTGTACTCATTAAATTTTTTATTAATAAAATGATATGGTACTGTTTCATGAATGTTTAAACGGTCTTTCTTTTTCTAAAAGAGTAACCTAAATATTCTTTTTAAAAATAAAATGACTAAAATATCCACTTAATACAAATAAAATGACTCGAAAAACATATCCTAAGAATTGATGGTTGACAACTAGTTAATAACAATGGATAATTATAATGTCTATTACATTCATTACATCATCTATCAAGAAAATACCATAAATAAGTTTGGTGTGACCTTTATGGGTGCATATATAATTATTATTTTTTGAGAAAAAATATCAAATACACTACTATCAATGCTTCCTTATTTCATGAAAGGCTTCTTACTTAGTTGTTTTTCAATTAGTTCCTAATAGTATGAATAAGACTTTAATTTTCTTAAATAACCTTGATGTATGTCATGCTTGTCAAGTTAGTAAGTCATATAGACTTCCTTTAAAACAAGTTCACACTAGTTTTAAAGTTCCAATCATCCATGTTGATGTTTGTGAACCTTCACCTATTGTGTTTACCTTTATTATGAAATATTTTGTACTTTTCATTTATGATTGTACAAGTTATAAATAGATATATGTTTTGTACAATAAGTTTAAGCTATCAAAATCCCTATGAACTTTGATGCTATGGTTAATAGGAAGTTTGATATAAAAATAAAACAACTACACCATAACGGAGGAAGTGAATATAAAAACCTTGAAACTTATCAATTTTGGGGAGAATACACAAGGAGATTTTTATATCATACACTCTATCTCAAAATGGAGTCGTGGAAAGAAAAAATATACATATTAAAGAAATTAGTTTGTCTATGCTTACGAGGGATGGAATACCCATGAAATACAAGGATTATGATTTCAAAACTACAGTGTATCTTATCAATAGAATATCCGTTAAAGTTCTCAACATTCTCATCTCATTCTAGTTATTATTTAAACGACAACCTAATTATGAATACCTTAGAGTATATGATTACTTTTGTTATCCATATCTCAAATCCTACAATCACAATAAACCTAAATCTCATTTGTTGGCTTGTATTTTCTTGAGCTATGTTGCCCAACACAGAGTTTTTCGGTGTTTGGAAACTCACTCCAAGAAAGTATACATTTTTGTACTTCGATGAGCATAACTTTCTTATCTTGAGCAAAGAGTCATCTACTTATTCTTCATCTCAACCTCATGTTCTCCCTTCTCATAACTTCCTATAACCCTTCTTTGCATTCTAGTGATAAAGTTGATGATGTCTTACCTATTCACACTAGCCATGCCTCACCCCATACTGTGTCAACTACCACACCGATTAGTCTTGAATTTTTTGGTTCATTAAACCAAAATGTTCTAGTTAGTAGTCCTCCAAGACAATCTTCAATTTCACCGTGTGAAAGATTGTTACACAACTAGCACACTTGCAGCCCAGAATAAGTGGTGCTAACAAATCTATAAACACCCTATAGAACCTATACATCAATCTATGATAATTTAATGTGTGTTTTTCTTCATGCTTCTTCCTCTCCCTCTCTCCTTTCATTCAATGAATTTCTTAATGTTATCTGAAAAATAGAAAGTACATACAATTATTTATAAATTAAATTATATTTTGTATCAATTAAATATATGACTTAAAAGAGATGGAATATGAGTCTATATATCATCAAAAGGCTGCACTCAACTGAACACTACAAGGGTGTAAATATTCTTTGATTGCTAAATATTCTATAAAATTAAAATAAATTATATGAAAGTGAATTTATTTATTTATTAAAGAAAGAATTAGGTTAATTTAGAGGATTAATATATCAACCAAACACCTTCTAAAGACAAATAAGAGTGGTATATTATTATTATTATTTCATGGGATATATTCTAAGTGAGCAGAAAAATAACGATTTAGCTCATTCAATGTAAAAAGGTACGTGAGTCGTTAGTTTGAAGTTCTATAAACTATCATTTTTAAAACATTTTTAAAAATTTGTATAATAGTTTCATTGCACGTAGCTTTTCCGTTTACATAAAAAAAAACTGAAAAATAACTCACTACCAAAACTGAAAATTGAAATGGCCAGCCGGGCTAATATCAAACAAAAATTGGGAGAAAAGAAATTAAATTTCATAAAATGAGTGTAACACTACTATATAATCTATATATATTAAACATCACCATTTGACTCAAAAACTTTTTTGAGAAAGGATGATAAAATATCCATCAAATCGATATTTATCTAAATGATTCACTCTACATCGAATCAAATGATTCACTCTACATCGAATCAAAATGTATCATTTTTAGATCAAATCATGATTTAAATATAAAATCAACAAATCAAATTGAATCAAGATAAATCAATTCATAGATCAAGTTAGATTGATCAATCCTTAGATCGAACTAGATTGAATCGATCCATTGATAGATCTTAATTCAATTTTTTTTAGAACTATAATTTTAAAACTAAATACATCTATAATTTTTACAACTAATTTGAAAAAAATTACATTATAAACAATCATTTTTATTAAAATCTCTCTTACATTTATCATGAAATTATCTATTATTGTTTAAAATTTGTTAAATCAAAATTCAAATATCATTATATTCACAACTCTATTTCTAATATTTATTATAACAATATTATTTTTTCTAACTTTTGAGCCATTGACAAAAAAAAATATTTATAAATAAAAATATCAACTTTACTTTTCATTAAATATAATGAAACACATACATATTTTTATTTTTCATTAAATATAATAAAGTGATCCATGTAATAGATACATATTTTTATTTTTTAATAAACATATATCTAATAAAAAAATTAATTAAAAAAATTTAATAAATCATTCCATCAAGCTTAAATTAATTTTTTATCTAATTCGTGACTTCAAACATTAAATAATGAAATTCTTGTTTAGGATATATTGAAATTTTTGTTTAATTTTAAAAGATTTTTTCTTCAAAAGTTCAAATAATTTTTTCTATTAAATATTAATTTTATGTATAACTACCAAAAAAAATATAAACATACATGTAACACATGTAATATACTATTATATTTAACAAAAAATCAGATAAAAAATTAAAAGATAAATAGACACATTTTTCATAAACAAAAGGACTTAAAAACATTTTTTTAAATAAAGAAACTAAACAATAATAACAAATAATAGCGAAATAAATTTACTAACTTCACCCTATAATAAACAATACATTCATACACTATTATTTAAATAATAACGGAGGCAGTAGCCAGAAGTGTAAAAGAAGAAACCACCTTTTCCCAGTGACTGCTTGGAACTGCGAACTCCAACGCTACACCACCACCAACAAATCTGTTTTCCCTCTTTCGAGGATTAAAACCAGCGTAGCACAACTTGGTAACTAACCACGTCCTCCGCAAGGCATTTAAAAAAAAAAGTCGCATAAGTATCAAAAATTAGACAGCTACATGTACTAGAGAATAATCCTTTAGCTGAATCACTTCCCTGCTAAACACATTTCGGGGAAAACCTCTCAAGCTGGCCATCATTCTAATAAACCAGCCTACTTGATTTTCCTTTCAGCTGCCTTGGATTTAAAATAAATTCTTACAAGTGATTCAAAGTAAAATGTAATGTTTCCATCTAGTACCAAATCTATTTAATACTTAATGCAAAAATAATGCATAACAGAATAGAATCTACTTTCTGAGCATTGTATGGACTGCTTTTTCAGACAAGATAAAAGCTAGAACAAATTTAAGTGTACATTACAGTCCTTGAACTTTTAAGCCCACTAGTATTCAGCACCCCTTACGAGTAAGAAAAACTGAACTCAGACGATGGTTGATAAAACTCCACAATTAGGAGGGCACTGGAAACACATGGATAGCAAACACGAAGAATGGTCAGAATTTAAAAGATCAACATCACAAAGATACCAACAACGACAAAGATAACGTACTGTAGGTCGATGTATCTATTTGCTCAGGTAGCTCCTTTATATCTACCTCAAACCTCTCCTGAACCTGTACCAAGAAAGATAACAACTCGTAAGAGCCATATATTATTATATAGCAAATAAAAAAATCTGAAAAGAAAACTAAATTTTATACATCGTTGAGGACATCAGAATCGGCAGCTGAAGAAACAAACGTGATAGCAAGCCCTTTTGTACCAAACCTACCAGCTCTACCAACCTGCCAATGGTCCCATAATCATAGAGGGGAAAATTAGGAGGATGTTTAATAACTTGTACTAACCCATGCCATAATTTCTTTTAGGGTAATAGATTTTGCCAAGGATCACAACTATACTAAATAATTATAGTAAATCAAAAGGTTTGAGAATTGCCACCATGCAAGCGAAGAGGGAGAGATCATGGAAGACTAATGCAGCCACAAATGAATTTGTAAATTAACAATGACATTATAGAACAACCTACACCATATGCATCTGAGGCCCAGATAGAAAATCTTTTTTGCATTTTTATCAAAATTTCTGAATTCTCTTTTTTTTTTTAAAAAAAAAAAACTACTCACCCTGTGCAGGTATGTATCAGCTGAATCTGGCATGTCATAATTAATGACAATGTTAACTCGTTCTATGTCAATTCCTCTACCAACCAAATCTGTGGCAGCAAGAATCCTATTCTGTCCCTCCTTGAAACCTCTGTAACGCTTGAGCCTGAACAAGGTGAACAGTAATCCACGCATCATGAAATTGCCAGAGCAAATGAGAATGGCACTCAAAGCAGTGATTTAGTAGTTGGTACTTGGTAGCCAAAGTAAAGTCCTAAAGACAAACTTCACCGGTAACAGTAAAATAAAATCTCTAGAAAGAAAAAGGCAAGTAAGATGCATCATCATCTTACTACAGATTAAAGCCCCTCTTTTGCATGCACAAAAATCAAAAATATCAAATGGCGATAAGTTCAAACATCCCAACTTGTTGATTTCCTGCAATTATTATTTGCTGCACGAGCGATCTCAAGAGCCCTAGTAAGAATAACTAAATAGAAGAAAAATCCCACATGGGAACTATGCCACCATGTCATTACATGGTATGAAAAGAAAAAAAATATTCAACCAATTAATTGCTGAATACAAGGCAAAGATGTAAAAGCAACAGAATACCTTTCTTCCTGTGACATGCCAGAATGAATACATATTGAAGGGAAGTTACATTCAGCAAGCAACTTGTTCAATTCTGCAGCTCTACTCACACTTTTCACAAAAATAACAACTTGATTGAAATCTAAAGCATCCAGGAGATCATTCAATTTCCGGTTTTTCTCAGACTCGCTCAACTTGATGTAGTGCTGCAATTTATAATCAAGGTAATATTTAGGTGTATCTTTAACCAGAAAAGTAAGATTATACGTCAAAATTCCCAATATAATATACTGAAACCACTAAAAGTAAATACCTGTACAAGTCCATGCAAGGTCAACTTTGCTTCATCGTCAACATAAATTTCCATAGGCTGAAAGGAACAAATGTCACAGTAAACCAGATTAGGGACCTTCCTAAAGCTAACAGAATCCAGAACAAAGTGAATGACGAACGACGATGCGCATCCCTTGTATTAAGATTCTGGTCTATCTGTTTTGCTTAATTGAGGACATTTTTCTAATCATACCTAGCAAGTACCTTTGAAGCTTAACCCAATCTACTAGATGACTGACAGCCATCCCCAAAGTTGGGCCAATCTACCCCTTAATCCCCACTCCCCACATAATACACTTAAATGAAAATTCAAAACCAACACCAAACCCAAGAGAAGACTAGAAGAAATGACCTAAACGAAAAGGGCGCAAGTAAAATGAAACGACAAATTGAGCATGTGCAACTCTGAGAGTTCCTGCAACCTGCAGCCTCTTCGCTTTCCTCCCATAGTGCACCCCCATGAAGCAACAGTTCCATGAGATGACTTAATAAAGAGACAGCCTAAGAATAATCCACGAAAAGCAAGCAAACACAACTGACCACACATCCTAAAATAGTCATCATACTCTGGGAGAAAGTTAAATTACAAAAATGAGACTTTAAAATTGAGCAGAACTGGCCATGGAACATTACATCTTGCATAAATTTCTTGCAAACAGGACGGATTTCTTTGCTGAGCGTTGCTGAAAACATCATAACTTGTTTATCATGGGGTGTCATCTTGAATATCTCTTGCACATCTCTCCTCATGTCTGCAGAAGAAGAAGCACATTTGTAAACAAGAAATGATAAATTATCGACCAAACTGACCATAAAATTTAAAGAGAAGCATTATAAAACTAAAAATCAAACAAAGGAAAAAATAACTCATACCAAGGGATTCAAGCATCTTGTCACATTCGTCAAGGATAAAATGCCTCACATTCTTCAAAGACAGATCCTTATCTCTTGCTAGAGCCAAAATTCTTCCAGGTGTTCCAACAACAATATGAGGGCATTCATTTTTCATTAAATCTTTGTGGATCTTGATATTGACACCACCATAAAAGACAGCAACCTTAAGATCAGGCAAGTATGTGCTAAACCTCTCAAACTCATGACAAATCTACAACATAGTTGGATCCCCAAGTTAGTAGTTAGAAATATGAAAATAAAATGAAAATAACCAGCAAACAAATATGGCATATCTCAAAATACCTGATAAGCCAACTCCCTTGTATGACAAAGAACCAGAGCAGAAACTTGCCCCGCAACAGGGTCAATCTGCTGTAGAGTTGAAAGAACAAAAACTGCTGTTTTTCCCATCCCGGATTTGGCTTGGCATAGGACATCCATCCCAAGAATAGCTTGTGGAATACATTCATGTTGCACTGATGAGGAACCAAAGAGAACCGGATTGAAGGAACCATTGGTAAGTAAAACATATGCTGGCCGACCTTTTCATGAAAGGATTTATCAAACCATACCAATTCTCTGAAATCAAGATAATGATAGTAATATATTACCTGAAAATTTTTAAATGTAATGATTAGTCAGAGAAAAATGCTAAATATAACAATAACAATATAAACTAATAAACAAAAGAAAAATTAACATCTACTGAATTCTCACTTCATGACACATATGACTCAGGGTATTTACTATTGCATAATGGAATTTGAAAGGAATCTGAAAAAGAATCGATCAAAAATGGGAGGAATTGGAATTAAATTGATTTTGATTGTGTGTCTATAAATTTGAATAAAAAATGATATTTTACTACAATTCCATGTTAATAAGAACGAACTTCTAAAAAATTAAGAATTTAAGATTGATCTTGGAAGACAAGGTTCAATTATTTTACATGAATTTGATTCCCTACTGTCCCAATCTCCCCATATGATTAGGTACCTGGTTAATTTCCTGACATATCCAGAACTTGATTACTGATTTTTTGTGGGCCATTACTACGGGTTGGCACTATTTGCAAGTAAACGCATGAAAGATAAGACAGGAACTTAATTTCAATTCTTAGTAAGTAAACACAAACATGCACTATAAACACACCCATAAAGAAAGGGTTCTAAAAGGAAAAAAGGAGAACCGGTACTGCTGTAAAAGAGAATTGATTATTAACAATGTATTAGTTTCTTCTTCTGATACTACAGCACCATTACTCAACTGGATAGTTGAAGAGAAAATCAAACAGCTCAGATATATGAAGCTCAATAAAAAACCAATACTTAATCACAATACATAAAAAGTTTAGTAGTTTGCCTTCTGATGGATGCTCAAACCCCGAGTCCACGATAGCACGAAGAAGTTCTGGCTTCAAGAGAAAGTCTCTGAACCCTGAACTGTGTATACCCACATAGCCCCTAGAACAAGACAACAAAAGAACAAATGTTTAGGTCCAAGTAAATGGACAAAAGAGAAACCAACTGATAAAATCACAATTCAATGTACAAATTATTTGTAATATCACATTCCACAAAGCCAAAGTTACTGGGAAAAGGCTAAAAAAATAATTCTTCTATCGAAACTTATTCCAAATTCCTCTTGGTTTCAATGAATGCCGAAATTTTTTGTACTACTAATACAATAAATATTCATTAAAACCAAACAGGTACAAGATACAAAAGTTACGCACTTTTTGGCGCCTTCGCCATTTACTTTGGCCCCAGAGTCTGGAGCCTTCTCGTCTTCTTCTTCGTAGTCAACAAGCTCCTCATCGTAAACATCGATGTCCTTTGTTTCGCCCATTTTCTGCAACCAAATACAAATTAGAAATTCGGATTAGAGATTTCAAATACGGAGGCATAGATCAGTGAAAATTAGGGTTTCCGAATCTCAATTTTCTGGAGATAAGCGATTAGGGTTTTAGAAAAGGGAAAACAGAAATTACCTGTTCTGGAATCTACGAATATTGAATTGGGGTTTAGGGTTTTGGAAATTCTGCAAATGAAAAAGGTTAGATGAAAATAAACTAGGGAATTCCAAACTAGGACCTTAGGAAATTGCTCTGAGACTTCTAAGTTCTACGAGAGGGAGAGAGCTAACTGAGTGACAGGGTTGCTGTGTTCCGAGCAGATCTATTTAAACAGTGCTATTTTCCAAAACTTCCCAAAATGCCTTTATATTATCAATTTGTCCTTTGTTCGACAGTTGTAGTTTCCTATATTTCGAGGGTTGTTAACATCACTTCCTTGAATAAGATAAGATAAATATATTGATGCAAAAATTCTTTATAATATTATAATAAATACATAATTTATTAATAAATTAACGAAAAATTTAATAAATTATTTTAAATATCCTAACAAGGAAAATACTATAAATTTAAAATTAATTTAATAATTAAATTAAATTATTATCGAATAAATATTATTAACAAATATATTAATTTAATTCAATATATATTCATAGAAAGAATAAATTAAATGATATTTATATAAAATTATAATTATTGATTTTTTTTTTTAAATAAGTGAATTTTTAATGATTATGAGTCTTATAATTTTCAATTAATCAATAATTTAAACCATCTAATTTAACACAAAATAATAAATTTATATTAGACTCACAACAATCACAAATGGTGTCTAATATTTAGTTATAAAATATTTTTTTATTTATAAATTAAGATTTAATTATTTATTAATTTAAAATTAAAGATATGAAAAATATTGACAATAAATAAATCAAAAAAATTATTTAATTAAATCGTAAATTTATTATTTTAATCATCGGAAAGAAGATTAAAATCTCATATATAAAAATTAACCTATCATAATTAAATTAACCAAAATTATAATTCAACTACAAAAGTCATTCAGAGAGAGAAAATATATCTAATAAATAAAAATAATATTTTCTTGATCTATGATTTTAAATCTTTGAATTGGTTGATTGTACTTTTCAAATATTTGAAAACTATTTTATAATTGGGTTTTTTTCTCTATACTTTATGTTATGGATGGTGGATTACGATTATGGCCAACTGGTAAGGGTTAATGATGTTTAAGAAGAATTTAAGATGTATTTATAGGTTTAATTTAAGGAAAAATATGTTCAATATGTGCATTAGGATTTTAGGTCAGTTTTTACACTCGAGTCACAATATAATTTAATCAGCGTCGTGACTCACATTGAATTATGAATGCTTAATCACAACCCATGAGCCTTGTGACATAGCATGGAATAAGTTGGACAATCACAGCAAATACACAAATGAATCTAAAAAGTTTTGTTGAGTCATGACATATATAGAATTTTCAAAATCACTAGTTGGAACCCAAGAGCACTTCACTACATCATAGATTACGTCTAGGCTACGACGTATACCTATTTTATGGTTTTTGATATTCTTGTTGGTTCTAATTTGTGTGAGTTGCCATTAATCATCTAATTTTTACTTTTTTGTTCATATTTATCCAAGATTCTTCTAAAATCATATTAATTGACAAAACACACAAATACTTCCCAAAATAAGATAATAGTAAAATTAATGCTTAAAAAATAACAAATTATAAGTTAATACAATATTTATTAGATATATAATATGAAATTATACAATATTAATGTTGATTTTTGTCAACATCAAGTAGAATTATCCTCCAAAGTTTTACGAGATAAAACAAATCGTAAGGTTATTAAACCATTAGAAGGGGATCTTTATCCCTTCGATGTTTAAGTCAGTAATATCAATTAAGAGAAAAAAAATTTATTTAGATACGATTCTTTGTAACGAGATCTAACTTATTTGTAAATGTGTACAATTGTAAATATATATAGAAGAATGAATACATATTTCTTACTCATGTAGATAGATTTGTTGTAATATTGTGAATCCTTTTATGTAATTATCTCTTTATGACAATTAGGAAATAACTATGGGTTCTTTATTACTTTATTGAGATTATTATATGAATATGTTTTACCTGATAACTCAGTGTTTATTATGCTTGACTTATAAAGCTTTTACGTATTAGGATTAATATCTACTTGTCATGTAAGATGTCTTAAATTACACCCAACATCCACCCTATCAACCTATTAGGTATTTATCAAATGGGAGATAAGGTTTTACTATAGTTCATTAAGTATTTGGGTTTATAACCCATCCAATCACATTGGTGGCGTTGAGCCTATTTTCATGTGTTATTTTACTCATTTAGGCTGGGATTTTGGGTCGTGTCTGACATTTAAAACATGCATTGTAGCTTCTTATTGCTAGGTTATTTTTGAATTTTCAATTGGATTTCGATTAAAGAGTATGTCAAAATCAACATTTGTAATTAAGAAGTCAACCTAGGGTCACACAGTGTCTTTCACATTTTATGTTGTCGGTCATGTCTATCAGACTTTTTAAAGCTAGATAAAAAATGTATAATTAATAGGGGTTTTTTGGTCCTTTGAAGCTTTATTCTTAATTGCCTTACATCCTCTTAAAAATTAGAAGTTGTACTTGAATACTTTTTCCACCACCAAGAGCAAATATGTTAGTCATAAGTATGCATCATGATGGATATGGATTGAGAGGGTCCATATGGCATTATGACCAAGTAGAGACCAGATTGAGGTATAGTTGGTAACACCTTGGTTGGTGATTCGGTGAAGTCCTCGAGAATAAATTCTTAGTCGACGAAGTGTTGCGTGTTTTTCAACACACAAAAACGTGCAAGTATACACGGTCACAAGTAATAATATTTGTAAGTAAAGATCGTTCCCACGGAGATTTATTACTAGTGTTTGTTGATTATTAAAATTATTTAAACCTGATGTTATCCAAACAGTCAATAATTTGTTGCAGTTTGTCTTAATTAATTTTTAGCAGTTATGCGAAAATTCTAGGATTGCGGTTCACCCAAATTAATCCACTTGAATAATTTATTCTCTCTTGATTTATGTTCTCGTGTTTTAAGTTGTTAACCAAGAACTCCTAATTTATCCATATATCTCTTTCAAATCTACGCCTTTTAGTTAAAATAATTCACTATATTCCTATGAGAATTAAATTAAACTGATTTATTAAGTTGAGTTCTCAAACAGTCACACATACAATAAAGTATATTTCTATCCCTTATGTATATCGTTATTTTATCACGAAAGACACAAAAAATGCCTTTTTCAAGTTTATTTAAGTGACACATATCAGTTAATTAATCTTACGATAATTAAAAGCATTAAACACAGATAAAATAAACAACTTAAAACAATTTCATAAATCATTCAAAAATAATTAATTCAAGTTTCATAATTTACGCTACAACTGTAATCCTAGAACAAATATATTAGTTCATGTGAGAATTTAAAATTACAACACAACAAAAAATAAAACATTGCGAGAGAAACAAAAATTAAAAGAAAATAGATAAGAAAAAAACTCTTTCCACGATTCCTCAATGAACAATAAATTTCTTCCACTTTTCTTTTTCTTTGTTGTCTTCTTTCTCTGTAATTTTCCTAAGAAAATACAACATACAATGTTAAATAAATACTCTACGTGTTTTTGTGTAACTATGAAAGAAGAAAGAAAACTGAAAAAATGATACAATAAAGAAATTTATGAAGCTGTGAGAAGAAATTTAGCAAGACTTGCGAGAGAAACCAAAAAGAGCTGAGAGAAGAAAAACTAAACTCGAAAACTCTATGAAAAATCAAAAAATAGCAGCGTACAAAAATATATCCCACTTTTCAATTCTTATTTTTTATTTTTTATTTTTTATATTTTTATATTAAAAGTGGGGACAAAAACATAGAACACGCGTGAAAACATTCTCGCGCATTTTTTGATTTTTTCTCTTTTTACGCGCCACGTGTCACCATGTGATTTCGAGCGAAATGTAGCGACACGTGGCAGCTTTTCATTGGATCGTAAGGTCGGGCGCATGAAGAACGCGTCGCACACGAATCCTCGCGTTGGAATCAATTAACAGCTAGAAATGGGCGCAGTTTCTGCATTTTTATTTCACCAAATACTTGCCACGTGTCACCATTTTATTCGCTGGAATATTTATGAGACACGTGGCTGCTTATTTTCCGTTGATACACGAGGGTGCACGCAGCTTGGATGTCTCGCGCCACACATGATTTATAGATGCGCGGCTCGGTGCGCGTTCAGCGATCTTGTCCCGGACCGTTCAACTCGTCCAACGGCGATCGATGCGCCTCGAGGGCTCTGTGCAGCCGACATGTGGGTCCCGCACATGGCGGTGCAACGCGGCGTAATAAATCCTGCATCCATTCTCTCTTTGGTCGGGTTTGATCTACACGCGCGCCATTCTGACCGTTTATGCTTTGATCGGACGGACCACGTTATGCACGCGTGGATGTTGACGCGTGGAACTTCTCTCCTGCGAAGAAAAATAACTTTTATTAATTATATTTTCACCCTCAAATATATTTCAAATTACATTTTAAACTTTGGTTAATTGCAATTTAGCCCTTTTGGTAATTTAAATTAAATTTTAAACTTTTAATAATTACAACTAAGCTCGATTTTAATTTAAATTATATTTTCAACTTTTATAAATTGCAATTAATCACTATTTTATTTGAAATTATAGTTTTGGACAAAAATTTACCATTAAGAGCGTTTTCGATACATTTTATTTAATTTTCTTAAAATTTAGAAAAAATAGTAAATCCTAATTTATTAAACTAAAATTAACTAAAAATAGAGAGAATCTAGCAATTATAATTAATAAAATAGTTGAAAATAACTATATAAAATACAGTTATCAACACCCCCAAACTTAAGTTTTTGCTAGTCCTCGAGCAAAAGGAAGAAAATAAAACAAAGATAACTGAATTTAAAATAGTGATTTTCAAAATATTTCTTTTGTCTTTTAAAATTACATAACTCAAAGAAATAAAAGAATTTTATCTAAGTATCAAAATCAATTTTAAAGTATATTACATTTTTACAATGAATTGTAGTGTGTGTGTGAAGTCTTTTCATATTTCATCACATGCAATCCGGATCAGTTTATACAAATATAAAAGCAATCAAATTTGCATGAAATCACAAATCTCATCAGTTTATTTTTCATTTCTCTATATTAACAGACAAACACAAAACACAAAATCAATAAGACTTTATTAAGCTTGTAATGTATGGTTTAGGTAAAGGTAGGATAAAGGATAATATTTAGCTAAAAACTTTTCCCAAACATAACATTTTAGGATTGAAAAAGATAATTCTATCATCACAATAATTACTTCCCAATTTGGGATTTCTCATCACATACAATAACTATATATATTTTTCTATATTTTTCTTTTCTTTTCAGAATCTTTTTTTTTTTCAGTAACCCTTTTTTCCGATATAACCTTCAATATTTACTAACAATTGTCACATGTTAGTGAGATAAGAACAATAGGTATATCTACACACATATATATTTTTTAAAGATAGGCTTTTGAAATGAGAAAAATATATATGTAAACTTTGAGGCTCAAAAGGGGTATACTATAGATAAAGCATGTGAAGGTAGATAGAAAGGCTCAAACGATCCAAAGATGGCCTAAATCATTTTCTTAGTTAAATGTTATCTATAATTTCGCCTCGAGAGAAAATCAAACAAATTCTAAAAAATGTGACACCATAAAAATCAATCGAATTTCATACTCATATAAACCTTCTCTAAATTATCATAGCAACTCAAAAATCAAGACTAGTGCTCATGAATATTTATTCTTGTAAAATGAAACATACGTAAAAATTATTCATCACTTAGACAATATTCAAAATTTTTTTTTTCAAAGAGATATGCATCATTTAAATCGAAGAAATAAAAATAAATCACTATTCATATCAACATATCTTCAATCAACCAAACAAACAAAACTAGACGCACAACAATATCAAGCAGTATTTCAAATAAGTTTAATCTCAACACCCCGAACTTACATGCTGCACATTGTCCCCAATGTGTGAAAATTAAAGAACAAAGGAGATGTGTTAAAAGAAACTTCGAATGGTGAGTTGACTTGTGAGATTGAAATCCAAAATTGTTTTACCTCCTCGACTTTACACCTATCAAAACAAAGAAAAGCAGAATGAAGAAATATGCAACTAATACATGTTCACAAATACAATAAAAAATAAATAAAAACTAAAACACATGGGTTGCCTCCCAGCGCTTGATTTAGAGTCGTCAGCTGCCTTTCTCCTTGCTTTAGGTTGGATCAGATAAGAAAATGGTGGACTTTTGACGATCAATGTCACCCCCCAATAATGTTTGAGTCTTTGCCCGTTCACTTGGAAGGTAATTTGTGATTCTTCTCCTTTAATCTCAACGGCCCCATATGGGTGTACTTTGGTAATAATGAAAGGCCCCGACCACCAGATTTCAATTTTCACGAGAAGAACTTCAAACGAGAATTGAAGAGCAATACTTTTTGTCTGGTTCAAAGTGTCGATGCAAGATTTTGTTGTCATGCCACCTCTTCGTCTTTCCTTATAAATCTCAGCATTTTCATATGCGTGTAAACAGATCTCATCCATCTCATTGAGTTGTAGGAGACATTTTTACTTGACAGCCTAAATCAAAATTTAAATTCTTGATAGCCCAATACGCGTGGTGCTCTAATTCAACCTAGGAGATGACAAGATTTCCCAAAAACTAACCGATATGGGGACATCCCGATGGGTGTCTTGTATCTGTTCGGTATGCCCAGAGTCATCATCAACCTCTTAGACCAATCCTTCCTTGAAAGGATTTACAATCTTCTCCAAAATCCTCTTCACCTCTCTATTTGATATCTCGACTTGTCCACTTGTTTGAGGATGATAGCGGTTTGCAATCTTGTGAGTGACACGTGTAATTTGGCAAGG
Organism: Hippophae gyantsensis; assembly: GCA_030763125.1. Lineage (NCBI taxonomy): Eukaryota > Viridiplantae > Streptophyta > Magnoliopsida > Rosales > Elaeagnaceae > Hippophae > Hippophae gyantsensis. Next base: position 43,480,735 of record CM061036.1, read on the forward strand.
AGGGTTTCAAAAGATTTGTTGCAAAAATGAGTTCCACCATCGCTTATGATTGCCATGGGTGCCAAACGAGTAAAAATGTTTTCTTTAGAAAATTCAACACCACTTTGGAATCATTGGTGAGAATAAACCTTTTACCCATTTAGAAACATAATCCATGACAACCATAATGTAAAGGTTGTTGTAGGAAGAGATAAAAGACCTGAAGTCAATTCCCCAAACATCAAATATTTCTACCTCAAGAATGTTGTTTAGAGGCATCTCATGTTTCTTAGAAATGTTACCAACTCTTTGCACCCTGTCACATTGTGAGACAAAGAAATGTGCATCTTTAAATAGATTTGGCCGGTAAAAGCAGTTGAAGAACCTTAGATGTTCTTTCTCTTCCAAAATGGCCTCGTAGGCTGAAGAATGACAATGTTTAAGTATATTTTCAATTTCTTCCTTTGGGACACACCTTCGATAATTTGATGCTGCACGTTGCTTAAACAAGTAAGGCTCGTCCCATAAATAGTACTTAACATCGTGTAGGAATTTTTTCTTCGTTGGAAAGATATTTCGGGTGGGAGCACATTGCTTACGATGTAATTAACATGATACACGTACCATGGCACACTTCTATGATTAAGGAAAATAGTTGCTCATCGGGAAAAGTCACCAATGATAGTCTTGTCCAGGCTCCATCATTATTCTCCAATCTCGATAGATGATCACCAACGATTTTCGGTTCCTTTCTTATCTTTGATCTCGAATCAAATTCTTGCTGATAGGAGGATCCATCTAATCAATCTCGGTTTGCATCTTTTTTAGCCATAAGATATTTTATAGCAGAATGATCGGTATGTCACCTTAGGATTCGATTAGGTAGGATCGAAACTTTTCAAAAGCATATAGCAATGAGTAATTCTTTTTCGGTGGTAGCGTAATTGGGTTGAGCTTCGAAAGTTTTCTTGGCGTAGTATATGGCATGGAAAACTCTCTTTTTCGTTGTCCTAAAACCGCTCCTACTGCAAAATCACGGCATCACATGAGCTCAAAAAGGTAGATTCCAATCTGGTGCAATAATGATGGGAGCTAGTGATCAACTTTTCTTTCAAAACCCGAAAGCTTCAAAACACTCTTAGGTCAAATGTGAATTTTGTATCTTTCTCCAAAAGATTGCAAAGAGGCTTAGATATCTTGGAAAAATCTTTTATGAAACGCCTATAGAATCCTGCGTGACCAAGAAAGCTTCTAATTCCTTTCACCGATGTTGGAAGTGGTAGTTTCTCGATGGTTTCAATCTTTGCCCTATCCACTTCAATTCCTTTGGATGAAATTAGATGGCCAAAAACCACACCTTCGTCTACCATGAAGTGGCACTTTTCCCAATTTAAAACCAAATTTGTTTCTTCGCATTTTGTAGGACCAAAAGAAAGGTTATGTAAGTACGTATCAAATGAATCTCCAAACACCGAGAAGTCATCCATAAATATCTCAATAAAATCTTCCACCATGTTTGAGAAGATAGCCATCATACACCTTTGAAAAGTTCTTTGAAGCATTACACAATCAAACGGCATTCTTCGGAAAGCAAAGTTCCATATGGACAAGTGAAAGTGGTCTTCTTGATCCTGAGGTGCGATAGCAATTTGGTTGTATCCAGAATATCCATCCAAAAAACAATAAAAGAATGTCCTGTCTTGTCTAACATTTGGTCAATAAATGGAAGGAAAATGATCCTTTCGGTGGCCTTTTTGAGCTTAGATAATCATGCATACTGCCAAACCCATCACTTTCCTTGTAGGAATCACTCATTATTGCTATTAGTCTCACTTTGTAATTCCTCCTTTCTTTGAACACAATGAATTAGGTGACCCAAGAGCTATCTAAAATAGGATAGATAATACTGCATCTAACCACTTAATGATTTCATCTTTTACTACTTCCTTCGTGATTGGATTCAAACGGCGTTGATGCTCGATAGTAGGCTTGAAATCTTCCTCAAACAAGATCTTGTGCATGCATATTGCGGGGCTAATTCCTTTAATGTCACTATCGACCACACAATGCTAACTTGTAATTTCTCAACACTCTTACTTCTTTTCTTGATCATCATCTAGAGATCTTTGAAATAATCTGACGTTGTAGACATTTCGCCCAAATAAGCGTACCTTAGATGGTTAGGTAGTGGCTTAAGCTCCAAATAATGGTTTCCATGTTCCATAGATGGCTTCACATAGGTAAACTTAGATGGTGTTGCAACTTGTGATGCCTCTTCTTCGATTTACTGGACTAAAGAGTTGTGGAGATGCTTCAGTAACTTGAGATATTCAAGAGAATCAAAGTTATCAATAACATTATCATTCACAAGTGCAAGTTCCAAAGCATCGGTACACAAGTTTTCCACGAAATTGTTTTCAACTAACGCATTCACCATGTCAACTCTAAAGCAATCATCGTATTCTCTTGGAAATTTCATAGCTTTAAAGACATTGAAAGTTACCTCTTGGTCTTGAACTCTCATGGTGAGCTCACTCAACATCAAAGTCCTACACCAAAGAGCTAAAAATAGTCTCCCACAGAATAATAGAATTTCTTTATCTTCCTCCATGTCAAGAATTATGAAATCTACGGGAAAGATAAACTTGTCAACCTTGACAAGCACGTCTCTATAATGCCTCTTGGGTGTTTCAAAGACCTATCTGCAAGTTGAAGAGTTACGTGCGGTTGTGCTTCTCACTAATCCAAGTCTTTGATAGATGGATAGTGGCATCAAATTAATGCTTGCACCGGAATCGCAAAGAGCTCACCAAAAATTTCTCACCAATAGTACGGAATGGAATGGTAAGCTTCCCGGATCTTTCGCTTAGGTGGTAGCCTTACTGAAGAATGGCACTACACTCTCTGTGAGAACAACTGTCTCAAATCACCTAACCTTCTCTTCTGTAGACAAAATGTCTTTCATGAATTTCACGTAGCTAGGCATTTGCTTCCAAGGCATCTGAAAGGAATGTTTATATGAAGTTTCTTAAATACTTCAGAAACTTGGAGAAATTGCTTATCAAGCTTTTGCTTATGGAAGCGTTGAGGAAATGGAATTGGTGGATTATACGACTTGAGACTTTCATGGTTTCATTATGGGTTTTGTTGATGCTTCATTTTCTTGACTATTTCTTCTCCTTATCTTGTTTTTACAATAATTGACAACAATGACAAGAGTTGGCGGATTAAATGAGCTTGTGTATTTCTTCTAACTCTTTCACTTCTAATGTAATCGCTTTACAATGCTCTTTCCTTCCTTTTTGGATTGACTTCGGTATCACTCGGTAAAAACTCCTTGAGGCGATTATTGCCGGTAGCTAATTGACCCAATTGAACTTCAAGATTTCTAATAGATGTTGCTTGATTTTGGAGAATAGCCTCGTTCTTAGCCATGTATTGAGCAAACATATCTTCCAAATGAGAGGCTTTCTCTTGTTGTGGGGCTTGATTATGAAAACCTGGTGGATGAATGGGCTTGTAGAAGATGATTGGCCTTGATTATTACTCGAGAAAAATTAGGGTGATTCTTCCACCCTGATTGTAAGTGTTGGAATAGGGATTGTTTTGATTGTTTTGGTTCCTATTATAATTGGAAACAAAATTATGATCGAGTTATGAGGACATCTCTCATTGGCATGATTTCCATTGCAAATTTCACATGCGAACAAAAGGACTCGAATAGAATGGACACCCATAGTATCCATCTTTTTCACCAAAGGCAGATACTTGTGCGATTAAAAGCGATCGCCAGCATCGATCTACGTGAATTCAGTGCTTTCTTAGGCAACATCCTCTCATGGCCATTCATAACTATTTGAGGCCATTTCCTCTAATAAGTTGTACGCTTCATCAATTGATTTCCCATTAAAGCACCACAGCTGGCAAAGATCAATCATGTTTCTAGTTTGACCCGTCAAACTATTATAAAATGTTTGAACTTGAAGCCAACTGATGTCAAGTGGTGAGGACATCTTGAAGTAGCTCCTTGTACCTCTCCCAAGCCGTATAATGACTCACGAGTCAAAGCGCCGCATAAAAGTGGTGATTTCATTCTCAAATCCGTAGGTCTTCTTAGGTGGAAAATATTTGGCTAAATTTTTTTAGCCAAATCCTCCCATATGTAGTGATAGAACCACGTGGTAATGAATTCAACCAACTCTTTGCCTTATCCCTAAGTGAAAAGGGAAAAAGTATCAATAGAATAGCATCAATGTTGACTCCATTGTGCCTAAATGTGTTGCAAATCTCAAGAAAATTTGATATATGGGAGTTTGGATCATCGTGGGGTAAACCACCAAATTGAGCAGAAAGTCTCAATCATATGAATTATTGCAGGCTTAATTTCAAAATTATTAGCTTGAATTAAAGGTCTCCTAATAATCTTGAATGGATGCCACCAACCACGTGGCACCGCATAATCTCTTAAGGATCTTGGATTCTTCTACTGAATTTCATTATCCATAGCTAGATGTTCTAAGGTTTCTTGTTTATTATTTCTCTTTAAGTTCAAAATAGTTCTATGGATTTCTAGATCTAATGGAACTAAGTCAAGATTTCTTATGCGTCGCATACAAAGTCTCACTCTATCCAAAATTACATCTAATATAATATATAAATTAAATTTAAACCATAAATAAACACACAAATCCAAGCAAGTAACAGTAAGCAATCAAAAAAAAATAAATAATTTTTTTTTTGAATTAAAATCAGATTAATTGGTATTAATATCAACAAAAATTAATAAAATAAATCCCTAACTGCGTGATGCAAAACTTGTTGCGTGTTTTTCAACACACAAAAACGCAAAGTATACACGGCCACAAGTAATAATATTTGTAGTAAAGATCGTTCCCACGGAGATTTATTACTAGCGTTTGTTGATTATTAAAATTATTTAAACCCGATGTTATCCAAACTTGATCAATAATTTGTTGGTTTGTCTTAACTAATTTTTGTAGCAGTTAATGCGAAAATTCTAGGATTGCGAGTTCACCAAAATTAATCCAACTTGAATAATTTATTCTCTCTTGATTTATGTTCTCGTGTTTTAAGTTGTTAACCAAGAACTCCTAATTTATCCATATATCTCTTTCAAGCTCCATACTGAGACACACCTAGTTAAAATAATTCACTATATTCTATGAGAATTAAATTAAGCATTTATTAAGTTCGGGTTCTCAAGCAGTCCACACATACAATAAAAGTATATTTCTATCCATATGTATATACGTTATTTTATCACAGTAACACACAAAAATGCCTTTTTCAAGTTTATTTAAGTGTCACATATCAGTTAATTAATCTTAGATAATTAAAAGCATTAAACACGGATAAAATAAACAACTTAAAAGCAGTTTCATAAATCATTCAAAAATAATTAATTCAAGTTTCATAATTTACGCTTCTTTGTAATCCTAGAACAAATATATTAGTTCATAGCGAGAATTTAAAATTACAACACAACAAAAATAAAGCATTGAGAGAAACAAAAATTAAAAGAAAATAGATAAGAAAAAAAACTCTTTCCACGATTCCTCAATGAACAATAAATTTCTTCTTTTCTTTTTCTTTGTTGTCTTAACTTTCTCTGTAATTTTCCTAAGAAAATACAACATACAATGTTAAATAAACACTGCAACGTGTTTTTGTAACAACACGCAAAGAAAAGCGAAAAATGATACAATAAAGAAATTTACATGAAGCTGCGAGAAGAAATTTGCAGACTTACTTCGAGAGAAACCAAAAAGAAGCTGAGAGAAGAAAAACTAAACTCGAAAACTCTAAACCGAAAAATCAAAAAATAAACAGCGTACAAAAATATATCCCACTTTTCAATTCTTATTTTTTATTTTTTATTTTTTATATTTTATATTAAAAGTGGGGACAAAAACATGGAGCACGCGTGAAAACATTCTGCGCATTTTTTGATTTTTTTTCTCTTTTTACGCATGCCACGTGTCACCATGTGATTTGCTGAGCGAAATGTAGCGACACGTGGCAGCTTTTCATTGGATCGTAAGGTCGGGCGCATGAAGAACGCGTCGCACACGAATCCTCGCATTGGAATCAATTAACGGCTAGAAATAGGCGCAGTTTCTGCATTTTTATTTCACCAAATACTTGCCACGTGTCACCATTTTATTCGCTGGAATATTTATGAGGCAAGCATTTTCCGTTGATACACGAGGGTGCACGCAGCTTGGATGTCTCGCGCCACACATGATTTATAGATGCGCGGCTCGGTGCGCGACAGCTTCGTTCAACGTGCTTCAATCTGGACCATTCAACTCATCCAACGGCGATCGATGCGCCTCGAGGGAATCTATGCAGTGGCGACGTGGGTCCACACCGCCGTCTGCGCGACGTAATAAATCCCGCATCCATTCTCATGGTCGGGTTTGATCTACACGCCATGGCCCGTTTATGCTTTGATCGGACGACCACGTTATGCAGCGTGGATGTTGACGCGTGTAACTTCTCCCTGCGAAGAAAAATAATTTTTATTAATTATATTTTCACCCTCAAATATATTTCAAATTACATTTTAAACTTTGGTTAATTGCAATTTAGCCCTTTTGGTAATTTAAATTAAATTTTAAACTTTTAATAATTACAACTAAGCCCGATTTTAATTTAAATTATATTTTCAACTTTTATAAATTGCAATTAATCACTATTTTATTTGAAATTATATTTTTGGACAAAAATTTACCATTAAGAGCGTTTTCGATACATTTTATTTGATTTTCTTAAAATTTAGAAAAAACAGTAAATCCTAATTTATTAAACTAAAATTAACTAAAAATAGAGAGAATCTAGCAATTATAATTAATAAAATAGTTGAAAATAACTATATAAAATACAGTTATCACGAAGTTATACCTCATTCACATGGATTATCTTTAGGATGGGATGTAGCCCAAGAACCTGTGGCTTTTAAAGGTGTTCAAGATGGCCCGTAATGTTTTCTTCATCATTTTGAGTTGGGTATTAATATCCACTTGGGCTCCTCATCTACGAACCAATTGGGCCCATTGTGGGCTAGTTGGTGCAAGCACAGGCTCTACCACTCAGGATGGTTATAGAAGCTTTAGATGGACTAATGATCGGTTGTGCCTTGTGATTCCCATTGAGTGTTAGAACTCATTGCTTGTCTGAATCTTCTAAAAAAGTGATCATCTTTTTTGAAGATTCATTAAATGAAGATAATTGAGAGAATTAATAATCTTTTTACAAATTTTGACTAAATTTGGAGGATGAACTATCTTTCCATTAACCCATTTTTGTACACCCTTTTATATAGGTACAAAATTACCAAAAGTATAGTTATTGAAATCATCTCATCATGATAATTTCAAAATTGATTTTACTTTTTTAAGAACCAATCTATAAGGAAACTAGACCAATTTCGACTAGTTTTTAGGCAATCTTAGATTTTTCAAATGATGTATGGATTTCTAGATCCAAATAAAAGCTACTTGATCGTGTAGAAAAACTTGTGTAAGTGCCACTATAGGTTGGACCATCATGGTTGGCTAGGGTTTCCTGTACAATAATTGAGGAAGCCTCACTTGTCAAAGGTGTTGAAAAAAATCACCATTTGGAAATGATAATCGTGCTACATGTATGTTTAACTCGTTGATCAATGGATTGCATGGAATGATCTTTTCTAGACTTTATTGGGATTAGAGCCTTAGAGCTTGTAAATTCATCAGTTGTTTTTTTATAGAAGCATAGAGAGTCGATCTTATAGAGACAATATAGAACTCTAATTTGGATGCCACGAGAAATGTCCACTCAAGTGGTCTAGATATAGGAACGTGCTCCTATTGAGGGTAAAGTTCTTACTTAAGCATTATGAGGGATGGCATGCCATGTAGTGGAAGTACCTCAAGCTTGCCATACACAACCAAAGAGCTATCGACTAATTGTGGCAACGTGGTAAAGGTCTTCTTGGTTGGTAGTTCTAATCCAATCATAGCTTGTCACATCTCAATTGGTGATGCTTGATCTAAGCGGCATCTCCTTATTGGTGGTACTTAGTCTAGATGGCACCTCCTAGTTTAGGATGATCCTATTCGATAGTGATTGGCCTAAGCAAAGGTTCTCAATTGATGTTGTGACTCGAGCTTTGTAATGATTAGTCTGGACCTCTTTATTATTAGTCGGGATCTGAAAGGTGGAGCTACTTGACTGGTCAATAACTCATGTTAAATGTTCAGAATATCAAGTCGGTAGATGTGACAAACTAGATAAATATAAGGCCTTCCCTTAAAAAACCTTACTTCTCATCGAGTTCTTTTTGTATACCTGTGTTTATTTTTTGTATATGAGAAAAATGAAGAATGTCTTTGAAAGTCGTACATTTTTTTATCTTTTCAACCTAATAGGACACACTTCTTTCCCATAGAAGGCTACAGATTTTTGTCTACACCAGATAGAACTATTCTTAATGGATTTGGAAGATGAGACAAACTGTTATGATTTCATATCATCATGGATGATGATATTTAACCATCTGATGCTTAAGTTAGTAATGTAATGATGAAGTTTAGAAGATATTTAAGTCGTTTTGTGATTAAGAGAAAATATAGTGTTTAGTAATGATTCTCTATAACGAGATTCAAATTATCTGAGAATATGTATAATTGTAAATATATATAAGGAAAAGAATTAAATTGATATATATCTCTTACCCATGTAGATAAATTTGTTATAGTGTCATACGTCCATCTCCAAAATTATCTCTTTATAACAATTAGGGGATAACTCTGGGTCTTTATCTCTTTATTGAGATTATCTTATATCATGTTTATTTAATTACTTAACGTTTATTAGACTTGACGAATAAAAATTTTATTGAGTGTGACTACTCTCCATTTATCATGTATGATATATTAAATTACAACTAACTTGTAATAAATAATCTTCTTTCATCTCACAAGTTCCAAACATATCAAAGTTTAAAAGTTATTTGTTTTATAACTCAATAAAACTTAAATTAATAAGTTAAATATTTAGTTGTTTTAAATTAATGATTGAATTGGACTAAAAATTATTAATTCACTGATTTTAAATTAGTTAATGATTTGTATTGTATATCATTAACTATAATTCAATTCAAATATATCAAAATTAAATAATATTTATATATAACTTATTTAGATTTTTTATTACATATTTTATTTTAATTTATTTAACTTGTAAGTTAATAAAAATTTATATTTAAAGTATAGTTTGTTACTATTAAAACTTAGGTTAGATGAACACCCATTGCCACTATTATTTGACGTAAAGATTACTCTTTTATAATGCCTTGTCTATTATCTCTAAAACTATGGATGATCTTGTCTACTACTTATCTCTCACCGCCTCTCAAAGTTTGCTTGTACATCACTTCGTCTCAATACTAGTAAGAGACAAATCTCAAGTATTTTCCATTAATTCTAACTACATGGTGATAATTTTGTAATTGTAAATGATGAATAGTATGCAGTGTGCAGTGCACTATCATGGATATTTTTAATATTTTATAATGTTTTTAAATTCTTGAAAAAATAATAAATTGTAAGAAAATAAATAAACAATATCATAAAAAAAAGAGATTTCATTGAGATTAAATTTGTCTATTTTTTCTTTAAATAATTATAAACTTACACCGTAGTACTAAAATACAAAAGATTTTTTACATACATATATAAAATTTATATTGTTTAATTATAACTCGTTGATAATATTAAATTTTATTTAAGAAGAATGAATATAATTATTGTATCATTTTTTTCTGATGAAATTCACAAAGAAGCATTGGAAAAAAAATAGAATGCAATAGTTCATACTTTTTTTGTAGGAGGTTTCACTTTTTATCATATTCGTGGATGCATGGAATAATGTTGTATATATGTGAAACTATATTTACATACATGAATGCATGTAATAATGTTGTCTATATATGAAACTATGTTTACCTAGTTGAGAAAATTTTACCATACATAAAATTGAAAAGAATATATATGTAAATAAAAAATTAAAAAATAATATAGCTTAAATATAAATAATTGTGTTAAATAAGAGAAATCAAAAAAATAAAACTTAAAATAAATAGGAATAATCTTAAAATAAAAACAACAATAACAAGAAAAAAATACCCTAAGAAGTGGGATAATGAAAATGAAGATTGATTCAAATTTTTTCAATAGATTTTTAAATAATTTAATTATTATTATTATTTTGGTTAAAAATTATATATTATTTAATAACTTTGGATGTTAATTTTTTTTTGCCACATTCGAAATATCCCAAATTACACATGTCACCGATAAAGGACAAAAGAATTAGTATATTTTTATCCAAAACTTATACGCAGAGTTTAAGTTTTTATCGATGACATATAATGTTGGGTAAATAATAGTATAATAATGATAAATATAATAAAAATTTATTAATTTTTAAGTAAGATATTATAATTTTATTAATTATGAAAAAAATATAACGAAGTTTATAAATAAATAAATGTCAAAAATAGATCACTTCACACATGTAAGTATTTTTTAAATTATATTTATTTTAAAAAATACGAATTTGGATAGATATGAATACATAACAATTGATTTCAAAACACATAATAGCTTAAAAAATATGCATATATGTGTTTATTTGTTTCATTTCTCACATTTTCTAATTTTCTAATTTTTAGTATATTTTTTCATAATTAATGGATTTATAATGTCTCACTTAAAAGTTAATAATTTTTTGTATATTTTTATCATAATTAGCGTATATTTTTTCTATAATGTTTCTATTTTTAGATAATAAAAAAATAGAGTATTAAAAAATGAAAAAAATGTCATAAATAGAATAGTGAACATAGGATGAGAACAAGTACATGTAAAAATAGTTTTTGATATAATCGTTCCCAAATCGAATTATAAAATCTGTACCCAAAACCACCAAAAAATTATTACGATTCAGGAACGATTTTTTACTTGAAGATAACAATTCAGAATGATTATTAAAAAATACCCAAAAAAATATAATTTAATTTATTAAATATATATAATTAATGTTTGATTTATAATTATTAAATATATATAACTAATGTTTGATTTATAATTTAATATATTAAATATAAAAATTAATTAAATAAATATAATTAATTTTGGATACGAACAGATATGATTTTCAATATTACTATAACCGAACCATATGTTTAGTTTATACCCAAAATCGTACTCATCTTTAAAATTTATCGGATAAAAACCGAACTCGCGATTTTTTTACACCTTTCTAACTTAACATACTTGTACATATTTTTTTAAGTTATTATATATTTTTTAAATTAATTATAATTAAGAAAATATAAATTTAGATAACTATGAACATATAATAATTTATTTAAAAATACACAATAACTAAAAATACATACATGTATATTATTTAGCCGTTTCATTTCTCATATTTTTTAACTTTTAATATATTTTTTCATATTTAATAAACTTATAATATCATTAATTTTTTTTCTTTTAGATAATAAAAAAGTAGAGTATTAAAATATTAGATAAAATTTTGAAATTTTATTACACTAGTTTTATGTTATTAAAATAGCAATTTTCTAATTTTTTTCCCCTAAAATAATAGCTAAAAATTTTATGCGCGCCAGGTAGGGGTCGAACCTACGACTTTCTGCTTAGGAAACAGACGCTCTATCCACTGAGCTACAGGCGCTAATTTGTTTCATAAGCTTTTGTTATAGTCTAGTTTAATGTCTTCCTGATTTATGTCTAGCTTAGCAGGATCGACATGCTCTCTTAGCAAGTCCTCGAGTATATGCTTTCAAACACAAGGGCAGAAAATAAGAAGAAAACAGACAAGTTTGAGAGACAGAGTTCCAATAAATTTTACAAAATGCGTTCTAATCATGTAACATTTTAGTAAGATGTATTAGTCTTATAACTTTAAAAATGTGTACTTAATCTTATTAAACTAAAAAAAATGACTAGAATGCACCTTTTACACAAAGTTATATGACTAAAACTGACATTTTTAAAAATTATGAAACTAAAAAACTACCAAACTAAAGTATTTATTTGCCTAAAATTATGAAACCGCCGGCGCTCTTCTCCTAAAAGATAAATACTTGGCCAGTTATTACGGTAGAAATCACGTGATTATAAATCCAATACCAATTTTCCTAATAGTTCGAAAAAAGTTCGATGATAAGACTCACATCTACCTAATTCAAATCACATATTCGATCACATGAACATTAGTTTACCTTGAAAATATTATAAATCCAGTACACTGAAAACATCTCAATGTCAAAATATTGGCATGATATAGTCTTTCTATGCATGGCTGTTTCCCAACTTCTTGGTGGTGCAAAAGATGCAACCAGTATGGATGAATATGGATATACAATTTAGAGACTAAACTACAATTAACGTAACTAAAGATGAACTTCAGTAACTAAAACTGGAGTTATCTAAAAATCAGTCATAGCATTGCAACTCCTGAATATCAAAAGCCTAAAGCATTATTACAAAACCAGTGCAAACATATCCACCCAATGCTTGAAAGTTATACAACAGACTGAATGTTAAAGATAGGGTTTCCAAAGTCCCCCTGAGTATGGTTAGAAGTAAACAACATCTACCCCAATTGTTACCGTTGGTTTAATTAGTTATAGGATCCCATATTCCGTTCAACTAAATCTATTTTGATGTTTGTTATGAATCCGATACACTCTTTGTGTCCTCTACTGCATTATTATTTTGTAGAGGGGGTAAGGAAAACATGCTTACAGTTGAACTTGTACCACGGATCTGCTTCAAGACACGCAGGGCTGATAGCGTGAGCCTGACGTACGTGCTCTCCATATGCTCAATTTCTGCAAGTTCTTTTGGAACTTGAAGTGGCCTTTCTCTATTATCAGTAACAGTCATAGGCTCACCTTCTTCCCTAACATGCAATACCTTTAATGACTCCGGTGATTCATTCTTAGGAAATAGATGATCATGCATCATCTCACATTCCTTAATGAGTTTATTAAGCACGTCAGTACTAAAAAACGGCTGTTGTAGGACACTTTGGACAAATGGTAAGCGAATGAGAGCACCACTCCGCTTGTCATATTTCTTTATTATCTTCACTAACCCTGTAGGTAGCAGTCAATTGAAAAACACACAAAAATAAAACAAAGAAAACAAAACAACAGGAAAAAAAAGATTTTCCCTCAATTTACACCTAAACAACGGGAAAGCAATCTCAACTACCTGTTTTCATCTAATTTATCAATTATATTCCATCTATTCTTTTTTATTTTTTTATTTAACCCATGCTAGAATGTATTTAGTGAATTGTTGGTCTATCTCAGCAGTTGATTCACTTAAACATTCTAACATTTTTGGAGGATTGGTAACTAACGTACACTAACATAGTATCCTAATTGTTGAATTTCAAGTGTTTGAACCTACAAGATGTATAGAGCCACACTTGAGAGAAATAGATAAAATATGTAAGTGAATTCTTAACCCATCTCTCAACAATTTAAACATTTAGGAGGAATGGTGACCAATACACTCTAACAATACATACAATTCATTGTCACTAGATCATCACTAAAGATTTTCCAAACGAACCATCAATGGTACTGAAAAGACCCTTGTCTTTGGCTCAGTGATGAATAAAAAAAAACCTAGAACAATTTGGGCTTCAATCACAGCAGAATCTAGACCAAGTGTAGAAGTTATTTTACAATTTGAGACGAAAGTATCACTTTTGATTGTCAATGAGAATAATCATGGATAGATGGAAAATAAGCATGCGTGTACATATTGGTATGACCGTGTGAGATTGCATTTTTTGCAATTCACATGAAGATAAAACAAAAGAGGAAGAACCCAGACCTATAACATTCTTATAAGCATATCCAAAGTAACAATCAATTTTCTAAGAACCAAATATTTCTTTCAACCAAAGAAGCTTTCAAAGTTCCAAACAGTGACAAGAAAATTACCTGTGTAGTTAAGGATGCTGTAATTTTCTAACAGTACCATCTCTCCATGGAAATCTACTATTTCCCTCCCTATTTCTGTCAAATCGCCATTAGACTCTTTAGCCTTTACTGCTCTATCTTGCACTTCCTGCATTCCATAGCAAAATAAGTCACTAACATGTAAATATAGTTTGAAACACTCTTTAGGCATCAGAGAGTAGATCTAAAAACTAAAGTGACTACTGGCGAGTATAAGGAAATAAGGGTTTGATCTACAAATTCATTGTAAAAAATGTGATGAAATGCAAACAAGAACTTGACCAAGTAGACACAAATTAACAATCTAAAATTTATAGGTTTACATAAATATTTTACCTTCCTTGTATAGTTAGTTATAAACATAGTGCATTAGTGCGACCAATATAACCAACACGATCTAGTTAGATCTGCTGATTTCTTCATATTTTTGACAATGAAAAGTCGTTGCTAACTTCTCATGATGTTGATCAGCCTTTACTGTTCCAATAGAGAATGAACTACTGTGTAATGATTATGTAGCTAAATTCCCGTTGTTAAATAAAACAAAATTACATTTTCCAGCATATAAAAATATTCAGAAATACTAAAAAATACTCCTTGAATTCAACCCTACTATAGTAATACTCAGCCCGCTAGTTTTCAATAATATTAACCAAAATCCCAAACATAAGACCCCAATATTTTAAAAGAATTAAAAAGAAGAAGAAATACCTTCCATTTAATAATGTATTCTTCCTCCTTCTCAATGACAAATCCATTAAACTTGTCGACTTCATTTTTCAACAACCTAACAAAATCGGTAACCTCCTTCTCAACCTCAACATTTTCGCTATTCCCAACGATGCATAAATCTCCACCGACACCTTCGCCATCGGATAATCGGGGCCGTTTGGTAGGAGGTTTATCTCCGTCCTTGGGATAGGGATAAATTAGTTTCAGCTGCTTCTTCAAATCCTTGTAGGACAAAAAGCTGTCGCGCCAATCGGGCAAAGTCTCATCGATCAGATTGCTAAGGCTCTTCCAGAATTTCATAGTCTTGCACGCACCAGATTCTCTGGCACTACTCGCCCAACGCCGACAGAACTCCAAACTTCTCCTTAGTTTAATTGAACAATACGGCGCCGTTACAATTCGGATACAGTGATGAGATTGGCGACGGAAATAAGTTCTGTGGAAATTATTTATTTGCTAATTGTGGAGTGGAGTTAGAATATTCGTTATAGTTGATGTTTTGATGAATGGAAAATAAATTGCCTTAATTATATCCTTTAGATATTAAAATTTCACAACATTCACTTCTTATTGTATTAATTTTACTTTATATTTATAACTATCCACCTAATTAACTAAGTTTACGTTCTTATTGATACTATATATTAGTACTCTAATGGTAACGAAAACACTAAAACTATCGCATCCTGTGGGTTTATGCATAAAAATGAGCACGGGATGATCGAGATAATTAGACTATACTAATAATTATAATTATCTTATATTATTTTTAGATAGATTTGTTTAAGAATTATTAATTATAAGTTAATAGTATTTTGTTTACAGAATAATTGTAATTATTAATTTTTTAATATTTATTTAAAATATATTTAGATAGTAATTAGTAAAGTAAAACAAATAAATGCAAAAAAAATTAAATTAAATTAAATGTAACTATGTAAAATAAAAATGTTGTAATTTTATATTAAAGTATCTTTTATATGCATTATTATATGTATATAAGTAATTATAATATTAATATATGCTATATTAAGGTTTCAAAAATATAATAATTATTTTTGCTCAAAGTTTAACCAAATATTATTAATTCAAAAAAATATAGTTTTTTTAGAAATAATTATAATTTTAATTATTGATCGAAAAAAACTATTATTTGTCATGAATATGTATACATTTTTGAATTCCAAGTTATTAAATTTTAAATATAGAAACAAAAATAAAAATTTATAAAAAAATAATAATGTTAGAATTAATAATCACAAAAATAATATTTTAATAATATTTTAATAATATTAAATATTGTTTAATATTAAACGGATATAAATAATGATAACTTAATTTGAATGATATTCAATATAAAATAATATATAATTGTTCGAATTGTATATAACGGATACGCAAGTATACGTATTCTCAATTAGTAATATAATAATAAGAAAAAATTATTCATACAGATATTATATTATTAAAAATTAATTTTAAAATAAAAAAATAAAAATCAATTATATTTTGAAAGAATAAAATTAAAAATAAATAACAAGTAAGTAATTAATTAAAAATTATCGATTAAAAATATATATGAAAAAACATAATATTTAATTATCTAATTTTTTAATCACATGAATTATTAATATTTTTTTAATATAATTATTAATTAAATATATAATCAATTGAATATTAATATATATTTCTTCGTTAATTAAATTACATAATATATTTATACTTGAATCTAACTTTCAGGTTACTTGATTTGTTGCATAATATACTTATACATACAATATTACACAAATTCCAAATTTACTTATACTCAAAAAAAAAATTTTTTGAGTGAAATTGGCTGCACTTACGAAATGGGCAAAAAAAAAAAAAATGAAAACAAGAAGTGACAGCTCGAGTGGCAGGTTCTAACTTCTAAGTTCGTAACATACAAACAAAAAAAGGCACGAAGCTGCCTCTGTTTTTCCTTTATGTTGTTTCTAATTCTATCCTCTTGGCTCTTGCAAGTTGCAAGTAGCAACCACAATAATAATAATAATAATGAAAATAGAACAGAAAACACAAAAACTACAAAACAGAGGGGGCCGAAGACAAAGTTAAAAACAATAAAAACAGCCATTTGGTTCAACCAGAAACGAGAGAGCCAACTGTTTCATGAAGTGGAGAAGAACCAAACAAAAACCCATTTCAATTCAACCATGCCATTTCTTAGGTCTCAACAAATCCATGGTTAATTTTGTTTCTTTGGCCTCTTTTCTTGGAAAATTACTTTTTTGATTGAAGCCTTTTACGTCTTCTCTTTGGTTGGTTACTCGGTTTCAAATTTTGTGTGCATATGCGGAAACAGGACATTTAGCGGCGTTTTATTTCTTTCTTGGATTTAGGGTTTCTCTTCACAACTCTTTGATTGTGTGTCTTTAAATGCAAAGCTGTGCTTACATTCCCTCGTGGGTCTCTCATATTCTTGCATGTATGGGGTGAGTTTTCTTGGTTCCTTTCATGACTTCTTTGATTTTCTGTGATTGGTATCAGCGGAAAAGAGTCATTGAGAATTGAGAATTTTAGGGCCGTTTGCAACGCTTTCCCTTTTTTTTTGTTGAAAGTGCTTTCATTAAAAAGTGATTGACAATCTCTATGAGAATTGCTTTCAAAAGTCTGTGCTTATTTTCATCTCAAACACTTAAATGCATGTTTAAAAATCACTTTTAACCATACAACTTCATTTTAAATCACCTATAAGAGAATCACATCCAATGCCCTTAATAGAATTATGAAACTTTATGGTTGGGGATTTATTTATGTCTTCGCTAAGGTAAGAATTTTATTTCTGTTTAGTGTGTTTTAAAAGACTTTCCTATATGTAAAACTTTGGGATCACGAGAAACACAAGATTTACAATCTAGCCGTTTCTCACTTTCTCTTCTGAGCTTTCTTGAGAACACAGGAACTCAACGTTTTTGTTTTGCATCCCGGATTTCTTAAACTAAGTATAGAATATTCAGAATCTTGTTGCTTGTTGTTTAAGCAAGCTTGTCTAAGTAAACAGGTTTTTGTAGCCTTGTTATTTTCTATTCTTTGCTTCAACTCTTGGGACTTTGGTTATTCTATTATAAAGTTTTGTTTTTGTATGGAGCTTTATAGGAGTTATGTATTCAAAGTGTTGTTTCGTATCCCAAACTGAGAAATGCTTTTGGAAAAAACCATGCTGCTCGTTCTTAGTGTTTTATGGTGCTTATTTTCGAGCTCTTTTGCTTTCAATCTCAGAGAAGTTCAAGGGAAAATGCAAGGTTGTTTTCAGTGTAAGAGAAAGGAAAATAACTTTATGTTTTTGTTCGATCATGGTGATGACCTAATTTGGTTACGGGGGTTCAATTTCTTCCTTTCTAATTTGTTTTTCCCCGTTGGAGAAATTTGGAAGAAACGATAAGTTTTAGTACTTTTCTTATGGGGCTTCTTTATATTTGTAAGGATCATCATATTTGCACATTTTTCTGTTGAGAAAGACATGAAGATTTATTGTCATTTCTACTAAAAAAGTAGAGTATTCTTGTCAGCTTATACAACAACCTTCACGAATTTCCATTTATCTCTTCCGAAAAGGAAGAAAAGAAGAAAAACAAGGTGGAATTGATTGTAATTATCTGGTGTTAATCTCGAACAACTATAAATCACTTAGTTCTTTCATGTTAAATTGGGTTCGTTCTGGGTTTTTGTAGTGTGTTTGATCGCTTATTTTACTTTTCCAATTTTCAGTAAGTATGATCTTGCATTGGTTTACAGTGGATGCTAATCATCTTTGTGTTGAACCTGATTTAAAACAGAGCAGAGGCTGTCTTGGATGCTTTAACAAACCCACACTAATAATTACTGTGGATGAGCCATCAAAGGGGCGGAGAATTCAAGGTCGACCAGTGAAAAGATCTAGTTTCTCAGAGGATTTCTGGAGCACTAGCACTATGGAATTGGACAGCAATGCAATACAACCCCAGAGAAGAATCTCATCAATGAGCATATCTCTTGATTCCCATAGTACTTCTACCAGCTCTGGCAATCCTCCTGAATTTGTAAATCATGGCAAGTTCATCTAATTTATCTATCTATTATGATTTATGCTTGATTGCTTGTCATTTTGTCTGATGTTTGGGGGACCTTCTCCTATTACTAGTATCGATAGATCTTGATATTTTGTTGTTTTTATTGATGATTATTCTCATTATAGTTGGATCTTTCCATTAAAATCTCATTCTGAATATATAGTAGTTTTGCAAAAATAGTTGAAACACAATTCTCCAAACATATCAAAACTTTTCGATCTGATAATGCTCTTGAATATATTCAAAATATTTTTCAAGTTCTGATACCATGTTATTAATACTTAATGATTGTATTTTATTATGTATTTAAAGAAATATACATGGTGCTTTATATAAGAATTATATGTAAACTAGATATGCTTAAAGTAACTAGATATAAATATGCATAAAATAACTAGATATATATTAACATATACACATTAATTTGTTACTAAATATACGTTAACATATTTCTTGAGGACACCTATTTGAGGCTTTTAGTTTGTCATTATGCTACGATAATGTGACTTAATAAATGGTGCTGATTAAATATAGGGTTTCAGTTCTTGTGATTGGTTTTAATCTTTTTCAAATTTGAAATCATAGGTTGAAAGCTAATATTGAATCTCAGTTGACTCCACACTTCCTTGTGTATTGTGGATATCTTTAATTATTTTCCTTTCTCCAGTATGCTGTCAAAAACTTGAAAGGAAGATGATATGGTTTTTGCCAAATTATGAGGATGTGGTCAGTATGGCATTTGGCTTTTATGCAAGGTTTTTTGACGAAACATCTGTGTTTGCTTGAAAATGTAATTAATTTTCCGGTGCTCTTCTTGAATTTGGTAACCAGGATAATTTCTTTTTACTCACAACTGCATCTATTGAGTAACACATATTAACAAAACAAATGGATTCAGGTCTTCTGCTCTGGAACCAAACAAGGCAGCAGTGGCTTGGAAATAAAAAGCCCACGATACAAACGCAAAATCGAGAACCAAGAATAAGGTGTGTTGCTTTCTAAGATTTTCCGCAGCATGGTCCATCCTTTTCTCCTTACCTATCTTTAATTTCAATTATCTCATCTACCTAGCTGTGAACATACAGTTAGTTTCATGATTTAACATTAGGTAATTACTAGGCATGATGATGTCCTTGTTATGGTGGATCATCAATAGTAAGCGGTATCTGTATATGGAAAACATTTCATTGCATTAATAATAATAATAAGGATCAATCACTCAACTTCCATCAAAATCTCATTTTGGTTATTTACCTTTGCAATGTGATGTTAAAATTCATTAACTTGCAAGTGATGAAGACAGAGAATTTAGGTTTCATAAGAATTAATATTGAGCTAAGCATGTGACCAACAATTTCATTAGTATTTTATTGTTGGTGAAATTAACTTAAGGTTGTAGCATTCTAGTTAGCTAAGGATAAGTTCGATAACAATTTTGATTTCTAATTTCTGATTTTTTTCAATTAATTTTATAATCAGGTATATTTTATAACAATTTTTTATTTTGATTTTCACATTTTTAAAGAATTACTATAAAATATGAGATAATTCATAAATCTTTTAAAAAATGATTTTTAAATCAGATTTTTAATTTTTATTTTTTTCATTTTCACCGAACATTTTTCTAGAGAATAAATTAAGTTTTATAATCTTTATCCGTATAAATATGAGAAAAAACTAAATAAAAACTTAAAATTTGTAAATAATGATCAAAAATTTCTTAATTTTTTAAAATCTTTCAAAAAAAAGTCATAAATTATAAAATGTTTCCAAACAGATTGTAGGTAATTTTTGATTTTTTTTCTTAAAAAATCATCAAATAGAAATTGTTATCAAATACATTAGTGATTATTTTTACAAAAATAATAAAACACAAAATCATTTTTTAATTATAAATCACAAATCAAAATCATTAAAAGGGTACTTTTTGCTTATAAATCTGAAAAGCATGTGGCAAAAAAGAAAAATCTTTTGAACCAAGCATAAAAAAATTTGTTAGTACTTTATGCTCAGAAACCATATTTTTTTCCTTCGTGACGGAAGCATAACTTATGTGATTCTTTCTGAAAATACATTCTCTTAAAACTGCTTTTAATAAAAGCCACCGATTTTAACCCCAAAAAAAAGGCAAGCAGACAGAACCTAAGAACTTAAGAGAGTTTGATGTATGGCTTCATTAGTGAGATAAAAGCTTATCATCTTCATTTATATATGATGTGTATATCTTCATTGTTCCAATCTCAATCCTGTTTTACAGTTGGACTGCTACTTATGAGAATTTACTTGGTACTAACAAACCTTTTTCTCAGCCCATCCCTCTTTCTGTAAGTTGTTACGAGACACACGATACATTAGTATTTTCCTCTATTTCATTGTTGTGTGTGCAATGCGGTTGTTTCTTGCTGATGCTTATCACACTTGTTACACAGGAGATGATATATTTTCTAGTTGATGTTTGGGAGCCGGATGGTTTGTATGATTGAGAATTTGGGCAAAAGTCATCTTATGCTGAAACCGAAAATGTATGAATTGGTTCTCTTTTCTCTTATTGTACATCCTCCTCTGAATTCATCTAAAGTTTATTAGGCCATTGAATTTTAACAAAGGCATCTCATATGTTTTTGTTTTCTCCAACTGCACCACTTTTTTAAGATCTTATTGGGTGGACGAAATGTGTGTTACGATGTCAACCAAGTAATACAAAAGGATCAAGTATCTTAAGAGTCATTTTGTTTGATCATGGTTGATTTTGTTGGTGAAAAAATTGAAATTACAAACAGATAATTTATTATTGATATGATTATATATAAGTTACAAAATTATGAAAACAATATACAACCATAAAGGAAATTAGTAAGAATTGAAAATAAAAGAATTGTGAGTAGAATTGACCGTAAGTTAGTGTATGATAGTGTTTTTAAGATAAAAATTAATGCAAGAAAAATCTTTCTCAAGATTACTATGATCTATATGAGCATATCCTTGCTTTTCCGTATCACCTTTGTTTCTCTCTAATATATAAAAATGAGTCAATTATTATAATACGGAGGCTGTTTCTGTTTCCATTTAAACATTTAAGAATTAATGATCAAACATTAATTCAAATTGACGGATTGATGGGCGGTTTGGTATCACGCTATCACGTTATACATGTTGCTGGCATAAGTATTACAAGATTAATGACTAAATTGGCTCAAAAATAAAAGATTTTAATTACGATTTAAAAAAAAAACAAGAGAAAAAAACTATGTCGATTGTTAAAAATATTTAAAACTAATTAATGATTATAATTAAATTGATCAAATAAAAAAATTAAAAAATGAGTGGGTTATTTATGTTATTTCGTTAAATAAATTATAATCGATATTATTTAATCATTTAATTTTAAAAAAATAATTGATTAAAAAAAGCTATATTATTTCAAATCTCTTGATTCTAAAATATTACATTAAAATAATATTTTAATAAAAAATAGTAAATAATATATTTTATTTTTAATTAATTATTATTTTTAAATCAATGATATTAACCTATATAACAGATTAAATTATAACATAAATTATCTAATATAATATAAGTCCCAACGAAGAAAAATGATAGTTAGGAACTGCTACTGGGGAAGATAATGCCTCTCTTTTTTATTGACTTTCGTGGATCTCGTGGGACTGCGCATGTTTTAGTAATAAATGGATTTTTTTTAATTGAAATTTGTTTTTCGGTAGTAAGTTATAACTTAAAATGACGAATTGTTAGTCTTATTATTGTTAAATCACTATAAATAATTTGAATATATTTTGGTGAATTTATATAAATAAAATAAAATGAAGTGACACACCCAATAATTCGTGTGAAACAGGTTTTTTTTTCTTTTTTGAAATTAGATTTTTATTTTTTAAAATAAATTATTTAGTAAAAAGTTATGTTTCTTCTTTTATTGTTTATTAAATTAGAATAAATAAGAAATAAAGTTAAATAATTAAAAAAAAGGTTAATTTGAAGTATGATTTTCAATTTTTTTTTAAAATATTAAAAATGTAAAAAGGGATCTGATTTTTAAGATTGAAAATTGATTTAATTATAAAAAAAATTATTTTAAAAATTCGTTAAAAATTAAAATTTGAAAATAAAATTAATTACAGAAAAGTTTCAAGTTGGGTCATGTCCAATCTTGGTGTTATTCTTCAATGGAGTGATATTATTATGAATTTGATTTTAAAAATGGGTCCGGCGAAACACCATTATATATGTTTTTTTAAATATGCAGATTGCTTTTTTGTTAAGCGCACCATGAGTACTTTTATTCTTTAATAAATTCAATGTAAAATGAAACATGAATAATGAAATGTAACAATAAATTTAAATAAGGATATGTAGTGTATTTTAAAAAGAAAAAAATAATTCAGATCACTACAAAATATCTTAATTAATATATTTATATTATTAAAAAATTTCATTTTAATATAATAATTTAAGTATTATTATTATTTTTAATTATTTTTGAATATTAATTCATTTTTTTAAATAAACCTTTTAATATAAGTATTTTTTTTCTTTTTTAAAAATTAACTAGAATTAAAAAAATGATTTTTTTTTGTTAGATATTTGGTTCAACACTTCCTACTAAAAGTTACAAAAAAAAACATTAACTTCCTATCTTTTAAAAAATAAATAATATAAATAAATACTTTTAATTATAACATTTTAATAATTTTATTAGAACATGATAAAATTATATTTTATAAGTAAGTGATAGAAAAAAAGTAAGAAGGTAAAAAAAGCGTAATAGTTTTTACTTATTAAATTTTTATTTTTTTTACAAAGAATCTATCATATAAGATTCATTAATTTTTTAATTGTAAGTGTCAAAATTTAAAGTTTAGATAAAAATTATTAAAACCTAATTAAATATAAACAAAAAATAAATAAATCATTTTTATAGGTTACCCTTGACTGATAAATAGGATAATTTGTATTAATAATATCGTAAAAAAAATTTAAAAATTAATAATTTTTTTTATTTTTCAACTCTAATTAAATTTTTTTTTTAAACTTTACTAAAAATCCAAAAGAGCATTTTAAACAGGAAAAAATTTTGTTATTATTTAAAAAAGATAAAAATAGTATCAATACTTATATTATGTAATAAAATGAGTGTGTATTATTTGTCTGATAATTTTTTCTTAAAAGGTCCTCAATACGTCTCACTATAATGTTACATGATATTCACATTTAAAAAAATTCGTTTCACCATACATTAAATTTATAATTTATAAAAAAAAATTATATGCATGTTTAGAAGAATACAAAAAATATCCCTTGTCAAAAGCTAATATGCACATTTTCAACTAAAAAAACGGGAGTTATTTTATTTTAAAAAAAAAATTGATGGAACCCACCTAAAATGCAGGAGTCTAAGGTCTGTGTCAATGGGTACAAGTAGACTGAAATGTTATATAATAGAATTTTGCTAGTCAAAATAATTGAATGGTTACTTTATGCAAAGGGTGGTTTTGTTTAGAGAAAAAGAAAAAGCAGCCGCTGGCTTTAGAATTAATTATAAGGTTAAACATAGGTTACTAATCTAACTGCAAATATTGACTTCAAATCTTCAATAGTCTTTAATCTTTTCATGTGTTACACACTCAATATGATACCAATAGTTGATAACTTGCATTAATAAAAAATAATATTTTTTATTTTTTAGTTCAATCAATATTAAGCATTCTTTAAATGTGCGAGAGAAGGAAGTGATTAGTAAGAATTCAATCTGATAATGTTCCTTAAGCTAATCTTATTCACGTGTAAATGGACTCTTGTTACAAGCATAAGTTAACCCAATTTTATTTATTTTTAAATAAAGTTCATGAATTTAAACTTTCAATAAATCAGAGAAAAAAAATTCTCAAAGTCAAAGAGAGAGAGAGAACACAACGAGGGAAGTCTCCAAGACTCCAAATGATCATGTGCATAAAAAGAAGTTGCATTATTATTATTATTATTATTATTATTATTATTATTATTATTATTATTATTATATATAAAGCTCCTGAGTTGTTCACTTGTTCTTCTTGTCTATCACAGGCGATGAACCTGGAATGAGAATGAACATCAAATACATTACACACAATGTTTATACATGATGCAAGTTGGCAATGTCCATGTTCATTAATGTTGTCTGCTTTTTAATTTTACAACTATGAATATCTTTCTCTTTCTTTGCATTGTGATAACTTTGTATATTCACACTTGCCATATTTTCTCATAATATCCTAATATATTTTTATTATTTCTGATTATCTCTATAGTAATGGGCATCCATAACATGCCTTTATCTAAATAAAATAATAACACTATTTCCCTATCACTACAGTGTCTATAAAATATTAGTTAATTTAGATATCATATCAACTCATTTAATTTTAAATAAATGAAACGATAACTTAAAAAAATCATTAAATTAACTCGTGAGTAATTGATGGATCATTTTGTAATATTTATCAAAAGATAATTATTATAATAAAACATACTTAAAAAAAAAATTTCTTATCTTATAAAATACAATTAAAAGGTTATACTAATATTTTTATTTTTAAATAAAATTATAAATATTTTTTGCTTTTTATTTTTTTTTTTTAAATATAAATGAATAAATCGATAATACAATTCATTTAAAAGTAAAACGAGTTAAATTAACTTATATATATCCTATCAATATATAAAAAATATTAACTTTTTTTTATTCCTTAGTTTGTATTTTGATAAGAATGTGTAATTTATAAAATATTAAAATATGATATTATTTAATGTTGGTTATTTTAGTAAAAAATTTTGGTGTATTGATTAATTTTTCAAGATATTATTGAGTATAGATTCTATGGTCAATATATTTGCATTAGTATGTACTTAAATTGAACACAAAGAATGTGAGTGTATAAGTGTGTATGTAAGTAATCGCTTCTAAAAAAAATGTTAGTGAGTATATTTAGAAGAAAAAAAACGTGTGCTAAGTTGAAATGGCTGGGAGAAGAATAGTCCCAAAAATAAAATGTCCTAAATCGATTTTTTTTTTATTAATCGATATTTGAAGAGGCTGGGATTATTTACATAACATAAGATTTAAAACTTTAATAATATATTAATTTTTGTGGAAAAATAAATTCAATCAAAAGATTAAATTATTCGGTATAATTTGAACAAAAATAAATTTTCTTTTAAGTTTTATAATAAAAACCTATAAATTGTATTTTAAGGTGACCATATAGTTTTTAGTTATTTTTAATCAAGATAGTATGGTTTAGTTCTTTTTTTTCCTTGAAAATATGATTTATTTATTTGATTTTTCAATAAGATATATATTAAGAATATTAGTAACATGATATATAAAAGTTAGTATGATTTTGGATTAAATTTGAATCGAATTATTATGATTATTTTTGAAAAATAAGCACTAATCTAAAAATAATAAACATGAAAAATTATATTAATCCTAACCAATATTTTGATTTGATTTGAATATATAGAATAATTTTATGAATTTTATCCGTTTTTATTAATAGATTTTGTTTATTAATTTTTTATATTAATTTTTGTATTATAATTTAAATTTTTTTTAATGTTATTTTGATTATAATCTTTAAAATTAAAGATTTTATATTTCAATTATTTGCTTAATATCTTTAAATTTTAAAATTAAAATATATTTTTAAATACCCTAAAATAAAGAAGATCGACGTATTAATCATAAAGTTAAATAAAAATTTAAAACTAAAATAAATAAGTAATAAAGAATATTAATAAATTATTTAACAAAATTTATTAATTTTATATTTAAATTATCTATAATATTATTCATACAAAATGTTAATACTTTAATTATATAAAGGATATTATAATTATAATTAATAAACAATATAATATTAATGATAAATTAACTAGTATAAATAGTATATCGGATAAGATGTTTTAAAAATATCTAGGTAACGTCCAACGGGCCAAGTTATATGATAAAATAACAATTAATACTTTTGATTTTCCTAGGATTTCAATTTTCAACGTTGTTTAATATATTTATAAATAATTTTTCGGTGGGGAGTGAATTTCAAGATAGGAGAAGAATATGAAATTAACTTTCACATTTAGTAAGGTTAATTGATGAGATTGAAAAATTATAGAAGATAACATCTTATAATAATAATAATAATAATAATAATAATAATCAATTAATTATAAATTATATCTAATTAATTATAATAAACATTAAATAAATTTAATTATTTGAAATTTAACTTAAGCATTATTCAACTTACATTAAATTTATAACTATTTGATATATTTTTTAATAATAAAAATATATAAATTAAACATAAATGATTATATAAATTAATGTAATTTTTTATTTAAATTCCAAGATATGCAAATAAGAGTAATGTTGATAACATAAATTTATACTCACACTAATTATAATGTGATGAGTGTATAAATAACTTTAAAAATAATAAAATATTCTTTTTTTTTAAATAAATCAAATAACACATTATAATTAACATAATTATAAATTTATATGCCCGAACTATACCTAAATAAATAGAGCAAACTTAGATTTTTGAACGTATAACAGCTGTCATGAAGATTTTGATGTTATCTCACTCAAACCTTATACAAAGTAAATGACCAACTTGCTCCCTAATTGCTTAATTTAGTTCCTACATGTTAAGCTCGATCCCCAAATTAATTAAAAGATTTCAAAAAATAACTCAAGTTGATGTACTAATTAATTAAATTAAATTAAATCAAACTAGGAACCAGGAAAGATGATAAGGATGTTTCCTAAACGGAGCAGATACACACATGCATGCCAGCTTGTGTTCCTGAGTTGGAAATTTGGAATGTTTAAGAAAATCTGCTACTTGCTTTTAAGGATTAAGGTTTCTCTGTTTTTTTTACTAATAAATCACTTACTTGGTTTAATTTCTAATTAAATTATTTTAAAAAAACAAACAACTTGATAGATCTACAGGCAGACAGAAGCGCAGAAAAAAAGTAAATTTTTTTTTTAAGAAAAGTGTATATTATTTGATGCATGTGTTTGTACGAGAATTCCAACAAAGAATTTTCATGTACGATTCCATTAGTGTTTGTAAATCAATTAAAATTTTAAAAATCATAAGAGAAACTATCAAATTATGTAAATCCTGGTATAAAGGAGTACTTCTTGTAATGGTGGCTAATTACATATATAAGTTTATTTATAATTATTGTTAGAATGATACCGAGGATGTTAAGTAACACATCGACAAAGATTAACTTATAAGTTTGGGTAAACATCTAACTCATAAGTTGGTTTTTGTGTTCAGAGTTAGGTCTGAGTTTTTAAATTGGTATCAGAGCTAGCCTCTTGGCTTCTGTGTACTCTCATCGGCCCTCGCGTCGTAAATCTGAACTCTAACCGATGTGGAGGGAGATGTTAAGTCCCATATCGACCAAGAGTAAGGTATGAATACAACTTATAAATTTGAGAAAACTCTAACTCACAAGTTGTTTTTTGAGTTTAAAGTTAGTCCTGA
The DNA here is from genome assembly GCA_030763125.1 of Hippophae gyantsensis. Taxonomy (NCBI): domain Eukaryota; kingdom Viridiplantae; phylum Streptophyta; class Magnoliopsida; order Rosales; family Elaeagnaceae; genus Hippophae; species Hippophae gyantsensis. Next base: position 43,509,174 of record CM061036.1, read on the forward strand.
ATTTCTAAGTAAGGATATGTTAATCTTTCTTCTAATAAATGTTAGGAAATTTGGTATAATCATAAATTTTTATTCTTACTACAAATTAAAGAAAAATAATTTTCGTTGTTAAAAGACAACCTGTAAAAGATTCATTATGTGAAAAATTGTTACAACTATATTCTTGATAATTTTCTCATACACCCAAAAGACAAAATAATTACAAATCCAAGATAATTTTCCTACAAAATTTTCACTAAAAAACAATTGAAAGCTGGGCAACCAAAGTTTTCCCTCAAAACGCGCTTATCAGGAAAGGGGCTGTACTCGACTAATAACCAGCACTAGGTTGACATCCCTGGTCGATGTGAGACTCAACTCCCCACCTTACATCGGACGGAAGAACACAACTCTACCAAACCCGAGTGCCAGTGTGCGAGAGGGGACTCATCAGTTGACCCCAGGAACCTGCTTTGATACCAAGTTGAAAGCTGGGCAATCAAAGTTTTCCCTCAAAACGTGCTTATCAAGAAAGAGGCTGCACCAGACTAATAACCAACACTAGGCTGACATCCCTGGTCGATGTGGGACTCAACAAAAACTTCTCATACAAATTTTTTCTCTTTATTTATGAAATGATTTACAACGAAGAAATAAAAATCATATTTATAGTCTTCAAGTTTTCATTTCATATACCAAACATTTTTTTATTCATCAAAATTAGGCTAATTAATTTTCTCATTCTCCATTTAAACAAAAATAAGTACTTTTATTTTTAAGTAACAAGCTCAATATTATTTTTAATCAATCACAATAATAACGACTTTAAACTTTTAAAAAGATGAGTCCTCAATACACTCCAATAATTATTACGAATAAATTTGGGTAATATTTTTTACATAAATAATTATTTAATTAATTTTATTTTTAATCTTTCATCAATAAAAAACATATTTTTATTTATATTATAAGAATTTTTTTTTGAAGGAAGTTAAAAATAAAACTATATGTATGAAGGAAAATTATACTGTATAATTAAGCAAGGAAAACAATAATAAATTTCAAATTTAAGTTTCATTAAGAGCTAAAAAGAAACCTTTTAAAACTTAAAATAGTTAGGCTTAATCTTTACTTTTTGTTTTGTTGAAATATATGTTTTTTAAAATAAAAAAATATAAGGTCAACACACCTACTATTATGTGTACATATACTTATGTACAAACAAGGAGCTCGACCTTGTGTCATTGAAATGCCCACAATAGACAAATTATGTTACATTAGTTACGAGGAAAATAACTCTTTTAAAATAAATATATTTTATTAATTATAAGAAAACGTATCAAATGATGTAAATATTGAATTTGGAACAATTACTGTCATTTTAGCTCTAATATATGAATTAATCATCCATACTTGATAATAATTGAAGTCAAATTAAATTAATATAATACATATAGATTTAACCATTTTCATAAATTTTGCTCAAACAATTACGTTTTAAAAAAAAACACCAAGAGTGTCAAATTAAAACTTTTGTGTAAACAATATATATTCCAATTCGGTAAGGATGTAAATTACATTTCAAAAAAACAAAAAAACAAAAACGAATAATGTAGCTCGAGCAACAGAACAAAGCATGTGGGAGTTTTCAGAAATCATACCATCAGTCTACTTGTCTGGATCTTGTTACGAAAGCTGCGAGGCTATTGGACATTGGTAATGTTGTGGCTTTTATGGCTCAAAATAATTCATATGAAAAACTGTATATTATATTATTTTTAATATATTTGATTTAAAATTAAATTAAATATTTATTTTTTAAATTTCACATAATTTGATAAAAAATTAATAAAATATAAATAAATTGGTACAAATAAAATAACTCTTACAAGCATATTGTTATAAGTTATTGACTTATTATTCTCCCATGAATCAAAGTATTGTTAATTTCTTTTTTACATATTCGTAAAAAATACAAATATAAGAAATAGGGCCAAAAAAATTAGTAATAGTTTTTTTTTTTTTTACATATTAAAAACAAATTTACAATCCGTTTTCATTAACCACTAAGACAACTATATATGCATAAAAATCAATTTCCAACTTATTGATAATTACTTATTAACTTACTTTTGTAGCACCTTGCTTCCATTAAAAGTCGAATCCCCGTTATTTCATTGAAAAGAAATGTTCAGAACAATCGCTAGACGATGAGGGCATATTTGTCCAACATGAGTATAGCATGAATAGTTTTTTTTTATTATTATAATTGTCAATATAGTGGAACCGAATGTCTAAATACAAAAGATTCTCTTTATATTCTAAAATATATAAATTATATTGAATAAAAAAATTATGAAATTAGTATGTTTCTGTTCATTTTTATAAGTTTATCATTATCTTATTTTATTTATATATATATAATTAAAAAATAAGTAGTTGCAGTGTAAAAAAAATAAGATAGAAAATATTATTTAGACAAATAGAATTATTATTTTAAAATATTTATGTCATTTCGATAATACTTTTAATAAATTTAAGGAATAGAGAGAAAATTGCTTCTTATATATTTACTTTTGAGCATAAACACAATTTTTTGCCCTTCCTTATAAACTCATTTATTGTCTAATTGTATAACAAACAATGTACTATAATTTTATAATTCTACAACTTGTTATAAAATTTTATAATTAAATATAAAGGGAAAAAATAAAATAAGTACATAAATCAAAACTCAAATTTAAATACTTTTATAAATCTTGATATTTTAATTTTATTCCCAAAAGGCAATATATATGCACAACAATCTTCATAAGAGGAGATCCGCTCACCACATGAACTGCTTAAGTGAACATTTTTAAAATAAAGTATTTTCTCTTTGAAATAACATGAAATAAATTGTCACTCATAATAACTAAGGAGTTGTAAATGAGTTTTGGGTTCATCAACATGAAATATATTTGAGCGTTTCAAAAATTTTAATTTTAATTTTAATTAAGTGTACATCTAAATTGTATAAAAAGAGAAAACTAATAAGTGAGATATTATAATTTATTTACTTTACCAACGTTCCAATATAATCTTATATATATATATAACATGAGTATGAAATTATTTTATAATAAATAACGATATCAACGACCATATTAGTACTAAATATACATTATATTATTGTTTAAACAGGTAAAATGTATTATTTAGTGACATTTATTATAAAAATATGATTTTTAATTCTTTTATTTATAAAAAAATTGTTATTTTTTGAATATTGTTTCATTATTAAATTTCTTTTATAAAAAAATAATTTCGTTTTTATTTTACTAAATAACTATATGATTAAAAATCACTTTCACATAAATAAAAAGTACCACTACATTTTTACCTGTAGTATGTCTAAAATTTTCTTCAATAGAGAATCTTCTATACAATCAGCTTTGGCTTTCTACGTTAAACCAAGACAGATTCAAAGCTTCCAATTTTTACGGATGTGTGTGTGATCATTTGTGGGAGTTGGGATGTGTATGTTCCATTTGTGGGAGTCGGGATGCGTGTGTATATAATTCATTTCATACGTGCGAATTTTGATGTGTGTGTTTTAGCACCGGGTATGGTGACACACTGACACATGCTTTGAACATGCTATGTCGTTAAACTTGATTTTTATTTTTCAATAATTATTAAATAAAAATAATATGATTATAATAATTATAAAATAATAATAATTTTGTTACTATTAAAAAAATAAAAAATATTTACTTTATTAATATTATTAATTACACGTTAATTCTAATACTATAAAATAAAGTTATCGTTGATAAATTATTATTATATCAATAATAAAATTGGTGTTGTTTTGTTTTGTTTATTTTTTTTTAATTTTATGTATCAACATATGTAACATAATTGTATATATATAAGTGTTTATTTTATTAAAAAAAATAAAAACAAAACAATACTAACTAAATTAAATCACTAACTTATAAAATTATATCGTATTACTTTGTTTATATAATAAAAATAAAATTTATTTAAGTATTCAATACATAAATAAAATTTATTTAGATATAATTTGATTCATATGTATAAATTTAATAAAAAGATAGCAATCATTTGTCGTTTTAAAGGTTTAAAGACTTGTGTTATGTTTTGTTGGATAGAATATAATGAAAATTAGAATTGATTTCTTCTATTTTTATGTTTAGTTGAGTTGAAAAATAAAAATAGAATAAAGTTGATTCCTAAAAGGGTAGGAATTAGAATTCCTTCTCCTCTTAAGGAATCATGATTCCATTCTTATATCATTTTTTTCAATTTTATCCAAACTTCAAATATAACCCAAAACCTAAAACCCTAAATCTCAAATCTCAAATCTCAAATCCCCAAACCCTAAATCCTAAAACCCTAAACCCTAAACCTTAAATCCTAAAACCATAAACTCCAAACCCCAAATCCCTAAACCTTATTTAGAAAAATAATAATTTAACCCTAAACCTTAACCCACAAGTATAACCCTAAATCCTAAACTCCAAATCTCAAATCTCTAAACCCTAAATCTCAAACCTCAAAACCCTAAACCATATTTAAAAAATAATAATTTTAATAATATATTTTCTTTTTAAGTAATAATTATTTAGAAAAATAATGATTTCAATAATGTATTTTATCTGACGAAAAATAATTAAATGATATTATTTAAACTTTACTAAATATAAGAGTATTAAGGTAATATACAGTATTTTTCATTCTATTTGAATTGTAAACCAATATTGTAATACTGATTTCTTCTTTAATTTCAATGATCAAATCAAACAAAATTATTCTCATTCTATTCTCATTCATAAAGTTAGTACCTTATATAATTTTTATTAAAATAATATAAATAAAAATCTACTATTATTTTTAACAATTTATTATATATTACGATATGAATAAATATATATTTTTAATTAAAAAATAAAAAAATATTAAGGAGCTTATATACTTAATATAGAAACTTAGATAACTATAAAAAATAAAATAAAAATTGTATAAAAAATTATTATTTTTGTTGAATATTAATGATAAATTAAAAATATAAATAAAATCAATAAAGATAAACTATTAGTAAGTAAAAATACTAACCGAAAATGTAATATAATTAAAAAATTATGTGAAACAAAGTTATAAAATAAAAACTTTTAAATTATACGCATATATATTTTTTAAATAAAATAAATATGTATATATAAGAAAAAACTTGTAAGTTAAAATGGACATTTTTAATATATATACGAGTCTTTATTTTTTTATCATTTCAATTAATTAAGAAAAATTAGATAAAATAACAGAATAACTAAAAAGACCTTTAAATTTATTACGTAAAATCTTAAATTGTTTCAGGTAATATTTTGATGCAATATTATATTTCTTTTAAAATATATATAATAGATATTGACAATAATTTAGGACCCCGGAAGCTAAGGCGTCCACCTCATCCACCATATCTGCCTAAATGACGAAATGTCCGTAATAGCCATAACTCAATAACTCAATAGCTCAATGATAAATGTAAAGAGTCACGTGTGAATAACATAAATTTAAATTATTATTATGACAGTACATAATTTTAATATTATTATTATAATTATTTTAAATATATTATAAAGTAGTGCTTTAATATATATATATATATATATTTAAATTATATTATAAATTTGATTTTTAAGTTAAAAAGGAAAAAAAATGTAACTTTTAGTTAGGAAAATGAGAAAATATGAATGTGTAAATGGAAATATTAGAAAAATATAATTATTAGATATATATTTATAGATCATTTTGATTAAATTTCAATTTAAAAAGTTTAAAACCTAAAATAGTTTATTTTGTTCACTTTTTTGTTTTTCAGAATCAAACGTATCCAATATAAGCATGGGATTAGAATCTCAAAACTAATAATTTTAATCGGAAATTTAATTAAATATACGTATATTATTATTATTTACTCCGTTTGTTTCTGTGTGATTTAATTTTTTACTTAATTTTATAAATTATTAATTAATTTTAATTTTTAAATTACTTATTTTATGTTATACTTAAAAAAATAATTCCTTTTTTAATTCTAAAATATGTTTGAAATTTATATAAAATAATAGTAAATAAATAAAAATTAAAAAATTAATTATAAATTTTTGCGTTCATTAAAAGATACATATCAATATAAATACGATAAACATTTTTCATTAAATTCCTTTAATTTTAAAAAATTATAATAATTATTTAAAAAAATCGAGATATCAATAAAGAAAATAAACTCATTAATATATAAATCTTTGTAAAATGTTTAGATTAATTTTTTTAAAATTTATATCATTAATTTAAAATATAAGAATATATTTTTTAAATATTTTAAACATCATTTAAATTTTTATACACAATATATATTATCATATTATTAATTAATTTATTAAATTTAATAATTAATTATATTGTTATTCATAACAATATAATTAAACCATATTAATAAATGTGAATTTATATAATATTTTAATATATAAATTAAGATGAGATAATTTTATTTTTTAATGGATTGAAATGTTAAGATGATAATATATGAAAAGATAATTTATTTGTTTAAAATGTATTTAAATAAATAAGTAAAATTATAAAAATAATGAAAAATAAAACATGATTCTTATTATAATCATGATTATCTAAAAATAACTTTAATTGAATAATATAAAATAAGATATAAGATGAAATAAAATAAACATTTTTAATTTAATAATTAGATTTATTTTTTATTTTAAGTAATACATTTAAATTAAAATACTTAACGTTTGATATAAAAAAGTTTTAATATATATGTTATAAATGTCTAGCCTTATCAATTATGATTTAATAAAAATTCATCAAATAATTGTTAAAAAATATAGTAAATAAGTTTTTTATCACAAAATTTAAAATTTTTTATAAAAATTTCCTTTATTTTTTAAAAATTTATACTATTTTAACTTTATAAATGTTATAAAATTATTATCAATTTATGTATATCATTAACCCTCGTTAATTGATGTAGATGATATTTTTATATTTATAAACTTTAATGATATGAATGATAAAAAAAATCAATAATATATTTTTAATATTTATAAAATTTAATGATATAAAAATAATAAATTAATATTATCTTTATAAAAAATATAAAATTTAATAAATAAAATCTATTTATTTAAAATAATACATACAAAACCAAAGGAAAACAAATTTTCTTAAAAAGTGAAAGAAACAAAAAAGCTTACCGAGTTGGTAAGATCGTAGAAATTATGATATAACCTTTTATTATTATTTATCATTTTGATATTACAAACGCTTTTTTTATCCTCATAAATCGTACAATATTATACTAATTTTTCTACTTATATTAATTTTATTTACTTTATTTAAGTTATTTTATGGTGTATATTAATTAATATAATCTTATATATTTCAATTATCGATTCAAGAATACATTATTAGAGTTTTTTGAGAAATAATATTAATTATTTAGTGAGAAGAATATTACAAATAAATCCACTTCTTTAATTCTTAACAAAATAAAAATAAAATATTACATTTTTGGAAATTATTTACTAGTTAATGACTTAATGTGATATTTTCTTCATTATTACTTTAATTATGTTTTAATAAAAATTATAAAAAAAATTATATCTCCGTTACTTTGTTATCTGTATTATATTTTAAACTAAATTAAACTAAATCTTTTATCTTAATCAAATTTTATATATTAATAAGTTAATAGAAATGAATCCCACTTGTTATAAATAAAATAGAAATACCACGTACATTTTTTTAGAAGAAAAAAAAAATCTCAAATACATTGAACCTAGGTAATTCTTGGGTGTATAATGACATAACCTTACCCCTCATTCCTCTTGCGATAAAATGCACCTCTAGTTGCATAGGCACCTTTCATATTTCTTCTTCAACCTTTTTATCTATTTTTTTTTCTTTTTTTTTTCTTTGCAATCTATCTTTTTGCCCTATCTCATAGGGTTTTTATTGCCTTGTAGCTTCGATTCATCTCATGCGTCTTTGTCTCCAACCTCAATTCCTCGCCTTGATTACTTTTACTTTCGTTGTTACTCTCTTTTTTGCTCTCTTTCGAGGGTTTTTTGGAGGAAATTTTTGCACTTTCGACCTCCCGGGGTTTTTTGAGCTGTACTCATGTCTAAGATCTTCGGTTTCAGTGGTGAGTCTCTTGATTTTGTTAAATTTTTATTAAAATTTTGTGTTTGTAGTTCAATTTTATATATGGGTTTGTTTAAATTATATATTTGGAGGGTATTTAGCTGATATCTTTGTAGATCAGATATGTTATTTTGATTGTTTGAGAAGATCTTGCTTGTTTACTGGATATTTTTCACGATCTTTTGGAAATTTTGGTTGATTGGCGAGGTCGGTGAAACATGTAACTATTTTGAGCATGATGAGACTTTATGAGAGTAATATTCTGATATCTCTGATATATTTTTCAAGGGTAGAGAGGATCCTAGAATTATTAGCTGTATATGGGAGGCCTTGAAACAACTGAATTTTATCTATAGTTGATTTCTGTGGTTCGTGTATCAGGCTTATCATTCTTTGTGAATTTAATAGCATATATTCATAAAAATGAGTTCAGGATCATGGATTTAGTGGTCGGTTTGTTGGTTGATCGGATGAGAGATCTTAGATTGTAGTTTGTCTGGTCTATTGAGTGTTTATGGCCGAAGCTATGTTTTGCAAAGATAGAATTACCAGAACCTAAATATCTAGTAAATTTTTATTTATTTATTTTCTTTTATTTTTATGCTGGGGCTTAAGTGGTGTGTTATACGAAATTATAATTTTGTATGGGTTTTATATCTTTTATTGAGAGAGGAGGAACATTTGACTTATTTTTGGTCCTTTATTTTCAGGTAAGGATGATTTTTTCCCTGGGGGGTCAATCTATCCAAATCCCAAGGAGCCCAGCCTCCTTTTGTCCCTTGGTAATCATGTGGATGTTTACTTCCCCCCTCAAAAGAGGTCCCGCATCAGCACTCCATTTTTTTTCACTGAAGAGAGGTTTGAGCAGAAACGGACAGCCTCTATCGATATTCTTCCAGATGAGTGCCTCTTTGAGATCTTTAGGCGATTGCCAGGAGGTGAGGAAATGAGTGCCTGTGCTTGTGTTTCAAAGAAGTGGCTTATGCTTTTAACAAATATCAGCAAGAATGAATTTTGCAACAAGAAAACTGCTACATCTTTGAAAACTGAAGGTGAAGATCAAGGAGTTGAGAGTGAAGGTTATCTCACCCGAAGCTTGGAAGGAAAGAATTCATCAGATATTAGACTTGCCGCAATTGCTGTTGGAACTGCTAGTCGAGGAGGATTAGGAAAACTTGTGGTCCATGGGAGCAATTCTGTTGGTGGAGTAACAAATCTTGGCCTCAGAGCAATTGCCCGTGGATGTCCTTCACTCAAGGTTCTTTCTTTGTGGAACTTGAATTCTGTTGGGGACGAAGGGCTTTGTGAGATTGCTGCGGGGTGCCCTTTGTTGGAGAAGCTAGATCTTTGCCAGTGCCCTGCAATCTCTGACAAGGCTTTGTTTGCACTTGCAAAGCACTGTCCTAATTTGACTGACATTACATTAGAATCTTGTTCCAACATTGGAAACGAAGGCCTGAAAACTGTTGGACAGAATTGTCCTGATCTGAAATCCATTTCAATCAAGAATTGTCCACTTGTTGGTGATCAAGGTATTGCAGGCTTGTTATCTTCAAACACATATATCCTGTCAAAGCTGAAGCTTCAGGCACTGAGCATCACAGATGTTTCTCTTGCTGTTATTGGACATTATGGAATGGCAATTACCAATCTTGTCTTAACCAATCTTTCTACTGTGACTGAGAGAGGATTCTGGGTTATGGGCCATGGTCATGGACTGCAGAAATTGAAATCATTAACAGTCACATCTTGTCAAGGGTTGACAGATGCAGGGCTTGAAGCAGTTGGAAAAGGTTGCCCAAATTTGAAGCAGTTTTGTCTTCGTAAATGTTCGATTCTTTCTGATGTTGGATTGGTAACTTTTGCCAAAGCTGCAATATCACTTATGAGCCTTCAGGTGGAGGAATGCCTCAGGATAACCCAGTATGGGCTTTTTGGAGTTCTTTTTAACTGTGGTGCAAAATTGAAGGCTATTTCTCTTGTATGCTGCCTTGGAATTAAGGACGTAAATGTTGGATTTCCTCGATTGCCTCTTTGCAAATCACTTTGTTCATTGGCTATCCGTAACTGCCCCGGATTTGGTGATGCTAGTCTGGCTTTGTTGGGAAGATTGTGCCCTCACCTGCAGCATGTTGACTTTGCTGGGCTGGAAGGAATAACAGATGCCGGGTTTATCCCATTGATTAAGAATTGTGAGGCTGGCTTGATGAAGGTCAATGTTAGTGGATGTGTGAATCTGACTGACAAGGTCGTTTCATCTATGGCTGAGCTTCATGGCTGGACTCTTGAAGTGCTGAATCTTGAAGGTTGCAACAAGATCAGTGATGCAAGCTTGATGGCTATTGCTGATAACTGCTCTTTTCTCATTGATCTTGATGTCTCAAGGTGTTCAATCACTGATTCTGGGATTGCAGCCATGGCCTGTTCTAATAAGTTGAATCTTCAGATTCTTTCTGTGTCAGGTTGCCCTTACATATCAGACAGGAGCTTGCCTGCCTTGGGAAAATTGGGTCAGACGCTTTTGGGTTTAAATGTCCAGCACTGCAAGGCAATCAGCTGCTGTGCAGTTAACTGGCTTGTGGAGGCACTGTGGAGGTGTGATATCCTTTCCTAAATGAGGTGGAGCCTGATATAGTCTCTCAGCAAACAAAACATATGGCATTACTATTGATCCGGAGGAAGTTGCATAATTTTAGTTAAACTTTTGCAAGTAGCATCAGTTTGTGTAGTTTTTTTGCCCATTTTACGGGTCTGTAGTCATCCAGTCTCTGGTATCCTTTTTTGGGGAAAATGGCCATCATTTCTCCTTTTTTTGGGCTCTCAGTAATGGGACAGCCTTTTTTTGTTGGCCATGTAACCCTGAGAATGTTATTACTGGATTCTGGATCTAGGTTATGTTTTTATATTGCTAGGTGTAGGCACTTCCATTTTTTGGCTGGCCTTGCATTGGTTTATCAAATGCTTGTGCTTTTAGCCTTCCTACTCCTTGGAAGTTCTTATTCTTAGTTTCAGGTCTGTCCAATGTTGATTCTGCCGAGTCTTTCACGTTTTTGAACTCTCCAGTTCTTTACGTGATGTTGGTCTTTGTTTTCCTCAAAGGGTGGGTTTGGGTTACTTATGAGTCATCTGTATTGTGGTTGATTTTGGTAGTTCGAACTTGTGGTGCCTTTTTTTGGTGGGGGCTTTGGCCATGACAACCTTTAGGGGGTTGTTTTTTTAACACCAAGCCTTGCTTTTGAGGCCCCAATTGTTCATGAACTATCTTTGCAACCTTTTTCGACATATTTGGTAATGAAACAATATCCAGCCCTTGCGTTGTATGCACTAAATGATAATAAAATATTGTTGGCCTTCTGTGTTGAACTCAAATTGCCAATGATCTTTTCTTCAGTTATGAATTTTCTGTCTTTTGTTTTCTTACGGATTCGGGGATGATGGCTATTTCGAGGGGTTAACTATTTCTATTGTTGTTGTCTACCCCTGGCGGAATTATGATCACCCCTCCACAGGTCTTGGGGTTAGCAGGGTTTACCTAGATCTCTACTTTGGTGTTTGTTTATATAAGTGCCTAGTCCTTGCATCATAGCACAAAGAAGAAAAGAAATTCAATACAATCTTAATTTGAAGAGAGCAAAGTATAAATAACAAGACTGGAAGCTTTAGCCAGTTGTACTGGAGTATATAGAGGATGCTGAGTTTTATTTTGGTTGATGGGCACGTGAGGTCCAATAATTTTTACAAAATGGTTGTTTTAGTTCCATTATTTTCAATTGGAGTGCCAAACTTATATGCATTTTTTTTAAGATTAAAGTGAATATTTCTTTAAAGTTATAAGATTAAAGTGATTTGGTCGAAAGTTACATACTACGAGTTCCTTTTTTATTTTATTTGTAACTCTTTTTATGTGTTGTGCATATTCATTTTAAAAATGTTAAAAATATGCAATTTTAGTATGTTAAAAAATAAGAGCATATATTTTTAATAATGTGAAAAATACGAGTTAAAAGTGAAATTATGTGAAAAACTTAATGTATTTTTGTTTGCATTTTGTTTCTTGTGCTCTTTTGTAAATAGCATTATTAGTTTCCTAATTTATATTGTATGTGATCTCCCAATTAATTTGATTTCTAGAGATTGAAAATTAGGTTTTAGATTGATACTTGATTGTCGACAAAGGTTGGTACGATTTCAGAGATCTTCTTTTAAGAAATCATGTACTCATAAACGATATAAAAGGAATAAAGTATTTGTGATACATGATATAGAATCTGAAACGGATTCGGAATAAAAGGTCATTCTCTGTGTGAAAGTGGACTATTTGACAAACAACAAGAACTTACGCAAAAGAAATAGTTAAGACTATTTATTTTGAGAAAGAATTCAGGGAAAAGAATTATTTTGCTTTAACAAAAAAATAATAATAATTTGAGAAAGAACACATTCTTGTAAAGGAGAGCCCGGTATAGCAAAACAAGATGAAAAAGCAGCTTAATACCAAAAAGGAAAAAAAAAAAAAAAGAACAAGAAAAGAAGCAATAGCAGCCTTAATGTATCAAATGCAAGAGCACGTTCGACAGATAATATGATTAGAATATTCCAGGCATTCAAGTATCAAATGCACGCTTTGACAAAAATTTCCAGCAACCCGCCGACTACTGCGTATTTAGACATTAATAAAAGGGGGGAAAATAGAGTAAAATAGTTATATATACCGCTAACTGGACTACAGAATCCCAACAAAGAAGCAAACCTGACAACAATCAAACACAATCCATGCAGTAGAAACTATGGACAAGATGACATCGCAAACAATAAAGTTAATTCTTCATGCCTTCTTCAAATAATTCTAATCTATATACTTCTTATTTTCATGAAATGAGATCCTTCATGGAAAGTTGCATTCATTTTCAATAGCGGCAGTAGGAAAAGATTGCTCTTCAACGATTGGATTATCGTCAATACTGAACTGGGTTTCACTTGGCTCAGCATCAGGTTCTGAAGATTCTGTTTCAATTGCGTTGTATACAGTGGTCCGATCCTTGAGTGAAATAGAGGTTTTCTCATTTGTTGTATTAGTGGTGTTTTCCTCCTTTTTCGTCTTAGAAGAATGAGTTTTGTGCCCATTTCCTGCACTGGCTGAAGAGGTCTTCTGGGATGGGAGTGTAGGAAGAGACTTCCGTTCTGGCCTCTTTGGATGTCTAGCAGGTCCTTTAGAAGGATTGCGTGAGGCTTTCTCATCCAGACTCAACCTACCAGATTCAGCATCAATATTTCCTTGAGGTTCAGCAAGAGATAAGCTCTTCCTTCTTCCAAGCTTAGGAGATTTTGCTCTGGTTGTTGGTAGCTAAATCAATCAACAATGACCAAGGATTAAGAACCGAACAATGTGACAGTCAGTTATTTGCACTAACTAGTAAAGACACCATTAGAAAAAAGAAAAAAGTACACCTTCGGTCACTTTATTTTAACAAATCACTTTATTTAAATAAATTAGAGTAACTTTACTTTAAAATGTTACACTTTAATCATCTTTTGTAAATACTTTACTCATTAAGTCAATTTTGATGATTTTAATTATTTTTTTCTAAATAGATATTTTCCTCTTCAAATATCTTACAATCTGTCGTTAGTAAGGTTCAATTTAATCCAGTTTAAGTTGTTTCTACAAAAAAAAAATGATTTAAAAAAACTAAAATTGATTCGAAATTATGAAAGTGTCCAAAAATACAAGATAATGACTAAAGTGTATTGATTTTAAGAAAGGTGATTAAAATGCACAAATTTTAAGAAAAATGAATAATGTATCAAATTTGTAAAAGCAGACTAACAAAAATATCATATTATTCTAGAAAAAATATGATATACCATAAATTGTTGTTACCCAGATCTGATAGGATCAACAGTTGCAAAAAATTCATGAAGGGAAGTCCAAATATTTTGAGCTTACCTTCTTTAACTCAGTCTTTGGAGGCTGGGGTTCCTGGTAGAAGCTTGGCATTGGAGTTGCCTTGAAGTTCAGGCTTTTCCTAAACATCTTAATCTCAGCTTCTTGATTTTCCTATTATGGAAGAATGTCAATTTTAAAAACTAAACTTTGAAATCTACCACATAAATGAGCAACTAAGGATACATCACCTTAGATTTCGCTTGCAAGTTATTCTTCTCCGCTTCCTTTGCATGAATCTTCTCCTCAAGTTTAGAATAGAACTGCCAAAAAACAACATTTCGTTCATGACAGTATATATATTAATACATTATATGTTACAAGTAGAGAACCAACCTCTTTCCTTTTCTCAGCTCGTTCATCACACCTAAAACTGAAGCCATAATTTGGAATTGCACCCTCCCGGCGAGGTCTGCTCTCCCCTGACGTGGGACTTCATGGAGAGTTAAGAATAAACTGCTAGATTAAATAATGAACATATCATTTGCATGTAGGAAGCCCAACATACCAGTCATATTATCAAAGAAAATGTTAAATTTTCAAAATGAAAAAGGATACGAGGAAGATTGTGCCTCGCCTTCAACACTTTTGACAGCATCTTTCTTCAAAGACTTAATCTTTGTTTTCTCCCTATAATAAGGCAGTCAGAGGTCAAATTGGACATGTACTCGGAGATTATGACTGAACAGTATAGAACATGGAGATTTGACACTCCAATATGGATCCCCGTGTCAAAAGATGACCTTTGGCCAAAAAAATGTGAGGAAAAAAAAATTAAGCTAACTGCAACTTGCAAGCGATACTCACTCTAGGTCTTCAGAAGATGTTGCCTCAGACTTCTCAGATTGCTGATGCTAAACATATAACAAAATCAAAATCAGTTAACAAAATGTGCAAGGTGAAGAGAGAACAATAAATAAAATTCATATATACGTGGGATGCAAAGGCAGGTCATTTAAGTAACAATAACAACTTTTCAGCTAATAACTGAACCTTTCGGTCATTAAATGATCTACTTTTATCCGGCTGTCCTGGATGTGAGTTTGAAACAACCGATTCATTTGTGAGATTAGTTGTTTCCTCTGCATCTTTTCCAAATTTGTTCTTTGTTACTGAACTAGTAGAAACACTTTTGGGCCTTCGGGATTTCTCATTTTTGCTCTTGGCTTGACCCTTTTGAGATATTGATTGCTTTGAATGACCAGAACCTTTGTTCCCCTCCTGCACCATAGAAACACAATTGGTATTGGAAACAAATAAATCATAAAGCCAAAATGTTCCTTTGTAAAAAAAAAAAGCATTGAATACCTTTGTGCTCATGGAACCGTTGCTCTCAACATGGATGCTTGGTTCCTCTACCACTTTCCCATTAAATGAGTTATTAAGCAGACCATTATTAGACTGAACATTACAATTTGAGGCAGCAGTCTCATTACTTGTACTGCCGTTGGTAATTACATTCTCAGCAACGGTATCATCTTCACTATGGACATGAGTCATCACATAATCACCATTTTGATGGGAGCTCTCAGTCCCATCGACGGATACATCATTATCTGAATCCATCATACACGGGAAACTAGAAAATGGACATGCACAGAACAATAAGACTCATTATTAATCGAAAACAATCACGAAAATAAGAAGAAAAAGGGCAGGATATTAAAATCCCAATCACCACGAATCATAAATCTTCAACCCTGATTAAAAGCAACAAATTTTTCATCAGTAAGTCCTTTGTTTACTATGAGAAGCTTTTTGTTTACTATGCAATCCTTCAGGCAGAATGGATGAATGGATGATACTCGTTACAAAAACAACAACAAACCAAGAAAAAGGGACTATCCTTTCAAGTTTCAACCTTCAGGTTGCTGAAGGAACAAGACAAAAAAAGCCAATTTCAAAAATCAAGAAAGTTGCCAATTATCTTGTAGTGTAATGATATATGCTTATTTGTGGACACTCTGAGGGTGTGGTTTCAAACCGCCGGTGTATATCTAAATGTGAAGGTATGTGTGAGAGTGTAAATGTTATTTAAAATAAAAATAAAAAAAGTTCCACAACCTCCATTTTCCTAGCAACATCAGTGGATCTTTAAATTAAATTAAAAACTAAGCAACAGACACAAATCGAAAAGAAAAAAAACTACAAGAGAGAGGAACAAATCAATAGATATAACCATTTTCTCAAGTAAGACAACATTCAGCGGTAGAAATATAAAAATAAAATGAAATTTTTTTGACACCAACCACGAAACAGAAGCACATGCATAGACTACGAAGCATTTCACATCTGAACTACCGAATAAAAGACATGCAAAAAATAATTATACCCCCTTCCCTGTTCTGGTAGACTAAATGGTTTAGCAAATAAAAGAAAGTTGAAAATCTTTGCATTTCTTTCAAGATAAGGTGGGCATCCTCTATAAACTAGAAAATTTTAATCATACTTCCACAGCATTTTCAGAGGACCAAGAAATCCAACCCACCTCGAAATGCGTGCGAAATATCAGAACTCCACTAGCTTAGATTTGATAAGACAGACTTCGCGAAGGGATTCCAAGGATCTGCAAATGAGAATCAACGGATCGGAGGATTCAAATCCTAAAAACAGAACAGGATCTATACGACGTATTG
This sequence comes from Hippophae gyantsensis, assembly GCA_030763125.1. Lineage (NCBI taxonomy): Eukaryota > Viridiplantae > Streptophyta > Magnoliopsida > Rosales > Elaeagnaceae > Hippophae > Hippophae gyantsensis. The sequence continues at coordinate 43,525,959 of CM061036.1, forward strand.
AACAAAATTGAAACAAATGTTTTGATTAAAAAAACAAATTGAATAAATTTGGTGAAGTTTTAAAATTTGAAATTGCCAAAAGGCTATGAACGCTGAGAGCACTATATACCACTGGATTTCAAATCCATTTCTAAGGCAAGTGAGATGGAGAGAGAGGGGTTCTGGATTGATTAAGGGTATACGGTTATACGATTTTTCAAGGAAATACGTACAGTTAAGTAACTACCAGTAATTTTAACTCACCTACCTACCGTTTGGAATGCTCGGTACACCTATTATTACTAGTCCTTTTTTTTAGTTAGAGTAGTAAGTTTGTAATTTTTATTTTTTAAGCAATTTAATTATTTGTTATAAAAACAATAACAGCATAATAAAAAATTATAAATTATAAATTTTTATTTTTTATTAATTTTATAATCGTTATTGTTTATTATTAAATAAAACTAATAAACATAATATTTAAATAATATTTAAAAATATATGATAAATTTATAAAGATAAATTTAAAAATTAATTATTTATCAATATGATATATTTTTTAAAATAAAATGAATAAATTGCTATAATAATAACGAATAGAATAAATTGTTACTTTTAGGATAACTAAGAAATTATAGTATCATATATTCTTTGTTACGATATATGTTACTTATTTTCACTCATATTATTAAACGAAAAATTATATTTTTTGTAGATTAAATTATTTATTTTATTTAATCTTTTATATTAAAAATGATTTTATTTAATGCCTTAATTATAGAAAAATTATCAATTAAAAATAAATTATATTATTTTAATTATTTTTTATTAAAATATTTTTTAGTTTTTTTTCAAACGATTAAAATACGAGTATTTAATCATAATAGTGTGATAATTAATACGAAAGAATTTACAAAATATTTTTGTAATATTTGTTTATTTTCAATGTATCATTTTAATATTTTATTAATTATAAATTTTTATTAAATTAAAAAATATATTTAAATAATTTTATTTTTAATATCATTACTGATTGATTTTTTTTCTAAATAATTTTAAATTAAATTTTAATTAGTATAATTTTGATAAGTATGAATGACAATATAAATTTCTTAATTATGTTAAGAAAAAAGTTTTATTTTATTTGTTAATTTTTTATTTCAATTTAATCTTTTGTTTTGAAAAATTGATAATACAAAAACAAATAACTATTTTTTTTAATTTTTTTGTCATATTTTATAATTGTTATTGAGATATTAATTTAATTTATTATCTTTAATAATAGACAATAATAAGTGGTTAAAAACTTGATACAAACATAAAATTAAATTTGATTATTTATTTTTTTACTATCACTTTTCATAATAAAACACTAAAATATTATAAAAAAATAAAAATAAACTACTTCAAATAACATAACTAAAGTACTCTAGTTATATTTGTCATAAAAGGTAGTTTTTTTAACATTATTTGCATTTTTAAGGTGATTTACTTGTGTTTTGAATGTTAAGTTATAAATATGCTTCCGTTATAACTTTTTTAAGAAGTATATGGTTCTTTTTGTTAAATGACAACTATTTATTTTAAGCTAAATAGATTCCTTAAAATGGCTTTTGTCACTTTTACACTTGTCAATTTAATTTGATGGAGAATCAATTATAAATATTTTAGTTATATTGTATAAAAAAATATTTTGAAGATGGGGATTGAAATTGTCTATATCAAACAAAAAGAAAAAACGTCATCTAGTTTTTTTAAAGGATCGTGTTTAGTTTTTAAAATTATAAGTGTATTATTTACTTATTTTTCTTTAAAAGTAAAATAGTTAAGAATTTTTGATATTTATGATGAATTTATTATAAATTTTAATAATAAAATAATATTTAAAAATATCAAAGGTTAATTGTTAACTTTTTTTTATAAAAAAAGATTAAAAATCATGTTTTGTAACCTCGTTGAATAAATAATACTTATTATCTAAATAAATAATCAATTTGATTCTTCATCTTTAAAAAAATCAATAAAATAGCGAAAACATACCATTTGAATTTTGAAAAGAAGAAGATAAAAATGAAAAATTGAATTGAATCATATAATATATTTTTCTTAGTTCTCGTTGACAGATAAACATTTTAAATATAGATAACTTAGAATTATTATTAATTGTATAAATTTGACAAATATTTTTCAAAAATAATTGTAACTGATAAAATGTAAGACGGGAATGAATATTACAATATTAAAATTGTGGTTAATAAAAATTGAATATTTATTAATATTATTTTTTATATACATATAATTATATAGAAAAAATACACTGTTAATAATAAAACACACAATTGTTAAAATAATTAGATATAATTTTATTTATTTTTACTTTTATATCTTTTGTTTTATTTATAAACATATGTTAAATTAATTAAAAATAAAAATTAATATCAATATTTTAAATAATATAATAGAGTAAAAATTATGTTAAGATTTAATTTTTTAAAATTAAATATATTTTTGGATAAATGTTAAAATAAAAAACGTTGTTATATTATGAAAAAGTTACTACCAATTCATAACCAATAGTTATTATCTTAATATAATTAAAATTGATATCGAGTAGTTATAATTATTAATATAACCGTTTTTTAAATTAAATCGATTTACAACTTAATTTTTGTGCAGTTTAGTTTTACAAAATTAAAGAAAAATATAATTGAAATGTACCTTGTACGTTCTAAAGTGTTTTGCACGAGAGTTCCGTTCCCTCGTGAGAATAAAGTATGATAGTTCATTCGTAAAACTTTTTTTTTTATATTTTAAGTTAAAAATTCAAGTTATACTAGTAATTATTTAGTGAAATTAAAAAACATTTATGGAAGAATTTAATACAAAATAAAGTAATTATATGTATCTTATTAGCAAATAAAAAGTTAAATGTATAACCAATAAGCTTTAGTTTGTAATTCATGTAATATGATTTCTACTTTTATTATCATTGATTCAAATTTAAATTTTATTTTATAATTTATTTTATTAAATAAAAAAATATTTAAGGTTTTTTTTTTAGTCGGTAAATTCAGTTTATCGACATTTTCTTTAACATTCATAAACAGTTGGCACATCACCGTTTCATTGTTATTCAGTCAAATAAGATATTTCTTGAATATATATATATATATATAGTTTCTCTCAATGATGAGGACTTCAACCTCATCAATGTAATATGATCCTATTATTGATAGCCAAAAAAGAAAAGAAAAATTAGAGTTGCTCCCATATCAAACCACGTTTATTTAATCAATAATCTATATTGTTACACATTATAAGACAAATATAAGTAATTAACATTACATTAATCTAACCCACGAGATAAATTATTGATTGTATCAAACAATAATTTAAATTAACTTATTTTTTATCTAATATACAAAAATCTTTGATATAAATTAAGCTAATAATTTACAATAATATAAATTCATGTGATCTCTTTATTATTATTATTTATCGACTATTTAATTAATTTTTATCTATATTATTTAAATTAATTAGCACAATTTGAAATGATAACATTTATGATTGTAACAACTTCTAATCGGTTCGAATCTAATTATTGAGTATGGTAAATTTTGATATATCCGTAACATCTTATTCATCATATCTTAAATTATATAAAAGCAAGTAATTCATTATTTTTCTTTTAAGTCTCACTGTTACTAATAATGTTGTTATAAATACACTTACATATATAAAAATGTTTTAAAAAGTCAAATTTTATTTATTATTAAATATAATATTTTAAATAAAAATTAATTTTTTTCAAATATACAACTAAATATACAAATACTAAATAGAATTTACACACATATTTAATTAAGTATATTAAATCATATATAATAATACCTATTATATATAATTTATATTATTAAAAAAATTAAAATATATATTAAATGTTATTTAATTGATAATCGTTTAAATAGTAATTATAAATTGAAACTCATTTAATTTTATTTGTGTATTATTTTTATTATTTTAAGTTTTATAAATATTAATTTATATAATTGTTTTATTTTTCAAAAAAGTTTACTGATTTGGGAAGAAATGCAATAATGATTGTCATTTCCTTGGCTTCTAATGTACTTCCATTTTTAGTAGAATAGGATGAATTATATATAATTAATTGTAAGTAAATAATGTTGATTTTTTAAACAAGTATAAGGTTGAAGAATTTAACCGAGCCGATTGGGCAGTCAATACTCGTGACAAGACGCAAAAGCCAAGTTGGGTGAGACATGATGATATAATTTGCACATTGAACTTAATTACTTCTCCTTATTAATTACTTTCTTAACAAATAGTTCTCACTAATAAAAAAACTCAAGATATTGACACGTAGATTAATCATTTAAAATTTAATCATTGAAGTTAATGGGATTTTAATATAGAATTTTTAATTTTGATATGTGTTAAAATTGTTAAGAATCACCATCTTAAGTAGATGGACAAAGAGTACCTTTAAAATAATGTTTTAGTTCATTGTAAACATATTTTTATAGGAAATTTATTTAGGTTGAAATTGAATTCTCCTTTATTTTTTTTAAAAAATGTTTATCTTAAGACCTGAAATGAAAGTTAATGGAGTCCAGTTTAATAGGCTAACAATTAAGCTATAGTTTCCGAATGATATTGGATAAGAATTTTGAGTCAATAGATAATGTATTCAAGTAAAGTAGGAGTATGGATACTGTTTGATGGTTATAGTAAGTAGTAATTGTCATGTATTCATCGACATTCTCTAGCATTTGCATGTGTGGTCTGATTCCAAGCTAATTCTGATTGGCTACCTAGACGTGGCATGTTTTTCAGTTTGTCAGCCATAAATTCAATAATTATTTTAAAGTATTTATTAAATTTGATGATATAAATCTATTATTTTTGTAAAAAAAAAAAAACGTAATAATTTATTTTATATAAATGTAATAAATTTGCATTCTTACATATTTAATAAAGTTAATAAATTTGTGATGTTTTATTTTTTTTATAAAATTAATAAATTTTTATTAAATATTTATAAAATTGTGTTATCATATCTAATAATTATAAAATTAAAATATATTTTTATTAAAATTAAAAGATTTAAGATACTATTTTTCTTAAAAATAATACCACTACATAGTTTTAAATTTCAAGTAGCAGTGTATACGTGCTTAAAGGATGGTTAAAAGATAAGCTAGAAGAAAAAGAAAATGAAAAATTATCCCTGTGTTAAAAGTTATGGATTATCAAATCTTTAAAAATTTAAGCTATTTAAATACAAAATGAAGTTTTTCTTCGTTTTTAGAGCCAAAGAGCTGGAGGAATTAAACTAACAATTATTTTTAATTTTAATAATATATTATTGGTAATTAAAACAATAAAAAAAATATAATAAAATTAAGAACACGATTTTATTTATATTAATTTAACCAACACATGACACGCAAGTGATGAACATTGAATCTCAAATTTTTTAGCAAAATGAGTGAATATATAAAAGAATGGATCAAATCATAAAAAAGTAAGATGATTAAAATAATTAAAAAAAACTAAATCTAAGAAAAAAATAAAATAACCTAAATATAAAAGTGAAACGTTTTATGGGCGATCTGTGTACTTCAACCCCTTTTTATTAATTTTACATCAATTCAGACGCTTTTTATTAATTATACATCAACATTATAAAAATTATTAGGAATTTTTTTTTGTAATTACAATAAATGCAAGCACTTTTATAATTTTGTTGCCAAACGGTTACAAACCTTTTTAATATTCTTTTGTCAAACGTGTAACAACTTCTCCATAAATCCAATTATAATGAAAAAACACTTCTTAAAAAATCACTTCATTTAGAATCAATCTTTTAGTAGTGCATCTAAATTTAAAATTTTCTTTCCTTTTTTTTCATTTTATTATTTTAAAAATGTGATCTGAATGAAGTGTACTATACATACGACATGGACACTATTTAAGAGGGAATTGATTCAACTTACTGTTGCCAACTCACCCCTGCAAAATGAGCTTATGGCTTTGGTTATTTAAGTTTATTTATAACATATTCTAATTAATTAAAAATTATTTACGGGATCTCCAATGTGAAAGATATAATTAATTGAAAAGGAAAAGAGTTATGGTGTACTTCAAGCAAAGTGCTTTATTAATAGAAATTCGTTGTGGTCAAATTAATTTATACACGTTATATATATATATCATGAATGCTCCTTTAAATTTCTTATATTTGGTGAATATGAATTAAGAATTCTTATAATTCCGAAATTTATCTAAAAATATAATTGTTTAAGACAAATGGGTTCTCTGTGTTCTTTCCATTCTCAATATTAAAAAAAAAGCGCATATATTATTATTATAATATATTAATTAAAAAAAATATTAATGTAATATTTATAAGAAATTAATTGCACCCAAAATCATTTTTTAAGAAGTTAATAAATTATGTTAAAAAAATATCTTACAAAAAAAGTTCTCTCCCAGAGTTTATTTAACAACATGCATTAAGGGTTGTAGCATGATGATAAATTTATATAAGATTGCTTCTTATATAATTGTCGATAATGATAATACTTTTTTTTTGGGGGTAAAATATAATGCTTATAATACTTAATCGACTAAAACTTATACTATCTTATCAATATATTAGACTCCATACCTAACACGAACAAACTATATCTATCTATTTAGTAAAAAAATCAGAGTATCTGATGTTATGAACTGATGAGTTAACATTTTCGTCGTTCAATTGAAGTATAAAAATATCCAAGAGAAAGATAGAAGTACTACATCAGAAACTTAGCATCAATAGGGTGATTGTGATGATTGATTGTGAAGTTTAATTAGCAAAAAAAGATTAAAAAAAAAGATAAAAATGATATGATGATTAAAATTTCCTTAAATTCAATTAGTGGATAAACATTTTAGTTCAGATGTAAGCTTTCATCTTTAATCACCCAACCAAATTAGGAAGCTGCCTGAAACTCAATACAGATTTAGACAGGTTTGGTGTCATTCATTATATATAAATATATACTTTTCAGCTAATCAATCCAATTAAGTTGTCATCAAACTATTTCTTAATTATTTGTAATTTTCAGCTAATCAATCCAATTATCAGTTTTATTAACTCCTCCTCTAACATCTCTGTCTGAAATTATTTAATTAATGGATCTAAATTATTATTGATTTGGTACTCAAGGCTTATGATATTCATTTAGGGCATATATTTTCATAAAAAGTGTTATATTTTGTATAAAATGTAAATTTTAAAAAAATATATGATTGATGGAGAATATACATATCACTTACTTATCTCTTGGGCCCTAGTTTCCTAATTTCTGTATCGTTTTTGTTTGGTCTGATGTCCTATTTATTATGAAAGCCTATTTCTCCCTTCTATAATTATAATTAATTAATGAGCCTCATCACTTTCCTGCAAACACTCTTCTAATTGAAACATACATACACAGGATATGGGCTAGGCCTGCTAAGTGATACGAATTTCAGTGTTAATGTTAAAAAGAATTCACTTTACACTCATCCACTTTTGTATGTGCTGAAATGTTGATCCACTTTCTGCTAAATACCTTGTACAAAATATAATTAAATTTCTTTGGTGTTTAAGTAGTACCTACCTACTACTATTTTAAAGAAAGTATATACATAATAATAAAATACAACATAATATATATATATATATATATATTAGTGTAAACCAAACCTAAAATAATTTTGACCTAATATGGGATAGCTAAGTTGGTAACACAAAACCAAACCTAAAATAATTTTGACCTATGGGCTAGCTTAGTTGGTAACACAAATAGAATACATGTATTAATGTGTACATTCTTTGTTGTTAACCAGCTTAATTCACGTCTTTGCGTGTTAGCCCATGATTGGTACTTTCATTATAGGACCGATGATTTAGATGGGTTTGGGTATTAACTTGTCTTTCAAATAAAAAATTTTCTTGACTAAAAATAATAAAATAAAATAATTTTAGATAAAAATAACCTTATATTTTAAAATAATAAAATATCTTAATCTTTATATTTTATTATAAATTTAAATTTACAAAAACATTAATCTAAGCAACTCAAATGAAGTTTTTTTTTCTAGTGTATTTTCTTAATAGATATCCCAAACACAAAAAATAATAATTTCGTTTTATTTCAAATATGGAAAACTTAAAACAATTTAAAGAAATAAAATAATTCACCTAAAAGTGACGTGTCTTTCATTAGTATAATATAGAAATTAAAAAAATCAATAAAACATGAAATAAAATAGTAGAAATTAATGAATAAAAACAAATATTTTTACTTTTTAATATTAATTATCATTTCATTATTGTTAAATATTCGTCTTTAATCACTTGACATAAAAATAATAAAATTTTAATAAAAAATTATTAAAATAATATAATTTATTTCTAATAGATCATTTTTCATAATAAAGACTAAATGACATAGTTTTTAATTTAAATGAGACAAATAATTTAATTTAAGAAACTTTTGTGACATTTTTTCTCTACAATATATTAATTAAAAATATAAAAAAATCAACAAATTCACTACCTAAAATGAAAAATAGCAATTCTCTTATGAAAACTTAAAATTTAAATTGAAAAAACTAAACCTAAAAATTTAAAAATTAAGTTATAGATTCCACATTGGATAAATGTGTTTATTTTTTATCCTTCTATTTGCTAAACTCAGTTTTATGTATTAAAAAAATCTTTAGGTTATATTGTTTTTTTTAATTAAATAAAGTATTCAATGAAACCAAAGGTTTTATTGGTCCTTTTATTTCTTTAATTACATTCTTAAGTTCAATTTCTATTTTGATCGAGAAATATGCGGTTCTCTCTAATATCAAAACCTAACTATTTTTATATTTAGCTTTTTTTTCATTAGATTCTTTTAATCTTTTTTAAAAAAATTGGTTCTTTCTATTTGATAATTTTTTATTTTATTTTTATTTTTATTAAATAAATTTGACCATGATTATGGTATTTTTCATCTAAATCTTAGATCTTGGGTTACATATTATCTCATAAATTTATTCTATGTAATTTAGGCATGTTTTCATCGTTTTCTGCACATCTTTTTCAACCGATCTTATATTAGATATATATATATATGTCATATTATTTGTTAAAGATTGTGATATTATGATAACAAATTAATACGTTAAATAAATAAAGTGTGTAAATAAAATTCATTCATATATATAAATATTATGAGTATTAATACCGAAATAATCAATAATGATAATGATAATGTAATGTGTTTATCTTTTATAATTGATTATGTACGGGATTCCTTATGAATCATTAATTTCAATGAATAATCAAATTTTTTATTCTTAAATAAAAACCGCTAATTGAGCACAAAATATTCTAGTAATTAATTTTATATTGAGATTAATTAAGTATAATTTAGATGTAATTGTACAGATAAATTTGATAAAAGTATCATTTAGACGTTGGCTCTATATATAGTTGTGATCTTAGGATTTTGAAGATAAAATTGTCTCTTATATTTAAAAATATATGTACATGTGTGCTGTTTTTATACAGAGGTTCTCACTTCACTCTTGACATTGACCATACGAATTGAAAGATACACAATAAGTCATCTATGACCAAATTTCTTATAGTCATTGCATTTTAAATGTTTACAGGCACAAGGATCATTACGCTACCAATACGAATATAACAACACCCATGTCAAATAGCCAATTCATCATTGGTTAGTTTCCAATTAATTATAGTTACTAGTTAATTAGAAATATTGGGTGATGATGTATTAAACTAACATGGTAGTTAATATCAGTCAATACCAAAGAGAGGGAATGTTGAGAGGCAGGGTTTAGCAATGAATCAAATTTTTTTTTTGTTAATCTGAATTTGATTCGATGATATAATTAATCTGAATTCAAACAGATCGAATTTTTTTAGATCAAATAAGATCAGATTGATATTGAAATTAATTTATAGATTTTTGTCATATATAAAATACGACATATACAAATTAAAATTTTAAATTGATATTTTTGTAACAAATATTATTATTTATAATTATAACTAAAAAATTAAAAGAATAAAGAGTATGTTTATACAATTATTAAAATATTATAAATATATATAATTATTTTTAAAGTAAACTAATAATTTAATATAATTATATTATGTATAATATTTAAATATATTATATTATAAAATAAAATAACATTTATTTATAATTTAATAGTAATTCAATCCTAATCAGATAAAATGAATTATAAAATATGTAAATCTGAATTCGAACGAATTGTATAATTTTCGATATAAATCTAATTTAACTATAAAATATATGAATTAAGTAACTTCATCTATATTAATATGTTATTAAATAAAGTTATGTAAGTTTTATCAACATCATACCAAATTATTCATGTTTATATCATGTTTGAATTTAATATCACCATTACAAATTATCATACATATTACTCATAAAATAGTTATTATTATATATTTATTTTTTACTAAAATATTAAATTAATTTACTATTTATTTTAAAAATATTCATGCAAATATTTCTACAAAATATTTGTATCAATTTTTCATCTTGATATAATAAAAACAAGTTAAAAAAATTTCTATTTAAAGTTTTTTTTCCTAAATTAATTTTTTTTAGAACAATAATAATTATTACTCGATAATTAATACAATTACATACCTATCAAATTTAAATCGACAACTTGTACAAAGTCATGGGTCAAAAATAGCATAAATAAGAAACCCTAATTTTTTAACCATCAAAGTGGTTGAGATTTATGATAATATATAAAAGAAAATTACTTGTTAAATCTCAACAATTAAGATAAGAGAGTAGTAAATTGTTTATATATATATATATATATATATATATATATATATAAATTTGATAAATAGTTAAATTATTAAGTATTTTTTTATATTTTCATATATCAATAACTGAAATTTAAAGGTGTAATTTTTTTTCTTTCACTCCCAAACAAATCTTAATTGTTAGGGATTCAAAAGTATAAAAAATTGCATAAAAATTGGTAAGATTGATGATGATGGTATGCTAAATATGGATAAGATTTTTATTGGTAAAAATATCTGCATAAATTTTTCCTTGAAGACTTGCTTTTGACAACAAAGTGATTCAATAGAAACAAAACTTCATTGATTGCTTCGAAATAGAATATTAGAACAATATGATATATATATATATATATATCATATTGAGATTAAATAGTATTGGTAGGATGTCGTTTAATTAATGTACTAATCGATGGATTTTAATTATAAGCGATCTCTTATTTAATTTAAAGTGAATGTTAATTTCAAGTATCAAGTACACCTCCCTTTCTATGTTTATATATAGATATAGAGATATAGAGTTTGTCTTCACATTTATCTTATATTTTAAGAGCACAAAACGAAAGATACATAAATTATGACAAAGTTTGAGATAGCTAGTGCCTTCTACATTATGCTCCATTGCATTTTTGTGTTACACTTTCCATCAACAACTTGTAGTGAGTCTTCAAATCGCACTCATCTTTATATCCTATATGATTTTATTTTATTTTTGTGATGCTTATTTTTATATAATTTAATTATAATTTGCTATTTAAAATTTGTGGGCACCCGGATCTTTCTTCACGGAAGTACAAATCATAAAACACCTAAAATAAATATTCAATTCATCAAAGGTCATTATTAGTTCAATTTATTATTCGTGCTTGCATTATACATGTTGTGTATTCAATAAGCTCACATCATGATCCACATTATTATAGGGTAAATAGATTTGTTTATAATTGAATGTTAATATTTCTAAATTGTTACAAAAGATATAGCATTAAACTTAACAGTTATTACATCAATACCATTTTCATTAGCTCATTTTCAAATCTTTAAAATAAATAAATAAATAAACCTAACGATTTTGTGTCTTTAAAGTGACTATTTTTCTATCTGATTTGAAACATAGCTAACATAAATGTTATTAATGTAAAAACATTATGATTAAAGCTATCTTGTACTAGTTTTAATATTTGTTGGTATAAAAAAATACATTTAGATAAGTTTGCAAATGTAGGTACAAAAATAGAGAGAATAAATAATAAGTGCATAAGATATAATTTGCCATCAAAATGGCAATGCGGGAATCCAGGCATATACAATGAAAATTGTGTGAGTAAGGAAGATGCAAATAGAGGAAACATTGGGATGCATACTTTTGGAGAGGCCTTGTTTGCTATTGTGATTATGGTTAATCATGGCTAACTATACTTACCTACGTTATGGATATTTCATTTGTTTCTATTATTTTGTATTTTATGCATGTTATATGACACAAACATTAATATAATTGAATATATATTACATAATTGATTCACCTAATTTCTCTATGTTTCAAGATATAAATTCAAATCACACAAAATATCATTAATTAAAAAGTAACCATATTATAGATATCTTTTCTTGGGGGTCAAAAATAGAGTTTTTTTTTTTGTCAAAAGATTTATTTGTACAAGAAATATTATCAAAAGTTTTTCCACCTCGCACCCATATTGACTAGTTTGGTATAGGCTGCCTTGAAATCTTCAAAGAATAAATTCTGATCGTTGGCATAATTTGATATCCATCTGTGCAGAAAATAAAATTTTTTAAGTTGAGTAAATAAGAGAAAACAGATACACATAGTTCACACTTTACATAAATACGATATATACCAAAGCAAATTTAACTAAAAATAAGCACCCTTTTAAGCATGAGAAGTGGACGGAATTGATGGAATTCGTTCCTAACACAATTAAGAAAATTTTAGTCTTAAGAAATGCATCTCATGATGTATTTTATTCTCTACTGTATTATTTAAGGAATCCATTAAAAGACCAATATGTAATCCAGAAATCAGTATACTCTTGTCATAGGGAAAAAAGTAACGAGTCCATTTCTGTATCACTATTCTATTCTATCCATTGAAATCGAGAGAGAGAGAGAGAAATAGAGAGTAAAAAAAAATGCAAATCAAAGGTCACGATAGAGTCATGACATAGAACATGACTCTAAAAGTCATATTCCCAAGCATTTTCTAAAGGAAAAACCAACTTGGGTTAATCGTGTCAGGTCTTGGTGCTCCAAACCAAATCTTATTCTCTCCCCCTCCCTTTTGCTTGTTTCCTTTACATGCACAAGTACTATTTGGTACTAAAATTATAAATTTAGTTTCAAATATTTACCGGTTGCGTTATCTTTTATATTAATTGACTGCTTTATGTATTAGAATTGATTCAATCAACTTTTGATGAGATTTATGATCCAATTGGCAAAAAATTTAAAAATTATTTAATCTTGTCCATTTTGTTGTTGAATTTTTAAAAGGTCAAAAATATCCTCAAAGCTCACTTATAGTGTACATGACTAAATAACTTCTCAATTTCAGCCAATTTGACTATAAATCTCTTTCAAGAAGTTTATTACAATAATTACGATACATAAATTGTCAATTGGTAAGAAAATAGCAAATTGAAACTAAATCTACAGTTTTAATAGAACAATTGCCATTCTTTTACCAAACACAGAATTTTTGCTTGAATCTGCATAAAGTATGACATGGTGATCCATGTGATAGCAAGCAGCATCAGAAGACAGTTCATACAGAAGGGAAAGAAGCATGACCTTATGCATTCTTCATCCTCGACAAGAGCACGATCTGAAGGAAGCCCAAGCATGCTTGACATACCAGCTGCATGTCAGGAATATATCACTCGCTCAATATGGAACAATAAAATATACAAATAGTTTAGCTAACTTAAATGACTTCGTAACAAAGTTGTGCAATAAACTTTTTTTTTTTTTAAAAGAAGCCTAATAAGGCAAAAGGAAGTCTCTAGATTCAGTATTGTGCTCTTTTACCTGACGATTTCCATGGCTTCTCCAGAAGAATCTTGAAATATGAATTGTCAAAAACCGTTGGATTGCCAAAACCTTTACTACCAAGAGTGTGAGCTCCAGAAAGTGCAACAAGATCTTGCACTCTGCAGAGAAAAGAATATTGTCATGCTTTTGACTAGCAGATAATGAGTGTGAAATACGAGATAAGGAAGATGGAGAAACAAAAAACCAAGACAAAGCAGACTATCAACTGACTAAAATACAAATTATGGATTTAGCTAAAGGAAAGGAGGAAAAAAAACTCAAGCCTAAGAAGAAGAGACATTGATCAAAAGAATAGTAATCATGATAAAAAAAAAGAAGATAACAATTATCCTCTCAACATAGACTTTAGCACAAACACAATCCACACATGAAGGTACATAGAATAATACAAATCTGCAGAAAAGAAAAAAAGAATTTCATTTCTTGAAAGGAAAAGAAAGAAGTGAACTCACGATAAGCCTTTCCTTTGAAAGCATTTTTTTAGACCAGAAGCATCTAGTGATTCTTGAGGAAGTTTTCCTTCAGGATCAGGCTCCCTACACAAAGCCCATTGATGATATTAGCAATCTCTAAGAGTAATTCATAATAATGGTCTAGAGTTGGGCAAGAAAAATTGGTAGTGAATTGAATTTTGGTTGACACTTCACAATACTTTTTCACAAGAACTACACTGAAGTTGTCCAAAGAAACTCATTTCCTGTTCAATGTGCTACTATAATCTTTCAGTGATCAAGAGAAAAATGCAAGTGTGAAGTTTTCCCTTCAATGTAATATCTTCATGCTATGTCATGCTATAGGGTAAAAAAAATGCAAGTTTGTTACGTTGAATCTGTCCTGCCCAAAGCAATATGAATTTCCGGACCCCCACATAATGAGACAGCTTCAGCTCCGGCAACAGCAATCAAGTCTGCCCAAGAAACTAATCACGAACCACCTAGAACATGTCAGTGTAGCACCATATTATCCATTACATCCAAGAGATTTTCTAATTGCATTCCAGAAGATACAAAACCTGGTTCTAATGCATCCAGCTGAAGCTTCACTTTCTCAAGAATCTGAACAACAATAAATCCACTGAGTTAGCTTGTAGGAAGGTATTAAAGTTTTATTCAGGGAGGAATGGTGCAATAGAGTCTATGAAATTGATAACTAAATGAAACAGCATATGAATAGATGCTTAAATGTACATCTACGCACTAGATTAGGATAAAATGCTTAAATGGATAATTGATAGTCTGACAAGAAGGGGCAGAGTATATGCCTTCATAGATTTCTTGAGACCTGCATTTTCAGGTCTTTCAAGTTCATAAATGATAGAACCATTCATACCACCTGCAGTGATGATGCCAAACAATTGCAAAACTTAGCAGAGTAGTAAGTTGCAATTTTTAATTTTTTATAGAGATATGAAAACGTCACTTCAGTTAAATAAGGAAAAAACCAGAATAAAACTAAACAGAAACTCAACCAAGCTATATGAGATTGCATAACTCAAAATCAAGATGAAGTTAAAAATTCTACTTTGCATGATCCAGCCTGGAACCAATCTACTAATTAAATCACTACTTTAGTGCAAGCAAGTGATATAATATACTCTTTCTTGCAGGAACAATTGTCCCCTAAAAAGAAGTGTAAAAAAAAAGTGATGACTCTATGAAAGTATAATCACAAGTGCACTTTTCTACTTAATGTTTGTTCGTTTTATTCAATAAATAGTACTTTTAGGATTAATAATATTAAAATATAACTTTTTTAATGCAAAATGAGGAAAATATATGTTTTGAAAATTTTCTGAAATTTTTATGAATTTTTTAACGTAGGAACAATCAAAAAATACCACGTTCAATTAATTATTACTATTTATTTTTAATTCTTTTAATTTTGTTTTCTCAAAACACAAAAAACCCAAAAAAAATAAATTGATATTTACGTTTTAATTTTAAAAATTAGTTTCTAATAACATAATCTCAGTAAGAATTATGTTTTTTTATTATTATATTACGTGTTTACGATACGTATACTTGTGTATTTATTACACACAATTTATGTCGATAAAAAAGACACTATCAATTAAAGATGATCTTAGGCACATTATCATAATTCAAGAACACTTTCACATGATCATTTCCTCCAAACAGATACCTGAAGGCTCATCCATATCAAATGTCCCAGCATCATGAAATACCAAACGAAGTACGCCAGCAGCTTTGCCCTTGGATACTACCTTCCTTACCTCATCTTTTATAAACTGATATTCATGTGTACCCGACCTTCATATTTCAATGGAGAAGAGCAATAAGAAACAGGTAAGATGGCCTATTAAACGTATTATCATATGGGTACTATGGTATTTCAATTTCCAAGCAACGCAAACACGCAAAATAATATGACATCTACAAATCAAATCAAAGACAGATATTGGGCATAAAGTTCCCCTTTTAAAATAATGAGCATAGTTATGATGCTGATAACAGTGTTGAGTAATTTCCTTATTGGCATCTCAAAATTCATTAGTCCAGTGGAAGACTTTGATGGGTTTTAAAGCTGTTTTGAAATCTAAAGCAGATGAGAATGCAGAGTGAACGGTGTCGTTTAATGACCATGTAACAGCTAACAAGGGAATATGTTCAAATCCCTAATTATCAATTTCCCTTGAAAAAAAATCACAAGAAGAAGAAGAAACATCATAAAAATCTAGAAAGACTTACTCTTCGGCTTTGGCTGCAAAACCCCCTAGGAATTCAAATGAAGATAGAATGAAGGGCAATGTGACTGTAAATAGTAGTCCCCTTCTGAACCTAAATTCATTTCGACTAGCCAAATTGCGAACTACAATTAAAAGGGAAAGTCCCGTTAAAAGGGTTTGTAATTCAACATGAATATAACTGTGTTTGGTTCCCGAAGAAATTTGAGGGGGGAAATTGCCCCAGCTCCAGAAAATAAATTTTTATTAATGAAATTAAGCCCAGAAAATTATTTTTCCTTTTTATTTATTTTAACTGGTTACTTGCAATTTCTAAGAAACAAAACAGTGAGAGATGTGGGAAGGTTGTGGCGACTTACCGGAACTGCGATTGGCAGGGGCGAGAGAAAGATAGGCTTTGAAGGAATTGGCGCGAAAGATGACCGTTGAGGGGAATGAACGGCTGGATTTGGTGGGAAATTCAAATTGGAAAGGGAATGAGGATGAGGAGGAGGAATAAGAAGAAGAAGAGCAGAGGAGATAAGAGGACATGGTCATAGTGGTTGAAGCAATTCTTGAAACGAACGGTAGTGATTTGAGATTAGGCTCTGTTTTCCTTGGGGTGGATTTATAACATGCTTATTTCTTCATTTGCAGAGCGGATAAAATAAAACGTGTGACGTGATTTGTAAACATCGTACTCAATTTTTCCCGGTTAGATGGTTAATTGCGGGAAAATTTAGAAATTTTCTTTTACTGTTGGATATAATTAGATGGAAAATATGAGTATATTAGTGTAACTTAAGTCATGTTTGGTACGAGAGAATTGAATTAAATCAGAATTGATTCGTTTTATTTTGTGTGTTTGGTTAGTCGAAATAGAGGAAGAGAATGAAATCGATTATTAAAAGAGAAAGAATCACAATTGATTCTACTCTTTTAGGAATCATGATTTTATTCTCATTTAATTTTTTTTTTAATTTTACCCTCATTCTAAATATAATCCTAAATTCAAATCTTAAATCCTCAAATCCTAAATCCAAATCCTAAAACTCTAAACCCTAAATCCTAATCCTAAAACCCTAAACCCCAAATCCCAAAATCTTAAACCCCAAATCCCTAAACCCTAAACTCTAAATTTCAAATCCTAAAACCCTAAATCTAAAATCACAAATTCTAAAACCCTAAACTCTTTTTAGAAAAATAATAATTTTAATCCTAAACTTTAACTCACAAATATAACCCTAAACCTTAAATCTCAAATCCTAAACCCTAAATCCCAAATCTCAAACTTCAAAACCCTAAACTCTATTTAAAAAATAATAATTTTAATAATATATTTCTTTTTAATTAAGTAATAATTATTTTAAAAAAATAATTTTAATAATATATTTTATTTGACGAAAAAATAGTAATTAAATGATATTTTTTTAACTTTACTAAATGTAGAGATATTAAGGTAATTTATAACTTTTTCAATTATATTCTGGTGGCAAATCAAACACTATAATCCTGATTTCGAGCTTAATTCTATTGATAAAACCAAACAATATTGTTTCTTTTTCATTCCATTCCATTCTTATTTCGATTCCGATTTTGATTCTAATTTTGATTCAATTCTACGAACCAAACGTCACCTTAGTGAATGGATTGGTACGTATTAATTTAGTATCATAATTCAAATAATTATATGCTTTTTCAAATTTAAAATTTTGATAATGTATTTAATATGTAATATTATGTAATATTAGAGGTATAAGATGTACTAGACATGTTACATTTTTCTTCTAACCCCGTATCATATCTATTAACTTATATGATTTAATGCATTCGAATGGGTGGATATATTTCCCCCTTTATTTTTTATTTAATTATTTTTAAATATAATTAATAATATAATACTTTTTATTAATTATATTTAAATTAATAAATTTTTATATGTAAATTCATTTTAGCTTTATTTTCTCATAAGTCATAAATATAAATATATTTTTTATTTTTTATGTATTAATTATTTTTATATAAAGAAAGTAATAAATTTTTTAAGTTAAATATTTTTTGAATAAAAAATAAAAAAAATAAATAAAGTTAAATTATATTTAATTTTTCTTCTATAAAAGACTTTAAATAATAAAATAAATAAGTTTATTAATAGATTTTTTTGAATAAAAATTTTAATAAATAAATATTAATATTATTTTTCATAAATAACATCTAGAAGATGGCTTTTTTCGTAAATAGATTAACCAAAAAGTATGATCAAATAATTTCTATCATTTTAATTTTAATTTTTAAAGTAATTAAAATCTTAAATTATATATAATACATATTAAAATTAGTCTTTTAAATAATGATAAAAGAAAAAAAATTAAAATTGATGGATTGATTAGATTTGAAATAACGTATAATTTATTAAGTTTGATCAATTCTAACGTACTAATCCAACAGGTCACTCTAAAAGAGTTTGAACTAGATTAGACTATCCTCTTTACACCACGTGAAATAAATGAACATATTATTTTTTATTTTATGTTATATGTAAGGAATATTATTAAAATTTTAAAATGATATTTTTTAATTTAAACCAAAGAGATATAAAATTTACATTGAGATACTAAATTAACACATTTTAAGATATATGAAATATAACGAGTACAATTCTAATAATTGGGGAATCATTTTAAAATTTGTGAATTTGTTATATTTTAATATATTAGAATATTGTATTTTTTTTCATAGTTATTGCTCGTTGAAGGTGGTTGTTATTGGAGGATGATTATTTCACATTATAGTATGTTTTTGATATTTTTATTATACTCATTATAATGTACTTTAATGAGAATTTACATTAGATATTTGATGAGAAATTATATGATCATCTTAAAAGCACATTTACATAATTTGACGAGGAATTATATTGTTAAGGAGAGCATCTTCGAGTATTGTAAATGTCCATATAGGAGTGTGTCTATATACATCCACAAAAGCTATTAATAAATACCAATAATTTCTAAAAACAATTATTAATAAAAAAATCATTAAATTTTAGATTTGTGTTTCTCTTGTTCATTACAATACATAAATGTTATTGTAAGCTTATTGAAAAAAAATTATAACATTTATGTCTTTTAAGTTTGGAAAACAAAAAACATGAATTTTTAGCTTGTCTTCCCCTACACTTTATGTACAAGTGAGGTTTACCCGATTTAAAAAACAAAAATCTAGTGATAATAGTAATATACTCTTTAAATTGAATACATATATATCTAGTGATATTGAAAGTGGAGGTAAATTATTACAAAATGATAATATATGATATATTAGAATTATGAAAAACACCTATGTGAACGTCATTTTTCAATGCTTTTTTTAATGATATTGATATAATCCATCGATGTTTAATATGTTATTAAAATCTGTATTTTATGTTGGTGAAAGAATCCTTGATGATATGAGAAATAGACTTATTGGTGTGATATACAATTAAGTCACAAAAAAGGGCAAAGAACATTCATTATTGATTAGATTTAGAGTTTTTGGAAAAAGTTTCAGATGTAACTAGCTATTGAAATGAAACCTTTTAATTTAAAGTATTAAGAAAAGATCCTTGATTTGTATTTGTATTTGTATTTATTTATGTTTGGAGAGAATCAATGCTAGCTTCCTTATTTAGCTAGCTTTATATAATTTTCACGAGCACCGGAGAATTGAAATTCTTTTCATAACACATGGGAGTACCATGAAATTTTAATGTATTTGCAATTGCATCGCCAAACTTTATATATTACTAGCTAGTTCAAACTTTTATGTTATAATTTAATTTATGTTCAAGGTTTATAGTTTTGTAAGAAAAAAAATACATTATCAAATTTGATTATATAAAATTATAAATAAATTAATACATAAAATAAAATTGTACTCTATTTTAATTTTAAATTTTAATCTTTTAACATATATTATTAAAATTCAATAATTTGAATATATTTTTATAAAATAAGATCTATAAAACATATTTTTTAATTAAAAATAAATAATAATTGAAAAATAATTAATATTATTTTTTGTTATATATATTGCTCTGTATAAACCCTAAATTAGCAAGTGAGGCAGGGTCATGCAAACTGCGATGCTGAAAAATTAATTGATAAGCATATAATGAATGCAAACTGACAAGTGAAAGCGAATCAATTCATCCAACCATGCTAAATAAATGAAATTCATTAACTCATTAGATGCCATATAAAATACACGAAATGGGTCCGGGTCCCCCGTTAAATGACACCAATCCTAGCGTCGGCCGGTAAAACCATTTACTCACATGCTAGCCTCTTCTACTGACACATGTCCATACATAAAACAATACATTAATTTAAAATTAAGTCATATAATATTAAAGAAAAATATTAATATTATATAAAAAATTGAATCATTTATTTAATTTTTAAAAAAATCAGAGTATAATAATATCTACAAAATGTGATATATTCAATTCAAATTGGCTGTTATTTTGTATAAACAATGTTTAAAAGCAGCAAAATACAACCCAAAATAAATGAAAATTAATAGTGTCATTTTTTTTGGGCTATTATCGTAAGATGCCAAGACTTTATGTACTGTTTAGTTTTTTTAGTAATTTATTTTGAATTTTGCAACACTACAAAAATTTATATTAAAGAGAGAAAAAAAGGGAGTAATTTCTTTCATAAAAATTAGATTAAATTATGCAAAATGAATTTCGGATTTTTATTTACAACCTTGTAAATCGGTACGGATGTATAGGGATGATACTTGTCACTCCTTACATAATTATAGGGGTTAATTTGTTTTTACGTATATTACTATATTATCTACAATATTTAATAAACAGCATATAAAAGTGACATGAGTGAGTAAAGTTATTAAAATAAGTATTTTTATTCATATATTTAACAAATATTAGTTACATATAATCATATATATTATAAAATAATATTTAACGTTTATCTTTATCTAATTTATGATAATAGAAGGTGACGGTAAAACATTATACAAATTTAAAATAAGGAAAAAAATATTAATACAAAGCTTTTAAGGATTTTATCATTTATATCGTTAAAGTTGATGTTTCCCTTCAAATATTAATTTTATCCGATATTTGTGGAGGAAATTTTGTGGGAGGATTTCAATCGGTTTCAACGATATTATTTTACATTTTATTTTAATAATTTTTTTAATGTTTGTTTGGCCCTTAGTTTTAATTCGATTTTCTGAATCTTATATTACTGATGGTTGTATGTCTTAATATAATTTCAAACTTAAAACTCTTAAATCATATATTATTAGTTATATATTAATATTAATATTTTTTTTAAGTTTTAGCTTTAAGACTTAATTTTTTTGATGTAATTGATTTAGCATTCCATTTATTAATATTAAGATTTAATTAATTAATTTAATTTATACACACATGATTTTAATATTTATTGATTTATTTAATTTATTGTATTTTTTTATTTATGTTATATAATTTTCGTTATAATTTATAATACATTTACTTTAGGTTTAGTGCTCAGATCTAATGTCTTACAAATTTGTTTTATTTTTTATCTTATTAACATGGACATAATAAATCATTTAAAAAATTCAACTAAATTTTCAATAACTCTATATTATGGGTAATATTTTAAATAATATATCATGATCATTTTAATAAGATAAATATTAAAACATGATTTGAGATGATTTGGGATAAATGATTTGAAGTTATTGATGTGTATTATAATATGGCATGAATTTTTTTAATTTATATTATATAGAATCCCATAGTTGTTATTAATTATATAACATTATGTTTAGCTACTTAATATTTAAATAAATTTTAAGTTATTTGTTTAAGTTTAACCAATTAATTAAAGGTATCTTATACCAACTAGTTTGTAGCTTAATAATATATAGTTAAATTGAATATGTAAAATATTTAAATTTTAAATTATAATTACGAGTATATAAATAGTGTTATTTTAAAAAATTAAGTTGCTCTTATATGATGCTATAAAAAATAATTTTTAAATTAATCGATAATTACTATATATAAATACATAAACAGCGGGAAAAAAAACTTTGCAAAAATATAGTAAAATATTTTAGGAAAAATAATCAAAATAATACTTTAAAAATTATAACTATAAAATAGTATATTTATATTCAAATTTTATATTTTTACTATTAAGTTTTAATCTATAATTTTAAATTGAACAAAATTAAATTAAAAATAATTCAAATTAAACTACAAATATTTAAATCCATTAAATATTAAAATATATTTTATTGAAATCTATTCAATTTCATCTCATTTAATGTTTTTTTGCTATAAATTTTATTAATATTATTTTATTTAATATTTTAAATGACACCCAAAAAAAAAAATTATACTTGATATGATTCTAGGTTAACCGATCTACATTTTAATTACATTACCAAGCATGTTTTGCATTTGTTGCACGTCTTTTGGTAACCACTTGGTTTTAATTCATATTTTTGGCCTCTTTTAAGGACACTTGTTCTTTAGAAATTTTTTTGAACTTGATGCATCTGATTTTAACAAATCATACAATGATGTTACAATATGTGATAGGTAACCGAGTGAAATAATAATTTAATGAATTTATTTAACTTAATAAATTTGATTATACCTTCTATATTTAGATTAAATTATATTGATATATTTTATAATCAGATTAAATTTAAATAAAAAAATATACAGATTAATATATTTTATAATCTATTAAAATCCTATCCAAATTAAATTACTCTTAAAAGTAAATAAATAAATATTTTATTTTATAATGTATTGTATTTAAACATTATATACATTATAATTATAATAAATTATTATTTTAATTTAATTTTTTTAAATATTTATAATAATTTAATAAATCTAAATATGTTTTTTTTATTTTGATTTTATTAATTGTACTAAATACACGCTAATTTAAAATTTAAATATTATATATATTATGTTATATGTGATAATAATTCATAAATAAATTATAATTTCAATCCAATCTTTATCCTATTTAAAATATTCTAAAAATATGATGTACTTCAATAGATTAGAAATCTTCAAATTTAATTAGTATAATATCTAATTCAAACTAACCAAAAATAGCAAGTTTCATCTAGTACCCACCCGTAATAAATAGCACATCTTTATCACTTATCATACATCTTAGATTAAAAAAGATACTCATTAAAAAATTACTACATATACACACATAAATTACAATATATTAAGTGATAACATTTTATTTAAAAACATATAAAGTTTTCAATCTATTTTTAAAAACAACACAATGTAATTAATATAAATAATATATATTAAATTACACATCCTTGTTATTTTTAGTTTCCATAATAGCTCCAATTACTTGTTGCCCTCAAATTTAGACAATATTGGTAACAGTGTATGAAATAATATTTATTTTTATAATCAATAAAATAATAAAACAAATAATTTTATCATAGTTAATTTTATCAAGCACATATAAAAACCACTAAAGACTATTAAAGAGTGATTTGCAATCAAATATTTTTGAGAATTTTTTAGGTTATCATGTTCCACTTATTTAGAAAGAAAAAAAACAAAGATGAGAAGGAAATGAAGTTGGTAAATGAACAATGTATTCGGAGTTAGGAGTTTATATCTTTCTTCGAGAATAATCACGTTTTTCGATATATGAAAATAATTATAAAAAAATCCCATTTTTTTATAATTATTTTTTACTTTTAAGATAATTTTTCCGAGGCAGGTTGCAAAAGAACGTGAGCCTCATAAATTCCACCTTCACCATACAGCTAGCAACTTTCATATTTTTTGGTAGAGTATTATTATAGTGTTATTAATTAATTTTATAGATACAGACGCATATAAATATTTAAATTTCAATATATATAATTCACAAGCATTTATGTAGTGGAAGCTGATTGAGTTAGATATGAAAGGGGCAATCCCATGTGAACGTACAACCGGCCGTCAAATGAATCTTCGATATATCAAAATCAATTAAGCCCATTGGTTTGGGTGTAATTGGTTTGACAGACAACTCGAGCAAGCATGCATGTTTCAAATTAAGTAAGATATGATCGATCATGTATCCGTTATTTGTTAAACTTATAAAAAAGAGAGCGAGATCCCAAAAAGAACATAAAATATTAATGTGATAGAGTATGTTAAAGAAAGACATGTATCATTGTATTTATTATTAAAAAAATTGAGATGTATTTAAAAATATATATTATTATTTTTTAAATACATTAACATACAAATATATATTATATATTTACATGGTCACATATTCTTTCTTATATTATAATACATTATATGTATTAAGATTATTTTAGTTAGTATATACATATTTTATCTTAAAATTTATAACTTTATATTTATTTTATTAAATCAAAAATTAAATATAATTTTTAAAAATATAACATTGATATATCTTTTATAGATCAAATATTACTTTGATTTAATTAAAATTAATAACTTGAAATAATAGAAAATGAATCTTACCACTAGATACCTACCTAGTTCATATGTACACCAAAATAATAAATATATAAGTCGTTTTAAACATATGTATGTATGATCTATTGTTGTAATTTTTTTTTATCCTTTCATTTTGGGTATTCTTATCTTTCTATTAAAAAAATAAAATCGAAAGAACTAAACATTTTTTTTTTAAAATAACACTGAAAGAGCTAAATATAGAAAATAAAAATCGTGATATGTAGTTTACGTTTAATTAAGTAAATAAACAAATTCAGTAATACTTGATCTCACGTACTGATCAAACCATGACATAAATTATAATTAACTAACTTAAGCTCTTTGCTATTAAAATAATTTTAATCACATGACATAAATTATAGATCAAATAATAAATACTTGATCTCACTTACTGATCAAACCAATTACAAATCAAATATTATTCACTCAATTAATTAAATGCAGCACAACCAGAGCTTATTACTGTTATTTAATATTTAAATGATGAGTCACTCTTAATTGACAGGTCATTTTATTTTTGAACTCTCCTAATTTTAATCACATGTTCAATTTATTTTTAAAACATTTTTACATGCAATTAAAAAAGTAAATTTCATTTTTCCTTGGGTAAATTAATTCAACAACAAATGATTTTCAAACGACTAACACACTATGTCAACAATTTATTTGGAGGCGTATCATCGTTTATAGAAGCTAAATGGGTTTTGCTGGTACAAAAAGCATCCATTTTTGCTATTATATTAAGAAGATTTCAAATAATCATTTTCAAGAAAAGCCAAACACTAATTTTAGTCAACCCATTAAAAATACTTGTATAGATTTTGAAATAATTGTGATAGAGCTAGGAGCCAAACATTGCTTTTACCTAAAAGCTAATTGCAAACAGCCGAACACAATAGTAATTAATTTTGAGTTTAAGAGCTTATCCTTTCTATTAAAGTTAATTGACTAATAAGGTTTTATATTTGTTATTTATTATTACATTATATACTCGTTGCTAATTAGATTGTTTTATTTTATAATTATTTTTTTTAAATAAAAAATTACACTAATCTTAAATTTCATTTCGTTACAGATTTTAATAGCAATAAATAATTTTCCGAAGAGCTTATCCTTTCTATTAAAGTTTAGTTTATTGAGTAATATGTTTTAGTGGTTGGTTCGGTTGAGTTTCTGCAAGTTGATTGACTATTTACATTAATTGCCTGATCTCATCGTGTAATTATGTACCGATTTGTTGGTTGTTCAAACTTCATTTATTGTTTCTGCATCTTCCTTATGAATCAAATAGGCAGCTTAGTAAAAATTGTTATTATTATAGCAATATTTTTACTTTTAGAAATCACCCGACCTTAAATTAAAATATTTAATTATTCTAATATTAGTTATTTTTGTTTTAAAGATATAATTACCATTTTATTCTCATAGTAAAAATTGTTTTTGTTAGTTAAATATTTATAGAAACCCAAAAATATTAAATTATGAGTTAAAATATTTAATTATTTTGATATTAGTTACTTTTGTTCTAAAAATATTTTTAAGTCTTACATTGATCAAGTACTAGACTTCCGTTACACATATAACTTTAAATAATCCTTCATCTTACGATCTGTGTTTTGAAATAGAGTTAGGTTAAAATATAACATGATATTATAACTATTTTATTGGCTTCTTATCAGTGTCCAAGAACCTAGTAATGCGTTAGGGCACAACTCTGTCTGTTCAGTGTCGACCAATATCACCGACCGATGTGGAGGGAGTTGTTAAGTTTCACATCGATTAAGTACTAGATTTTCACTGCACATTTATGTTGGAGATTGTTATAAAACTCTTTAATTTAAGGAGCTTAATTCAAGGAACAATTCAAGGAACCATGAATTTAAGGAGTAATTTAAGGAGTGAATTTTCCTATAAATAGATGTGTAATTGTAATGAATTAATCATCCAAAGTGTTCATTCTAATTGAGAGAAAAACTTAGAGAGAAAAGCTTTTATGAGAGAAAATTGAGAGTAATTTTCTCGGGTGTAATTGGGTTGTGAGTTGTGAGTGTTGTAAACACCTTGTGTAATTTCTCCCCTTTCAGTAAAAAAGATCTGCAGTAGTTCCGGAGACGTAAGCAAGATTGGCCGAACTCCGTTATCAAATTTGTGTGTTATTTTTTCTATTCTTGCTTTCTCATAAATCTCACTAATCGAAAATTTGTGTAATTTCCCAACAACTGGTATCAGAGCTATTGGTGGTGATTCATGTCAATTTTCTACAAGGTTACTATTTATGTGAATAGTAGAATTTTGTTGGCGATATTGGTTTGTCGACAGAGGTGTTCTAATACACGATGGTTTGTAGAAATAGTCAGAAACGATCCGAAGGAAGTCAGATTTGAGTGGGAGCAATGACCGTAGATGAAGGAAAAGTGAAACTTGAAAAATTTGATAGTGTAGATTTCGGGTTTTGGAAAATACAGATAGAGGATTATCTATATCAAAGAAATCTATATCAACCTCTCTTAGGCTATGAAGGAAGAAGATTGGAATCTTCTAGACAGACAAGCCCTCAGAGTTATTTGATTAACGCTATCCCGTAATGTTGCTTTCAACATAGCAAAGGAAAAGACCACGGCGTGTCTTATGACAACTCTCTCCAATATGTATGAGAAGCCATCAACCTCAAACAAAGTGCACTTGATGAGGCGTTTGTTCAATTTGGGATGACGGAATGCATATCGGTAGCTCAACATCTCAATGAACTCAACACAATCACAATCCAGTTGAGTTCAGTGGAAATTGAATTCGATGAAGAAGTACGAACATTGATACTTTTGTCTTCTCTACTAGAAAGTTGGAATGTTACTGTCACGGTTGTGAGTAGCTCGTCAGGAAGCAATAAGTTGAAATTTGATGATGTTCGTGATTTGGTTTTCAGTGAAGAGATCCGACGTAGAGAGTCAGGTGAATCGTCAACTTCTTCAGTTTTGCATACAGAGTCAAGAGGAAGAAATTCAACCAAAGGGAATGGACGTGGTAGAACAGACTACCGAGGTAGATCATAGGACATGAGGTCCAAATCCAGGAATCCTAATAATTCTCATAGCTCAAAGACTATCGAGTGTTGGAATTGTGGAAGAACCGGACACTACAAAAATCAATGCAAGAGTGCACCGAAGGACAAACAAGTGAAGGCAGAGGCAAATGTTACTTTCACCTCAGGAGGAGATGATACATTGATATGCTCTTTGGAGAGTAAGGAAGAATCTTGGGTGTTAGACTTTGGAGCATCGTTCCATGCTACTTCACAGAAAGAATTCTTCGAAAAATATGTCCCCGGAAACCTTAGAAAGGTATATCTTGGTGATGATCAACCATGTGTTATTATTAGTAAAGGTGTAGTGAAGATTAAGTTGAATGAGTCTGTTTGAGAGCTGAAGGATGTCAGGCATATTTCTGACCTCAGAAGAAACTTAATCTCAGTAGGATAGTTGACCAGTGAAGGCTACACTACGATCTTCCATGGTGATGATTGGAAGATTTCAAAGGGTGTAATAATAGTTGCTCGAGGCAAGAAAAGTAGCACTATTCACATGAGAGTAGTGACACGTTGTTTAATCACAATTGTAGCAGACAATGAAACACCAAATCTGTGGCACCAGAGATTAGACCACATGAGTGAGAAGGGAATGAAGATTATGTATTCAAAGGGAAAACTTTCAAGTCTACAATCTGCGGAGATAGACATGTGCGAAAATTGCATACTTAAAAAGCAAAAGAGAATCAGCTTTCAGACAAGTTACATAACCCTAAAGAAGGAAAGTCTAGAGCTTATTTCAAGTTGAAATACTTTAGTTAATTGTTTGTTTCGTACTAATCTTAAATTTTCTACATGTCTTGTTATTTAAGACCAAGTCCCCTTGATAATTTTATTGATAAACCCACACGTATGAGTATAATTGGATAAAAAATATATTAAAATAATAATTTTATTATTTTCACATGACATCTAAAATACATATCATATCAATGAGTTACACATAAAATATACATGTAATACTACTCTTAACCATCCAACAACCATCCATCAAGTCTAAAAAACTGGAACAATTAAAGAAAAGAAAAGTTAAAATGAAATAACACAAAGAATTTCATGTGAGAATCAACAAGTGCTCGTACAATTTGAAGGAGCTAGCAAGCAAGTAAATAATCGTATTTAGATGGTGTGAAATTTAGATTAGGATATTACACATAAAATATAAAAGTATTTGTTATTTAACTAGAATAGCCAGGGATAAATGGATATGCTTCTAACAGAGCAACAATTTTTTTTCTTTTTCAATATAGTTATATAAATTATTTTTCAAGATTACGAAGTAAGTTATAATATTGTCGCACAATCATTTTTTTTATAATATCAAAAATATTTATTATATTTAATTATAAAGTAACAAAGTGTTTATAATTTAAATACAAAATTACTTTATGAATATATATTTTAACTTTCATTAGATATTACCTGTCATGCAATGAGTGCGTTGAGTCATACCTTATAAATCAATTAAATAAAGGAAAAATGATTAGATATAGGAGTATAGTTAGTGTGGTATCGTGCATACTTGCATTTTTGGTCTAAATTTTTTCGTATGATAAAAAGTTATATATAATAAGTTTTTTTAATCAATTATTAGGATCCTAATAATTTAAATTTGTAATTAAAAATTAAAAATGTATAAAATATCCTTAATAAAATTTATCAAGATTTAAAAAATTATAAATGATTTCTATTTGATAATCGAATTAGATTAGATACAAAATTTTAAAATACGGATAGGATAATTGATTATCATTTTTAAATCTTTTTAAATCTTATAATATTTTAAATTATATTTTTTTATTTGTCTATATATTTTAGTAATGGATTATTTTTTTTTCATCTATATTTTTCTTTCAAAATTATTATTTTATTTTTTAAATATTATATATTATAATTTTAAATTTTAAATTTTGTGGATTCGTAGTTAGCATAATTTTTTATTAAAAAAATTAAATAATCATAAAAAATATCGAATTGTGCACGTTAATAAGTATCAATTCGCATATTTATTGAATCCGATTAGATAGAATGAATTCGCATATTCAATGTATTCAATTAGATCAAATCAATTTGCATATTTAATGTATTCAATTAGATCAAATCAATTCACATATTTATTATATTTGATTAAATCAAATGATTATAAAATATAAATTGATTGTGTATTATAAAATTTGTAAATTATATGGATACAATCGTATTATAAATTAATTAAAATTATTAACATTCTATATATTATAAACTCTCAGTAAAACAACAACAGAAATTTAAGGTGAATAACTTGATTTATGTTTAGCTCACCGTAAAATAGTGAATTTAATGGTGAGCTAACATAATTAAAAAAAAAACACATTTACTAACACATAAAATTTAGTAGTTAACTTTAACAGAAAATAATGTGTGGTAATTGGGTTATTTACAAAATTCACCAATTTAGATCTATCCGTGAACCTTCTATTTTGATAGTAAATGAAAGAACTTTTAATATAAAATACTATACAATTTACGATACAATTAGTCACACCTCAGATCTCAAAGACGTGACAAAAGAAGAGAAACAGAATAAGGAAAAGGCCAGCCAGTGACCGATGTCCGCAAATCCACATCATGATTTTGCAAATCCGCCTGCAAAATGAGGTTTGATCTTTCCTTCTCTCCCTTCAACTTCATTTCATTTTCCATCTTTTTATTGGTTGATTTCCCTCTTTTAGACGATTCATCTATAAAAATTTCTCTTTTTCGAGTAGAGCTCTTTGTTTTATCCTGCAACTTGGTCTTCTTCGATGGCCAAAGTTAAGGTTACTCTCATAATCTTTGATGGGCTTCTTCTCTTTTAGCCCCTGGTTTCTTTTTCATCTTGAGGCTTAATGAAGAATTCTCATTTATCATCAGTGATGGTTCTCTTATTTTCAAAGGTCAAATTCCCAATACTTGAAATTGTAATTTTTTAGTCTTGAGCAAATAGTATTGTCTTAAGATTTCCATTTGTTATCTCGTTTTCTTCTCTTACAAGCTTCCTCATTTTTCTTCATTCTCGATTTTCAAGACTTTCAAAGCAGTAGTTGGTACCCAGAAGAAGGGGAAAAAGAAGAAGAAAAAATTAGAAAATAAAGCTTCTGTCTTGGAACTTGGAAGTAGGAAAATTAACGCATAGATGATTAAAAAGCTACTTTATTTTCCTTAAATACTTCAAATTTGTTGTTTGGGTCTGAGAACTCACTCATTTTCTTAAAAAGACCAAGTATTTTTATATCTCATTCCTAAGCTGAACTATGAAAACACCTTGTTCTGCTTCTTGGGTCTGAGAATTCACTTTTTTTCCTGGGTTTTAATTAGTCTATGAAAACACCTTGTTCTGCTTCTTGGGTCTGAGAATTCACCTTTTTCCAGGGTTTTTATTAGTCTTTGAAATTAGTCTGCATAAGATTTTATTTAGTTTTATTGAGTAACTCATTTGTCTACACTGTTTGTTCCCTTGACCAGTCAATTTGTTCTCTATCATCTCTGATTCTGACCCAAGTACTGGTCCTCTTGTATTAACCATGAGAATTTGGAGTTTTGTTCATTTCATTAGGTTGTCTCTTATTTTCCTTCCATCCAAAACCTGTTTGGGTAGTGTAAGGAGTGTAGGCAAGATTTATCCAGGTTATCAAGGGTCTCAAATGAATTGGATTGACAACAATGGTTTGTTTCTTTTATCTAACAATTCCCAATTCGCTTTTGGTTTTACCACCACTCCCCAAGATGTTACATTGTTTCTGCTAGTTGTTATGCACCTTGGAAGTTTAAAAGTAGTCTGGTCTGCAAATGCTAACTCCCCAGTTGCAAATTCTGATAAATTTGTGTTTGATGATAAGGGCAAAGTGTTCTTGCAAAAGGGTTCACTTGTGGTTTGGTCTATAGATAGTGGTGGAAAAGCAGTTTCTGCCATTGAATTGCAGAACTCAGGCAATTTGGTTTTGCTTGGAGATGGTAATAAGACAATTTGGCAGAGTTTTAGTCATCCCACGGATACTTTGTTATCAAATCAAGAATTTTTTGAAGGAATGAAACTTGTAAGCAGTCCTGGCTCAAAAAACTTGAGTTATGTTCTTGAGATTAAGTCCGGTGATGTGTATTTGTCTGCAGGCTATCAGATTCCACAGCCTTATTGGTCTATGCGAAAAGAACCTCGTAAAATCATTAATAAAGATGGAGGTGTAGTAAGGTTGGCAACTCTGGCTTCAAATTCATGGAACTTGTATGGTAAGAACAAAATCTTGTTGTGGCAATTTATTTTTTCAGACAACATTGATGGAAATTCAACCTGGATTGCAGTGTTGGGGAATGATGGCTTTCTTTCGTTCTACGATCTTAGAAATGATCAGTCAAGCAGTCCTTCAACAACAAGAATACCAATTGATTCGTGCAGTACTCCGGCACATTGTGATCCATATTATGAATGTTTTAGTGAAAACAAGTGTCAGTGCCCTTCAGGTCTTCTAAACTCCCATCCTAATTGTGCAACAGAGGTTGTCTCTCAATGTGGTTCATTGAAGGGTGAAAACAAGCTTGTTAATGTTGGGGATGGAATCTACTACTTTACCCTTGGATTTGTGTCACCGTTCTCAAAAACTGATTTGGAAAGCTGCAAGAGTTCTTGCCTTGGCAACTGCTCATGCCTTGTTATGTTCTTTGAAAACAGTACTAGTAGTTGTTTTCTATTTGACAGAGTTGGTAATTTCCAGAATTCTAGCAAGGGTTCTGGCTTTGTTTCATTCATTAAGATCGCAAGTGATGGAAGTAGTAGCAAAAAACCAAGTGAGAGCAAACACTTTCCTTATGTTGTGATCATTGTTGTCTCCACACTGCTTGCTATTTGTGTTCTAGTTTATGGGGGATGGCGTTACTTCAAGCTGCAAAACAAGAAATTGCTAGATTCTCCTTGTGAGATTTCAGAAGAGGACAATTTCTTGGAAGGCTTGTCCGGTATGCCTGTTCGTTTTAAATACAGAGATCTAGAAACTGCAACTAATAACTTCTTGGTAAAGCTTGGGCAAGGTGGCTTTGGCTCCGTTTACCAAGGGGTTCTCCCTGATGGAACTCGACTCGCTGTGAAGAAGTTGGAAGGTATTAATCAAGGAAAGAAAGAATTTCGAGCTGAGGTTAGCATCATTGGCAGCATTCATCATCATCACTTGGTGAGGCTCAAAGGCTTTTGTGCAGAAGGGAACCATCGGCTTCTTGCTTATGAGTTCATGGCAAATGGATCATTGGATAAATGGATCTTCAAAAAAGACAGAGAATTTCTTTTGGATTGGGACACAAGATATCAAATAGCTGTAGGAACGGCAAAAGGATTAGCTTACCTTCATGAAGATTGTGATCAGAAGATTATTCATTGTGACATGAAGCCTGAAAATGTGCTTCTTGATAACAATTTTCTCGCCAAAGTATCAGACTTTGGTTTGGCAAAACTGATGACTAGGGAGCAAAGCCATGTTTTCACCACTCTTAGGGGCACTAGAGGGTACCTTGCACCAGAATGGATAACAAACTATGCCATATCAGAAAAAAGTGATGTTTATAGCTATGGAATGACGTTGTTGGAGATTATTGGGGGAAGAAAAAACTATGATCCGGGACAAATTTCCAAGAAATCTCATTTTCCAACGTATGCATTCAAGATGTTGGAAGAAGGAAGATTGCAGGAAATTCTTGATTCAAGGCTTCATATTGATGAAACTAATGAAAAGGTCTCTATTGCTATTAAGGTTGCATTATGGTGCATACAGGAAGATATGTCTCTTAGACCACCAATGTCCAAAGTTGTCCAAATGCTTGAAGGTCTTTGTATTGTTCCACCTCCTCCAACTTCTTCTGCACTCGGCTCTCGGCTTTTCTCGGGTATCTTTAAGTCAAGCAGTGAGGAGGGAACTTCCTCAGGACCATCAGATTGCAACAGTGATGCCTACATTTCTGCTGTGCGTCTTTCAGGTCCTAGATAATGTTTATTGGAGTTACAATAAATAATGAGGAAGTAAATTTGGATTTTTTTTTTAAATATTTGTTACATCTGATAAATTTTTGTAACAATAGTTAAGTAGTTTTTTTCCCCTCCTATAGTCCTGTAAATATAGTGATGAGTAATTGAGTATGATTAAATAATGCGAATTTAAGGAATAAGACCATGGCTTTGTTGTTTATGATTTTGCCAAAAGCTGTACTTGTATTGAGGTAGCACTGCTTCAAACTGATACAGGCTCTAATTTGTAGCCGATTGACTTACTCAAGTACTTAAAATTGGGTCATATATTACCAATTTAGCGTAAGTGGCTAATAACAAAAAACTTCATCAATGATACAAAGATCTGACAAACCATATGAAACCCAAATGAAATCCAAAGAAGAAGAGACTTCAGAAAGAGAAGAGGGCTTGAAATCGTGTGCTACTTTATTGGAGTGTAGCCCCAGCCCTCTTGTAAATGCAAGGGTTGTGGTTCGAGTTTTGGTGATGTAAGTTGTGTGTTTCTCTCTCAATGATGAAAAAAGAAAGAGAAGAGGGCTTCAAATTGAGATGGATACCAAACTAGGCAACGGTATAGTATATTAATTTTTTTAGTATAGATAGTGTTTTATTTTTAAAGTTACTAATAACAAATTAATATTTTTAGTTCTTTAACAAGATTAAGTTATTTCTCTATTTTTTTCTTCTTTGTCATGAAATATTTAATTATTTTTATGAATTCGATAAATTTTATATCTAATTAAGTATTCATCGTAATTGTGTATAATTTATAAATCTTAAACTATGATTTAATTAATTTAACGTCATAAATTATTTTATTTTAATTCTTGATTTTGAATGTATTAAATTAATATGTTAGTACGTAATCAGTAAAATTCTTATTTAAAATGACATCTTATGACTACCGTCATAAGTAAGATTGAACTATGTTAAAGGTGATCAAAGGTGATAATCTTAGTTAATTTAGTTATTATCTGTTTAGATCTTAACGTAATGATAGATTTAATTATGTTCAACGTGTCTTTAATTTATATATGAATTACGTTAATTAACGATCATATCATTAATCAATTATACAATAAGTAAATGTGAGAAGTCTTAAACGGACTTAAATATATAAAATTAAAGTTAAAAATTTAAAAAAAGTTTTAAGTTAATGAAAGTTTTAGAACCTATGAAACTAATTTATATTCATGATATGTTTAATTAAATTTTAAGATACTGATAAAAGACTATTGGGAAAATCGGGTATATTTTTCCTATTCTAAGTAGTAACTATTCACTTATGATTTAAATGAATAGAACTCAAACTAACTCGACACAATAATGCTATTGGAAATATAATGCTAAAATAAACTAAAACAGATATTGAAATAGAAATATTAAAGCAGAAAAATAATAACACCAGAAATTTAACGAGTTTCGGTATAAATGTTACCTAGATCCTCGGGCGTCGTTGACCACTTCCACTATCTCCAAATGGATGAACTCCAAAATTACAACTAATTGGGCAAAATTGAGCTAATCAATTACCCTTACAAAAGAGAGTAAAATTTACAAATTTTGGGATATTTACAAATGGTGAAGGAAGGCTTTATTTATAGCCCCAAATCCAACACCCATCTTCATTCCTAACCAATGTGGGACTTTTCTAATTTGCTCACTAAGGAGCTATATAACAAATCTCCACCTTAGCGACTTAGTAATATTAAATGATTTCTTCAACTACTAGATCAACGACGCCAGTGTCAATTCAGATTTGCAGGATGTTAATCAAGTCCAGACAATGTTTGAACTTGATTGTTGTTACCACCTTGGTCATCATATCTGCAGGATTCTCTGTCGTACTAATCTTTTGAACTAGTACTCCACCTTCTTTAACAATCTCTCGCACGAAATGATAACGAACGTCAATGTGCTTTGTACGTGCATGGTAGACTTGGTTCTTTGCTAAATGAATAGCACTTTGACTATCACAAAATACCTTAATATGTTTTTGACCAACTCCCAAGTCTTCAAGCAAACCTCGTAACCAAATAGCTTCTTTCACAGCCTCTGTAACTGCCATATACTCTGCCTCTGTAGTAGACAAAGCAACTGTGGACTGCAAGGTAGACTTCCAACCGATCGGTGCTCTAGCAAGAGTAAACACATAACCAGTAGTTGATCGACGTTTATCTAAATCTCTTGTATAGTCGGAATCACAATATCCGACTGCACATTGACCAACAATATTATCCTGCTGAAATACTAAACCAACATCTACAGTATTTATAATATACCGTAGAATCCATTTCACAGCCAACCAATGTCCTTTACCAGGATCATGCATGTACCTGCTTACAGCACCAACCGCATGTGAAATGTCAGGTCTTGTACACACCATTGCATACATCAAGCTACCAACCGCATTTGCATATGGTACCTTTGCCATATATTCTCGTTCTGCATCATTTTTAGGAGATAATTGAGCACTAAGCTTGAATTGAGGAACTAGTGGAGTACTTACATGTTTTGTCTTTTCATTCATACCAAAACGTTGTAGTACCCTTTTCAAATATTGACTCTGGGTCAAACTAAGCTTCCCCTTCTTCCTGTCTCTACTTATCTCCATACCGAGAATCTTCTTGGCTTCTCCCAAATCTTTCATTTCGAACTCTTGACTTAGTTGAGCCTTCAACTTCTCAATTTTTGCTTGGCTCTTCGATGCAATCAACATATCATCGACGTACAATAGAAGGTAAATGAAAGACTCATTTTGTAGCTTGCGAAAATACACACAATGATCATGTGTGCTTCTGGTGTACTTTTGTTGCAACATAAACTGATCAAATCGTTTGTACCAGTGTCTTGGAGATTGCTTCAATCCATACAATGATTTGTTCAGCTTACAAACCCAATTCTCTTTACCAGCAACATTAAACCCTTCTGGTTGAGACATATAGATTTCCTCTTCTAAGTCACCGTGTAGAAACGCGGTTTTCACATCAAGTTGAACTAGTTCCAAATCAAATTGTGCTACCAAGGCCAACAAAATTCTAATGGAGGAATGTTTTACAACTGGAGAAAATACCTCATTATAATCGATTCCCTCCTTCTGAGCGTAGCCCTTAGCTACCAACCTTGCCTTGTAGCGAATACCATCTTTGTTAGGAAATCCATCTTTCTTTGCATACACCCATTTACATCCAATTGCCTTCTTGCCCTTAGGTAGTTGTGTCAACTTCCATGTTTTATTTTTCTGAAGAGACAGAAGTTCTTCATCCATGGCTTCCTTCCATCTTTCAACTTCAGGGCTTCTGATTGCTTCTTTATATATGGAAGGAACATCATCATGCACAACTGAAAGTGCACAGGCCACTGTATTCTTAAACTGAGCAGGTAGGTCTTCAAAATCCTTGTATCGAGCAGGTACCTTGACATTTTGTCGTCGTGACCTATCATCTGTAGTTTCTTCTTGTTGCTGTGGAGGTTCTTGGGTTACAACCTCTTCATCTGATTCATCTTCTGTCAATGGAGGATCAACTTCTATCTTATCTTCACTAACTGGATTAACAATTTTGCTTTCAAACTCCACTTGTTTTGGAGTTTGCTCCACCTGCTCTAGAGTGCCATCAATCTTCTTAGTTACCTTTTGCAACAAGGCAGATTCATCAAAGGTAACATCTCTGCTAAAAATTATCTTTTTTGTTTCAAGACACCATAGTCGATATCCTTTAGAACCAGAAGGGATCCCCAAAAAAATGGCTTTCTTGGCTCTTGGGTCCAACTTTGATTCCATTACATGGTAGTATGCAATTGAACCAAACACATGTAAGAAATTGTAATCTCTAGCAGGTTTTCCAGACCATACCTCCATAGGCGTTTTGCCTTCAAGAGCAGACGATGGTAAACGGTTGACGAGATGACATGCATACGTCACAGCCTCAGCCCAATACTGCTTGCCTAAACCAGCATTTGACAACATACACCGAACCTTCTCCAGCAAAGTCCGGTTCATACGTTCTGCAACTCCGTTTTGTTGTGGTGTTTTTCGAATAGTGAAGTGTCGCACTATTCCTTCTTCTTCACAAACTTTCATAAATGGATCGTTTGTGTACTCAGTGCCATTATCAGACCTCACATGCTTGATCTTTTTACCAGTCTGAGTCTCGATCATCTTCTTCCACTTGAGAAAAATCCCCAACACTTCATCCTTCTTCTTCATGAGATACACCCAAACCCTTCTGGAGAAGTCATCAACGAAAGTGACATAATAATGTTTGCCACTCATTGATGGAGTTCTTGTTGGCCCCCATACATCAGTATGGATGTAATCCAAAATGCCTTTTGTATTATGGAGAGCAGTGCCAAAGCTTACTCTTTTCTGCTTCCCCAATACACAATGCTCACAGAATTCCATCTTGCCGGTTCTTGCACCTTTTAACAAGCCTTGCTTTACTAGAATTTGCAAAGCTTTTTCACCAGCATGTCCCAAACGCATATGCCACATCTTGGTAGTTTCTAAATCTCTTTCTTCCTCTAAAACTGCTGCTGATGCTGTCCCAATAACCGTACTACCAAGGTAGTAGTACAAGTTATTCTTTCGAACACCTTTCATCGCCACAAGTGCTCCAGAAGTAACCTTCAATGCCCCATTTTGTATGGTTATAGTGAAGCCTTTTGATTCTAAGACTCCCACATCAATGAGATTCTTTTTCATATCTGGAACATAATGAACATCTATCAAGACCCTGGTTGAGCCATCTTGATTTTTCAAACGAATTGTACCGATTCCCAAAACTTTGCATGGATAATCATTACCCATGAAAACAACTCCACCGTCTAGTTCTTCAAAGTTAAAGAACCACTCCTTATTAGGAGACATATGGAAAGTACATGCTGAATCAAAAATCCAATCACCAGGATGAGATGCTGTTGACGAACCAACCAATGCAAAATCTGAATTTGAATTGCTTTCAGCTACACATGCATCAGATTGCACAACTTTTCCTTTCTTTTGCAGCTTCGGGCAATTTTTCTTCCAATGGCCTTTCTCATGACAAAAGGCACATTCATCTTTACCAAGTCTTCCTTTTGATAGAGATCTACCTCTCTTTCCTTTCTGTTGTGTTTGCGGACGTCCTCTAACAGACAATGCCTCTGCTGCTTCATTCCTGCTTTCTCTTTTATCTTTCTTTCTAATTTCATAACTATACAAAGCAGTACAAACTTTCTCAAAAGATACTTTATCCTTCCCAATGAGTAAGCTCATAATAAGATGATCAAACTCATCAGGAAGGGAGGCTAACAACATCAAGGCTAAATCTTCATCTTTAAAAGTTTCATCCATATTTAACAAATCCGCTACTAATTGATTAAAAGCAGTAATGTGGTCGTTTATTGTAGTACCTGGAAGGTATTCAAACCGGAACAACTTCTTCTTCAAATAGAGCCGATTCTGTCCACTCTTCTTCATGAACTTGTTCTCCAACGCCTTCCACAACTTACTTGCGGATGTCTCCTTCATGAACGTATACTTTTGTTCTCTTGAGAGACACGAACGGATTGTACCACATGCCAATCGGTTGATATTTTCCCACTCTATTTCATCTGCTCCATCTGGTTTCTCTTCTTCAATAGCGATGTCTAGACCTTGTTGAAACAGAGCATCTAGAACTTCGCCTTGCCACATGCCGAAATGACCGATTCCATCAAACTTCTCCACCTCGAACCTTGCATTCATCACCATAGTTCTACTTAACGTGGATGACTGGCCTTTGTTTGAAAGAAATTTTTCTTCCGCCATTTCTTCAAATTACAACAACTAGCAACTATATTCCAATAGTAAACAAACGGAATACAAACAAATGCCTAGGTATAAAACCTTTGGCTCTGATACCAATTGTTGGGAAAATCGGGTATATTTTCCCTATTCTAAGTAGTAACTATTCACTTATGATTTAAATGAATATAACTCAAACTAACCCAACAAAATAATGCTATTGGAAATATAATGCTAAAATAAACTAAAACAAATATTGAAACAGAAATAGTAAAGCAGAAAAATAATAACACCAGAAATTTAACGAGGTTCGGTATAAATGTTACCTAGGTCCTCGGGCGTCGTTGACCACTTCTACTATCTTCAAATGGATGAACTCCAAAATTACAACTAATTGGGCAAAATTGAGCTAATCAATTACCCTTACAAAAGAGAGAAAGATTTACAAATTTTGGGATATTTACAAACGGTGAAGGAAGACTTTATTTATAGCCTCAAATCTAACACCCATATTCATTCCTAATCAATGTGGGACTTTTTTAATTTGCTCACTAAGGAGCTATATAACAAAGACAATAACATAATTATATATCTATTGTAATTATTGTACGATTTATTTTATTATTTTATATTATTTTCTTAAAAAAATTAAAAAACTTTATCCGTTAATTTTAATTAATTAATAATTATGAATATAATAATAATTATTTTTAAATTATTTATTATTCGTATACGATGATGTATAGTTGTTACTCACTCCTTCATTTGTTAGTAAGTTTGTAACCTTTAAATTTGTATCAATTCTTTGGCACTTTTGAAATTGGGCGACTGTGGAATCGTTCTAATTTAACATGAATAATATTGTGTCTACGGGCCCGTAGAAGGGTCGATTTATTTAGGAAAAACTTCTAAAAGCATCTAAATAGATAATCTTTACCTACACATTCATATTTTTTTAATCGTATTTGATGTATAAAGACCAAATTATCCATAGAACTAATTTTAATAATATTACTAATATGTATATACGGGGAAAAAATTTGCATCCCTAAAATCATTTCTCTTATTTTAAAACCCAAACAGGAACGGATCTAATAACGTTTTTCTTAAGTTTAATATTTGAATATATTTTTTCTTTTATTTTATTATGTTACGTACTCATTTAATATTTCACATATATTTTTTAATTTTATTATAATATTATATAAATTTTATTAACTAAACTTTAATATAATTATAAAGGTTTGATATATAAATTTGCTTAGTTTAATTTTCTTATCCTAAGTAATTTCTTAAAAAATCACACTTCTTTTCTCTCATACAATTTAGCTATTATTTATTGTATCATATATAATTATATTATTATTATTATTATTATTATTATTTATAATATTGATGGTATTGATTTTTCTTTTACATGCTTATCCTTTTACATATATATTATAGCTTATCTTATTTAATTCCTTTAATTTTTTTTTATCAGTTTGTATAAATATCAAGATTTTTTTAATTTTATTACAATGTATTTTAAATATTTTTTAATTTTTATTTAAATTAAATATAAATATATGTTTGATATATAATACTAGTGATATAATATTCAAAAACAATGAAATTTGTGAAATTTTTGCAACATCTATCACAAAATTTTATACAATTTTCCAATGATTCCATTGAAAAAAAATCTTCATTTTTTTATTATTGTCATATATACGGTGCAAAAATCATCTATTTTTATTATTGAATTTACTTAAATTTAATGAATAATGTTAATAGACAAATAAGGAAAAAAATATATTATATAACTATTTTTTGTGTCAAGAAATATTACACTTGAAGAATGAAGCAAAAGTAAATAAAAAATGAAGAAACTTTCGACTTATCCAGCATTGCCTTTCTTGACAATATGGTTTAAATATTAAAAAAATAATGGAATTAATTTTATTAAGTATGAAACAAAAATATTAAATACCTAAGAAGGAGAGTTGCAGAAAGTGTGAGAGAACTAACTTTTTAATTTACTATTAGGTTTATTAATTTTATAAAATATTCTAATCGATTATTTTATACCATTTAATTATCTTATTATTAAATTTATATATATATTTTAATCATTTAACATTAATTTTAATTGTTTTAATCATTTTATTTTTTACTTTTATTAAACATTTTCATTTTCAATTTAATTTCCCCCAGAATATATCTAAAACAAAAAAAAATGAACAAAAAATTGATAAAATTATCTAAAATTATAACAATAAGATTATTAAAATACATTAATTTTAATAAATATAACTAATATATCTAATTTGAAAAAATAAAATGATATCTATACATAAATGGATTTTAATGTTTATTAGAAAGAATTTTGCTAAGCTCCTACCGAACCTATTTTACTCATTAACTTGCATTTGAAACATGTTCAGTAACAATCTATCAAACCCTTTAGAAGATTTGGTTCAGTTTCGATGCCTCTCCAGCATAGAAAATTAGAAATTGTGCGATCTTTAGCTTCTTTCATTAGTTGCATGATTACATCGTTTATCTTCAATCAAATTATTTATATAATTACTTTCTTAAAGTTTAGTGTTTGAAATTTAAAGAGCTTTTGGGATTTGTGTTAAATGAGAAATAGTAGACACGGTTTATTTTCGGTATAAAAGTTGTGTTAACATTTTTTTTTTGTTTTATAGTAGTTATCTTATAATTTTTAACTTGCTAAAAAAATAATATAAAATGTATTATTTTTTTAAAAAATAATATTTACATATCATACATACATAAAGATTTTAACTCATGTACGCATAATATTTAAAAATATATATAATTATATCATAAAATAAATGGTTATAAAC
Source organism: Hippophae gyantsensis (assembly GCA_030763125.1). Classification (NCBI taxonomy): domain Eukaryota; kingdom Viridiplantae; phylum Streptophyta; class Magnoliopsida; order Rosales; family Elaeagnaceae; genus Hippophae; species Hippophae gyantsensis. The sequence continues at coordinate 43,568,876 of CM061036.1, forward strand.
TATATTATTGTTATTTTTAAAAAATATACATTATATAATAATAATAATGTTAAGGTTTAGTTTAAGTCACTTAGATTTTATACAAAGATATTTTATAATTTTAAATAATCTTTAACTTAGTAACTTTGATTTTAAAATAAAATTAAATTTTTATTAAATTAATATGATATTAAAGTTGATATTTTATTCAATATTATATATTATCTTTGGAGTTATTATAGGTTCTCAATTAATTGCTATCACAAATGATGAATGTTGAGAGTATGTTAAAGTTTAATATAATTTTTACATTGATTAGGTTTTATGTCAAGAATCATCTTATAATCTTAAATAATATTATGATATAGAGATTTTAAGGTGTATTAAGCTTTAACTTAAGTAACAAATAGTAAAAATAAAAATAAATGGTTGGTAAAAGTTTAAAAGTTGAATTCATTTTTTTTAAGAACTTTAATTTGTTAAAGTACGAAGTCAAATATACTTAAGAGTTAAGAATAAGATCCATTTAACCAGACCTGGGCTTCTCAATACTTCAAACAGGTGGCTCATGTCTATATTAATATGATGCTTTTTAAAAATATCTAAATTTGTGCGGATGTTTTACCATTTTATTTATTTAAAAAAATCTCACCATGCCCGTAATTCAATAGCTTCTTCTTCAGAATTCTCTTTCTGACCAAAAGTATTAAAAAAAATTACTGAAAAACAAGAAGAAATATAGGTAGGGCTTGATCCTAAGTCATAAAGTATTTAGGATTTATATTCAATAAAAAATAATATTAATTATTATTTATTTTGAATTAAAAATAAATTATATGTTTTTTATTTTAATTAAAATATGTTTAAATTATTGATTTTTTTAAAATATTAAATTTTATAAGTTTAAAATTAATATATGTATAATTTTATTTTATACATATAATTTATCTATAATTTTATAAATATTACACTGATATATGTTATATGAATTAAAGTTTATGGTAAGTTTTTATCAATTTAGAAAGGAAAAAAAGGTAAATAATGTGTATATTTGCAAATCAAGTAAAATATAAATGAAAAATGAAAAATGACAGTTAAAATTGTATGATGAGGATATATACCTTCAAACTTAAGCGATCAGTCCCCATCCGACTTTTAAGTGAGCCGCAACAGCGACGGTGTAGTTGAATATTGTACTATTATAGTAACAAGTACAAGTTACAAGACACGATATAATACTTTAATTATAATTAATTATTAATTTTTTATATTTTTAAAAGTATTTTTATTTTTTATTATTATAAAAAGATAATGAAAAATAATTAAATAATTTTTTTCTTAAAATTAAAACATAAAATTGATATAAATAATACTGAAATATAATATAATAATATGACACAGTGGATACCCTTTAACAAGACACTACTTTAGGTGAGCTATATCTATCCCCATAAATTTTTTTTTTTATTTTTTTGAAGAAAATTAAAAAAATTAGTTGAACTATTAATTTCTATAGTTGTTGGATTTCGACTTTCCACAATATTTGTTCAACAGAATTTTCATCCATCAATTATATTAATTAAGCTGCCACATATATAATATATAATAATAATAATAATCACACTAAATTCTTATTTTAAGGACAAAAAATATGACATTTTGGAATATAGCTATTTATATTAAAAAAAATTGTGTCATTTTTCTAGTTAATAGTTTTATAATTGTGATATATTTATCCAATTGAAATTTTATTGAAGTTAAAAAAGGTGTAATGTGTTAAATTTTTTATTGGATGGAGAAGTGTTATACTCATTTATTTTTATTTAATTGAAATTAAATAAAAAAAATTCCCTTAAAATTGTAAAAAAATATATAATAAATTGTTATATATATATTGATCCCTAACTATATTTGATGTAAAAAAAAAAAGGAAATAAAAGAAAAATTAATTGGTGCCAGCCTTATGCTTTGCTCGGTCCAGCTACTAAAGGCTAGAAGGTTCGAGGGTTGCAATGCCTTTTGCCTTAGATATCATCTTAAAGTTAAAGTTGACTAAGTATCAAACAAAAACAAAAGTGAAAAAGCTAAAGAAGAGAGACAAAATAAAAAGATGGGTGAAGAATAATGGAGCTACTTTTTCTGTTAGTGCCCATTAATGCCATAAAAGAAGTCATAAAGAAGTTTACAAGAACCTATGATGGTTTGGTTATTCTTTCAATTTATATATGCACTTGTTCTAGTTTCCTACAAATTATATTTATTTTTACAAAATTTAAAAAAATATATTTATCCTAACCATACAATATTGCACTTTTCTTTTAGGATTCTTATCCTTTCTAGAATATAAATGTGTATTATAATTATGCAGAATTTAATTTTATATAAATATATAATTATATTACAAACTTCGAATCTCCTACCTTAGTTTAAAATAATTAAATATATTAAAGTAGAAACTTATAAGTCTAATATAACTACATTTAAAACGAATATTCAAATTAGAAACTTATTTTTTAACATAAATATAATTTTATAAATATACAAATTAAAAATATATTTATAATATAATATGTATTTAAAGGTAAACATCCCATCAAAATGTCAAAATTATTTTTTATTAATTTAAATTTAATTAGATTTGAATATTTTTTATCCTAAATATAAACCAATTTATATTTAAATAGATTAAATTTTTAGATTTTATAAGTTGAATTGATATTAAAATTTATATATGAATTGTTATTATATATAAAATATGAGATATATATAAAATTTTAATTTTAAATTGATATATTTATAACAAATTTTTTTATTTATAATCATAATTAAAAAAATAAAAAAATAAAAAATACTTAAATAATTATTAACTTATTATAGATATTTAACTGATATATTTATATTTTAAAATAAAATAATAATTTAATGTTTTTATAAAAAATTATTATTACTATATCGATAATAATTAGATTCATATTGAATTATATTAAATTATAAAAAATCAATCTAAATTAGAATGAATTTTATATTTTTTCAATTCAAATTTAATATGATTATAAAATATGTTATTTTATCCAATCTAAATCTATTATATTTTGTAATTTAAATAGATAGATTATATTATTTATTAAAAAATATATGATAAGATGATTTCTATAGTCAAATAGTGGATTGGGATAACTATCATACCATCTAAAAAAAATTAGATTGATACGATGATTTCTATCGTCCAATAGTGTTACCTAGTCTTACCCACCCGGTTCTTTTCAGCAGACTTCAACAATAACATGTTTTTAGCAGCAATATATGTATATATATATATACACACACGGGTGTGTGAGATTGTATAAGATGTGAATATCAATTAGTTGGTCCTTATTTTCTTTTCTTTTTCCCCCATATATAATTCCCCAAAAACTTTTTTTCTTTTTTAAGGAAAAGAAAGAATCTTGCTGTTTTTATACAATTAAAAACTAGAGTAATACAAAGTTCCCAGCTAAATATGCACATAAATAATTAACTCTTTGGAAAAAAAAATTAAAACGAATATTTTCAATGAATAACACTTGAACAGTTAGGTCTTCAAATTAAAAATAAAATCAGTTAGCCCTTAAACTCCCCATTAAACAATCTTAAATGTTACACTCAACGACGGTGGACATAAGCTGATATAAATACGTTCTGTAGTAGCCAATGTAATTTTTACAATCCAAAATGGTTATACCATATAAAAAAAATTAATATTAGTTATAGACATTATAAATACGTTCTCTTCGTATTCAGAACAGATTAAATTGATAAATTTTATAGCTAGATTAGATTCGGATAAAAAATTATACAATTAGTTCAAATTTAAATTAGATTTGGATTAATAAATTTTATAGTTCGTTGTATTCAATCCGATCGAATAATTATTAAAATTATAAATAAATATACATTTTATTTGATAATATGTTATATTTAAATATTATACATATTGTAATTATATTATACTATTATTTTTACTAAAAATAAATATAAATATTTATAATAATTTAATAATTGTATAAATATACTTCTTATTATTTTGATTTTTTTAATCGTAACTATAAATAATAATATTTGTTTTAAAATATTAATTTAAAATTTAAATTTATATATATATCATGTTTTATACGTGATAATAATTCATAATATCATCATATCGATTTTAGATTAAAAATATTCAAATTTGTTCAAAACAGATAAAAATCAGATTGGCCAAGAACATACTATTTCAATCTCTTGTTCACCTTGTGTTTGTATTATCTTTTTTACTTTAATATCTCTTCTCCAAACATCAAGTTAACTTATTTTGTTCTATTCAAATTACATAAGTCACTTGTCATTTACTTTTGCAATGCCATGTACTTCTTTTCTTTAAGTGCATGTTGAAGTTTAATTTTTAATTACCCTTTATACCATACACATGTTTTTTGTTACATAACATAAAAAAAAACATATTTTTTTGCCAAGATTTTTATTTTTATTTTTTATAAGCTCATTTATCAATTAACTTATCTGCCAATGACCTTGTAGCCTAATGACATATACCATTGTAATACAAAATAAAAGTCTCGAGATCCAGACTTAAAAATATGGATGTAAAAAAATACACTTAAAAAAAATACCCTAAGCAAAAGTCTCTAAGGAGGACTACTAGTTTGTTTGTTTAAAAAAAACAACTCATTAATCAATCAAGTTAAGCTCTAATAGCATGTAAGAGACTAACAACTGCCAATAACCTTATAACCTAATGACATACGTGTAAAAACCTCCAATTCGAAACTTAAAAGATAGATGTTAAAAATCAACTAGGGAGAGAGAGTGAACTTGGGTACCTAATTCTAAGAATGTAAGTCTCATCACAGACATTATAAAAGGATTATTCTTAACCAATGTGGAATCCAATCTTTTTTACCGTAATAGCCTAGTCAACGTTTGCTTTCTTGAAGAGAGAAGGATAAAACTATTACTTACGCGAATCGGTGCCCATTTGTCCAACGAATTGAGACGTGGGGTCTCACAAGCTTCAATCAAAAACTAATACTTGAAAAGTTTTGTTGGGAAAATTTTCAAGCCAAGTTTTATCCGGAAATTTACCATTAACTTTGCCACGCATTGGAGTCAAGACTCCAAAAACTGCGCAAACTTCTAAAATATTATATGTTTGTTGTTATATCTTTAACTGCCCTGTTGACAATCTCAGAAAATGAAACCTTTAATGGATGCATATAGCTTTAAATCTTAGACGACCGTAAAAGAAAATAGATGTGCGTATAAAATATTTGATATATGATAGCGACCAAAAGCTCCCAGCTTCGGATGATTTTCAATAATCAATCAAAGTGGAATTAACAAACTCTGAATTAGACTAGACTAAACCACTCTAGCCTTTTCAAAACAAAATGAAATGAGGGAAGAGGTTTACGCCTAGTTTTAACATATACGGCCTTTAGTCATGAAGTTTGCTATAAGCTCCACTGACTCGGTTTGATGTTCTCAAACCTCAGAATCATACAGATTGAGATCAATAAAGAATTGTGGGGGAAAAAAAACTACCATTAGAGAACATAGAGATCATATCACACTTCAGTTGCATATTTCCCAACATCAAGAATGAACCACATTGATATTCTATACGTGTCTTCATCTCAGCCCCCTCTGTCTCACTATTACCAGGCACAATACACAAATTGCAGGAAAAAGTTCACATCTTTTAAACAAAGAAGACACTAAAACGGAAACATACAAAATGAACAAAGTGGTAATCATCTAAAAACAAGAAGAAAAATCAGTACTGAGTATAGTAATACCCGGCAGGAGGAAGCCCTGTTCCATTAACAATTGGTGGCATTCCATATGGCATCATTGTTGGCATGGGAGTAGGTCCCATGTAACTATTGCCACTAATCTTGGCTAAACTAGTTTGGCCTTGCATCCCGTCCCTTGCATATTGCTGCCAAACCAGCTGCTCCTGTGTAAGTAGTTGCTGCTTCTTCTCCATTTCAGCCATTTGCACGTACGATGGCGGTGGAACACTTAATGAGGCCGCAAAAGGGTCCTGATTTACTGTCTGAACTGACCCATCAGGTGCCGGAAGAGCCAATATGGTTGGGGCCTTTCCTGGCCCGGGCAATGCCACACTGCTGGAACTACCACCACTCAGTTGAGCAGTGCTCACTTGCTGCCTCACGATACCCTGATCATACATGCCATTCAACAACAAGGGATCTAATCCACCACCTAAAGTTGCTTTTTGATTTGCCAAATTACTTGCAGTCTCCACCAAAGCAAGCTCCCAATCTGCCTTGCCTGGTTCAGCAGCCGGAGTCTGCCAGGCAGATGTCACTTCACCTTGACCGTTAGATGGAAAAGCTTCCCATGATCCATTAGCATTGTTAGCAGAAGGACCAGCAAATAATGCAAGAGCCATGTTGTTCCCTTGATCATCCGCATTTACTCCATCATCTCTCAAATCCACCAAGTCTTGTGTAACTCGTTGTTGAGGCTTTGACTCTGGCTCTGGCTCTGGCACTGGTGGAGGAGGAGTATAATGCTCCGGAGGTGGCAACGCCTTAATTTCATTCATATCCTGAACAGGCTCCTCCTCCTCCTTATCGGCAGGCAAAGGCTCCTTTCTCTCAGGACTCTTTGGTCTCTTAGCTCTATCCCTCACAAACTCCTCTAAAGTCTCCAATAGCTTGCTAGTTATCCTCTGCACATCTGGGTACTCCGATGATCTAGCCACTCCGGAATCCTTGCACCAATTATAAAACGCAGTCAACTCATCAATCTGCTTGGCTGAACTAGCATAAGCATCAAAGGCCTTAACACAGTCTGGATACTCCAGGTCAAAGAACTTATCAAGCAACACGGCCAAAACCTCACAAATATCAGCATACAATTGAGAGCTCTCTCTCACAACCGGATACATAGCAATCAGAACCATCCTACTATTCTTAGCCAGCCCAGTTGGTCTACAAGCCAAGAATCGATCCAAAAGCCTTTGCAAATGACCCATCTTCGCAAAAATCCTCTCAGGCTCCATTTCTCTCACTGGAATCACAATCCTTTTCTCCTCTCTCCCTTCTCTTCCAACCGACTCACTCATATCTCCAAAAGATCTGGACCTTCTCATCCCACCACCATAGCCACCATTCTCACCACCCCTAAAATCTCCATTCTCATACTCGTGCGACCTCGACAATGAATTACCACCAACAGCTCTACCTCCAAAACTATCATCCCCACCAGCACGACCACTATAATCACCAACAGTACCACTTTTCTTGTCAAACAACATCAACTCAAGCCGTTGATCCAAATACATAGCATAAGTCCTGACAAAGGCAGAGTGATCCCAAGAGCTAGAATGAGCCTCATCCCTAAAATCAGACATGTTCAAAAGCCTAGTCCCTCTTCTCGTAGCATACAATATCTCTTCTTGAAATATTGGATCGCCTTCATTCATCAGACGGTGAATCAACATCAACGCCTTGAGTGCCACTATCCAATCACGAGTCTTACTCAATCGTTTCGACACGGCCGTGACACAAGCATGAACATATCCACGAGACAAAGAAATCAGACTCAAGATCTCACGAATGTATTTCTCGCTAGCCGGATCATCATCATGACTCGTAGCCTTCACAATAGCTACCTCCAAATCCGGTGCCAAATTGCTCGCCACCTTCGCAATCCCTATGCTCGTTTGGTCCTTTACAGCTCCGATCGCTTTACGAATCGTGCTCGGTGCCATCTCAAACTCCGATTCAAAGTTTCTAACTCGCCGATCCAAAAAAATTTCTCGAAAAACCAGTCAACAAGTTACTTAGTACCAAATTCCAGATCTACCACGAGATTTCACTGACGGGAGCAAAACGACGGCGGGTCCAGTCACTTGTTCTATAAAAACGAGGAATCCTGGGATGTCGCAGTGAGCTTAGAGCTGCAGAGTTAGCCGAGAGCGACGAATACGGTGCCGTATTTACTGTTGTTGCGTAGCTCTTTAGCGATACGAAAAGCGTGGGGAAGAGAGTACCAGAGCCAGCGATACAGGTGAAAAAAAAAATTATGAGTTGAAGGAAACGAGAAGTCAAATACGAGTCGTTTGATGAAATCAAGATGAATAAGAGGAACCCAGGATTATGGGCTGTGTTTATCTGTTTAAGCTGGCAATCCAACGCGTACGTTTACGCTGATACTGAGTCCTTTTAATTTTTATAAGATTCTCACTTTGATTTTTACACAATTCGGTTGGTCTCTCTGTTTCCAAATATTGTTTCTTTTCTACTCAGAACCTTTTGGGATTTTTTTAATAATTATATTTTCCAATAATTAGAGATATAGATTAATTTTGACACGTGAAAGTTATTAAAGTCGAGTGGAGGTGGGCCGAAGTTTGATAAAAGAAATATGATAAATTTTAAAATAATTATAATTTAAAATTTATTACAACAAAAAATTTAAAAGACATAATTTAAATTTAAATAGATTTTTATTTAATATTAAAAATATATAAATATAATATAATAGATATTATTTTTAAAATTATAAATTTTAAATATAATATTTTTTTTTGTTTTCTAAATAATAAAATATCTTTTATATCTTAAAAATATATATTTAAAGTCTATTCATAATAAAATTACTCTTAATTTAATGATTAAGTGTTATACAAGTATTTTAGATTATGTCATTTAATGAATTAGATTAAAAATAATATCTTGAAAAAATATTAATTATATTATTTTTTATAAATGATTAAAATATTATTAAAATATGAATATTTAATAATAATAAAATTAAAATTTAATATGAATTTTTTTTAGTAAAAAATAACAATAATAATATTTAAATTGAAAGTTATTTAAAATATATTTTAATTTTTAATAAAAAATAAAAATCTAAAAAATATTAAAATAAAAAAATAAAAAATTGACAACTAATAAAAAATATATTTTGTGAATTATTTTTCATAATAATTTTAATTTATTATAATTAAATATTTGATTGTGTTTATTCACTTAATAAAAAATAATAATATTTTAATATAAAATTATTAAAATAATATAATTTAATTTTAATCTAAAAAATTAAATAATATAAATAATATAATCTAAAAAACTAAGTAATATATATAACATAATCTAAAAGAATTTATGATATTTTTTTCTATTTTATATTATATTTAGTCTTAGATTTTTTTTAATAAAAATGACCAAAAAAATTTATTACACAGAAGTAAATGTCGATGATATTTAACACTTATTTAAGAGTTGATAAATAATAAGAAACAACCACCATCGACCAATCCATAGAAGTTAGTTGGAAACTTCTAATTTATCTTTTTCCCCAAAGTTCAAGTTAGTTGTATGTTTTAATTGGACGGAAATTCAAATTGCATATACGACCATATACATAATTATATGCTTTTTTTATTATAAAAAAACACGATTATATGTTTTTTAATCTTAAAATGCAAGTTACATATTTATCCTTTTTAAAATTCAATTCTTTATCTTCTTATCACTTATTTAATTTTTCTTTACCCATAATAATAACCTTAGCTATAATTATCCATATTGTTTTCTAAACTTTCGGTCTTATCAGCTATCAATTTATTTTTTATTAGTAATAAAGTAAACAAATATTAACATTAAATTAAGTATAAATATAAAATAAAATATCTCATCTCATCTCATATCTTATTTAATATATAAGAATATTATTTAATTTTATTTAAATATTATCTTATTTTATTTTATGTATTATTTAAATTGTAATTTTAATAATTCTAACTCTAAATATATATAGTATTATTTTTCTTATTAAACTTATAAATTTAATTATTTATTATTTATTATATATTATATTTTTTTTATTATTTGTTTGTCGTTTATTGAAAAATACTATTTAAATATATTAATTAGTATTTATTTTATTAATATCTTATCTTATTAAAAATTAAATAAGATAAGATTAATTTTTGAAATATTTTATAAATTTTATTAGTTTTTCATTCCAGTTTACATCCTTTAGCTCTAAGGGTAAATCTTAATAATAAATTTGACCCAAACAAATCTTAAAAATATCAAATGTTAAATGTTTGTGGTGGTGGCCGGTGGGGTGATGATTGTGTATTGGTAAAACTTGTTAGGATAAGAATATATTATCCAATAATATATATTTAATTATATATTTTATATTTTAAATTATTAAATTTTATGTTAAAAATTAAAATAAATTTAGAATTATATTTAATAGATATCAAAAGAAATATAAGAAATATAGATATAATTATATGGATTGTTTATGTGGTTATTAAGTATTAAAATAAAATATATATTTCAATAATAAATGTTATATTTTTTTAGGTAAATATTTAAAAAAATTATATAATATTTTAAAAATTTTGGGTTTGAGATTTAACGAGGCAGGAGTATAACCACTAACCCACCCAACAAGTATATTTTCGCCATCAAGTTGTCCATTCAAATTTTCTCCTTGGTTACTCATCTTAATCTAAAAAATTGACATTACTATTATTAATCCAGAATATCTTAAATTATTAGGTAAAAATTAAATTACATTATAATTTATAACGTGAGAACGAATGTAAATTAGAAAAAACAAAAATATCATCATTATATTTATTATAAAAATAAAAATAACAATTATTTAATATTTAATATTTATTTTTTATTACAATTTAATCATATTATTATTATAAAAAATATGATATTATAGTAAAATTAATTTTTTATTTTATTTTATTTTATTTTTTAATCATACTATATAAATGTTTTGATTTGAATAATATAAATGAAAAGATCGAAGAAAAAACATAAAGTACAAAACATTTGTCATTTTACAATTATTTTTTAATAAAAATAACATTAAATTTCAAATTTTAGTTATATTTTAACTTTATTGTTAAAATACATATCTCTTAATCAAATTTTAAGATAAAAATTTAAATATTAATATGCATCATAAATCAATTCTTGCAATATAATAATGAATATATTTTCTATAATGAAAATTTGTATTATATTATGTGTTTTGAGATTAACAAACTTAAAATAAAAGGTGTTTGGTGTTTCCCAAATATCACTTTTGCCGTGTTCAGATAATAATCAAAATACATCATTTGATCAATTAGAAAGGAAATAAAATCCTGATACACAGCGGTGTTCCTTATGTAATTATGCTCCACGTTTCATGCATCAATAATACATATTTCATATTAAACTATTAATATTAGCTTGCTTCTATATATAATTTGGATTTACTAATCCTTATTGGAAAAAAAAATCAAATCATAATTGCAAGGTTTCAACTGCCATAATTCCTTAGAATTTCCAAACGCTGCACTGACTCAATGAAGGCCCTGCGATTCACCAATGGCAATATAACTAATTAGATCAAAGTTTGAAATACTCTTTATTTATTTTTTAATTTTTTTTTTTTTATTATTATTTACTTCTACTTTAATTTTTATTTCAATTTCGCTTACTCCCATGGAACATCTCCAGCAAGCAGCCAGTCTCCTTCTTTGTCTTGATAAGTTAATGTGTAATTTGCAACAATTTGCTCATATCTTTGGCTTGCTGTACAAAATTTTCTCAATTAATAAGTTTAATTTGAGACAATTTATTTATTGAATCACAGGTAATTAATAATTGTGCTTACGTTTAGTGAAAATGCTTATCAACATGGATTTAAGCGTTTGATAAGATTGATAAAGGCTTAAATCAATCTTTCTTGTTATTGCCACTCCTTCCATCTTAACCTTTACGTATATGGGATTTGTTTCCCCATTTTCTTCAGCTATCCCGTTATCATTCTCTATACATCCACCATGGTGTTGGAGGAGTATCTTCTTTCTCCATGATTCAACGGGTGGCCATCCAACTACGTGATTTTCTTCTTCTTCTTCATTCCTGTTATATATAATTGTCAAAGGTTATGATAAGTGGATATATATTATAAGGGTGGAGAAACCTAACAGGTTCCTTTATTTGAAAAAAATTCTCTATTTGAAAACGAAAGTTGTTTACATGGTTTCACTCTTAAAAAGAACTTTGAATAATTTTTCAATAAAACTAAACAAAATTTTACAACACTGTTATATAGTATATTAATTGTGAAAGAAAATTTGACATGTTCGTATACTTGGTAAAGAAATTAGAAACACACAATAAAATAAAAATTGGATGGTCCAACTTACATGTTAGTGGTGAAAGAGTCTATTTTGATGTCGTCCTTGGGTTCATCTTCCTCATTGGGTTGCTCATTCCACAGTAACAAAGGCAACGTTTGCATCTCACCATCTTCTGACTTTCCAAAAGCCTCTTCGAAATCTCGTTTGTTTTTTGTTTTACATTTGGTTTCCATGTGATCTTTCGTCTCAATTAGCTTTTTAATAGGATTGTGAATTGAAAGGCCTAAACCCAATTGTAGAAACTCCATAAATAACACAGCAAAAAAGTAATAACTAGTCAAGAAGGAAAGCAAAATAATATTTGAGCTTATGAGAATATAATAAATTTGGTATACTATGGTGTGTATATATATATATATATATGAGAGAGAATAATTAAGAGTAACAAATGACAAAAGAGGAATCGTCTTGAGAAAGAAGAGGAAAGGAGCAAAATGGAAGTTGGGTCGGATAAAATGGTAGCATTGATCTAGACAATTTTTTATTTTTTTCATTTTTAATTTCAAATATAATCATTCTTTTTGGGTGTGAGATGTAGGGATTTAAACATTATTGGGTGTGCATGTAGGACTTACGCTATCTACACAAGACAAGTTTCTATTTTGGAGTTCATATAAAGCAAATTGACCATTTAAACTATATATATATTAAAAAAAAAATTACCAACGTGCGGTTTTGCCTTAATTTGTTTCTCTTTTTCATAAGTGAAAGCCATTTTGGGTCATTTTGTATTTCAAATTGATCATTTTAATCGGTTTATTTTTGTGGACTCAATTCAAGACCATTTACTTCTAAAATATAACTCTCTAATCACTCTGCTTTCTAATGACTCACCTCATGTTGCTTACAAAACCAATAACTTTAATTTGTATTTTTTAGTTTCAAATTTTTTTTATATATATAAAACCCTCACGTGTTACATCACGTGTGATATTTACAAAAAAAATGAATTATTCAATTTGGTTATAAAATGATAAAAAAAAATGAAGATAGATACAAATGCATAGATTCTTTTGTAATAGAATACCTTAAAAACTCTTCTTTTCTATTGAATTATTTCATTAAACAGAATAGATTCTTTTGTATTAATAGAATATTTTGGACTGAAATATTTAATTTTATATTGATATTAATCATAAAGAAGAAAGAGATGTATGTATAGTATTAAATATGAACTAAAATTCATAAATCTGAAGAAATAATATAAATAAATAAATAAAAACAAAAATTGGGCAACAAAAGAATTAATTGATACTGTTTGCTCGGTGTATTCAATTGATTTCCGATCATTGTTATCATTTACTAATCACATTATATTTATTTTTTCATAATTTGAATCTTAATATTATAAATTGAAAAAAATTTGTTTATTTTAAAAATCTAATTGATTTGAAGTGAGTTATTAAAAAAAATTAACTCAAGAGAACCAATTTAAATAAGAGTAGATTTAGGTTAGTCATTAAAAACAAATTAATTAAATTGATCCATTTTAAAAATAAAATGTTATACAACTCCCTTCGTCCCTATCTTGTTGCCAACCTTTGGGCTTAACCATTAGTACTATATATTTATTGACTCATTGATTAGTAGAGGCATCTTTTTTTTAAACGATTAATTAAAGTGATTAGTTTTAGACTTTTATTACTCTTTGAAAAAAATAGTAATTAGTACATCATTAAAGTGCTAATTTCTTTTCAAATTCATATAATTGCTGTTGTCTGTAAAAGTTGACAGAAAATAAACTTTATTAATAGTTCTAATAATTTTCTTTTGAATTTCATGGAACATGTCTAGACATGATCCAGTTGAATTTTAAATCAATATTCATGTTTAATCATGTTTAATTACAGCATACATGGTAAAAAAATATATATAAAATTGATTCTTAGGTCGGCATATATTTAAATAATTCTTTCTTTGGCCTTGAAGCAATAATGACTTTGAGCTCGTGAAAGAATAAAGCATTCATCTTCGTGACTCTATTTTGTAAATCTTTTCGGGGAATTACTACATAATAAGTTTAGCATAGGAATAAGTTAAAAAAGTTACGAAGCAATTACTTAAATAATATATATAAATTAAGATAAGATATTAATTTTTAAAAATTATTGAATTTTTTTTAATTAGATAAGATAATAATAAAATGATATTAATTGAGATATTTATAAATAATAATAAATATAATATAAATAATAATTTATAATTTAAGTTTAATAAAAAAAATGATATAAAATATATTTAAAATAATGAATATAATATAATTAAAATGATATTTAATAAAAATATTAAATTAAACTATATTTGATGTGATGACATAAGACATTAAATTTTATATTATATATATAACACGATTTAAAGTTTGTTATTATATTTTTAAAGTAATTCAATATGAACGTGATGATAAACAAACCTTGAAAGAATCAATACTTAATTAAACAATGATTAAATTCCCTCTCACGGAACATTAACATGTTGTTTGTGTGTTTATAGGTAGGACCACGCTAAATTAATATATTTTTAAAGATATGTTTAGCATTTAAAGGCTATTTTGGAAAAAGAAATAAACCATAAAGTAATTTATTTATTTTTTGAATTAGTGAACTATTAATCAATCTAGATAAAACTTGGGTAAAGACTTTTTTTTTTTTTGGGTAACGCGTGAATATGTTTTTTTTTAAAAGTGAATTTAATCAAACGTTGCTTCAAAATAAATTTTTAGGTATTTGCCCTAAAAATATATAAGTGATTTTTTAACACTTTATTAATTATTTAAAAAAATACACTCAAAATTACTATTTTTAAAGAGAATTTTTTTAAAAAAATGTGATCGGTGTACTTCACCTTGTCCAACAAAATCAAAGCGTCCTGACACATTTGAAAGCATTTTTATCACAAATAATACGCCCCACTTTGATATACTACTGCTTAAAAATGGTTCTAATTGAACTATTTTTTTCAGGTGCATTTTTCTCTGTAAGTAATTTCATAGAGAAAGTAGCAGTAATATGTTTTACAACAAGAATATTAAAATGTTTTTACTCGTTATAATTATTAAATTAATATAAATTGATAATTAATTAGTTTTATGAATGAGTTTAATTATTGATAAATAATATCTTTAAAAAAAGTAATTATAGAGAAAAAAAATTAATTTTTATAAATTTATGATATAATTAAAATAACTTGTCATAGATTAGATAGTAAAATTTAATGCATAACATTATATGATACTTATAATCAACTAGTACAGATGGCTTATATCCATATTAAACAAAGCATAAGTCTAACATGTCGGCAAACATGAGTCAATTAAATCATGATGTTTTCCTCCATCTTTCACACCTTCATAATAGTGGTCGAGTAACTATAATATTCCATTCATATTATTTATTGTTTGTTGTGAAAACATAAGGATTTTATAAATTATAAATAATTTAATATAATATTAATCACGTACTTATATTGAATAAAAAATTAAAAAATTAATAAATCATAGTTATTATAATATAATTATGATAAATAAATAAAAGTATTTTGTTTACAAGATTTTAGTACTTAATTGACAATTTTAAATATAATTATAAAAAAAATTATTCAAGTTATCGTATAAAATACAGCCGATTTTCTTTGTCGGAGTTCAATTCTTCAATTCTAGGTCAATAATGGGTGAGAAATCTCAATGTTATTTACATGTTAGATAAAGGAACCAAAACGTATTAATTATGCATTAGGTATGTGTTTTGCCTACCTCTCTAGACTCCATGTACATGGAGTAGAGCTAGTGTAGGGTCGTATAGAACAGTGCTTGTTTGGAAAAACGTATAGAAGGGCCCTCGTGAGCCACATGACTAGTGCTCGATTGGGGCAGAACCCACATTATTTGAAGCCAACTCAACTCAAGTATGATGATGATCAGTCTCGTCAATCCTTCCTAGATTTGCATGTGTGGTTCAATCACGATTTATTTGAAGAAAAAAAATGAATTTTATCATAATTATGTTATTCAATTTATTTAATTGTTAAAATCTTATAAATTCTTTCACTTAATTATGTTAATTTCGAATTGAGTTTTTAGGTAAGTTTGTTGGGATATTTATATCAATTATTAATTTATATAATAGAAATAAAATACTAGTTATCTTAAATCCGCTAATAAGTTAATATATTTGTTTAAAAAAGTGTGATTATAATAATAAATAATCATTTCAACTGTTCATGATAAAATATAAATTTATCTAATAAAAAATAGTTATCAGATTTAAATATTTAACTTTTTATTTACATTGTTATTTATATATATATTTAAAAAAATATTAAACTATTCATAAAATTAATTAGTGAATTTAAACGTTCCAATTGCAATCACTCACTTCTAATATATAATATGGTGATCCCTTTACAACTTTTTAGGCATAATTCACTTGAATTTTTTTTCTCTCCTTTTTTAAAGCTATATAACTCACATGTTACTAATACTCGTGTTATTTGCATCTTTGAATTTCTTTTTGAATGAGCAGTTCAACTTTTAGTTGACAACTCGACGTTTAATTTTTATTATAAATTTTAAGTTTTAACTACATTTTAACAGAAAGCGAGAAAGCTTTGATTTAAACAATCAACCAAGACCTTATAAAAAGAACTTTAAGAACAATGGTTAGAGAAAAGTTGAGAGGAAGAAGATGATGAATAGTTTCTGAATGTTTCTATAAATCTCAGTGTATCATATTTCGAATAAAATAACTGCTATTTATAATGTAAACAATACCAAAGCACATGGTTAAAAATCAGCACATGCATGGCTTCTATTAATAGAAATATAACAACCTATCACTTTCAATACTCACCCACATAGGCACTCACAAACTGCGCATTACACATAGCACATTGGCTAATTTGTTACAAATGTTTACAATTGAAAAACTAATTATTATTCCTAGCACCTTGATAAGCTATGCTGCATTGCTTGTCTTCAAACGTGAGCTTGGAATGATATGGACACATACTTATTTTCAAGAGATGACATTGAGTTTGCCTTAGTGAAAAAGAAGCTGAGTAATTGAAAGTGGTTTAGTCAAGATATCAGTTTGCAGTTCAATGTAATCAGTAGTTTCCATTAATAACTTCATCTCTGAAAAAATTTAAATCCAACTCAACATGCTTAATATGTGCATAACAAATTAAGCATGTTTATGAGACATCTTTAATTTCTATTTGATTCTTTGATACAATCAACATATAATCGACGTATAATAGAAGATAGATAAAAAAACTCATCTTATAGTTTGCAAAAATACACACAATGATCATGTGTACTTCTAGTATATTTCTACTATAACATAAACTGATTAAATCGTTTGTACCACTACTTTAGAAATTGTTTCAATCCATACAATAATTTGTTCAACTTGTAAACCCAATTCTCTTTATCAACAACGTTAAACCTTTCTAGCCGAGACATATAGATTTCCTCTTCCAAGTCACCGTGTAGAAACACGATTTTCACATCAAGTTGAACTAATTCCAAATCCAAATGTGATACTAAGGAAAACAAAATTCTAATGGATGAAAGTTTTACAATTGGAGAAAATACCTCATTATAATCAATTTCTTCTTTCTAAGCGTAGCCCTTAGTCACCAACCTTACTTTGTCACTATTGAAAAATTACGTAAATATTCGATAAGCTAGATTTATGAAAAAACAAGAATAGAAAAATAACACACAAATTTGATAGCGGAGTTCAGCTAATCTTGTTTACGTCTCCGGACCTACTACAGATTTCTTTATTGAAAGTGAGAGAAATTATACAAGGTGTTTACAACACTCACAACTCACAACCCAATTATACTCAAAAAAATTACTCTCAATTTTCTCTCACAAAAGCTTTTCTCACTAAGTTTTTTTCTCAATTTGAACGAACACTTGGTTTATTAATTCATTACAATTACACATCTATTTGTAGGAAAATTCACTCATTGAATTACTCCTTAAATTAATAGTTCCTTGAATTAAGCTCCATATTTTGCTCCTTAATTTACTCCTTAAATTAAGGAGCTTTATAACAACCTCTCACTTAAACACTGATTTCAATTTGTCTTCACACCTCGATCAATGTAACAGCTTTTCTAGTCTTGTTACTCTAGCAGACCAACTAAAGTTGAGCACAACTTCAGTTTCATGGCAAGCTCTCACTTGTTGGCATCTCGAGTCTAACAAGCTTCATCATAGCATTTATGCTCCTCACCATCAGTCAACAACATATAGTTCATGTATCTCTTGTTAGGCACATGAGGTCGAGAATACCTTCTCAATACAGGAGCTAGAGTAAGAGGCTATGGTGTGTCGGAATGTTACGTACTGCTCTGTTCAACGAGTTCCTCTTGTTGAGGACTTGCTAGAATTGGTTCCTTCACGGAACTATCTGGGACATCATTTGCATCTACAAATACTGACTCATTCTGCTTTGAGTCGTTGGTGTCTGTTTTATGCATGTCCTTATATATCACTCTTTCATTGAAAATCACATCTCTACTACAGATCACTTTCTTGTTTTCATCATCCCAAATGCAATAGCCAAACTCATCCTCACCATAGTCGATGAAGGTGCATTTCGTAGATTTGGGATCAAGCTTATTCCTACCTTGGTCACTAATATGCACAAATGCTACACAGTTGAAAACTTTTAGATGTGATAGTTTTACCTCTTTTCTGCTCCATACCTCCTCTGGTATTCTGTGCTCCAATGGAATAGATGGGCCTCATTTGATCAAGTAAGTTGTTATGTTAACTACTTCGGTAGACCCGACTGTATACGAATGCTTCTGGCTCTTTCTGTCAACGTTCGGTTCATACGCTCAACTACACCATTATGTTGAGGTGTGTCTGGCACAATTCTTTCCATTCTGATCCCGTGCTTATGGTAGAAATTTTTGAATCTAATGTCTTCATATTCACCACCATTATCGGTTCTGAGCATTTTGATTTTCAAATCTGTCTCATTTTCAACCATAGCTTTCCATCTTCTGAGAGTGATCATCAATGAAAGTCACGAAGTAGTGTTTCACACCAATGGATGAGACAGTTGTTGGTCCCCAAACATCAGAGTGGATAAGCTCTAACATTTCCTTCTTTGGGGTTCTACCACTTGTCTGAAAGTTGACTCTATTTTGCTTCCAAGTATGCAATCTTCACACACATCTATCTCTGTTGACTCTAGACCTGAAAGTTTTCCCTTTGAGTGCATAATCTTCATCCATTTCTCACTCATGTGGCCTAGTCTCTGGTACCACAGATTTGGTGTTTCATTGCCTACTACAACTACAATTGAACAACGTGCCCCTACTGTCATGTAAAGAGTGCCACTCTTCTTGCCTCGAGCAACCGTCATAGCACCCTTTGAAATCTTCCAATCATCACCATGAAAGATCATAGTATAGCCTTCACTGTACAACTGCTCTATTGAGATTAAGTTCTTTCTTAGGTCGGGAATATGCCTGACATCCTTCAGCTCCCAAATAGACCCATTCAACTTAATCTTCATTACACCTTTGCCAATAATAGCACACGGTTGATAATCGCCAAGATATACCTTTCCAAGGTTTTCGTGAAAATATTTCTCGAAGAATTCTTTCTGTGAAGTAGCATGGAACGATGCTACAGAGTCTAACACCCAAGATTCTTCCTTGCTCTCCAAAGAGTATATCAATGCATCATTCCCTCCTGAGACGGAAATAACATTTGCCTCTTCCTTCATTTGTTTGTCCTTCGGTGCACTCTTGCATTGATTTTTGTAGTGCCCGATTCTCCTACAATTCCAACACTCGATAGTCTTCGAGCTATAAGAATTATTAGGATTCCTAGATTTGGACCTCCTGTCCTTTGATCTACCTCGATAGTCTATTCTGTCACGTCCATTCCCTCTGGTTGAATTTCTTCCTCTTGACTCTGTATGTAAAACTAAAGAAGTTGACAATTCACCTAACTCTTTACATTGGATCTCTTCACTAGGAACCACATCACGAACATCGTCAAATTTCAACTTATTGCTTCCTGACGAACTACTCATAGTCGTGACAGTAAAATTCCAGCTTTATAGTAAAAAAGACAAAAGTATCAATGCTCGTACTTCTTCATCGAATTCAATTTCCACTGAACTTAACTGGGTTGTGACTGTGTTAAGCTCATTGAGATGTTGAGCTACCGATGCGCCTTCTATCATCCATAAATTGAACAAACGCCTCATCAAGTGCACTTTGTTTGAGGCTGATGACTTCTCATACATATTGGAGAGAGTTGTCATAAGACCCGTCGTGGTCTTTTTCTTTACTATGTTGAAAGTAACATTACGGGATAGTGTCAATCAAATAACTCTGAAGGCTTGTCTATCTAGAAGATTTCAATCTTCTTCCTTCATAGCCCTTTGGCTTCTTCCCTGAGAAAGATTAACATATATTTCTTTTATACAGATAATCCTTTATCTACATTTTCCAAAATCCAAAATTTGTGCCATCGAATTTCTCGAGTTTCACCTTTCCTTCATCTACAACCATTGTTCTCATTCAAATCTGATTTCCTCCATATCGTTTCTAATTATTTCTACAAACCACCGTGTATTAGAACACCTCTATCAACAAACCAATATCGCCGACAAAATATTACTATTCACGTAATTCATTATTCACATGAATAGTAACCTTGTAGGAAATTGAAAGAAATCACCACCAAAAGCTCTAATACCAGTTGTTGGGAAATTACACAAATTTTCGATAAACCAGATTTATGAGAAAGCAAGAATAAAAAAATAACACACAAATTTGATAATGGAGTTCGGAAAATCTTGCTTACGTCTTCGGACCTACTGTAGATCTTTTTACTGAAAGTAAGAGAAATTATACAAGGTGTTTACAAAACTCACAACTCACAACCCAATTACACCCAACAAAATTGCTCTCAATTTTCTCTCACAAAAGCTTTTCTCTCCAAGTTTTTCTCTCAATTGGAATAAACACTTGGTTTATTAATTTATTACAATTGCACATCTATTTATAGAAAAATTCACTCCTTGAATTACTCCTTAAATTAATGGTTCCTTGAATTAAGTTTCATGTTTTACTACTTGTTTTGCTCCATGTTTTACTCCTTGTGTTTGCTCCTTAAATTAAGGAGTTTTATAACAATCTCTAATAGTCACTACTACAAAAACGACTTTTAAAGTCGGTTATTAACCGACTTAAAATACGATGACTTAAAAATGTAAAGTCGACTCAACGCGTGAATTGACTTTAATTTTTTTTTTTTACAAAATTTACTCATTTTCTATTATACTCAAATTAGAATTTGTATTCGATCACTACATAATAGTAGAAAAAAACCAAAATCTATTTAACAAATAGTTTAAATAATACAAATAATTGAAAAATTAAATATTAATTAATAGTAGAAAAATTACCATGGTGTTGTCCTATGTTATTTAAGATCATCATATTCTTCTCTTGATGTTATAATACAAAACCTATATATATAATATAAAAATTTATACACATAATATACAAAAAAATATGAATAATAAGTGTGTATGATTAATAGAAATACTTACAAGAGTAAATGAAATGACAAAATGAAAAAAATGAAAAAAATGTTGTTTTGTAAGTAAGAAATGGGTATAAAAATTTGAGTATTTTGCTCAAAAAAATAGGGGATCTAAAAGATAAGTTAGAGATGAAGAAAACCCACTAACCGACACTGCATTTGGTGGTCGTAGGTGGTTGAAAAATGAGAAAGAGTGGATGAGGTTTTGGGTTTTTGAGAATTATGCAACGCTTGGAATAGTTTTTGTCTGGGACGAAAGAAGAGAAAATAATTTATCCATGTGTGTAGCGTCGATTCTACGTGTCAATCGACACTATCCACGTAGTTCCTAGCGTCGGTTGACGTGTCGAATCGATGCTACACGTGTACGTAGAGTCGGTTCTACATGTCAACATATGCTACACACGTGGATAACATCGATTCACCACGTCAACCGATGCTACATCGTACGTGGAGCATTGGTTCGACATGTCAACCATTTCTACTACGTGTGTAGTGTAACGTAGTAGAGTTAGTTGACGTGGTGAAACGACGTTATCCACGTGTGTAGCGTCGGTTAACACGTAGAACCGATGCTACATACACATGTAGCATCGGTTCGACACATCAACCGACACTATGTGTAGCATCGGTTCTACACCGAACCGACTTTAAATTCATTATAAGTCAGTTTTTTCCAAACTGACTTTACATATCGACTTAAATGCCACAATTTGTAGTAGTGTGTAGTGAACACCATTTTTGTTAGAAAATCCTTTTTTCTTTACATACACCCATTTGCAGCCAATTGCCTTTTTGCCCGTATGTAGTTAGTCAACTTCCATTTCTTATTCTTCTGAAGGGATAGAAGTTCTTCAACCATGGCTTTCTTTCATCTTTTAACTTCAGGGCTTCTAATTGCTTCTTTATATATAAAAGGAACATCATCATATACAACTAAAATTGCATAAGCTACCATATTCTTAAACTGAGCAGGTAGATCTTTCATATCTTTATATCGAGTAGACATTTTGACATTTTTTCATCGTGGCATATCAACTGTAGTTTCTTCTTGTTATGGTAGAGATTCTTAGGTTAAAACCTCTTCTTCATCCTATTCATCTTATGCCAATGGAGGATCAGCTTCTGTCTTATCTCCAACAACTGGATTAACAATTCTTCTTTCAAACTCCACATGCTTCGGAGTTTTCTCCACCTGTTTTAAAGTTTGCTATACCTTCTACAAAGTGTCATTAATCTTTTTAGTTACCTTTCTCAACAAGGTAGGTTCATCAAAGGTAACATATTTACCGAAGATTATCATTTTTTTGTTTTAAGGCACCATAGTCTATATCCCTTAGAACCATAAGAGATTTTCCAAAAAATAGTTTTCTTGGTTCTTGGATCTAACTTTTGATTCTGTTACATGGTAATATGCAATAGAACCAAACACATGTAAGAAATCATAATCTCTAGTAGGTTTTCCAGACCATACCTCCATAAGAGTTTTGTCTTCAAGAGTAGACAATGGAATTACGGTTGACAAGAGGACATGTATATGTCACAGCCTCAGCCCAATACTACTTGCCTAACCCAGCATTTGACAACATACATTGAACCTTCTCCAGCAAAAATTGGTTCATACGTTATGTAACTTCATTCTATTGTGGGGGTTTTCGAATAGTGAAGTGTCACACTATCCCTTCTTTTTCACAAACTTTCATAAATGGATCGTTTGTGTACTCAATGTCATTATCAAACCTTAGATGCTTGATCTTTTTTCCAGTCTGAGTCTCGATTATCTTCTTCCACTTGGAAAATCCAACACTTTATCCTTCTTATTTATGAGATACACTCAAACTCTTCTAGAGAAATCATCAATGAAAGTGACATAATAATGTTTGTCATTCATGGCTGGAGTTCTTATTGGCCCCCACACATCCGTATGAATGTAATCGAAGATACCTTTTGTATTATAGAGTGCAGTGTCAAAGCTTACTTTTCTCTTCTCGCACCTTTTAATTGGCCGTATTTTACAAGAATCTGTAAAGTTTTTTTACTAGTATGTTCCAAAAGCATATGCCATAGCTTGATAGTTTTTTAACCTTTCTCTTCCTCTAAAACTACTGATGATGTTGTCCTAATAATCTTATTATCAAGACAGTAGTACAAGTTATTCTTCTGAACATCTTTTATCGCCACAAATGTTCCAGAAGTAACCTTTAATACCCCATTTTATATGGTTACAGTGAAGCCTTTTGATTCTAAGACTCCCACAACAATGAGATTCTTCTTCATATTTGGAACATAGTTAGCATCCGTCAAGACTCTGGTTGAATCATCTTGATTCTTCAAACGAATTATACCGATCCCTAAAATTTTATATGGATAATCATTACACATGAAAACAATTCCACCATCTAGTTCTTCAAAATTAAAGAACCATTTCTTCTTAGGAGACATATGAATGGTACATACTGAATAAAAAATCCAATCACCAGGAATGCTATTGACAAACCAACAAATGAAAAATCTGAATCTAAGTTGCTTTCAACTACACATGCATCAAGCATCACAACTTTTCCTTTCTTCTACAGCTTCGAACAGTTTTTCTTTCAATGACCTTTTTCGTGCAAAAGGTACATTCATCTTTACCAAGCCTTCCTTTAGAAAGACCTTTCTTATTTTCTGTTGTTTTTGAGGATGCCTTCTTATAAATAGTTCGTCTGCTGCTTCATTCCTGCTTTATTTTTTATTTTATTTTTTTAATTTCATAACTATACAAAACAATACAAACTTTCTCAAAAGATATTTTATCATTCTCAATGAGTAAACTCGTAATAAGGTGATCAAACTCATAAGGAATGGAGGCTAACAACATAAAGGCTAAATCTTCATCTTTAAAAGTTTCATCCATATTTAACAAATATGCTACTAATCGATTAAAAACAATAATGTGGTCGTTTATTATGGTACCTAGAAGGTAATCAAAACATAACTTATTATTCAAATAGAGCCGATTTTGTCCGCTATTTTTTATGGACTTGTTCTCCAACGCCTTCATAACTTACTTGCAAATGTTTCCTTCATAAATGCGTATTTTTGTTCTCTTGAGAGACACGAACGGATTGTACCACATACCAATCGGTTGATATTTTTCCACTTGACTTCATCTGCTTCATCTGGTTTCTCTTTTTCAATGGCGATGTAGACCTTGTTGAAACATAACATCTAGAACTTTACCTTACCACATGTCGAAATAACCAATTTCATCAAACTTTTGCACCTCAAACCTTACATTCATCATAATTGTTCTACGTGATGTGAATGACTGGCCTTTATTTAAGGAAGATTTTTCTTATGTCAATTCTTTAAATTACAACAACTAGCAACTATATTCTAATAGCAAACAAAAGAAATACAAACAAATGATTAGGTAAAAACTTTTAGTTCTGATACCAATCGTTGGAAAAACCGGATATATTTTTCCTAATTTAAATAGTTACAATTCACTTATAATTTAAATAAATAGGATTCAAACTAACCCGATAAAATAATGCTGTTAAAATTATAATACTAAAAAAAATAAAACATATATTAAAATAAAAAAATAAAAACATGATAACTTTAACTAATTTCAGTATAAATATTACATATGTCTTCAAACGTCGTTGATTAATTTTACTATCTAATTTATAGATGAACTTTAAAATTATAACTAATTTAAGTAAAATTGAAATAATAAATTATTTTTACGAAATAAAAAAAATATATATATAAATTTTAAAATATTTAAAAAATAAAAAAAATTTATTTATAACCAAAAATACAGAATCAACTTCATTCTAATTAAATGGCATTTTTTCAATAGTTATACCACATATATCAACTAAAATAGTATAAAACTTAAAAGGTTTTTCGATCAACTTTGGTCAAGTTTCTTACAATTTCATACGAAGCTTCATTTCGAGGATCAAGAACCTGTGGTGGATTTGCAACTTGATTTTCTTGTTGATGATCAATTGCCATTTTTCAACCATAAAAGAAAATTCTAAGCTCACTGAGCCAAGAGCTCAGATTCCATAACAAAAAGCAAGAAAGCTTTGATTTGAACAATCATCAAAGGCTTTATAAAATGAACTTCAAGAACTATGGTTGGAGAAAAGTTGAGAGGAAGAAGACGATGAATAGTTACTTGATGTTTCTATAAATCTCAGTGTGTCATATTTCGAATACAATAGCTGCTATTTATAACGAAAACAATACCAAAGCACATGGCCAAAAAATTAAAAATATTATAAAATTGATAAAAAAAATTAAAAATTAAAAAATTAACTATTTATTTTTATTTTATATTATTAATTTTTGATAACATAAATATTAAAATCCTGTTAAAATAATAATGGATGAATTAAATTACTAAGTAAAGGACTCAATCTACGTTTGTCTCAATAAAAAAAAATAAGGGTAATTAAAGGACACTCGGTCAGAGAGTTGCCAACACTTGACCATCGTGGGGCTAAAAAATGTTTTTTTTTCTTTTACGGTTCTCATGGTCGCCACAATTTGGTGTCTTTGGATCAAAATTAGGCCTATCACCCTATAATAAATATCCCCCGTCCCCACCATGCTTCTTCAATGTCTGCCACTGAGGGGAAAAAAATTCGAAAAGACTAAAACAGAAAAAATCTGTACTTTCATAGACCAAATATATAATTTTTATTAATATTAATTATTCATCTTATCTTCGCTCCTAATATTTTTTATAAAATATAAATAATCAAAATAATTTTATTCTATAATATATTCGTGCCATTATTTTATGCAAAACTCTACGGGCCAGATTTATATCATAGAACCAATCTACTAGATCAATAATAATAATAATAAAATTTATTTATTTATTATAAAGATAATATTTAAATTATGTATTTATTTATTATAAAAATTTATTATATTACTATAAAAAAATAATTGCATAAGAATAAAAATAATTTTTATGTATTTTATTTTTCAACTTTTTTAATTACAATAGAAACAAATAAATGAAAACATAAAAAAATAATTATTTATCATTTTATAGTTATATTTTTATAACAATAAAATTAAATTATTATAAAAAATAAATATAAAATTTAAATATAATTTTTAAAACAATTATAAAAACTTTTATTGTCATTTTTTTAATAATAATCGGATCTCAAATAAAAATATAAGATATCAAAATCTTCTAACAAACATAAATAATATATTAAATAGTTAAAATTTTATATATTTAATTATAATGTAGTATTTTTATTGATGAAATTTTAATTTTAACTTCCTTCGTCTAGTTACATATATATTTTTTATTCTTATAACTTAAAAAATATATTTTTTAAGAAATAAAAAATAAAATTAAGTAAATTATATAAAATTAAGATGATTTTTATCTTGTTTGTAAGATAATAGTCTACTTTTGCAAACTCTAAACTAACATGTAGTTAAAAATACAATTTTATTGATATAACTAAAATAAAGTAGCATGTTAATTGTTTTTCTTTATTTTTTTTAAATTAATGTATTTTAATATGTAAGTTTTATAGTTTTTTAAGTCTTTGTTAATATTTCGTGTGTAAAATATAAAATTTAATTATTTTACTTAATGTAAATGTCTTTCTCTGCGTAAGATTTGTTATTGTTAATTAATAATGCACATATGTATATAATTAAGTACATTTTATATACGAATATGTGTACATATACCACGTGATTAGTTTTCGTAATATGCATATTATGTTGAGTGTTGTAGTTTTCGTTTTGTTGTATTTGTGGATATTTTTGAAAAAAATTCGATAATATTTAAAATGAAAAATCAAAATTTTTAGTACCTTGACGAGCTACTCGATGACTTCCTCGGTGAACCCTCAACGAGTGGTTGACAAGTGTGACTAAAATGGCTAGATTTTTAATATAAATATCCCTAATTTTTTCTTCTTCAATTAAGAAAAATATATCAAAATTTTGCCAAAAAATTTACAAATTATTTAAAACATATTTTAGTGTTTGTGATACATTTTTGTGAAGGTAAAATATTGTTCTTAATTTTTGGGTGCTTAAAACTATTTTACTATTCAATTGTGAGTAAGACTATCTGTTTGAATTAGACTTGGTATTATCTTAAGATTTCTAAGATACTTTTTCTTGTTGTTATGGTTGATATGTTTTTTACATTTGTTTACACATTACTAATAACTAGTTACCAATTACACTGTTATGTACAGTGTTAGCTTTAGAGAAGAGTTAGATCTGTGTGTCACATCATGTAATTGTAGAGGCATTAAGTCAGGGTAATAATTGAGAGATAAGACAATGTGGTCCTGATTAATAGAAATATTTGAGTTTATATTTTTGTCAAGTTGTATATGTTTTATTTTTAGTAGATTATTTACTATCGGGTAATTACTATAAATAACTTGAGGATTTTATTACATAAATAGGGATTCTTTGTAAGTTTATCTCGTTATATCTAGTGTTATATATTATAATCTGAGTTTATATTGTGTGTACTAATATACTAAAATTTAAACTCTGATTAAAAATCATTTGATTTTTGTTTTTACATGCTTTCTTTTCACTCTCTTATAGCATGTCTATAACTTTATGATTATTATCTGTGTTGTTTAGTTAATATATTAGCCCTATGATTAATTTTTACTACATATGTTATCTATCTACTAAGTGTTTACTTTCAACTACTTGTGTTTTTAGGGTGAGTCTTTAAGAAATTTGTATCTCCTTATTTATTTGTGTACCGAGTATTAGACTCATAGTCATTTTAATGTTATATTTTTTTGAACAATTTAATCATTCTAGTCTTTTATTGATTTTTTTGGAAAAAAATTAAATATAATTTAATTGAAACTTACTAGCAAGAGAATAATAGATGTTTAAGAATAAAAATATCTTCATAAGCAAAAAAATAAAAAAAATAATTAAAACGATTAGAACAATTAAATAGTTAATGAATGCCGTAAGATTTCTTAAGGCTTAATAAATTATGAAAAATGTTTATTTAATAATCAAGATGAAAACTCCCATAATTTTCATTCATAAAAAAAATATCAAAAATATTTTTAAATTTTACAATATCTTCAAAACTCCTAATAGCTAACAAATGTTATAATAAATCTTAGAAAACAACCTTTCTTCATAAGTTACCAACTCTGTTTAGTCCCTCAAAAAATATCATAAAAACATCTTCAATTTTTTTCCAAAATATATCAATATATATATATATATAAGATTTTTGGATTGGGTTTATTGTTGTTAAGCAGCACTTGTTCAATGAATTATCTTCTATGAAATGCTTATTACTTTAGCCTCAGATTTCACTCAAAATGAATGGAAGATTAATTTCATTATAGGCTTCTCAAGCTTTTAATCAAATTCTCTCAGTTCCAACTCTTCAAGTTCTAAATCATCCATTGAAATCTTTGATTACTTGGATTCTAGAGGAATCTTTTAATTCATCTTAAATCAAATTCTTTTTTAACAAAACCAAAACAACTTCATGAAAGTCGAATTGAAACCTAAATTAATTAATCTCTTAACTCCTAAATACATTGATTCCAATTCATTAAGTGACAATACCTTATTTGAATTCAAAACGAAACCTCAACTAATGTATGCTAGAACTCATAGCTCCCAATTGAGATGCAACACTTTCCAATTTGAATCCAAACCCCAAATCATAGAGCAAATGTTTTCCAAATCGATTTCTCAATCAAACCGCAAACTAGCCTTGACTATCTCTCTCCCTTCAAAAATTGAATGGATTCAATTCGCTGCATCGATCTCAAAATTGACAAAACAAAAACCTCTTGTCCAAGAGAAAAAACATTATCGAGGTGTTCGATAGAGACTGTGGGGAAAATATGCATAAGATATTCGAGACCTTAATCGAAGAGGATCTTGCGTTAGCTTAAAACATATGACACCGCCAAAAGCTTACGATCAAACTACTTTCGAGCTTAAAGCTTAAGTCTACCTCAATTATTGATAGAAAACATAAACATTATGATGAAGATGAGGTTAAATCGAAGGAAGTTGTGGTGAAGAAGGAAAAGTTACAAGAAGGGAGATGAAAAGGGGTGATGGAGGGTGGTGGAAAAATGGATGATGAAAGAGATGGTAATTTGCGATGGATTAGTGTGTGAGGGGAGTGATCACACAAGCATAAAAACGGTTAGGCAAAGCCATTAACATGGATGTTATTTGTGATATTATTCAAACGATAAAGATATTTTTGATGTTTTTCCACTAGAAATAAAAACTAACTAACTAATAAGATAATTAGAAAATCTTAAGTGATATTTGAAAATAAGACAATTTTTAAGATAATTAAATCTTAATATAATAGTTATTTTTTAGAAACAAAAGCATAAAAACCTAAAGAAATTTTCAATGAAATTAATAAATCTTTATGTACATAATGAGTCTAGATTTATGATTTTTATGTTAGTTCATTTTCGACTTGATAAAAATATGAGTTAAAAGCTTTGTATTTATGTAAAGATTATAATCTATTATGTAATTTTTTTAAAATATTTTGATTCGACTCTATTGAATATCGGATGATAAAGATATAGTAAAAATAACAAGGGTTACTTTTTATTTCAAATTAGATTTTATTTAATAATTTTTGCTTTATGGTTTAAAAATATTCTAATATTTATAATATAAATCTAAATAACTTGTAAATGAGTTTAGTGATTCTTTAAATAGTAGATTTAATTAATTCTCTTTGTATTTTATTAAAAATTATTAAATTAATGTTTGGTTCATGATATTTACATATTAATTTTATTTTTATAAATTTTAGGAAATTATATTTTTATAATTTCCAATATATATATATCTCTTTTCCGAATTTGCCTCCGACTCAAGGTGAAGAAAGAGCCAAACAACCCTCAATTCTCAAACCTGAGTTCCCAAAATTCCTATGATTCACCATTGATTGTGTTATATTGTATTTCGAATCTGAATCTGTTTGCTTATTCGTTTTGTATGTAAAGGCCATGGATTAAGAGGTTGAAGATCGATGAATGGTTTGTCACCTCTGCTTTAAATCTTAGGTGCTATGGCTCTTCATAGCATAATTAGAATCAACAATGAACGCGAAGACGATGTTGATGGAGATTCTAATGCCCCTAGGGTTTTGGAGATTGAGAAACCTCGATTCTCTTTAGCATTGTCCTTGTCTCCTCCATTGTTTCCCATCGGTGGTCTTTCTCGTAAGAGTTTCGCCTACAATAAGCTTCCCGAGGAACCTCTTAATCTCTCCATTCTCAAACTCGATGGATCTTCCTTTAGTATGTTTTCTCTTTAACACATTTTGGAAATTAAACGGCAGAATGTTGTTTGATCTTTACTAGCATTTGTTTGAAAAAACTGAGAGAAATAATTTTATTTTTAGGGTCGAATCGGTTGGTGAAATCATTAATCTTGAGATTGATACTTTCTTTACGATTCTTGGCAAAGAATAGCCTATTTTTTTATGTTTTATATTGCTGCTGAAAATTTATTTGTTTGTTGCAGTCATTGAAGTTAACAGGACGGCGACTATTGCAGAGCTCAAACGGGCAGTGGAGACATCCTTCAGTCATTTGCCGCAGGAAGGACCAGAAAAGATTTCATGGTTTGCTGCTTATATTGGTTTCTAATTACAGTACTACATATTTTACTTATGCTTTTTTAGGTGATGCATTGTTTTTACTTTTTATTGCCACACAATGATGTCCCTAAATTCAGAGTTTGAAGGAATTTCAACATTACTTAAAGGACATGTTTAACTGTTTGTCAAATGTCTTTTGTGTGTGTATATATAAACAATCAGTTGCGTGACTTCGCCAATCCTACGGTAAGCGAATTGAAGTAAACATTTTTCATAACGTTTTAATGTTTCAAGTTCTCACTGGGGGCCTTTGATGTCAGTCATGTAATCTTTCTCTCATGTAGACCACATATACATTTGTTTCTCTCTCCTTTAATATATATCATCTATTAGTTAACGATTCACATGAAGAAGGTTATTAATGAAAATTACTTGAGTTCGCTTACCTTAAGATAGGCGAAGTAGCATATATATATATATAAATGAGTAATTTTTTCTCACACTTTGTATAAATCTTAACTGTTAATATATGCGAGTGTAAAAAATTAAGGTCATAAATCCTGTCCCATATAAAAATTTATGTCTCTACTAAAGGAGAAACTTTTACACATATTAGGTTCATGGATGAGATGGAAAATCTATCTATTTATTATTTTGCATGTATGTATTTATTTGTATATAAAGGATATATTTTCATATAAAGACTAATAATATATTCTTAAAATTAGCAAGGTACACTACATGTTCATGGACCTGGTTCATATAAAACTTTTTGTTAAAAGAGAAATGCTAATGCTAAGAACACATAAATTTGTACATATTGTGATACCCAAATCGCTTATATCATGATACGTGATAAAATTATCTTAAAACATGAATCACTTCTTTATATTTCAAAATAATTATAGCACATGTCACTATATAAATAGTTTAGGTACAAAAGTGTTGTAAATTTATGTCACCTTATCATTAATCTTTACTAAAATTATAATTGAGAGAATTGAAGATTTTTTTCTTGTGGATTTGCTGTGTTTTTCTTTCCAGTAGCACTAACCGTGCGTATTCTTGTCATTATTAACGTTTAGCTTTTTTCTTGTTGCACCAAACAATTCACGGAGGTTCCATGTTTGGCGACATTTCTGCTTGTGCTACAATGGTCGGAAGCTAGTTGAGGACACTGAGTGCATCAGAAATTATGGTATCAAGGATGATGATCAGGTTTGTGCAGGTTACTTTTAAGTTATTTTAGATATTTGTTATATACCGTCGTTCTTAAGCAAATACAATCTTGATTATTTTTTAGTATGAGTCAATAATCCTTGTATCTGTTTTCCTTTTTAGTTTTGTGTGCTCACAATTTTAGATTTATTGTCCATTAATGTCCTGGTTTTGCTTATCCCTACTGAATGTTATGATATCGTTTTTTTCGTTCTGAATTGCTTTTGGTACCTGCAGCTTCAATTTATACAGCATGTGTCAGCATGTTTCAATCAGCTATAACATAATCAAAAAGCTATCAAGGAAGACAAATGTTGCTCCTAAACAACAAAGCATGTAAGACTCTTCCTGCACATTTTACTTGCTCATGGTAATATAAAACAATTGAAATCTGCTAAATTCATCGGATCCCAATCCTTTGTTACCTATCAAACTGCGCCAAGAATGTTAGCAATATTATCTCTTAATATGCATAGAAATTTGGTCGTAGGAAGCCAAATAATTTCAACATATAATGACACTGTCTAATGCAAATAGGATATTAGCACAGATAAATTGTTTTCCATTTAATGAGCTCATTCATTCAATTTGTTACCTATCAAACTGCGCCAAGAATGTTAGCAATATTATCTCTTAATATGCATAGAAATTTGGTCGTAGGAAGCCAAATAATTTCAACATATAATGACACTGTCTAATGCAAATAGTATATTAGCACAGATAAATTGTTTTCCATTTAATGAGCTCATTCATTCAACTCTGTGCAGACATGTCGATCTGCGACACAACCTAATCTTATTACCAGATTATATGCAGGCCACAGTCACTAAGAAGTAGTTTTGTAGGAGAAGAAATATAAAATGAAAAAGATTACTAAAGCTACAATGACAGAGAATGGGAAGCTTCCATTTGATGATGAATTCATTGGACAACCAGATTCGAATCTGAGTCCCTTCTTGGGAGAGTAGTTTGCATATTCTTGACTTGCAGTTGGAGAAAGTAATCCCTCAGAAAATGCGGACAGTTTGTTGGGTAGTTTAACGAAGATTTTAAAGTTTTAGTCTTCTAAATGTCATTCTAAGAGGAGTATTTTACTTCTCTGCAATAATAAAACCTGTCCTCGAAGCGATTCATTGAGAGACAAGTAAAATGCCAGGGAAGTACACACTACTTTTGCCTCGATTATTTAGGGTATCTCAGATCAGACGTAATCAAGACTTCGCCTCAATATTTCTTCTTATTAATATCATTTGTGATCTATTGCTATCATATCATGTTTAATTTAGATTGTCTTCATAATTTGATGATTGGGTTTAGAAAAGTTGTATTAATCTAAGTCAACTTACTAAAAATGAACCAATATTGTCTCATAATTGAATTGTATGTAAAGTTAGTACAAAGCTATTGACACAACTTCCATTGTATTTTGATTTTTGATAATAATTGCTCAGTTCCATCGACTTTTATTTATTTATTATTATTACTTAAAGCATGGGATGGATAAGTGTTTTTTATAGTATACACACGCTCCCCACTCATCCACATCTGGCCCACATAACAATTTGTGTGGAGAAGAAAGAGATAGGCTTCTCCGATTGTCTGAAATCTCACACGCAGTCTCCAATTCCAACCATATCACAAGCTCACTCAAAACACTCTTGGGAGGAAGAACCCGAAAACCAGCTATGGCCAAAATGATAATGGCTACCTCCAAACCCTTATCTCCACCCTCTCCCACACTCTGCTCCACCAAACCCAGAATCCCAAATCTCCAAATTTCCCTCCCCAAAATCATAAAAACCCAATTGATATCTCTCTCATCTTCCACTCTCAAATCTTTCTCTCTCTTAGCGGCAACCTCTCTAACCATAACTCCACCTTCATTTGCAGAGGAAATTGAAAAGGCTGCTCTTTTCGACTTCAATCTGACCTTACCCATCATAATGGCAGAGTTTTTGTTTCTAATGTTTGCCTTGGATAAGATTTGGTTTAGCCCACTTGGGAAATTCATGGATCAAAGGGATGCAGCCATTAAAGAGAAGCTTGGTAGTGTAAAGGACACTTCAGCGGAGGTTAAGCAATTAGAGGAACAAGCTGCTGCTATTATGAAGGCTTCAAGAGCTGAGATTGCTGCTGCACTTAACAAGATGAAGAAGGAGACTCAAATTGAGGTGGAGCAGAAATTGGCGGAAGGTAGGAAAAAGGTTGAAGCTGAATTACAAGAGGCATTGGCTAACTTGGAGCAACAGAAGGAAGATACCATTAAGTCCCTTGATTCCCAAATTGCTGCTCTTAGTGAGGATATTGTTAAGAAGGTCCTTCCTATTAATTAGCGAATCCTGCTCTCTGTCTCTTTATTTTTTTTTATTTTGGAAAATGTGAAGTGTATATTTGTATCTCTCATCTGTATTGGCTACATTGGTATGTAATCAAAGAGTATACTTTAATTTTTTTTTTCCCTTTGAATTATTTGTTTTCTTTTTGTTCTGATTTTACTTGCATAAAAGTTTAGTCCTCTGACCTTTGCTTTCAGTGTTAAAAGAAGTTAAAATGCTTTTGAATGTTCGTGATTTCAATCTATGTGGACACTTAGACATGTGTTTAATAATTAATACCTTAAGGCAGGTGGAGATCAGATTGTTTGTATTTTTCCTTTTATTGACTGCATTAGGTTGGCTTCCTGATGCAGGGAGTGGAATTGATGGCATTGGCTAATCAGCATGCTTGGTTGTTTACACCTCAGTTTTGCTATTTTTTTTTACTAATTATACAATCAAGTTTGTTATGAGTCATTAGTGCTGAGTTGGCACATAGGAGCAGATGAAATCGCGTGATCAAAATGCTAGGTTTCCTAGCAATATTTTGCGTTTTGAGTAACTGTTTTACTTCTTTATTAGGAAGGCAGCTAGTATGTAAAATTCAGTTGTTAATGTTTGAGTCTGGGGATTGCTTCTTGAAAGCTAAAGTTTGTTATAGAAAGTGGGCCAACGAGCACCATTTTCCCATTGTTCTTTGTTTGATTCTTCGTTCTATTGATTAATCAAATTGTAAGACTTCCTACGTTAGATTTGGTAGCAGAGCTTGTGGAATACCCTTGTGTAACGATGTTAAGCGATGGATATAGTCATCAACGTAGAGGCAACGCTGTTGCTAATTCAAACGTTACCCATGTTGAGTTAGGAGAAATGGAGTTGCATTTCGAGCTATGAATTAATGGTCTACAACAATCGTTGGAGCTCATCGCACAATAGCTTACTAAATTGAGGCCAGATACCATCGTGAAGAGCGTGAAGCAGCTACAGTACCACTTGACCCACCTAATAACAGAAGGCATTACCATATCATTTGACCTACTCAATCGTATTGAGGTCTCGAAACCGAAGATGAATTTCAGCCAGTTAAACAAGTTGCACCAGCTGCTGAAGATGACAATCATTGGCCTATACAAGCACCAAGGTATGATCGTCATCCACCACATAATAGATCTCCCGAAAGAAATGACTACAAATTAAATTTACCACACTTTTTTGGATATATACACGTAGACTCGCTTAATGTAGTAGAGAAGTTTTTTTTTACTACTTTGAGATCTCTTATGAAAAGAAAGTTAGACTAATTGCTTATAAATTTATTGGTGGAGCCTCTACATCGTGGGATCAAATTCAACATGAGAGAAGAAAAATTAATCAGCCACCAATTTCTTCCTGGGATAGGATGAAAAGAAAGTTGATCAAGCAGTTTTTACCAGTTGATTATGAACAGTTTTTGTACCAAAAATATCATCAATGCTCTCAAGGATTTAGACCTGTCAATATGTATAATGAAGAGTTTTTCATGTTGGGATTAAGGGCCAATTTCAGTGAGAAAGACTCCAAGTCTCAGGGTATATGCAGGTATTGAGTTCTCTAATTAGAGAGAGGATGGAACTTGGCAATAAATGCTGGATTGATCATAAATTTATACCGGGTATACAACCCTTCTTAGCCCCCAATGTGATCTATCCCTATTTATAAGTAAACATGTGCATGAAAATATTGTTTTCATATTGCATGTTTTTCATTTCAATAACATTTTTCTCAAACTATCAAAACCGTGACTCACCAAAGTTCCAACGACACATTGAATATACCTTTATTTTATAACTTCGTTATATTTACATGTATGTTTGTATATAAATATTACTTTTAATGATAGATATGAATGTAATATGTTACATTTAACTCTAATAAGATTGTCGGAGTCCCAATAATAATATAATATATTACATCCGATTTTACATTTGAATGTAATATGTTACAATTATCTCTAATAAGGTTATTACGAAACTTCGATGAAGTGATAGTGAGAAGGTGGGAGATTCGATCACGTCATTAGAGATATTGTGAGGTCTTATCATGATCTAATTTTATTGAGATTATAAAATGAGAGGTATTTTGATCTATATATTAAATAGTTTGATATAAAATTATAAATTTTAAGAAAAATTATTGATAGTTATAAAAAAATTGATCAATTGATCAAAATTAATGCTATTTAAGCCAAAAATTACATTTATATTTCTATCTTTGGTGTTGATCATTTATAATTGAAAAATTTACAATGTTTATGAACTTTTCTATATTCTCATATTTAAAATTAATTCAATCAAAAATCCTAACTTTATAAAAAAAAATTAAATAGATCTTAAAAAAAAAAGACAAATTGTATTTATAAGATAAAAAAACTCATATTTTTAAAAAAATTTAAAAATAACGTTTAAAGATTATGATGCTAGATTATAAGTAAACATGAGAATTATTATTATTAAGGTTACTTTTTTAATATAGAAAGATTTACTGTTATTATAAATTTTAATAAACATATTTAATCATGTAACTCTTATATCATAACCCGTATAAGAAAACCGAGTAAATAACTAACATTATCAACAACTCATGTAAATAACTAAAATTATTAGTAATATGTAGGCAATTGTTTCTGATATAATTATTTGCCCGTTTGAACTTTGAAGGATTCTGGGATTTAGTATGGAATGATGTTATAATTTATTTCATCCTTTATTTTCGTGTATTATTTATCAATTTATAATAATATATTGTTTAGTTTAATTTAATTGGATTTGATTATTTATATATTTTATACTTTAAAACAAACTTTGGTTTATAAAGAACCTGTGATATTTACTCATTCTTGGTAACCTTTAATTAGTGTCTGACACTTTAGCATTTTAATTTTTTTCTTTCCTCTTCTTCTACTTTTTTTTAAATACTTATAGTTATTTGATTTTGTTTTATATTAACTGAACTTTTAACGATTTTGTTTAAATAATGCTTGAATCATATTACAAAAATATTTTACATTTACGGCACATAATTAATTATATTATAAATTTATATTGGTACTTTTAAATACTTGTGTTAAATTTTGTTCCTATATTAATATATTTTTTATATTTTATTACAAATATATTAGTATAACTAGTAGTATAATAAAAATATATTTATTAACATATTAATAATATATAAATAGTTTTGCCAATAAAAATAGTATTAGTAATTGTTATTAAATATTTGTCATAAAAATTTAATAATTTTATAATATTGATTTAATTTTGTAGAATCTGAATCAAATTTATGAAACAAGTTACATAGAGTATGTTAATACTTCATTTAATATATGTAAAAAATTTCTTAATTATATAAATTACACTATATATTACATCATACATTTTCAACCTATTTATTAAATATGTGAAGTTAAGATTGTTCTGTTTAATATATTTAATAAATAAATTAAGTGCAACATGACACTATCCACCCGTTTGATATGATAGCTCTAGAAGAAATAACCAAGGTTGGTCCTTATTGTTTTTTTACACTTTCTTACTCCATTAAAAAAATACCTCTTTTAAAGTGGCACATATGTCCCTTATATATTTTATAAAAATAATTCTTTGATTTTATATTTTTGTTATAATTCGGTTATATTGTTATTACAATGTATCTACACGATAATAATAAATAATTTTTTTTATCTTTTAATGTTATTTAATTATTATTATATTTTTAAATGCATATGTAAGTCAAAATTAAAAACATTTGTAAGATTGATCAAAAAGTTATGTTAATAAATATAATTATTTTATACTAATTTTAGATGTATTCGGATAATAAGTTTTGGTTATGAAAAAATAATAATTTTTTAAAGTTTAATCACTCTTTTTATTTATTAATATTTATTCATAAATATATTTAATTTAAATATTAACATAATTATTACTCTATTGTATTATTTAAAATATTAACATTAATTTTCATATTTTTAATTAAAATAAAAAATAAGAATAAGAATAAATAAAATTCAATATAATTATTTAAAATATTATGTTTTTATTATTAAAAGTCTATTTTTCTAAGTATTATATTTATATAAAAATAAATATTAGTATATATTTGGTTTTGATTAACTACATTATCGATATATAAACATAATTTTAATTATTTGTAATAACAACAAAATAATTATTTATAATAAGAACATAATTATAAAATTTTGATTTCACCTTAATTTAAAATAAATATAAAATCATAATGGTATTTTTTTATACATAATATTAGAGATAATAATTGTATATGTTATATATTTATTTAAAAATAATAATTGAGTCTTATATTTATTTTTTATTATAATTTAGTTATATTATTATGAAAAAGTTTTTATATAAAGATAAATATCATTTTTCTTCGATTTTTTATGTTATAGTTTATTTATATTAAAATAATATTTATCTAAAATTCTTAAAAAAATTAAAAAATAAAATAAAATAATTTATTTTTATTTTTATACTGTAAATTTATTAATAAAAAAATTAAATATATAGTGAACCGAACCATATTTATTTCTTAATATTAAAGATAAAACTTGTTTTTTTGTGTGTCATGCAACCGAGCCGGCTAAAATGTTATTTTAATGTCGGACGATTTTTATATTCTATTAAAATTTATTATTTTTTTAATTATATGACATGATGTTTGAAAAAAATTATATTTAATCTTTTTTTACATAATTTATGTAAAAACATTGATGCATATTTTTTTTAATAATGTAAAAGTATATATTTTTTAAAATTAGAATTAAAAGTATAATAATGTGATTAGAGATTTTTTTGTTGAAATTTTAAAAAAATATGAAGTTTTTTTGGCGCTTATATATCCATTAAAAATATATAAATATATATTTTTATATATATCCATTTTATAAGTTGGCATGTAAGAAAAAAGCTTGTAGTTGTATTGAAAATAGGTTTTTTTAAACTCAAATTTACATATTTTTAATATATATTATAAAAGATTAAATTATTTTAATAAATTTATTTATTTATAATGATAAAAAATAATATATTTATGACATAAAAATTAATAATTAATTTTAATTAAAAAGTAATTTATATCATAACAAATTAAGTTTGTATTATTAGTCATAATTGGAATTGTCACCCCTTTAATAAAAATTGAATATATCGAGCAGTTTTCTTAAAAAATTATTGAGAGATGAAAAACAATAATTAAATAAATGAAGATCGTTTCTTCTTGTTAGGATTAGTTACAATTTAAATTACTTTATTAAATACAATTTGTCGCTGCCTAATATGATAACAGAGATGGGATATGTATGTTAATTTTCATCTTTGGTTTGCCCGGAAACATTTAACATTGTTCCAAAGAAAAAAAAATTCATTTCACTGTTATAAATCGGATATACAAATAAATTTATTTTAAATTGATATATTTTAATAATTTTAATTTTTTTTAACTTTTTGAAATATTATTTTAATCATATACAACTTAAGTTTTTTCAATAAAAAAATATAAAATATTAAAATATTATTAAAATATCTAAAAATATATATAATAATGAAATAATTAAATTGTTTTAAATTAAAAAAATAATTAATTTATGTAAATAAAATGATGAAACTGTAATACTACAATACCAATAATCAGATTGCTAATTTTGCATTAGTTGAAATACAAAATCATCTAGATTGTGAAGAGTATAGAGAGATAAGAAGAAAGAATGATTTAATGTTGTATTGGTGTGTTTAAAATGTACATAGAGAACCATATTTACAGGGTTGTAACAAGTGTACTACAAGTGAAATAGTAGAAGTGTAGTACAAGTATAGTAGTGAAAGTGTAGTACAAGTGAAATAATGAAAGTGTAGTACAAGTGAAATAGTGAAAGTGTAGTACAAGTGAAATAATACAAGTATAATACAAGTGAAGTATAAGTGAATTACAATATCAAATATAACTTAACATCCCCCTCAAACTCAAGGAGGAAGAGAAACAATCAACTCGAGTTTGGAAACTAATTCTTAAAATCTGCCTGGTAGATGAGATTTGGTGAAGATATCAACTGTTTGATCTGTGGAGGATATTGATTTGAGATAAACAGTGTCTTGAAGAACATGTTGACAAACAAAATGACAATCAATCTCGATATGTTTTGTTCATTCATGAAATACATTATTGTGAGCAATCTGAATAGCACTCTGATTGTCACAATATAAGATAGTTGCAGTTGATTGGAGAACACCCATATCAGCAAGTAACCAATAGAGCCAAAGAAGTTCTTGAGTGGTGTCAGCAAGAGCACGATATTTAGCTTTAGTGCTGGATTGAGAAGTGAGGGATTGTTTCTTGCTTCACCAAGATATGAGAGAGTTTACAAGAAAGAAACAATATCCAGTGGTAGAGCGACGATCAATTGGGTCACCTACCCAATCATCATCAAAGTAGGCAGAAAGAAGAAGATTAGACTTGTTGGAGAAGTGGAGACCGTGAAGTATGATGCCTTTGATGTAGCAGAGAATGTGAAGAACCACAGTATAATGGGTAGACCGTGGAGCAGACATGAATTGACTAACCAGATGAACAGCATAGGCAATGTCAGGACGAGTGACTATGAGATAAATAAGACTGCCTACTAGTTGTCTGTATAGTGTGGCATCTGAGAGAATAGTACCATCTAATGGAGTAAGTTTGACATTGGTTTCTAGAGGTGTTGATGCAGTTTTGCAATCAGTAAGGCCAGTCCGATTAAGAATATCAGAAGAGTACTTTGCTTGAGAGAGATAATATCCTTGAGAATCAGATGAGATTTCTAGGCCCAAGAAGTAGTGGAGACGACCAAGGTCTTTCATTTCAAATTGATGGCTTAGAAACTGCTTGAGATCAATAATTCCATTAGAGTCATTCCCTGTTATGATCATATCATC
Organism: Hippophae gyantsensis; assembly: GCA_030763125.1. NCBI lineage: Eukaryota > Viridiplantae > Streptophyta > Magnoliopsida > Rosales > Elaeagnaceae > Hippophae > Hippophae gyantsensis. Next base: position 43,610,817 of record CM061036.1, read on the forward strand.
TACATAAAGGAGTAGAAGTGTTACACCAGTGGGAGTCTTCCGAATAAAGAGACCGGAGTCATAAGAATTGGAAGTGAAGCCAAAGTCAGTAAGTGTAGAGCTGAATTTGGCAAACCAAGCTCGAGGAGCTTGTTTGAGGCCATAGAGAGCACGACAAAGTCTGCATACTTGATGAGGTGAATGAGTGTATCCAGGAGGAGGTTTCATATAAACTTCCTCAGTTATGTCTCCATTGAGAAAAGCATTTTTGACATCCATTTGAAACATGTTCCAATTTCGGGCAGCAGCAACAGCAATGATACTTCGAACAAAGGTGAGGCGAGCTACAGGTGCAAAAGTTTTTTTATAGTCGATTCCATATTCCTGTGTAAAACCCTTTGCAACCAGATGAGCTTTATATCGTTCCACAGACCCATCTGTATGAGTTTTGATTTTAAAAATCCACTTGCAACCAATCAGAGATTTATTAGATGGAAGATCAACAAGATCCCATGTATGTGCTTTTGTTAATGCCTGTAATTCATCTGTCATAGCTTGTTGCCAATGAGGATTAGAACTATCTTCTCTATAGTTTTGGGGTTCATGATGAGACAAAATAGTAGAAAAACATTGGTAATCACGAAGATGAAAAGGAAGACTACTTACATGAGTAGAACGACGAAGTGATGACTCTGGACAATCAGGTAGTTGGTCTTCAGAAGATGTATTTATGGTAGGATCACCAGAAGGAGCAGACACATCAGGAGAAGCCGTAGTAGACGATGGTGAGGGTAATGGAGCAATATCAGGAGGAAATAAATCAATAATTGGGTCATTAAAAATGAGAGTGAGGTAGGAGATGAGACATGAAATGAGGAAATAGAAGAAAACATTTTATGTTCCCAAAAGATGACATGATGAGAGATGCGCAATCGTTTAGAGATAGGGTCCCAACAACGATAGCCTTTGTGTTCTATTCCATACCCTAAGAAACAACAAAGATGAGCACGAGGTTCTAATTTATTGCGTTCATGAGGGTGAAGAAGAACAAAACAGGCACAACCAAACACTTTGAGTAGTTCATAAGATGGAGAAGTACTATAGAGATGCTCATAAGGGGATTGATTATGAATAATAGGCATGGGAACACGATTGATGGTATAAACAACCGTAAAAGCTGCTTCACCCTAAAAGCGTTCAGGATAAGAACTAGAAATGAGGAGAGTACAGACAGTATTAAGAATATGTTTGTGTTTTCGCTCAGCTCTTCCATTTTGTTGAGATGTGTTAGGACAAGAATATTGAGAAAGAGTCCCATTTTGTCGAAGAAAATTTAAAAAATTTATTTCTTTATATTCCATAGCATTATCAGCTCTAAGTACTTTGATATTTTGAGAAAATTGGGTTTTAACCATTTGAGCAAAATCATAATAAATTTTAGGTAATTCAGATCTATGTTTCATGAGAAAATCCATGTGAATCTTGAATAATCATCAATAAAAATGACAAAGTAAACATATCCCCCCATAGTAGGATGTGGGGATGGACCCCAAACATCAGAATGAATTAAGTCAAAAGGGGAGACAGAAATAGAATCACTTTTATTAAAACATAAAGTAGGTTGTTTTCCCAATTGACAAGACAAACAATTTACATTATCAGAAATAGAAACAGATCCTAATTTACTAGAGGATGCTAAAGGACAAAGACGTCCTATAGACGTATGGCCTAGACGAGCATGTCATAGGTTGATAGGAGTAGTAGAAGCAGCAACAGAAGTATGAGGAGAATTGGGTAGATAAAGGTTGATAAGTTCAAATAATCGTCCAATCTTACGGCCTATCCAAAGGATCTGTCCTGTCTGTGGATCCTGCACATGACAACCAGAAGAGAAAAAAGTAATAGTAAGACCAAGTTCACATAATTGACCAACAAAGATAAGATTTAGAGTAAGGTTGGAAATATGAAAGGTGTTAGAAAGTGATAGAGTAAGGTTGGAAATATGAAAGGTGTTAGAAAGTGATATAGAAGATGTGGAAACTTGACCTACAGCATTAACATGCATATGTGAACCATTGGTAGTTTGAATTAAAGGTTTGGAGATGGAAGATTGTGTGGGAGAGAAGATATGAGTATCATGAGTCATATGATTACAACAAGCAAAATTAAAATACCATAAAGATTTATCTGATGTGAGAGACAAGGCAATAGGAGGAGGATTATTAGATTGTGAGAGAACATGTTTAAGAAGACCTTCAAGTTCTTGAGTAGAGAAGGTAAATTTGTCATGATTATCCTTAGATACAACAGCAGTGATAGATGAGTTACTATTTTTACCTGAAGCATGTTGAGAGGGATTCCAAGAGGGATTCCGTGAGGAATGTTGAGAGGGATTCCGAAAGCAATCTCTGTTAAAATGTCCTGGACCCTTCTTGTGACAATATATACATACCCGAATGAGACATGTAAGAAGCTCATGATTGGGGTTGTGACAGTAGGTGTAGCCTTGATGTTTGAAGTCTTCTTTAGAACCTCCTTTAGGGCGATAAGAGAGGGTGGTAAGAACAGAATCTGTATGATGAACTTTGAAAACCCTTATCCGAGTTTCTTCAGAGCGAAGCTCGGTCACAGCAGTATCTAAGGATGGAAAAGGACTCCGATGGAGTAAGGAAGCTCGAACAGGTTCAAATTGATCATGGAGATCCATGAAAAAAATAACAAGACGTTGGTGATTACGGTAAGTTGTAAACATCTCAGCATCAATTTTGTTCGTTCAAGTTGGTTCAGAGAGAGCGAGTTGATCCCAAATAGTATGCATTTCAGAGAGAAATTGGTTAATGGTTTGATCAGCCCTTTGGCGTTTGGTATGAAGAGTTGTTAGAAGTTGATATTGGTTGGCCAAATCTATTGTAGTGAAGCGAGCCTCAAGAAATTCCCAAACTTCTTTGGCAGTGTCAAAACGCCCAAATTCACCATGGATGGAAGGTAAGGTGGTGTTACGGAACCAGGTAATAATTTGATGATGTTTACTCTCCCAGTCTTCAAGGCGGTCAGCAAATAAAGAGTTGTTTTCAGTGGTTTCTTGGATGGGTATAGAGATATCACCAGTTATGAAACATCATAGCTTGCGTCCTTTCAAGAAACTTTTCATTGTTTGTGCCCAAGCTAGGTAGTTAGTATCATCAAGGGTGGTAGAGATTGGTTTTGAGACATCATTTCGATTCATTTTAACGAAATAATGGAGGAAATATAAAGCAAATATATAGAAACAATATAAAGGAGATATCCTTAAAAAATGAAAAGATGAGTTGAAAACAAGCCTGGAACTGGGTTGAGGTGAGCCGGGTTAGAGTGAGCCAAGTTGAGGTGAGTCGGGTTGGAATGAGTCGAGTTGAGGTGAGCCGAGTTGAGGTGAGCCGGGTTTGGAGTGAGTCGGGTTGGAGTGAACCGGGTTGAGAGTGAACCGGGTTAGGGTGAGCCGGGTTGGTTGTGATGAAGAGAGGCGAAATTTTGATAGAAATTTTAGAGGTATATGAGAGGCTCTGATACCATGTGAAGAGTATAGAGAGATAAGAAGAAAGAATGATTTAATGTTGTATTGGTGTGTTTAGAATGTACATAGAGAACTATATTTATAGGGTTGTAACAAGTGTAGTACAAATGTAGTACAAGTGAAATAGTAAGTGTAGTACAAGTGAAATAATACAAGTGAAGTATAAATGAATTATAATATCAAATATAACTTAACATAGATATGTAAATAGTTATTAAGAGGGGTCAAACTCAAAATTAATTTTTTTTTTCATTCACCAAAAAAACAAAGAGCAAACTTCATATAAAAAAATCGATAGATAATTTATGATAAATTATATTATTGTAACTATTATTTTTAATAAAAATAAATCAATAGATAAATAATAATAATAATAATAATAATAATAATGTTGGAAATAATAATGTTGGAAATTTCAGGTATCATTATTCTCAATCCCAAAAGAAAAACGAAAGAAATAAGGAAAGAAAATGTAAATGCAAAGCATATAGACAAGTATGCACGTAAGAGATTTGCTTTAAAAATAGAAGGCGACTAGCTTAACTCACTAACTCAACAGCGTGACAGTTGACACTTGACGCTTCCATATATTTTTTAATTTTTTGCTAAGGTGTCACTAGAACCGTTATTTATTGATTTTTCTTTTTTATTCCCAATCTCTCTCTCACACAGATTCCAATCCATGGATTCCTCTGCAACTTTTCGTGCTCCCTTCTTTTAAATTGAGAACAGAACATATACCTTCTGCTTTTAAATTCGTCGACATCTCAAACCCTTTTCAGTAACATCTTTACTTTCTCTTTCAGTGAGTATTACTTTATTTTCTTTCCTTCTTTCTTTCTTTTTTTTTTTGTTCATTTTTTTTCCAGCTTCTGTATATCATACATGCATCGATTTTTTTTATTTTCATTTTCATTTTTGAAAATTTTGAATCTATATTATTGTACCAACATGTGAAAGTACGGAAAATTATCAAAATTTAAGCTTTACCTTGTTTGGTCAATCTATTATGGATTGATGAAAATGGGTTGAAGCCTTTTGGTTTTTTTCTCCTGGGTTCTTAAATATCAGCTAAACTTTTAATGGGTTGAAAATTTTATGTTCTTTTTTTTCCTTCTACCTGGGCTGCGTGAAAAATTCCTGAAATTTTCGATTTCGTTAAACCTAGGTTGGTGGCGAAATTGAAGGGGAAATGGAGTTTAGGATATGATGTTTGATGCTGGTAAATCTTATAAATTGTAGCTGGATATTCTTTTAAGCTTAACATGGTATGTCAAGGTGTAGCTTTTTATAAACTTGTAATATTAGACAATTTTCTTTGGGTATTTTCAGTTAGTTTTTCGGTCAATATGGATTTGAGCTGTAATAGGTTTTTCTAGTTAAGGTAGGCTTCAAAAGGCTTGTAAATTGGCCATCTGGTGTTGTAGGGTTTGTGAATTGCTTGTCTAAGATGGTGAGATCATAGAAGCTTTCGATAATATTTTTGGCCCTTTATCCGTGGATGCTCTTGTTGATTGTTAACGTTTTTGAGAAAATAAATTATGTTTAAACCCTCTGTGGAATAGCATATTTGTAACAAACAATTTCCCAGGATTAATTCATAATGCACATTTATCTTTTAATAAGTATACTGTGGAGTTTCAGGCAGTTTATTGATTCATATTCTCAATGAGGATATCTTTGATTTAAACTTTATCCGGAAAATTTTGGATGATGGGTTGGTTTGATTTAACTGCAGGTTTGAGAATGTCTAAACAAAGTGTGAGCGCTCCACCAGCCGCTCCTTTTGAGTATGAGCTATTCCAAGGTGATCCTGATCATCTTACAACTGTTGCAGCATCAATATACCAGTCAAGTCGTCCCTGGATTGAATCATCCGATTTGAAGCTTAGACACAGAATTGGGAGGGGACCCTTTGGGGATGTTTGGTTAGCAACCCATCATCAATCAACTGAAGATTATGATGAGTATCATGAAGTGGCTATCAAAATGTTACCTTTGATTAAAGAAGAGCTCATGAAGACCGTGTTGTATAAATTCGAGAGTTTATTTATGAAGTTTCAAGGAATATCTACATGTTTGCTTCATGGGATTTCGATTATACATGGAAAGGTTAATCATGTGTTTTTATTGAGAAGAATTTTCAATGAAGGTTCTTTCTTTGTATGTCTGCTATTGTATGCTAATTACGATCTTTTTTTAATGTGCCAACAGATATGTATTGTTATGAAATTCTATGAGGGGTCGGTTGGTGACAAAATGGCTCACCTTAGAGCAGGAAAGCTTTCGTTACCTGATGTCTTGAGGTGATGTTCGTCTGGATTAGACATTAAATTATGTTCATTTTGCTTTTCAACTGAATGCATAAATTGCTGGGCATTGCTTGGTCCTTATTCTCTTCTATTTGTTACAGGTATGGTACTGAGTTGGCACAGGGAGTTTTGGAACTACACTCAATAGGGAACTTGGTACTAAACCTCAAGCCAACAAACATTCTTCTTAATGAGAATGATCAAGCGATTCTTGGAGACTTTGGGATTCCTTATCTATTGATTGGTATTCCAATGTCAAACTCTCTCAGGCTTGGAACTCCAAACTACATGGCTCCAGAACAATGGCAACCAGACAGAAGAGGTCCAATATCATTTGAGACTGATTCCTGGGGATTCGGATGCACTATTTTGGAGATGTTGACTGGTGTTCAACCTTGGCATGGAAGATCTGTGGATGAAATTTATACTTTGGTTGTCAAAAAGCAGGAAAAACCCTCTATCCCGAATGACCTTCCTCCTCCTGTTCTGAATGTTCTACTTGGTTGCTTCGAGTACGACTTGAGAAGTCGTCCCTTAATAACTGATGTATTGCATGTGTTTAAGAAGTATGTATCTTTTCTTTTTTTACCCTTAGGTCTGCATTTTGCCATTTCTAGATGCAGTTTATGTTCATTGCTTTTATGTTACTGATTGCAATTTCACAACCTATGTTTTAGCTCCGAGAATGCAGTCTTTAGTGATGGAAGCTGGACGGGTCTTGCAAGCAGAGAAATTATTGAAAAACCACGTAGCACAGGCTACACTGAATGGTTCCTTTCGAAGGATCATCTGCTAGTTGGAGACATGGTGCGTTCAAGAAAACCACCAAACTATCGGAAAACCGAAAACATGGATGTCCCAGAAGGAACTGTGGTGGGCCTAGAGCGTGATGCTGATAGTGAAGGTTTTGTTTTTGTCAGGATCCATGGTATCCATGACCCTTTAAGGATTCACATTTCAGCACTTGAACGTGTCACATATGGCCTAGCTGCTGGTGACTGGGTGCGCCTAAAGAAAGAAGAGAAGAAACACTCACCTGTTGGTATTCTGCATTCTATTGATCGTGATGGTAAAGTAGCAGTTGGTTTCATTGGCGTCGAAACACTTTGGGAGGGAAATTCTTCAGAGCTTGAGATGGCAGAGTCATACTGTGTAGGCCAGTTTGTTAAACTAAAAGCTAATGTTATGAGTCCTCGATTTGAATGGCCTCGTAAAAGAGGAGGTGCTTGGGCTACAGGAAGGATTTCAAAGATCCTACCAAATGGATGCCTACTTGTTAAGTTTCCTGGAATCTTGACTTTCGAAGAAGGAAACAACACCTTCTTGGCTGATCCGGCTGAAGTGGAAGTGATTACTTTTAATACTTGCCCAGGGATGGTAAACAAGTACCAACATCTTGAGGATTTTCACTGGGCTGTCCGACCTGTTCTTATTGCATTGGGATTATTTACAGCCATGAAGCTAGGTATATTTGTTGGAAACAAAATGGGGAGGTCAAATGTGAATAAGAAACCAAAGAACCGTGTCATTCAAGGTGAGAATCAACAAATGGATGGCCAGAATGTTGGCAACCCAGCATGGATTCCTCCACCTGTGGCAAATATCCTTTTCCGAGAAGGTATTCCGGCAACTACTCGGTAATCTTTTCGATCTCTCAAATTGTATGTCTAAAGTTCCAAAGTAGTTTGTGTTTTAGCATTTGGTGTTTCACTGGTTTCTTAAAATTCAACAAGGACTATTTTTTTTTTAAATATCAGAAGGTGCCACTTAATGCTACAAATGGTTGTTCACATTTTCAGGTAAATAAATATTCTGATTGTACATAAATGTAAAGGTGTATATATGCTTATTGACTCATTTGCTATTATTTGTTGCTTCTTTATGTGTTAGATTCCCCTTGATATTTGTCAGCTGAAAAAAAAAACATTGGGCTAATGGTCAAAATATATCACGAATTGTTTTGAAAACATTACAATTAATTGTTAAAAGTTACATTTTTATTCATTACAACACAAAAAATACTAGATCAAGTTGTTTTTCAAATGGATGCAAGACACCATAGTTATACTTATCTAAAACAAAATAATTTAGTTTAAAAATTGTAAGTTAGACATGTTTTAGCATAAAGTGTGATCTATTGTCTGTCTGACATATTATAATCTTTGAACCTTAACCTCTCTATTCACGCCACGCCCTAATTTTACCATCTAAAGCATGATATCAAACTCGAACTTATAAGGTGTTCGCGTTTAGATTAGTTGTAATTTTTACTGTTTTATCCATTTGATACATGTTGATAGACAACATCCTTGTGTAATTGATATATATTCCTATAAATGTTTATATATATATGATTATGGTCTTGAATCACACAGATTCATTCATTTATTATATCTCTAAAATTGGATCATTTTCAACATCATGTAATAAGGCTTTTAGGTCGGCACTAATATTCTTTGCTTGGATCTTTAAAGAAATTTTCTCGTGTCTAACATATCAAGTCTCGCATAATGTATAAAATAAAATAAAAATGTGGAGTTAGTGTTATTTTTAAAATTTTATTAAAAAACTGACATTAAATAATATGTGACCTTTTCAAAGGATATGTGTGATAAAAATATATTTTATTTTTTTAATATATTTTTCTTATTTTGGTGTAATTTAACTTTAAGAATTAAAATTAATTATATTAATTTTTTAAGTCAATTTTATTCAAAATTATATTTTCAATTTTTGTGGATATGCTATGTTATTGAAACTATAACAATCTAATTATCAAAAAATAGTAAGATTTTAATAAGAAAAATATGGTTAACTGTATATTTTACTTCATTTTTCTTTTTACTATTATTTTAATCTATTTTGCTTTATTTAATTTGTTAAATAATTAGTATTATAAAAAAGGTTAATCTCAAAAATTAATATCTTCTGCTATTCAATTATTTCACATTTTAATTATTCATTAATCATTATTATAATTAATAATAAAAGAAGCAAATATTCTTTAGATTAATTTTACTCTTCCTCAAATACATTCTCGCATGTTTCCTCCAACTTGTCTTACGTTGATAGTTGTTTACCGATGGTTGATACTGTTTTTTTTTTACTTTTAAAATCAAATTGATAGAAGTAATTTCTTATAATAATTTTAAAAATAATATTATGATAAAATTTATAAAGATTATAAGTGTTTATTTAAAGAAAAACATTTTTAAGTTTTTTTTATTTCAAATATGACATTTAAGTCATGTATTTATTTTTTATAACGGTTTAGTTATATTGTCATAAAAAAATAACTGTACAAAGACAAAGATAAATTTTTTATTTATTTATTTTTTTTTAATTATAAAAAAATTGTTATAATTTAAATAAATATAACGGGAAGAATCGAAAAAAAAATTAAAACATAAAAAAAACATGTATTTATACTTATACAGTCATTTTTTCTTTTATTTATTGTGTTAAACTTTTAAAATTGATGAACTTTTTCGGACTTTGATATAGTATTCAAAATTCATTTATTTGGTCAAAAAATTTGATTCTCCTCTTAAAAAAAATAAAATCAATTTTAATTAAAGATAATGTTATGTTAAAATTTATAAGGATTATAAATATTTTGTGTTGATTTTTTTAGAATTAAAAAGCGGGTTTTTATGGGCTTGGACATAAAAGACATTTGTTTTAATTAAAAAATATGGCTTAGAAAAGAAGATAACAATTACCAAATTAAGTTTTCATTGCCATATAATAAAAATAAAATAAAAAAGTTTTCATTGGCATCAGTTTCCATGGAAATTTAACATCCAAGTTTCAACCAAGTGCTAGTGAATTATTCCTTCTTGTCACCAAAGTCTAGTAAGTATGATTGGTAATCCTCACTGATTCTTTGCTTGAAATGATCAAAATAAACAACTTGCAAAGGAAGTATTTCTCTTGAATATCTCATCTTTTATTGACCAAAATAAAGTGTCACTTATTCGCTTCAATTTCGAATTGATATGCATCCTTCAAAGTCTACCTAACAGTCATTTATTTGAAAATAAAATAAAAATGTGATGAAGTTTTCTTAATAACAACTATCCTTGTGCACTGGTATGAGATAGCTAATTTTCTACCACAACTGTTGCTATATACATTAGGTTATAAGTTTGAATCTTAGCATTAATTAACCTGTAAAAATCATTAGAACATTAATCACTATTTATTAGTTTATATTGGTATTTTATATATGTCATGATCAGGAAGGTTAAACGTAATAATCGTCTCTTCCTTTGGCTGATTTTTTTGACAAAAATATAATAAGTAAAAATCCTCCTTGTGCAATTATTTGAAACTTATACTTCACAACTTTCACTACAATCTTTTTTTTGTTAAAATAAAAATAACATCTTTAAACTTATAATCACAAAAATAATATTCTTATATCAACACCTCGTACATTTTCACTATTGAAAAAATTATGATACGTTATTTTATTTTTGAACGTCGTTGAAATTAAATTGAGACTATTAAGTTGAATTCATTTAATATTATTGAGTGTTATTTTTGATATTATACATTATGTATTTTTTTAATCAAAAAAATTATCATAAATACTTCTGAATTTTTATCCTTTGTTAGAGATACCATCAACGTTTTTAAACTATCAAAGATCCACTTTAACACTAACACATTTATATTACACATAATATCTAATAGCAAAATTCAAGAAAATATTAACAATACCCTATCTACGGGTAAAATTGAGGCAAATATTCACAATACTACATAGATTTACTTATTTTTCCCAAATATCTCCCATCAACCTTTCAAAAATGTCAAATATTACCTTTAATTTTAAATTAAAAATAAATAAATACAAATATATATTTTTTAAATATATATTAATTTATATCAAATTATATGCGATATAATAGTTACTTTTATTTTTTTAAATATCTATAAATGATTATGGTTCAATTTTAATTCAATTTAATGACATATAAACAAATATATAATTATAAAAATAACATAATATTTTAAATTTTAACATTTATAGTTGAACTAATAATATATTAAAAAATAAAATAATTGAGACTAATTTTTATGAAATTAATGTTTATGAATTAAAATATAATATACATATTTTTAATAAACTATTCAATTAAATATTTTATATTAATAAAATACACATTTGTCCTCTATTAGAACAAAATTATTTATTAAGTCGACTAAAATAGAGCAATTTTTATGTATATCATTATCAATCTAGTAGCAAATATTTGGCTAATGTCTTTGTAGTAAGGTTCTGGTGTGTTTCACAAAAAGTTCAATGTTTAAATCATTCATGTATATCATTATCATCTTGTAGCAAATATTTGGCTAATGTCTTTGTAGTAAGTTTCTGGTGTCTTTTAGCCAAAGTTCAATGTTTAAATCATGCAAGAAGATATAAAAATGATCTGATTTTAAACTTTTAAACGTTAACTCAATAATAAAAATACGCATATTATGTATAAATCATTTTATTGTATTATCTTTCATTGATATGATATATTTATTTTCTCTAATATTTAACTTAAAAATATATATGATTTGGTTTGATATGGTACAAAGTATTTGTATTTTTTCAACCTCATTCTATTATTATATTGTTTTTTTGGGGACCACATAGATTATGCTAAAGGGTCTTAATTTTCAAACCATACTTACTTATAGATGTCTTTTATTTTAGATTTAACTCAATAGTATTCTTTGTTAGAAATTGTAACATATTTTTTAACTCCATAGTTATTGGTCTATTCATCGTTTAAAATTATGATATTATTAGAATTTATTTTTTAATAATTTCTAATAGATTCGCCTAAAAATTTAAAAAGAATCATTATCATTTCTTTACGAGTGTTGATTCTATACATATGTATGTCAAATATTTATAATTTAATAATTGAAATTTCTAGATATTAAACACATGATTTTTAACTCTAATATCATTTTAAAAGTAATTATCAAATTTTTAAAAAACTTAAACTTTGAAGAAAATGACCGACATATTTTTTTTATATGTAAGAATTTATAACAATTATGAGATTTTCAAATCTCAAATTATAAAAGACACATATTACTTATAAATTCTTTTAATATATTATCCTTTATCAATAAAGGGCATTTATTTTCTCTAAATACAACCCAATTTATACATTCAAAACAGACGTGCGAAAAAAAGATTAGCATATTATTGACAAATTATATTAACTTTTGAATTAAATTATTTAAAGGTATATATATTAATAAATATATAAATTTAAATTAATAAATAATTCGTAAAATTAAGGAAAATATTTTATTACAATTAAATATATAAATATATATATACAGTAGATTGTCTTTATTCAAAGATTATTTCGTAAAATTATTTGTTTATAAAATAATCACCTATATATATTATACTTTACTAAAAAAAAAATTATAGCGTACAAATTCAACTCAGCTATAATTATTGACAATTCTTTTTTTCTGTTTTTACATCTACTAAGTATTACTCAATCCTAAAAAAATAATTCCTAACTCCGCCATGCTTTTAATTCACTATTACTTTAGAATATGCAACAATGAATAATAATAGCCTTATGAACGATGAGTATATATTACTTATTGTAACGTTATAGAAGAATTAAATGATATGTTAATATTGAGTTATTTGTTAAATTAACTATTAAACTTCAATATTAATTTTTAAATTTTAATTAAATTCAAACATGCATTTTAAAAAATTTAAAATATACCATTTGTTTAAATTTTTAAAATTACGCACATAGATCATTAAATTTTTAAATTATATGATTTACATCACAAAACTTACACATATCATAAATTTTTTATTCACAAATATGTATTTTATAGTAACCGAATTATGTGTGAAATTTTAAAATTTTAGATTAGATTTAAAAATTTAATAACTTATGTGTGAAATTTTAAAAATTTGTTACTAAATTGTTTGTTTTAAAAATTGAAGGTGATAGTTAAAGTTTGGAGGCCAATTATACACTTTTAACTTAAATTAAAATGTTGAAAATGTTAAAATATTTATGAGATCACTAATTAATATAGAATCAATTATATTATGATATATTTAAGATGAAATTAAGTTACGATAAAAAAACATTATCTTATATTTTACGGTAAATTAACAAATATATCACCGAATTATCATAAAAATTATAAATTTATCATCTAATTTTATTGAATAAAAAATAACACTCAAGCATTATTAATAATACAAATTTACCACTGTTGTAATAAATCTACCACCAAATTCTCTATTATTAATACAAATTTATTACCAAGTTTTTTATTAGTTTTACAAATTTATTATTAAAAATATAATATAACCAATGAAAAATAAAGTAGTGGTACATTTATACTATTAGGTTTATGCTAGTATTGACAATATTTGTGAAACAAACTATATAATTATAATTTTAATTTTTAAGTGTGTCTTAGAAGAATTTTTTAAATTAAAGAAACTATCATATATATATATATATCAAGTATTTTTTATTCCCATACATATTAGACACGATAAAAATAATGTGAAATCAAGCTAATTTATCAATCGAGTAATGACTGGATCGATCAAATAATATAGCTTGATTGAATTAATTTTAACACGTGTCAAGATCAATCGAGGGATTTACTCAATCAATTGAGAATTAGATTGATCTAAGTTTAATAACTGAATTGATCAAACTTTTTTAATATTATCTCATCAATCAACTTTGTATTTTTTTTAAATATCACACATAAGGGAGTTATATTCTTAAAATGTTCTATCTGATGATACTACTCACTGCTATGTATATTCTTCGTTTTATATTATTATATTCCACTAAACTAATAAACAACTAGTTTTCAAGACAATTTGTTTGATTATTTATATTTTTATTTTTCAATGTTCACATGAGCTTTCGAGATTCAAGTAAAGATATTTCTACTGGATCATAGAATAGTATCAATATGTAAAAATTTAATTTTCTTATGCGTTATGTAATGAGAAAAAGGTTTTGTGACACGAATGTGTTAAAGGGAGAGATTGTTAGATTTATACTAGTATTGACAATATTTGTAAAACAAAACATATAATTATAATTTTAGTTTCTATGTGTGTTTTAGAATAATTTTTGAAGCTGAAGAAACTATCGAGCTTCAGTGATCAAATATTAGGTATTTTTCTATTCATGTGCACGTTAGATTGCATATTATGTACGATAAAGATAATGTAAAATCAAGTCACTCAATCAATCGAGTAATGACTGGATCAATTAAGCAAGGGATTTACTCGATCAATCAAGAATTAGATCGATTGAGTTTAATCAATAAATCGATCCATCTTTTTGAATATTAATTAAATGATCACTGGATCAACGAGAGAATGTTCTATCAATCGAATGCTTAATTAGATTTATCGAACAATCAATTATCTGATTTTAAAACGTATTTTTATAACGATTTGAATTAGCTTTTTACATCATTGTTCTTACTTTTTAAAAGTGTTTTAATTATTTTTTATAGATAATATGATAATTTTACTTTAACCTAATATATTTCAAAATATTTTATAAATACAAAACAAGGCATACATTTGGAATTAATCACACAAAAACTATTATACTTATTATCTTAATCTTTTTCTCTCTTATTTTGCTAAAAAAAATTTATGGAGATTTTTTCATTAAATCAATTTATCAAGCATTTGTGATAGTGTTTGGTGGAGTAATAAGACTACGTAATAATTATCTTATTTTGCTTTTAACCGGTTGTTCTAGAGCTATTAGTTATTTTTGATTTATTATATATATTATTTAAATCAATTAATTAGAGTTGTTCATTATTAAATCTTCTTTAGGACACGTACTTGCACTTGTGTTTATATGCTAACTTTTTAGTTGAAAACGGTATATATTCAATTAACTCGTGGGACTTGAGTTTATTAGAAGGTTGATTTGGATTCAAATGACTATCTTTTAGAGATTATGATGAAAGGAAATGTCTTGTAAGTAGATTACTTGGAGGCGTTAAATGAATAGGTAGTTTGAGTCCTAGTTTTATAACTTGATACTTATTTTTTATACTGAATAATTAAGTGATTTGATGATCGATGATTTTCCTCTTAAGTTATTGATGTAACCTAGATTATTTTTACCTAAAATCTCATGTGTTGATATTTTTATTTCCACGTTATTTTATATACATGTGATTAATTGTTTGGTTGTCTATAATATTATAATTTATCATATTTTTGTTATTAGATATTCAGATTCATAAATAAATAAAATTTCATATATTATTAATTATAATTAAATATTATTTTTATCATGTAATAAAATTAATAATATATTTATAATTTTTATAATAATTTAATGATATATTTATTAATTTATCTTATATTTTAATTTATAAAATTTGACTTTTTTCGATGTATAAAATCTTCTACACGCGAGAGGCACGGACCTCTACAATTTTAGAGTCCCATAGATGTTTTCAATTATTTGACCATTTATATATTATTTTGACGTTTACAATACATGAATGTTTTATTGGTTAATTATAGTGATAAGATCTGCATGTGTAGAAATGAACCCCACTTTAATATAATTCAACAACATCATTTTGGCATATAGCGTATGAATATCCTCCTCAATTTGAACTATATATCATTATTCACTAATAAATCTTGTTTTCGTCAATAATGTTTTTCCCCATGTATAACCTTTGAGAAATACAATAATTATATATTATATTACAATTAAGTATTTATTAATAAATAATATTATAATCATTATAATATTTTAAATCTCAATTTTACACTTAATTTAAAATTGATATGTTATTTATAAATAATAGAGGTCTATTGATTATAGATGTTCTTAAAGATGTACATCCTTCTGCGATGATAACAAAATCCTCTTTTTTAAAAGGAAAATATAGGCTTGGTAGGTAGCCTAGATCGCATTCTCTCTCACCACTTTTACGCCCTCGTTAGATATTAAAAATAATAATTTTGAGTATATTTATTAATATAAAATTAAGTACATATTTTAGAACGTATTAAAAAATATTTTCCTATCCGTCATTATAATATTATTAACAAAAAGTAATAAAAAATTATAAATATTTACAAATTTATAAACATACAACTTATATAGTAAATAATGATATATATGTCAGAGGACATGTAAGTGAGAAAAAACACGTGCATTCTATTTTTTATTTATTATATTTATAAATGTATTTATTTATATTTTTTATATATTTATATTTTTTATTATATAATTTTTATTTACTGAATTAAAATAAAATAATAAATAGTTAAAAAGTTCTCAATTATTTTAAAAACATTATATCAAACAACACCTATAACTTATATATAATAATAAAAATAACATTATGATAATATTAAAATAATTTAATTAAATAAAATTTAATATTATATGAGTTTAAATAGTTATAATTTAACTTGAATAATTTTCGATATGAAATAATGAGTTATATATTTTTATATTAAAAAAATATGAGAACTGAACATAAAAGATATTATTTTTATAATTATAGATTTTAAATATGTAAGTTTATTGTTTTACTTAAATTTGATTAATTTTTTTTTAAAATAATACATTTTATCTTGCATATAATTTATTATACCATGTATAATTATATAAATATTAAATTTTATTTATAACATGTAATATTGATCTGATATATATCTTTCTTTCACATACTTAGATATTTTTACATATTTATTAAATAATATCAAAATTTTAATAAAATAATAAATTGTATCAAAATAATAAATTTTCACCTACTTAGATATTTTTACATCTTATAAATTTTAATAAAATAATAAATAGTATAAAAATTATTATTAAATTTAAACGGGATGTTTCTTCTAAATTATATGTCCGATGATGATATATTAATTAGATAATATAAAATATTAAAGTAATTATTATAGAGTAACATTATTATTATAAAAAAAAATTATTTTCCCTATGTGTTGTGAGGAAATTTGTGTATTTTAAAAGTTTATCATTCTTTTCACGAGAGAGAGAGAGAGAGCCTTTATCGATTACTTAATAAACCACAAAATAGATAGCTACTAAATCGTGCAAGTTGTGCAATTTGATATAGACTAATGAAGTGACACTTTTTTGCTTTAGCCAACTAAAGAAAAGAGAGGTATTAATGTTACACATATCAAAAAATATTGTGGGAATAACTTAAATTATCATCAACAAAAACTAAAGGCAACAAACGAGGGGTTATTATCCATTCAGCGATACCCATTTGCTACACTGGGGTAGGGTATGCATGCGCATTATTACCCAGTTATTCTAATTTTTTTTTTATTAATTTTTACCAAAGATTTGTAATTTAAGTTTTAGATAGTTAACAACTCTTTTTATAAGTTAAATTTATTTTTTTTAGTATAAATTAAGAACACGAATTTTTTAATAATGTAAGATTAATAATATTAATGAAAAATAAACGATTTTTTTTATTGAAAGAAGGGAAAAAACTATTAATTAATAATAGAGCCCAAATTTAATCCACTTACTTACTCATTGTGACAGGACTGACGACGGCCACAATAATATATGTTTTATTTCTTTTTTAATTAGTAGTCATAATAATGTCCTAAATTATTGATAAATGATCGATAAATTATATTAACATCATAATTAAAAATATTAATTATATAATTATTTTAAAAAAATATTAGATAATAAAATTTAAATTAATTAGGAAGATATGTTATCATTAAAACCAGTAAAACTTATAAAATAATTTATTAATATTATTTTTTTAATAAATATTTTGGGTAAATTTTAAAAAAATTATAAAACATTCTCCTTCTCCGTAAGTATCCTTAGATAAAAAAAAAACACATCGTGATTCGAGAATTTTATCGGTAATTTAATAAACTTAAAGAGTTTTAATAAAAAAATTCAATAATATATAATAAATTCAAATAACAAGAAATACTATTTTATATATATAGAAAAATTTAAAATCAAGAATATTCATTAAATAATTTCTAATTAATCACTATAGTAAATAATTTTAGAGAAAAATGCTAGCATGTATATTGATTGTGAAGTAACGTTAACTAGAAATGAAATAAATTATTAATTATTATAATTAATTATGTCATTAAAATAAAAGAAAATAGTAAAAAAAAAAGTGTATACTCAAATTAACCATATGTATGTACCCATGACAGTTTATAATAAAATGGATAATTCTTCGATTCATTTATGCCCTGATATGCTCCACCTAATTCTAACCCTTATGGTTGGGTATCCACTAGTAGTCCTATCTTGCCCGTCAAATTGTTATCTCTACTTAAACTCAAATCATGTCTCAATAATAAATATATACCATTATAAATAGTTGTATTTTATATTTTTAATATTTAATATTATTTTTACATTATTACTTATGAATAATTATTTTAATTACATAAAATTTATTACGTTTTTAATCATTAGCGTTAAAGTTACCTTCTAATACTTCACATCGCTTACTTCCTTCATGGATGGGTCAAATCCAATTAATTTATTTATAAAGAATATTTTGTTTTTATTTTTTAAATTTAATTTTTTTTACATTAATAAATAATAATTTTTTTTATATATAATAGGTATATCATATTTTTGTGAATAGTTGCATCTAGAAATGTCAACGGAGTGTGACAAGATATAAGAACGTTTATCCATTTTTTTCCATAATTTAGAATTTAACTATCATTTTTATTTTAAATTCTTGTCAAAAAAATAAATATATATATAAATAAATACATAACTATTTTATATTAAACATAATTGATAATATCTTAGATTTATAAATTTAAATAAATATTTTTGAATAACTTTTATAAAAAAAATTATTAATACTTTAATATAATAAAAATTAAATAAACAAATAATGTATATTTTTATAAGTGATTAAATGATCTATTTAATTTGATATAGTCACCTCCAATTCTCAATAATTCTAAATTTAGTATGATAAATAATACAACTTAAAGTTAAAAATTTAATAAAAAATAAAAAATTAATTTAATTTTTTATTTATATATAATAAATTAAAATCAATTACATAATATAAAATATAATATAAACTAAAATAATTATTTAATAATTAAATAAATATTTTTTAATTTATGAAAATATTAACCAAAAAAATATATGTTTTATTTTAATATATTTGATCTTGGCTTTAAGATCCTTCTCATTATTAAGATTAATGTCTTTGTTTTTGAGATTTTTTTTACATAATTGTTATTTGTCTACTTCAAATATATTAATTTATTGAATTAATATCTATTCATATTTATTTTTTAATTTATATAATTTTTAATTCATATCATAAATATAATATTTTATTTAGTAAATTTTTAATTAATTATTATACATGAGAAATCGATTGAATATAATAATTGATAAAATAAAAATAAAATAAATATTTTAGTTTATATAATAGTATATTTTTTAAGATAATATTTAATATAATTTTTGACGTAAAATAAAATATAAAATAAAATAATAAATTAAAGATATCTGTACTATATTTTTCTATAAAATATAAAAATAATGTGTAAATACATCAGTCATTCATTGTACAACTCTACAATCCAACGGATACACCATTCCCTGTGAGATTTGTCATGATTTAAATATTAAGTAGATGAATTAAGTTTTTTTTCTTTCTTTACTTTACTTTTTTTCTTTCTATTATAATGAATTAAGGTTATTTAAAAGAGAAAGAGAGTGACTTTTAAGAAGGGATGAGATTGAAGAATAGATGATAGTACGAGGTCCATGACCACTAAATCCCAATAATAAATAGAATCATGCGCGAACCCCAAGTGGGTCAGATCTTAAAAAGATTTGATTTTCATATCTACCACCGATTTCAAAAGCTACACGTCAATTCATGAAACAATGAAAGAGACAAACAGATTGTTGGACAATTAATGGAAGTATTTGCTTCAAAAACACAAGTAGCAAGAGTTAATAAGGGGATTAAATAATTATTAATTTTTTTTAAAAAAAAATTATATGATTTATAGAGAATATATTTTAAAAATTATTAAATAATACTTTTAAATTATTATAATAATTATAGGATTACTTAAATTAAAAAAAATATTTATATTTCTACTAGTTTCTCATGTTATTGTATTTTATTTAAAAATAAATTAAATGTCGCTGTTGGCAAATATGATAACAATTGCTATGGAAAACAATTTTGTGGATGCTATGGGTCGTGGACAAAACAAGCATGCAATTGGAATATTGGATAAGTTTTCGAGATTTAGTTGTTTAGTTTATGTGGTGGTGTTTCGTGATGATATTTTTGGATTGATTTTCCCATTGTTATAAATTTCAAATATATTATTATTTTTATCAAAATAAATATCAAAATTTAATTAAGTATAATATTTTTAAAAAAATTAATCACTTTGTTATTGCGTTCTAACATGTGATAGATGAAGTAAAAAGAGAGTAGGGAGGTTTAGATGATAGAACATTAAATAAACCACAAAATGTTATAAAATTATACATATCAAAATTTTAGAATTTTTGCGTCGGCATAAAAATTTGATGAGAATTATTTTCTTTTGAAATTTTGGTACGTTCTTAATTAAGCTTTAATTTTTTTTAATAAAAAATCTTTAAATTATTATAAAAAATTACTAAAAAAGTTCATCAACACAACTAATTTCATAACATATAAGGTCATTTATTTAATTTTAAAATTTAAAATTTTATATATTTATTTATTTATTATACTCTAGATGTTTATCTATAGATTAAATTGCTTAAATATTTAATATTTTTTTTATTTTAAATAAAATAAACCATGATTGAAACTTTAAAGTTTACATGATTGTATATTATGTTAGATTGAAACTTTAAAGAATACATGATTGTATATTATGTTATAGTTAGTGGAAACTAGGGATGGCTTAAGATCAATGAAATCGTTACAATCAGATTCAATTTAATTATATACTTATAATTAAATAATTATTTATTTAAAAAATATATAAATTATTTTATTAAATACCTTCTAGATTTCAAACACTTGTTAAACATGATTTTATTTTTTTTATATTTTTATTTCAGTAGGATAGTAAAAGAAATAAATGTAATACATGGGCTCAAATTAGAGACCAAAATTTTTGTGTGTTATATATTTTTAATGAATTATACCATATATTATATTAAATAAAAATTATTTTATGTATTTATTTAATATATAGTTTAATAAATTTTTAAAATTTAGAAATCAAAACTTATCAAAATTAATAAAAAATCAATATCACTTGATCTACTTTAATTTTTTAATTTAATTTTATTTATCAATATTTTTTACCCATATCTTGGAAAAACATCTAATAAGTTTTTCATATTTCACATATTTGATTATAATATATTAGTTTATTTTATAAAATAATTAAATTAATCATATTTATAGTTAAAATTAAAATTTTATATCTTTTATATATTTAAATAGATTATATATAGTTTAATCATAAATTTATTGATTATTATTTTATCTAAAAATAAAAATAAATAAGATATAATTAATTTAAATAATTAATGATAAAATTTTATTTATTCAAAAAATTTCACTGATCGATACTGATACCAAAATTTATGTAACATTGAAGTAATAAAATTACCCTTATTTATGTCTCAATTATAAGTATTTGAGTTGATGATTATTAAAAATATTTGATAATAGATTCTACCAAAATTTATAAAAGCATCTCTAATATGCATTTTCAATCATCCTAAATATTCGTACATATATTTACTAGCTTCTAATTTAATGATATATTATTTGTTTAAATGTGCAAAACATTTTGGGTTCAAAATTATAATTACACGTGTCTCTTAAACTTGTGATTAAATTCATATAGTTTAATATCTAAAGATAATTTAAATTTTTTATTTATATCAAAAGTATTATTTAATTTTTTTATTTTAAAAATTATTTTATAAAAAATTATTAAAAGTATCATCGTTATTTCATTATTTAATAATACCTTTAATATTATTTCTTTAAAAAAAATTATGAATAATTTTTTAATAATATTACTAAATGTATTTATATAATTATTTTTTATAAATAAAAGAATTAATGATTATGTTTTTTTATAAGTAAAAGTATCAATAAATATTTTTTTATTTTAAATAATATTTTTATTTAAAAAAGAGTGATATTTACGGCATTTGTCTTCTTAATTTATTTAAATATATAAATTTAAAATTTTAATTATTATTATATGAATAATAAAATTATTTAAAAAGGAAAATTCATGCGTGAAATATTTTGAGCATCTACTAAAATGGTCGTTTTCCATAACAAGATAGTACTTGGACATCCATAGATTTAGATTTGGTGTCCGAATCCGGAGTAGTACCCCACCGAAAATATGGAATGTGTACTACACGTAAAGGTGGAAACTTTTTTCTATATAGAGATGATGTGTACATTTTTCTTATAGAGATCGATTAAAATAATTAAATATTTTATTTGAAAATTTTATAAATGAATTAAGATTAAAGTTTAGGTTTTTCTTAATTTCTTTATAATTTTTCTTAATTTTAATTTATATAATGTGATTATTGATTCACGTAAATTGATAAATTTTAATCTAAATTATATATTTAATTTTTATTAATAAAATTTAACCAATCTAGAAAAAACTCTATGTATTAATTTCTTCAATTTTTTCAATTCTTTGTATTTTTTGCTCTCTAAAATAATATTTATTAAAATTATTCTCTTAACTACGATTACAATAATGATAAGTAATTATTTGTGTTTTCTTTTATATTTTGAACAAATAAATATATTTTGTGAAGAAATAAAAGAAGAGCGTGATTTAAAAAAAAAAAATAATTAAAAGGAGCATGTACATAACTCGAAGTATCAGAACACTCTGACATGACTCAGCTCCATTGTCCAGAACGACAGGGGCGTAATTTGGGGTTCGGTAATCGGTACCTATAGTACCCTATGTAATGTATTAATATCTCCAAATTAATAATGTTTTATTTTAAATATTAATATTATTTTTTAATTATCTTAAACAATGTTTTTTTAAATTAGGTAGATTTATCGTACTTATTAAATTAAACATTATGTTTACAAAAAAATTTAAAAAATATAATACCATTGTTTAAAATGAGATTATTATTAATTATGATTTTATTTATTTATTTTTAAATTTATATTATCATTAATTATTTTATATCTATATAATTTATTATTTCAATCTATATATAAAACTTAATTTTATACTTTTTTAAACCATAAATAATTTAGATTATAACTATTATTTTTTTAATTATCTACTTATTTATTTTAGTTTTATTCTTCTAAATTTTTAACCACAAATTTATTTACTATTTCTCCCATTTTAAGTATTTACTCGTTTAACTATTTCTTTCATTTCCATTTCCATTTATATATAAGATATTATTTATTATTTTTAAAATATTTTTTTATAATTAAATTGTTTTTAATAAAAAAATATAATAATTTTAAATTTTATTGAATTAAAATATTATTATTAATATATATTTTAAAAATAATAAATAATTATTTATAAATATATATTGTAAATATAAAACAAATATATAAATGTAAAATAAAATTTCACTTTTTACATAAAACTTACATTTTTTTCCTTCTCTGCAAAACGATAACGTCATTCGAATCAAAAGTGGGTCCATTATATTGATAAAGAAAAAATCTCAAAGATGACAAAAGGACAAAACTGATACATCAGTCATAAGATCTTCGACGTGGCGCATTTATTAGCTCTATTTATTGGTTGATTCTTTCAAATGTTGCCACGTGTTCGGAACATAATTTTATAACGGAAAATTCTATACAGACATCCAATTATTTCACATAAATGTAAATTAAATTAATTTACAATTGATTTATTGATTAAAAATTAAAAAAATTATAATTTATTTTTAACATATAATAATTACCAATTTATATTAATTATTTTATAACAAGACTTATCGTAATATAATTTATACATAATACAGCTAATATTTTTTAAATAATAAATACTATTAATAAAATAAACTATTTATTTTTAAAAATAAATATTTTATTTTAACAATAATTATTATTGTTTTAAATATTAATTTTTTTCCTGCTATACATAATTTAATAGAATATTAGAATAAACCATCTCATTTTAAAAATTAAAAATAAATATTTTATTTTAATAATAATGATTATTGTTTTAAATATAAGTCTTTTTTTCCTTTTTGAGAACGTAAGCCATACATAATTTCATAGAATATTAGAATAAACCATCTCATTTTAAATATAAAAAATTTATTTTAATAATAATAATTATTGTTTTAAATCTAAGATTTTTCTTTTTCTTCCTTTTTGAGAACGTAAGCTATACATAATTTGATAGCGAATGATTGTGGGATGTAATGATACAAATAGAATGTATCATTTGTTCCACGTCATCTTATTATTATTAATTTATTCTTCTCGAACTGATCATCTTTGTTAAAATCTTATTAGTGGTATATGCAACTTGGATCCAATTTTAGTATAAAATAAGCAAATATTACTTAGCTGCGATGGATTTGATCGAAATTTGGCAAGGATTCTTTATTGACTTTTGTTAATGTTTCAACTTTGTCATTATATTATGCACGTCATATTGTATTTTTTTAAAACAATATTTATATAATTTCACACATATGCTAAAAAGAATAATATATATATATATATATATAAATTAATTTTTAATTTAATCATGCAAAATAAATTAATACTTTTTAAAATTAATGAATTAAATTATTATTTTATTAAATTAAGGAGTAAATCGTCAAAAAATAAAAATAAAACTATTAAATTTATGTATTCTATTTGTCACTGCTAAAGTACCTATCCAACGTTTTTATCTTAAATTTATAAATTAGAAGATTAAACAGAAATAATAACGCCGTGAAGGAAAAATAAAAAAAAATAATAAAGCAGATGATTATTGTAAAAAGCGTGTGATACACGTGCTAGAAGTACGCGTCAAAATGGACCTGACAGTAGGACGTATCTTCCCAAGTGCTATACGGGTTGGTTATGGAAACAGGAAACTTAATAAATGGGAGAAAAACGAAAAACCACTCAGAATTAATATTGACTAGAGGCAGATAAAGTTTTGACAGAGAGTGCCTAAGTGGATTTAGTTTTTTTGAGTTTCAAAGTTAAAAAGATCTTCTCTTTTACTTTTCTTTGTTATATATAATCAAAGAAAATCTTCAAAACCCGCCCAAATCAACAAAAAAGAAAACAGAGTAACACTTGTGGTTCTAAGTAAGTATTCAAAGAAAACAGAGATAAACAAAATGTTTGCAGCAGAAAATGGATTGAAAGGAGACCCTAGACTTCAAGCCATATCTCAAGCCATTAGGGTTGTACCTCATTTTCCCAAACAAGGTTCTCTCTTTTCTCAATCTCTCTTCTTTATTTTAATATTTTACTTTCTGGGTTTCCCATTTTTTAATTTTGATTTTAATTTTTTTTTCTTTTTACGTTTCTGTTGGATTTTCCCCGAACATTCTTTGAACGTGTGTTTTGTTGTCTATTTTATTTTTTTAAATCAAATGAAAACAGGAATAATGTTTCAAGACATAACAACGTTGTTACTGGATCACAAGGTATTCAAAGATACCGTCGACATTTTTGTTGATCGCTACAGAGACATGGATATCTCTGTTGTTGCTGGTAGTGTACTACCACTTGTCTTTAATTTTTTTAATTTAAACTTTATAATGTGTGCGTTCATGTCATTTGTACATTTGTGAACAAATATGCATGTTTCCATCTCATAGTTTAATACTAGATTTCTTTATATTTTTCCGTACGAGTAATTTTCTTGGTGTGGGAATGTTAATTTTGGGTTCTCTTGATTAAAGCTTTTTTTTAAAAGAAGAGAATATTCTGTTATTTGTTACTTTTGGAAGTTAACTTTACTCTTTTAGGCTTCGAGTTCTTTCTATTGTCGATTTTACTTCTCATTTTCTTTTTCATACATTTTTAAATGAAGTTTATTGCTGCATTTTTTTTCTTGTTGTTTTGGGCCAAATAGATGGAAATCAATTTCTATTCTTTGCTGTTTAGTTTAATTTTTGAATCTACTTGAGCAGCAAGGATATAGTTTAGATCTTTGTTTATAGCTTTTGGTATTTGATGTCTTAATCCAATAATAGCTTGTTTGTGTATTTCCTTCCATAATTCTTTTGTTAGTGTATGAAATGCAGGTGTGGAAGCTAGAGGATTCATTTTTGGTCCTCCCATTGCCTTGGCAATTGGTGCCAAGTTTGTTCCTTTACGAAAGCCAAGAAAACTACCCGGTATGCCAACCTCACCCCACCCTCCCTGCCCTGCTGTTGTTCCTTCAGTTGTTTTGCAATGGAGCTTATAAACTATAGGTTTAGTTGCAATCGTATGCACTTAAGAGTTTCTGTGGTATTTTATTAAAGCTAGCTATATTTGAATCATGGTTTTTAGTGCACGGTTGGTATTTCACTTTCTCATAAAACCCCGTTAGCATTTTTTCTTGTGCACTTGTGCGAATATGGATGGTTTGGTTGAATATGTGGTTCTTAAGATCTTGGTTTGCTGCATTTGTATAGAATCGACTTCGGAATTAAAACTTTTTATGCAATGTGTCTATCTATATCATGCTTGTAGTTAATGTGATTTGACTGGATGAAATTTTTCGTTTGAGTTTTAGCCTTTTGTTACGTTTGCAGGCAAAGTTATTTCAGAAGCTTATGAATTAGAGTATGGAAAAGATTGTTTGGAGATGCATGTTGGTGCTGTTCAGCCTGGGGAGCGTGCATTGATAATAGATGATTTGGTAGCAACTGGTGGAACCCTCTCTGCAGCAATAAGACTTCTAGGTAGGAGTGGGCGTTGTGGCCTTAATATTTCTTCAAGATGTGTTCTACTAATTTTTTCAGATTAACTTACTAATCTTATTTATTCCTAGAACGTGTGGGATCGGAGGTGGTTGAATGCGCATGTGTTATTGGTTTGCCTGAGGTCAAGGTATAGTGAGACAGCCTCTATTGATGCTGTAGTATTTAGCTGTTAAGTCATGGCTCAAATTCTCTTTTCTATGGTTTAAACAACTTTGGGTTCCTTGGGCCTATTAACCGATGAATCATCAAATCTAATCAATATAAGACTTTGTTAGCACATACTTAAGGTATGGAGGTTAAAACTATTGATGCTATGTGAATGAGCTGGACATTGACAAAATGCAAATTTCAGGGCCACTTGGGGCTTAATGGGAAGCCACTTTACGTCCTTGTGGAACCACGTGAATTGGAAGATTGTTGTTGAGGTATGCTTACATGACATTAGGCATTAATCTTTCTTGATGGAATGTTCATAGCCCTATTTTTGATGAATTCAAATCATTTTTAGTATTAACTCATTTTTTACATTTTGTTGATTTATTCATGCAGGTATGTTACAATTTTACTCTGCTTGGGCTGATGAACGGAAAAATGATGCTCGAGCAACAGGCCACGGGTCACTGAGTTTAAGAAGTCCAATCCTGTTATTCTTTCTTAGTTTTATCTTGTATCTGTAGTCTGTAGCTTGTTATGTGTACTGATGTACTCTGTCTCTGTAGTCTGTAGCCGATGTCATGTGTAATTCATAACAATTTAGATAGTGTTTCACTGTGCCAAATTATGAATGTCTTGTTTCATAATCCTTTAAAATAGGTACACAGAACGGTTAACAAAATGAAGCTCAAGACGATTACAACATTAAGGACAGCTTTTATGTAGACTTAGCATACGTGTACCATGCTACAGGAATTTATTCCTACAAGAAGCAGATGGCGACCATTGTAGAATGGTCATGGAAGCCGAATCATGGTTGAAAACTACGTTCGTGTTTAATCTGACTCATTGATAGATTGTTTCTGTTGCGAGCCCTCTGAAATGTTGTTAAGAGTCCTTGGTAAGATTATGACGTATAACATAATTGACCTGTTTTCTTATTCTAGCACTGTCTACCATGATATCGGCTATGATCTTCCTTAATTCATCATACACTGTCATTCCATCATAAACCATGTCATGGTCATCTGCATCTGAAGCAGCAGCTTCGAGCTCAGCCTGATGAATTTCCAATAAAAGGAAGGGAAAAACAAGAAAAGAAAGGTGAGCCAAAGATTACAGAAAAGATATTGAAAATAAGTGATGTATTATCATTTCATGATATGGGAAGGAGAATCCAAGTTAACATTGACATCAATCTATCGTAAAATGTTTTCACAAGCTGTAAACGCTTTGAGAGGTTTGGAAGGTAATCCTTTTCATAACTACACCAAAAGGTACCCAAACTTTACGAAAGAGAAACAAAGCTAGAGATGGCTTCACACAACATATTCCCGTTCTACGACCAAGATCTCTCTTGCTCTGGAAGTATCCCGAAAGAATCATCTAAGGGTGCGTCATTGTTTCGTATTCTGTACATATTATTGCTTTTTTAAAGTGCAACTACAACGTTCCACCACTCATTTGGTAAATTTTCTGGCTTCTCAATTCTCATATGGGAGATATCCATTTTCTGCTTAAAATACATCTATTTAAGCTTCCATCTTTTGATAAAAATCTGGAAAATGGTCTATTGAAGAAACCAGAAAATGGATGAGTATGATGATTACAAAAAGTACCTTTCTAAGTAGGACCCCAATTTGGTTATCAGACATTGTCAACATATCCAAAGCATCTGCCAGTGATGAAGAATACATATCAAATTCATCTCCGTGCACGACAAGAAATTTGAGGTTGCACTCCCGTAGCTGATCAAGAAGAGCCTTGGACTCATTTAAAAGCTGCTTTATAGCAGTTTCTGCCTGCTTGCTCTTTTGTTTCTCGTGTTCAAGAAGCTTCTGAAAATCATAAAATAACAAACAGAACCACACCTAAGTACCATTTGGCTATTTTGTCATCTACAATGAAAAACGAAAAATCCATAAACCAGTTGGAAATTTTGAATCAATTATGCAAAATTATCTCCTTGCTTTGTTTGGATCCAACTTTGTCGAACGGCAAACAAATTGTAAAGCTTCAAGAAGCATTGAGAAGGAAATGATAACAAAATATAGACCAAATAATGTTAATAGTGCTACCAAAATCGCCCACATTTCTTATAAGTTAGCCCACCTGCATCTAGTAAAACATCAAGAATGTGGGGTAATTTAATTCTATAAGTTAGCCCACCTGAAAGTAGTAAAACATTAAGAATGTGGGCAACTTAACAATAATGTGAGGTAATTTAATAGTGTTGTAATGTTAATGAACAAGAAGAACGAACAGTACTATAAACAACCATATGCTTAAGAAGAATAACAGACTACCAATTTGGTATTTGAAAAAATAACTACCTCAACTTCAGACTTCTCCTTCAGTGATTTGTTGAGCTGGTGCTCCAGTTGTATTTGGGAGTTTCGGAGAGATTTAACCTCTTTTACAAGAACTTTGCGATCTGTTTTTGACTTGGCTTCTAGCTCTTCATATCGATTCAAAACATTCTCAAGCTGCTCTTTAGAAGAATCCAACTCCTGCATCAGCTGATCTTTCACACGAAGAGATGAATTTTCTGTTGATTCCGCGTGTGATGACTTTTGATCCTGTAGTTGATGGGAATAAATAAAAAATAACAAGGATATCTACTAAAATTTAGATATTATTAAGAAAAGATAAGGATTTTAAAAATTAAAACATTTTATGATTTTATATTTAAATATATTAGGATAATTAATTTAGGTTTTAAATTATATATTTTGAATTATAGATTAGGATTTGATTGTTATCATAAAAGTCCTATAAATAAATAGAACATAAGTTTGTTTATTTTTAGACTTGAGTTATGAATTGATATATTTTTTCCTTTAATTATTTCTCTCCTTCTTAATTTCCCAATCCTTTAATTCCTAACCCTAATTTATTCATTTTCTCTCATTCCCCAATTCTATTTTTTTCCCAATCCAAATCAGTTTTATGTCAGAGCAAAATTTTGTTTTCTTAAACAAAATGACTATAGACCAATCACTTCTACCAATACCCAAATTAAAATAAAAAAAGTCTTCTTATTTAATTTTTCTCTTTTATTTTACTTGTAACTTATTAAAATAAAAACAAAACAAAAAAGGACTAAAACAAAAATGATTCTAAATGAACCTTCTTACCAACCACATTTTATAAATTTTAAAGCTTTTAGCGGTCATAATTGTTATGCACCCTAGTTTAGGAATTCTTATTACTCTTACCATCATGACTATCCTATAATTCAGGTACCCCATAACTTGACTTATCGTACATCTTTGAAATGTGTTGAGAAATCTTGTAAAATTATTTTCCATGAGCACATTTCTATAATTGTGGTATCTGAATAATTTATTCGAAAATCACAAATACATATAATGCCTACACAATATCCCTTTTATGTCTTTGACCCTTTATCAACACAGTACGCCTTTGTGACCAACAGTTGCTTTATTCCTATTCGTTGGGGACCTTTTAAACAGTGGGTCTATTGTTATGTCGTGTCCACATTACAAACTTCTATTATTTTGAGTCAATATCAGTTTTCTCAATTTAAGCATAGGTTCAACCGAGAAACTATGACCTATATTTTTAAGCATTAAGATATACAAATTCAAAACGGGTTATCATCCAAGACCTAAATTAGCCTATGCGTAGGTCATTCCCTCAAATCTCTAATAACTATGGTCTTAGGAATGAGGTGCATGAAATTATGTTAGATAAGGGTGCTGAAACTTGAGAGAATAATACCAAAAATTTGTAGGAAACATCAAAACTAATTTATCAACTTTCCAAGATAAAAAGTATTACTATGTCATCCCCTAAGCCAAAAGTCGAACTTTCCTTATGCTCGAGTATCCACCATACCACTAACATCGCCCACCCAACCCCATCCAGCTCATGTATTAAATTGGGACAAAACCACCTAATAAGCACCGTCCTATCATTATACATTAAAATCTTGTCAAAGGCTTCTCTACCTCTATATACAAGCCTCGAGTTAATTTTGTTTAATTTTTTTCCAACCTATTTGTTAATTCTAATGCATATTTTCTAAAATTTTCTACTAATATGAGTATGCATGCATATTTCAAATGGGATAATTTGTTTCCAAATCAAGGCATTCCAGTGCTTTCTTTTTTATTGCAAGTATTTTGCCGGTTATGATGCTCAAAAGTGCTTGTTTTCATTCCTTATGCTCATCCCGAGATGTGTGCTAAAATTTCTAAATTTCTGTATGATGCTTTATTGCTCTACCATGGAAGTCAATAATAAATAATTAGGATATCTATTAGTATTTAGTTATTATTATAAATAGATAAAAAAATTATGATTTTATATTTAAATATATTAGAATAATAAATTTGGGTTTTAAATTATATGTTTAGAATTATAGATTAAGATTTTATTGTTAGATGAAATTCCTATTGGACATAAGTTTATACTTTTATTTTTAGACTTAATCATGAATTGATATATTTTCTCCTCCAATTATCTCTCTCCTCCCTAATTTTCCAATCCTTTAATCTCTAACCCTAATTCCTTCCTTCATTCTCCAATCTATTTCTTTCCTAATTCACATGAGTAGTTCTTCATGTATCCTTATCTAAATAATCAAAAATGAAATAATATTTTTTTTAAAGAACGCCATAACTACTAACCTGTTCGGACTTAGCTTTTAATTTCAACTCCATCTCCAATGACCTCCTCCGAAGTTCTTCCATATCCCATTGCATTTGAGTAAATCTTTCCCTCTCAATAAACAAAGCTTGCTGTAAGTTTTCTCGACTTTTTTGTTGAGCAGTTTCAAGCTCCACTTCTAGATCCTTGACCTGAAGAGACGCATTAGTTTCACCATAAGAAGAGATGAAAACAAGAAAACCCCTCTAAATACTACATATAAATTAATCTTCCTCCTCACAGCCAGATTGCTTGATATTCTATATCAAACCTTGATCACGACCATTAAAATTTGATGCGTTTTATGTATGACCAAGTTAACTATAAGAAAAAAGATTTTAATTAGCAGCCCAAACACTAGGAAATAAGCAACGACATCGGAAGTTTTGAGTTACCTTTGTTGCTAGGTAATCTTTACCAGCTATTTCTTGATTTAGTCTTGCTATAAGGTCTTCCATATCTGTTTTTGCTGTAACCAGTCTTTGCTGCATGGTGAATAGAACCCTATTTGTTTTATGATGCTGATCTGATGGAATAACTAGCTGAGCACCTCCACCTGAAGTATGCACTTCTGTGTTACAAAGAATGTCCATGCTGTTTGACCTCTCAGTACCTCCAAGATGGTTAAAACAGCCATTTCCGGATAAATGTGGAATTTCTGAGTGAAAAATTTCACTACCCCGTAGGGAGCTTCTGTCACTCCCTATGCTTTCATTTGAGAGCTTTCGCATATGGCCAATTACCTTACTATGCTCTGGTTCAGAGAAAAGATCCCTTGAAGCTTTTGAAGCATTTCCAATAGACAAATCCTTACTCCTAACATTGTTAACATGTAAGGTGTGCGATTTACTCCTTGGAAGGCCTTCCAACTGCTCTAATATAGTCTGTCCCATAAAGAGTCCCTCATCGATATTGGAAATGCTGTATTTCACAAGATTTTCTATTGGACCCGTCAAATCCTTGTCAAGTGAAAGATCCTCCACACCCACTTCAGAATCATGATCCCTTCCTAGCCTTGGAGTTCCAAGTTCAGATGTTTCATAAGCAGTATCGCTTCCGTTATCTGATGTGATTGATGAATTACCAAGGATGGCAGGCAAACTGGAATTGGTAGACTCTTGAACTGAATTCACATCAGAAGTGTGCTCACTTACTTCTTGGAATGCTGAAAAAGTTTGTAACAATTTAATATTTAACACATAACACACCTAAAAAAATAACAGTGATCCGGCTGTATCACCCTTAACTGGAGTGTAACAATGTAACACAAGATAAAGATATTGATGCAGCAAAAAATCACATACAAGACCTAGCAGCAGCTTCAAGTTCAAGAAATGATGCCACTGAAACGCTTCTTGATACATCAATATCAGATAAGACCTTTGTCATCCATTCCTCCAAAGAGGATCTTCTCTGCAGCAAATTTTAGCCATTTTAGCATTACTAGCTTATTAATTTTAGGCAGAATGTGCTTTACATGGATATCAAGAATGGTCAAGCCAGTATGTATACATGGATATAAACAAGTTTGTAAAATAACAAAAAAAGCCGGAATACCAGATTCTCATAATAATTTACGAATGCTAGAAGTTGCAACTTTCTACATAATATACAGTGAAGACTTAAGGAATTCCAAATTACAATTAATAGAAGTACACTAAAGTAAATGACACGCTATCTACCTCTTCCAGCAGAGCTTGGCTTTTCATACGCAATAGTCCCTTAGGTGGAGTCGATGGGATTAATTTATTGGGAAATGATCTTTTAAGCTGTGAAATTAAACCAATAACATAAATAATGCTCTCATAAATTAGAAGAGAAAATCAAAAGTTCGATTTTGCCTTTTATGTCCAAAGAACAATAAAGTTATAAAACCATATTATCTAGCTTTACATTACAAACTGCTGTAAATAAAATGCCTAATCTTATAAATTGCAAAGTCAAAAACTAGACTTACATTTGAATATAACTTCAAAAAATCATTATATCTTCTCAACACTCCACGTGTTATTGTAACTCCTTCTGGTGATTGTAAACCAACTTGGACCCTGTAGAACTGTCCCTCAAGAATGTTAAAAAGGAATATGCACAAGGCTGGTACAGCATACTTAAATCTATGACATGAACTTTTGAAAACTCAGCTTGAGATTTTAATATTGTCTATGCTTAGCCTAAATCTAAAACAATGTCCTAAAATGAATGTGCTTATAAAGTTCAGAAAGAAAAACCAAGCAATAATAAAACAGCAAGCAAACCAAAGAATATCAGCACCTTCATGATGGGGGAGCTGGTAAAAATAAATAAATTGAAATAAAAGTGCTATTATTAAGAACTCAACCCAGTCAATATCTAAATGTGATTGCATTCTAGATTGTAAAACATTTTAGAATAATTCAAGGAAGACTTAATTCATGATATAACAAATGAACACATCATTGCAGAATCGATAACTCCAGATCATGTGTTCATCACACCAACCCCAGTATGAATATATATCAATTTGGGAGCAGGGAGAACTAAGTCATATTATTGTTCAATTCTGCACTTTAAAGTATAATGCTATGTATCAAAATAAAATGGAAAACCTAATAATAAGCAATACAGCAGTGACAACAAGGAAATAAATTTTGATCATTTTCAACATTAGTAAATACCATAATAAGAGTCATCGCTCATATGTTATAGATGAATTTCCTATATTATTCCATCAAATCCCTAAAGATTAAATAAAACACCTAACCCTGGGCATAGACAAAGACCGAAGAGTCATTCTATTTGAATACCACTACAGGATCTAGATCTCTTGATTTTGGAAGGATGACCCATGAAGGTATTGTGATACAGTAACTCCATCCTGTGCAATGATCAAGTGGCCAAATTGTGTCCCGCTCATTCTGCACAAAGATTTGTAAACTCTTGGAGTAAGAAATAAAATAAAAAATAAATGTACAACATAAAATCTGGAAGTATGAGTCTAAAGAGACTATAATAACAAGTAATAACATCGTACAGAGATTGAGCTCAGCTACACAGTTCAGAAAAGTTGAATTTTATTCTGCACAATGGAAAGAGAGACACAGTTGTGTGTCTGTATCTGTGTAGAGAAAGAAGGTTCACTGGTGTCATACGTTATATAAGTACTGCCTAGGTCCAAACTTATAGTAGCATAAATTGCAACATTAGTGATTTTTTCTTGGAAGTTTTTTTTTACCTGTCTGCCACAGAAGATGAATGAGATTTACTAGGGCCAAAATACATATCTGATGACGGCAAAAACAGTAAAACACCTTCCTACTCAAGCAATAAAGGCTTGCCATCATCCCATCACTAAAGGAACAATATCATTTTTCTTAGAAAGGTAAAATCTATAGATAACCTTAGAATATCTTCATCTTGCATAAATGGCAGTAGATGACTGAACACATCCGTATAATATATTGGCAAGGTTCGAACCTTTGCCACTTCATTGCTCACATGGAGCATATTCCTTACAAAGCAATTGGTACTTCATCATTCTCTCTTACATGTAAGTTGAACTAAACTAAATCTACCATTAATAAAGCATCGGAAAGCATATAGTTTTCAAATAACAATATCTTATGCATTTTCAGCAAACTATTCAATCAATACTCTAGGTCTTGTAAATATTAGCAAATAAAAATGCCAAAACATAGTAAGAAAATAAAAGAAAACATCGAATTCTTTGCAATTAATAATAAGAATGTAAGACTTGTAATGGGAAATCAATGTCAATAGACAACTTAGTTATCCATAGATAGTTTTGCTGCTCATATTCATTTAGTTGTTCATAGTTGTCCATAGACAACTTTGTTTAGTTGTCCATATACAACTTTGTTTAGTTGTCCATATACAACTTTGTTGTCCATAGACAGTTTTGCTGTTCATATTTATTTTATTTATTTCGTGATTTGTTTCTATGTATAATAGAGAGAAATCACAAGGCCAATTATTCGATCATTTTCATATAGTATTTTTGACTTATTTCGAACATAGTATCATAACAAAGTTGAAATTTTTTTTGGTATTCTATTTATGAAAAAATCTTCGTTGATATTTTCTGTCATTTTCTACTGAAGTGGTGTTATTTGACAATCTTTGTTTAAGATCATTTTCTCGATTCCTTTAATTTTTTTGAATATTTTTTTTGCTTTGTCTTGAGTTCCATTTATTTGCAATGGATATTACACCAGTGTGTGTCAAGTTTACAGGCAAAAATTACTCTACCTAGGTTTTTCAGTTTGAACTTTTCCTCAAGGGAAAAGACTTTTGAGGCCATATTGATCACACGGATGTTGCATCAACATTCGATATTGACAAATTTAAGGAAGTCGTGTCTTCTCCTTCTTGGGCTGTGCTTGATGCTCGAATCATGTCACCAACTTGCGGGTTCATCGCTTTACTCAATCTATGTGACATTATTTGAAGAAAGTTTATTATCAAGATAATGATGCTCGTCGCTTTCAGTTGGAACATGCGATTGTCATGTTTCAACATGATAGTCTTTCAATCTAAGATTATTACTCGACATTTTTGACTCTTTGGCATGAATATACTGATTTGGTTATAACAGATGTTCCTGTTGCTGCTCTTTCAACTATTCAGAATCTTCACAAAACTAGTTAGCATGATCAATTCCTTATGAAACTACGCTTGAAATATGAATCAATTCGCTCTTCTCTATCGAACAGATCTCCTATTTTCTCTCTTGATATTTGTTTTGGTGAGTTACTTCATGAAGAACAACGTCTTAGTACACAAGTTATTCTGGAACAATCTCATGGCAATTCTGCAACTACAACTATGGCTTATGCTGCCCAAGGACGTAGATCACTTGTGACTTCTAAAACTCTGCAATGTTTCTGTTACAAAGAATATGGGCATATTATTGCCAATTTTCCTAAAAAATATTGTTATTATTGCAAGAAAAAGAGTCATATTATTAAAGAATGTCGTATCTTCCCCCTAGAATCATCAGGCCCAAGCATTTTAGACTTTTGTTGTTGTTCCTCTAGTAGCGACTTCTGTAGCACATGTGTCTTCCTCAAGTGCTTCTTCTGATCTTGCACCACCTGCAACAACTTACAACACTCTTGAAATAGTGCAACAAATGCTAATTTCAGCATTATCTGCGATCGGATTTCAAGTTAAAAATTCTACTACACTTTGGTATGTAGACTTAAGGACTTCTAATCACATTACAAATACTCCTACAACTTTGTCTAATGTTCGGCCCTATGTTGGCCAATCTTCCATTCAGACTGTCAATGACAGTTCATTGCCAATAGCTACTATTGAAAATACGTCTTCTATATTTATTGATGTGTCTCTTACTCCTCAAATTTTTACGAATCTCATTTCTGTTGGTCAATTAGTTGAGAATTATGCTGTTAATTTTTTTGGTGATGGTTATGTTGTGCAGGACCAGATAACGGGAGAGCCGATCACGAAGGGACTTAAAGTGGGGTGCTTGTTTCCATCATTTTTACCTGTTTTAACACTTTATCCAGTTTCTTCTATTATTAAGTCTTTTGCTTGTAATAATGTTCCTGATCTGAGTATGGTGTGACATCATTGTTTAGGTCCAATACTCAAATCTTATCTCATGTATTGAACTCGGGCTTTTTTGGTAATAAAGAACGTTCTTCTTTATCTCTTTAGTGTGATTCTTGTAAACTTGGTAAAAGCATAACTCTTCCATTTTCTTTGCATGCTAGTAGAGCTTCTTACTGCTTTGATCTTATCCATAGTGATCTTTGGAGACCTTCCCCGATTAGTTCACATGAAAAACTTAAATACTATGTGACTTTCATTGATAATCATATCAAATTCACTTGGGTTTATTTTTTTCGCTCTAAATATGATTTTTTTTGTACTTCCACTGAGTTTTTAACGTATGTTAAAAATCAATTTTCTACAAATATTAAGACATTATACACAGATTCTGGTGGTAAATATTTTTTTATTGAGTTTTAGGCATTCTTTGATTCTAAAGGTATTATCCATCAACATTCATGTTCTGCTACTCCCCAACAAAATGGAGTAGCCGAATGTAAAAATCGCCATCTTCTTGATATGGTACGTATTCTCTTATTAGAATCTTCTATTCGATCCATGTTTTGGGTTGAGGCTCTAAAGACTACTACTCACTTGATTAATCGTTTACCTTCCCAAGTTTTACACATAGAATCTTCCTATTTTCGTTTGTTTGCTAAGCAACCTAGTTACGATAATCTTTGTATCTTTGGTTGTGTATGTTTTGTTCATTTATCTCCTCATGAGCGACATTAATTATCTACTCAATCTGTTAGATATGCATTCTTAGGATATTATGTGTGTCAAAAGGGATTTGTTTTGCTATGATCTTACATTACATCATACACGCATTTTTAAAAATGTTATTTTCTTTGAAAATCAACATTTTTTTTCCTGTGTCATCTGTGCCCTTTTCTTCTACTATAGTCCTCTCCTCCTTTAAGCAACAGTTCTCAGATCTTCCTCAAAACAATTATTGTTTTAAACTAAGTATGGTGTATACGAGACAATCCCACCTACGGTCTCTTCTAGTGGCTCACTCGATATTTGATCCTAACATACATTGGAATCAGTCAATTGCAGCACCTCCAGAGCCTTTAGTACGTCGCTCTTCTCGAGTATCTGTACCCCCGAGTAGATATGGTTTTTCTTCTGGAAATTATATTTTAACTCTTATTACTGCATTGTCCAATTTTGATATTCCCACATGCTACTCACATACTATCAAGCATGACTGTTAGCGGCAAGCTATGCAGAAAAAATTGATGCTCTAGAGGCCAATCACACTTGGGACATTGAGTCTTGTCCTTCCACTATAGTTCTTCTGGGTTGCAAATAGGTTTATTCAGTCAAGGTTAGCTCTGATGAAAGTTTGGATCATTATAAAGCTCGGCTTGTTATCTTTGGAAACAATTAGGAATATGGTGTTAGTTATAAGGAGACCTATGCTCCTGTGGTTAAGATGATTAATGTTCGAATGATTATAGCTCTTGCTACTTCCAATGATTGACCACTACATTAGACAGATGTTAAGAATGTTTTCCTTCACGGAGATCTTAAAGAATGTATTTATATGAAGTCACCATTGGGATTGTTTTCCTCTCAGATCTCCAATATGTGTAAACTTCGTTGCTCTTTTTATGGTCTCAAACAAATTCCACAGGTCTAGTTTGAAAAATTTCAAACCACTTTATTACAGTTTTCCTTCAAGTAGAGCAAGTACGACATTTTATTGTTTCTTCGAAAATTAGACATGAGTATTGTTGTCATTTTGATTTATGTTGATGATATTGTGATCACTGGTTCTAATTCTACTTTACTTGTCCAGCTCAAGACCCATCTCTCAAAATCCTTTCATATGAAAGATCTTAGGTCTTTTACGTATTTTCTTGGTCCTAAGGTTCATCGTAGTCCTTTTGGTAATTTACTAAATCAATACAAGTATGCTAGTGATTTGATGGCTACAGTTGGACTATAGGAAGCTACCTCTATCAATACTCCTATGGAATTAAATGTCAAGCTTCACAAAGAGGAGGGTAATTTATTGATCCCAGTTTATATCGGAAATTGGTGGGTAGCTTTATCTATCTCACCATCATAGACCAAATATTTCTTTTGTTGTATAGCAAGTCAGCCAATTTCTTCAAACTCCTCGTCATCTTTATTTGGTTGCTATCTGTCAGATCATACGCTATATTCAAGGCACTTCTACCCATGGTTTATTCTTTCCTTCAGGCAATTCTTTTCGTCTTGTTGCTTATAACGATACTAATTGGGCTGGTTGTGCTGATACACGTTGCTCCATCACTAGTTAGTGCGTGTTTTTAGGTGACGCATTGATCTCCTGGAAGATTAAAAAGCAAGACAGAGTTTCTAAGTCATCTACATAATCTGAGTACCGAGCAATGTCTCTTGCTTGTTTCGAAATTATTTGACTTTGAGGTTTGCTTGCTGAGTTAGACTTCTTTGAAACCAATCTTACACCTTTACACGTCAATAATGAGTGCTATTCAAATCACGGCCAATCCTGTCTATCATAAGCGCACAAAGCATATTGAAGTTGACTGTCACTCTATCTGTGAAGTCTTTGAAGCTCATGTTATTACTCTTCCACATATTTCCACTAAACTACAAATTAATGATATCTTCACCAAAGTTTTCACCCGTTATCGACATTGATTCTTAAGTCGCAAATTATTCCTTGTTGATCAACTCGCATCAAATTAAAGGGGATTGTCAACGGACAATTTTGTTGTCCATAGTTGTTTATAGACATCTTTGTTGTCCATAACTATACATAGACAATTTTGGTATCTATATTTATAACTGTCCATAGAAAGTTTTGCTATCCATATTCATAAATATCCATAAATAGCTTTAGTGTTTATATTCATTATCCATATTTATTTTATTTATTTCGGAATTTGTTTATATATATAGAATTATTTTGTACCGTCTATATAAAGAGAGAAATCATAAGGTTAATTATTCGATCATTTTCATACATCATTTTTGATTTATTTCTTACTATCAAAATCAAAATAATTAGTCCATAAAACTAACAAAAACAAATACATAGCTCGCAAAGTAAGAATCAGAGGAGAAAGCTTAAATTAGAAAGTGGTGACCATAGATTAGAGAGTAATGCTCCGTACCGACTATTGAGTATTGTTGATGTAGTACCGTAGGTGAATGAAATACAACATAAGTGCAAATGTTTTTTTTTTCTTTTCGAAAATTCTACTTTTTTCTACTTTATTAAATAATTAAATAGTTTAATTAATCTGAAATGTGGTAGGAGTAATATAATTACTCTAGTTACATGGACTAATGATTTGATGGTATAAATTTTTATGATATATATTATATGATTATTTGTCAATTAAATATTTATGTCATATTTCAGCAATGAGAAATGTACTTACGTACACTAATTTTATAGAATTATTTAAAATAATGAATTATTTTTATATTTTTTAAAGTTATTATGTCTTCTACATTTTTCAAAATTATTTTTCCATATAGAATGCTATAAGTAAAGTGTGTCAAAGAGTTCGTTCAAATTTGCGGATAAAAGGGTGTTTATCATTCTTCTTTCAACAACTAATTAGCTCAACTTAGAAGCTCAAGAAAGAGAGAAAAAAACAATTATTCGAAATGATGAATTTTATAATGGAGTCAATTAGGCTGAGCAAAGTGAACCTCGAGAAACGAAACAAAATTTACCCATTTTCTAGGTGGAGGACTCCAATCCATTCCAAGGGGCAGCGGCGAAGTCCCATCGTGTCGGTGCTTTGGAGGACTCCGTCTCTGCATCCTCTGATATCTGTCTTCACACAATTCAATTCACAAATTTTTTTCTCTGACGATCCAAAATTATCACTATCAAATCGCTTAGAAATACTCAGTTCATCTGAATCAAAGGGATATAGGAGAGTAGGAGCTACGGGTTTGGTGCTCT
Organism: Hippophae gyantsensis; assembly: GCA_030763125.1. Taxonomy (NCBI): domain Eukaryota; kingdom Viridiplantae; phylum Streptophyta; class Magnoliopsida; order Rosales; family Elaeagnaceae; genus Hippophae; species Hippophae gyantsensis. The sequence goes on from CM061036.1 coordinate 43,652,028, forward strand.
GATCGGAAAATTCAGAGAAGGAGAAGCACGCATAGACATGTGGCCTCCTAAACAACTCCTTGTTTGCCTCGTTTGAGCAAAACGACAGCATAGATTCTGGCAAAAGCCGTAACGTGGCTAAACGCAGCCGAGAGCTTTGCGTGTGTCACCTGCTTTAATTCGATTCGATTCCATCTACCGTTTATATGTTTCTTCTCTTCTCTGTTTTCTCTCCGAACAGTGTTGTCAGTATTAGTTACGCCAAGGCCGACTGGGCAAGGCAATGGAAAAAACAAGATTACCTAACTGTCTTCATCTGTAGTTGTTGTGTATGGAGGGAGAATTTGGTGGGCTTGTTATGTGATGGGCCTTCTTAGCCATAGTTTGTGTCAATGAAAAAATAAATTCTTTTTACATCCCGGTTTTTCTTTTAGCTTCATATTATTAGATATATTTTTGAAATGCCGACCAAGTTTTATTTATTTTTAATATATTTTAGTGGTTTAAGAGTGGCATTCCTAATATTTAAATTGCATATTTATAACCTTTAGTATATTTTTAGATATTTTAAAACTTTACACAAAATTATATTTATTTTAAGAATAATTTATATATATATAATTTCTCTACCTTTATTATTTCATACGAATATATTTGTTTATATATAAATAGTATATTTTAATATAATTATCGATTATATTTTTTAAAATTATTAAAGTGATGAATATTTATGAATATATTTATTTATATATAAATAATCTATTTTCATATAATTATTAAATATATATTTTTAAATTATTAAATTCATGGCTCCTTTTAAAGTTATTTTTCTTCTTTTCTTATTTTAGGAGATAATTTTGAACAAAGTAGAATTAGGAGATCGGTGAAATAGAGTTATTTTGATTTTTTATTATTATAAAAAAGAAAAAAAATATAAGAAATAGAGTTGAGATCAATAATAAATATTAAAAAAAATATTTAACATATTATATATAAGATTTTCAAAAATTTAGATACTTATTCACTATTTTAAGTTAAGTTTGTAGCGAATATTATTCAAATTAATATCACGTAATATTATTCAGATATAGTAAAATATGAGTGGAACAAAAAAGGTACGTTTAATGTTCAATTAGTAAGAAATTTATAAATTTTTTTGTAATACATAATAAATAAATATAAAATTATAACTAAAATTTGTTATGAATTAATAACGGAGTTGGGGATGGATATTTTATTCGAATCCAAAGGTTATTTGCAAAAAAAATTGATAGTTTTTATTTTTTAAAAAATAACTTTAATTAATTAGGTGTTAATTGATATTAAATATATATTAATATTTTTATATACATATTATAATTATTTTAAAAAAATTAATATTAAACATATGAAATTAAATAAAACAAAGAATATGATTAAGTAGTAAAGTAACTATTAACCGCTTAACATAGATAACTATTATTCGAAATTTAATCTCAATATAAAACAATTATGACTCCCGCACTCGTCCTAAAAGAAGCCTCATAATTAAGCCAAAACCCAATAATTAAGAGTACACAAGAAATTGTCTTAAAAAAAGTAGTATAAAAGAAATGAAGGCAAAACCCACTTGCCAACATGTTTATTTGCACAAATGACAATACAAATTATCCTAAATTCATTCCCGTCCATCAGACAGAGAATAACAAATGATAAAACATAGCAATTAAAATAAAACAAACAATTAATTAACAACAAACAAAACAACTATTTAAACAATCCCAAACAGTAATTAAATTTCCAATAATTATATATTCCCACAAATTAAATCTCCTTATTCACATTGGAAACCGGGAGGAACAGACTTTTGGCAAGCACTAATAAGCAAACTGAGAGTAACAGGCACATTCAAGTTGAGTCCAAGCACATTAGCCTTAATAGCAGTACAAAGACAAAGAGCAGCCTCTAAGTCAGCTAACCCATCAAGCAAAGCACAACACTTGCTTGAAATAGGACTTCCAATTTGAACATTAACAAGTCCAAGTAGATCCACACAAGCACCTAACTTCAAAGCATCTTTAGGGCAATGAGCAACTGGTGAAGGAGAGGGTGAAGGAGGTTTGGGTTTGGTTTGGCATGTACCACAAGCACTTGAAAATGTTGAGTGGAAGAGGATTGCAATGACTAGAATTATTCCACAGAACTTGTTTGATGCCATAATTAGTCTAGCTAAGGAGTACTAGTACTACTACTACTACCTGGGGTGCCTTATTAATGGAGGGTTGGGTGTCTTTTTAAAGGGAAATTGTAAGGTTTAAGTTGAAAATTTGATTGAGTGGTGGAGAGTGAAGATGGATGATAATGTATTAGTTGGATTGTTTTGTATTTTTGTTGGAAAGTTAATTAATTTCATTTGCAGTTTTCTATTGTGTGGCAAAACCAGGTTCTTATAAGCCAAAGATTATTAATAACTTGATAGGTTGTGGTTATTTCAAAACAGAATAAAAGTGAATGTTTACTTAAAGGCCAAAGAGACTGACAATTTTACATTTATGTATTTCATCGTTAAGTCACAGAGACATATATGAAGAGGCTTGTTGAATAATTGAGCAGTTGGTAAAAGAAAACAAGCAATAATACAGGAATGAATGTGAGAGAAATGCTAAAAACACATTTATGCTATGGTATTTTTACACAAATCACTTGTATCATTACATATGATAAAATTATTTTAAAAATTAAAAAGTTTTTTAATTTTAAAATAATTTCATACATTCATCACGATGTAATTAGTTCGATATAAAAATGAATATAAATTTATGAGTATCGACATGAACGTAATGACAAAGGATCACATGTTTAGTTGTTTAGTAACTAAGAAGATACAAAAATAAAACCACTTTTTTGGTGTTTCTTTGCCTAGTATATTTTGTTCAATATTAGAATATTCTTTGAATTCAATTATTTTAATTTGATGCCAATTACTAGGTGTACATTGATGAAGTGTGACTATTTACTTGTTTACATTTTCTACTGTAGGGGTGACATCAAAATCACTAATCATAAGTTTTTAATCATCTATTATATTCTATCAAAATACACAAAATCATTAAATAATATAATTATCAATACTATCAATTATTTTTTGTTTACAAAGGTTAATAAACAATAAAACATTATTTTTAAGCATTATCTTTCTAGCACAATTGATTAAAAAAAATTATAATCATTTTATTTTTACAAACCAAATAATTATATTGATCACTTTATTTTAAATTGATAAATTTTAGTCAATTTATTATTATATTTGTTTAAATTTTAGTTATTTTAGATTAATTTTGATTATTTTAATCACTTATTTTCTCAATTTTTGTGATATTTTTATTTTTAAACATCTAATAACCCTCTTTTAGTAATGTTCAATTTAATTCACCTTAAATTTTAACATAAAAAAATTAAATTTGATAAAAAATAACTAAGTATCTAAAGTGAGTAAAATATATCAATTTAAAAATATGCTATTAATATATTCAATTTATGACAATTAAGTGATTAAAATGTTGTAAAATAGTATTAATTGATGATATTTGGTCTATTTATGAATTCTAGGGTTTGAGCATTGCCCGTACGTGTATAGTTTTGGAGTTTAATTTCAATAGAAGTAGGTTAAAATTTCAATAGTTAAAGAAAGAAAGAAAAAGGAGGAGGAAGAGGAGAGAGAAAAAACTCTTCTAGCAGATGTTGACACGCATTTAGAACTTTCAAAGCTAGCCACTCAATAACTCTTTCAGTATTAATCGGATTGATTTGTTTTTCTTTTCTCTTTAGATCAACAATTAATTTGTAATTAAATTATATTTAATTAGAATATATAACTAAATAATAATTAGTTTCATATATGCGAATCTCATTCCAAATAATGACATTGTAAACAAGCGGCTCAAAATTTAGGTTGTTTACAAGTCTAACAAACGGTCTAAACATTTTGCTCTACTTTCGACCCAAACTATTAATGTAGGGACCCTAACAAACTTAATTGAAATTTAAATTAATACACTGTATTTGCATTTGTTTTTATTTTTTTCCAAATTTATATATTTTAATATTATTTATATGATTTTTGATGTTAAACTAGAAGAATATTAAAGAAAAAAATAGACCAAAAAATGGTGAAAATATAAAAAGAAAGTAGGGTTACCTAGATATTTGGATAATAAAAATAAGAAAAAAACATAACATAAATAAAATAAAAAATATTTATTCAATTCGTATTTCAAATCTCTTCCGATATATTACTAACATAAAAACCAATCTTAAAAATATATTAAAATCACAACTACATAAATATTAATTATTTAAAAGTTTATATCTTTATCCTATCAATTCTTTTGTTAGAAAAGAACTAGACTCCTAATGATTTAATTCGTATACTAAGAAACGAAATTTTAAGAATGATGGCAAGAGATTCTTAGGGTTTTTTATAAAGCCATGAAAAATAGGCACAAGTAGTAAGGAAAATTTTAAGTACTGAATAACCCATTTGATTGAAAGTTGTAGCATGAAAATAAATACATATAAAGGCTTGGAAACACTATGATATTAAGACGAGCAACTTGCGAGAAAATGTTAGTTATGACAATATTTTGATATCTGATCAGGGGTGTGTTAACAACATCTTCACTCAAGGATTCCATTTATAATATCAGATGATTCAAATCAGTCATTATCAATTTGTCTAAATATCTTAATTATTTTTAACATGATATCATATTTTAAGAGTTTTTTTGATAAATATGATATGATTTATAATAAATGATCGAATTCATAATATTGGTTATAAATTTAAATTCATTGTAATTAAAGTAATAATTATCATGATATTCTCGAGAATTTGAATCACACGTGGTGTTGAGTCAATCACCACAATATGACTGTAATTTATATATTTACATTTCTTTTAAAAAAAATTCATTATTAAAACTTAAATTGAATATTATATTTAAAAAATAAATAAAAGAAAATATCATTTCGTTTAAAAAAACAAAACATACTAAATTAATGTGAAATGGAAGAATATACTTAGAAAATATATGAAAAAGTAATAAAATAATAAAAATTAGGAAAAATATATAACATAAATTATAGATTTATTTATAAATTTCTTTGAATATAATACTAATACACTTATTATAAGTGTTTATGGTAATTAAATAATATACCATTTTAAACTTAAAGATTACAATTGAAACTCAAACTAGGATCATAAAAATAAATTAAAATCATAATTAATAAAAATTAATTATTTAAATATTTATGTGACCTATATCATTAATTTTAATTTTAACTCTTATATAAAAATATATTGTAAAATATTTTTAACTTATAAAAATATATATTTTTTATGTTAAATAAAAAATAAATACACCAATTAAAAATAAAATTTTATTTATAAAATGAATAATAAATAAACCAAAAATTAATCTTATTAGAGTAAAAAATTGATTTAATTACATGGTATATTCTCTTTGTATATTTAATTTTTAACCTTAACACTTTAAATAAATATATATTTTTAATATTTTTTTTACTGAATTAAAATTAAAAATACTTAAATAACGGAATGATTTATCCACCACATTAACACTTAATTATAGGTAATATATATAATATCGATTATAAAATTAAAGTAAACTACAATTTGCTGTCATTAATGATCAACACTCCAAATATAGATTGGCTCCCAACCGGTCAAGCTATTAACTGGAATTCAACTTTCATAATTCCATGTCGGCAAATTCAAAACCTATCGCTTAGATCGATCCTCAAAATCACAGTTTTAGAGAGAAAGAAGGAGAGCGGTGGTGTTGGAGATGGCAATTCTTTATACTTTAGTGGCAAGGGGATCGGTGGTTTTGGCGGAGCATATTGCGACATCCACGAACGCGACCTCCGTAGCCAGGCAAATTCTGGAGAGGATCCCTGGAAACGACGACACCAATGTCTCTTATTCTCAGGACCGCTTCATCTTCCACGTCAAACGCACCGACGGCCTTACTGTACTCTGTATGGCCGATGACACCGCCGGCCGTACGTTTCTTCACTTCTTTTCGTCTTTATATATTTCGATCTAATCTTAATTTTCTCTCTTTATCTCATTATTAATAATATTTGATTCTATTTACTTTTCAAAGTCGAATTCTGTCTCATATGTTCTGAGCTTGGTGTTCCGTTATCAGATTGGTTATGGGTGATTTATTGATTTTGCAATATCAATTGATGGGTATGCTTGTTAAAATGATAGGGCTTTGAATTTATCGAAAGTTGTGGTTTTCATAGTTTAAGTTGCTGGCCTTCTATATAGTTTCTACAATTGTTGTAGTGTTTCTCTCTATTTTGGTCGCTTTGTACATTTGGGAACGTATGTGACTTAAGAAGATTTAATTTGTTAATTTCTTGTACTTCAAAATTCTCAGGATGCTCCCTACCTAAAAAGGAAGTTGTAGGAGTTATTTATTTTATTTATTATTATATGTGCAGGGAGAATGCCATTTACATTTCTTGAGGACATTCATCAGAGATTTGTGAGGACTTATGGCCGTGCAGTTCTTTCAGCTCAGGCTTATGCCATGAACGATGAATTTTCAAGGGTATTAAACCAACAAATGGAGTACTATTCAAATGACCCTAATGCTGATAGGATAAACAGACTAAAGGGTGAAATGAGTCAGGTAAGACGGTAATTGGATAATCCAAGTATGAGTTCAGTATCTTCTTGATCAAATTGGTTACCAGCGCACAAGCAGTATTCTGTCCACTGACATAGTACTCTCCTTCCCCCCCCTCTTCTCAACACTGAAATGGATATGTGTTTTTGTTTCAATAGGTGAAAAACGTCATGATAGAGAATATTGACAAAGTTTTAGATAGAGGTGATCGCCTAGAGTTGCTGGTGGATAGAACTGCTAATATGCAAGGAAATACTTTCCGCTTCAGAAAGCAAGCTCGCCGTTTCAGAAGCACAGTTTGGTGGAGAAATGTAAAGCTTGCGTAAGTTATCTTTAATTGAAATCTGCTTACAATACAACCTGTGCATTACCACATAAAAGTTGTATCATTTGTTTTTTTTAATTTTTGTCTAAATTAGGGCATATGGATAAAAACTAAACATGCAGATCATTGAGAAAATAACATATAATTTAAAGAGGTTCATGATAATTGCTTGTATTTCAGTTACTTTAAGAATTAATTTGAGGTTGCCAAACTATCCATGATATTTCAGCATCATCTTGAGGTTATTACATAGGTTCTCCATGAGTGCATCTCTCATCAATAAAACATTCAAGATTCATGTTTTGTACACTAATACTACATCAGTGATCTGAAAAGTTCTCTTTTGTTCTAAAACTGAAAAGCCTATTTACTTCGGCCAGTTTCGAGGATGACCAAGAAGCCTATCATGTGAACTGTTGTCAGGAACCACATCACTGGGCTTTTAACTTTGCTAAAATTCTATGAAATAGTTGCTATATTATCATGACTTTACCTGCTATGCTATTATAAAGTCCTTGAGGTCTGCTCACAAATGCTCATATAACTTTGCAGGGTTGCTCTGATATTTCTTTTGCTTGTGATCGTTTACATAGTACTGGCTTTTGTATGCCATGGACTTGCACTACCTTCGTGTTTAAAGTGAGAGTGAAGACCAGGCTAGATTGGAATGTTGGCTTATTTTCCTTCTTTCCTTCTCGCATCTTCGTTGGTATATGAAATGTTTCTGTTCTACTTTCACTGATATGGCGGGTTACAATTTCTTGTGAATCGAGGTACATGAGCGTGTGCTTGTGTAGTTTTTTGTGGAAGATTTTGTTTGTTCAGGTTTTTACCTTTAAATCATTAAATTAATAGGCAATATTTATTTGGAAATTAGTGGGGGAAAGCGTTATATAAATATTAGTGAAGAAATTTTGTGGGTGCTACCTATGTGTGTATTTTCTTCTGTTCATTTTGTGAGTTTGGTCTTTTAAAGAAAAGAGGACATTGTTTTTCATTGAAAAATGTTGATCATCACAAATTTTGTGATGTATTTCTAATGATATTGCATAATGTGATCGGATGTTGCAATTGACCGTGCAAAGTAAATAGTTGTGTTTGTGGTATTCTTGTGATATACAATAGTGCCTTTTTTAATTACTAGTTTTGTACCCGTATGTTTAGGTGGATCTATGATTTAAATTTAATAAATATACGATAGTTTTGATTTTCAAGTAATAATTAGTATTACTTCAAAATTCTTTATTTTAAAAAGAAAAAAGGAAAAAAGAAAATAAAGTAATTGAAATATATATTTTTTCTCTTATGTTGAAAAATTTATGTTTAAATGTTGAAGAAAAGTTTGGATGAGTAAATGTATAATAATAATTGTTTTATGAGTAATAAATGTGATATTTTATAATAATATCATAAAATTCAAACATGATTGATTGGGCATGATAATGAGAGATAATAAATATATAAAATATAGATTAACATAACGAATATATTTTATTATTTTTTTAAGAAGGTAATATATGAAGGTAAATTTGGTCAAATTTAATAAACATTTTATAAGTATTTTTTCTTCAAAACAATGTATAGTAATTTAATGTATTTTAATTTAAATATGAGATATAAAATGATTAATTTAACATAAATATGAATTTTTTCATAAATAAATTTATTAGATTCGTTTATTTTATTAAATAAATTGTTATTATTAAATTTATTAAAATAATTATTTAAGAGTAATTATAGAAATTTACTACTAAATAAAATTATTAAATATAATTATTTATAATAAATATATATTATATTAGCATTGAATGAAAAAAATAGAGAAAGATGATTACATTGAAAATATTTACTCTATTTATATATGATATATATAAATACGTAGATGTTTTTAGATTAAATTGTTTGTGTTATTTAATTTTTAAATTACAAATAATATCATTTAAATTTTTAGTTTTGAAAAAAATGATTAATTAAAAAATTATATTATTTTAATATTTTTATATTAATTTTTTTTATTAAACGATTAAAACACAATTTTTTACAAATAATCAATATAGAAAATAATTTGTGCAATATTTTATTTTAATATTTTATATATTTATATTAAATTTATTATTTATCTCTCTTAAAATTTAGTGTTTTAATAATATTTTAACTATTTGACATAAAAACTAATATTTTAATAAAAAAATATTAAAATAATATATTTTATTTTTAACTAATATTTTTTTAAATTAACGAGATTAATTTACATTGAACGAAATAATATTAATGACTTAAAATAAGAGATTTTTAATGCTCTAATTCCTAATGATATAATAAAAAATAATTTAATTATCATAAAAATATAACAATAAATTCTATAAAAATAAAATAAAATTGTAACAACTATTTGAAAGTTAATCCCTTGGTAAAAAGTATCCAAATAGATATAAAGGGTATAAAAATAAAAAAAATACAAACTTTATTATTTTGGAGTGCCAAGCAAGCTAGAAATAAAAAAAAAAACATCTTAAGTCTTACTAAATATCTTCCAACTACTTTATCTTCTTTGTAAGAATGTGCCACAATAAGAATTAGAAGAAAATACGAAGAATTGTGAATTATTAGAGATATTAGGATTAGTTTTGTCTAAGAAAACAATTATAGGTTTAGTAATTGTAAGAAAAAAGTTTGAAATTTCAACAAATTCAAAAAAATAAATTAAAAAACGGCAAACAAAATGATTGCACAAAAAATATGCCATTTATTTAAGAGCAGCTATTTCTCTTATGGTATAGTAATATAAAAAATAAAAACATCAAACAAAATGATTGCACAAAAAATATGTTATAACAAGTTTTTTTTATATAATTTAAATTATTTTTTTTGTTTTCTAATTCATTTAAAAAGACCCAAAAAAACAAACTGTGATGAAAAGTTTTTTTTTCTTTCAATTCACTCGTAAGTTACGATATAAAAAAAAGTAAAGTTAATTAATAAAAAAGTGAATTTATACCATAGTTTTTAAAACCTTTTCAAAAACAATAAAGTAAAGTGTAAAAATGAAACTGATTCTAATTTAAAAATGAAATTAATTATTAAACAACACTAATTTTACAAATCTGAGTTTAAAAAAAATTAAAACTTCAAAATAAAATTGGTTAAAAAAAATTACATAGTAGTTTATTTTCACTATTTAATTTTCTACCCTTTAGTAGAAAGTAACGGGGTATTGTACCATTCTAAAGATAACTTCTTCTCTTTTGTTCAAAAAAGTAATGGGGTATGGTAGGAAAGGTTTGCTTTTCTCATGGATCCCGCCAATAGAGGAAACATGAATGACATAACTTACGTTGGACGCTGCTAGTTGAAGTTTCCAAAATCAAAGTTACTTTGGAATAGAGCGGACCTCACATTTTTGTGTAGGGTTTTGCATCTGGCTCATTATTGAGACAATCTTCTTTCATTTTAGATTGTTTGAACATATGCATTCAAATTATAAAATAATCATTTTATAAATAAAATTTTATTTTTAAACATTATATATATTTTTATTAATGATTTTATATATTTAAATTATTCATATTTTTATTTTGATATTTTTTAACTCTTATTTATAATTAAGATACATAAAATATTCATATTTAAATTATTGATATATATTTCGATTAATTATAACAGTAATAATTCTTTTGAATTATCCTAATTCAATAAAATTATTGTTAAATTTAAATAAAAAATATATCAATAATTTAAATAAAAATATTTGATAAAAGATAATAGGAATAAATTAAGAATAGATAGTCTAAAGTTATTAATTTATTATTTTTTATATGTTTAAAAATACAATATATAGATATTTTTAGTTTAATAAAAATTCTAGGGTTATAATAAATAATTGGTTTAGAGCACTGTTAGTAGAAAATAATATTTTTTTAAGGATTACTCTATTGTTAGAACATAATTTCTTAATATTCTAACAATATTTTCATGTTTAGAAATTTCAAAACATATTAAATTATGATAAAAAAATATTTAATTACTTTCATATTAATGTTTGTAATCTATAATTATCAATTTTCTTTTTTAAATGCTAAAAAAATAATTCTAGAATGTCCACCGATATTCCACCTGGGTTACCAAGAAAACTTTGTTGGTTTTCTGGGTAGCCAAACAAATCAGACTTCTGCCCAAGGAAATCGAGAGTAATTCGTTTGCAAAACGACACCGTTTGATTCTTAATTCTTTTTTCATACTTCTTACCCAAAATGGAAAAAAATCATTAAAAGACATGCGATCCATCAAATATTACTGGTCCATAATTTTATTACGTGGTCTTATCGCAGTATCATATTAAACATCACGTGCAGTCACAATCTTTGTGTGTCAAAATGCCACGTGTCACAATCACACGTGAACTGAACCTAGTTATCTTCGTAGATATCAGAATAGTCCATCAAATCGACGGTGATAAATCATTGAACCCCATCTTTACCTGTTACCTTAAAAACAAGAAAAAAGAGAAGGAAAAAAAAAAAAAAATGACAAAGCGGAATTTAGCTATCATGCGCCTGTGTGATGTCCAAACTCCCGAAGTTTTTCTTCTACCCTTACAGTTCTCAACTATTTCCTCTCCCAAAAGATATATAGATTAAAGAACAGAAAACCTGAAATTAAGAAAACGAAAGCCCATACACACACAAAGAGAGAGAACTATGAAGCTGTGTTCATCCTCTGAGGCGGTCTCATCGTCTTTCTCTACGTCCGCCGTATCGGACCAATCACAGCTTGCCACTTCATCGTCGACGGCGGATAAATCGCCATCATTAACCGCGACGACGGCAGAGGACCTTGCAGTTGGTTCGAGGGAAGCCGGTGGGGGACAGGAGACGGTGACCGTTGATCGGCGTGGTGAGTACTCAGCTGTTTGCCGATGGACGGTACACAAATTTCCAAGAATCAAAGCTAGGGCACTGTGGAGCAAGTATTTCGAGGTTGGAGGATACGATTGTCGCCTTCTTGTTTACCCTAAAGGTGACACTCAGGCATTGCCGGGATATATCTCCATCTATCTTCAAATCATGGACCCTCGGTGTACTTCGTCTTCCAAATGGGACTGCTTCGCGAGCTATCGTTTGGCTATTGTTAATGTGATGGATGATTCCAAGACTATTCATCGCGATTCTTGGCATCGGTTCTCCAGCAAGAAGAAATCTCACGGTTGGTGCGATTTTACGCCTTCCTCTTCTGTGTTTGATTCTAAATTGGGTTATTTGTTTAATAATGATTCAGTTCTGATAACCGCTGATATATTGATATTGAATGAATCGGTTAATTTCACCCGAGATAATAATGAGCCTCAGACAATGATAGCGTCGTCCTCGTCTGTCGTGACGGGTCCGGTGTCCGATGTTTTGAGTGGTAAGTTCACTTGGAAAGTACGTAATTTCAGTTTGTTTAAGGAAATTATTAAGACCCAGAAGATAATGAGTCCTGTTTTTCCTGCTGGGGAGTGTAATTTGAGGATTAGTGTGTATCAGAGCTCGGTTAATGGGGTGGACTATTTGTCAATGTGTTTGGAAAGCAAGGATACCGAGAAGACGATCTTGCTGTCAGATAGGAGCAGTTGGTGTTTGTTCCGGATGTCTGTGTTGAACCAGAAGCCTGGGTCCAATCATATGCACAGGGACTCATATGGGCGTTTTGCAGCTGATAATAAGAGTGGGGATAATACCAGTTTGGGGTGGAATGATTATATGATGATGTTGGATTTTGTTGGTGATTCAGGATTCTTGGTGGATGATACGGCGGTCTTCAGTACTTCATTTCACGTGATCAAGGAGTCCATTAACTTCTCCAAGAATGGAGGATTAATTGCAGGAAGGATTGGAAGTGGGGCAAGAAAGTCGGATGGTCACGTCGGCAAGTTTACTTGGAGAATCGAGAATTTCACTAGGCTTAAGGATCTTCTGAAAAAGAGGAAGATAACAGGTATTTGTATTAAGAGCAGAAGATTTCAGGTAGGGAATCAGGATTGTCGCCTCATTGTTTATCCCCGAGGTATGTGTGATTATGGTTCTGGTTTGATGTAGGTGAAAATAACTCTCGCTTTCTGTGAATTAAATCTTCTTTGTAGAGCTCTGAAAATTGCTTGCCATTGTTTTATACGTAACTGATGACTAGTACTATCTCAGTGGATGTAATTCAAAGGAATGTTTCTCAGCAGGAAAATTCACAAGGAACTTTAAAATGATCTATTGTTTTTGTAATTCCACATGAATTTGTTTGATCAAAACTTCTTGTTACCTTGATCATGCTGTGATGAAGAATGATAAATGGTGACTCATACTAGTATTATAGTTTGTTCTGGTTATCATATTTTATCTTTCTTTTTTTCCTTCTCTCTATCTTATGTGTAATGGTAAATATTCTTCATATAGTAGCTGTAATGTTAATTGTTTATGGCCTTCTTAGGACTGCGACCTGATGAAATACCTTTCATATTTTTGATGGTGTCACTATCAGGGCAGTCTCAGCCTCCATGCCACCTTTCAGTGTTTCTTGAAGTTACTGATTCACGAAATACTTCAAGCGATTGGAGTTGTTTTGTTAGCCATCGTCTGTCAGTTGTGAACCAGAGGATGGAAGAAAAGTCCATCACAAAAGAATCTCAGAATCGATACTCCAAGGCTGCAAAGGATTGGGGATGGCGTGAGTTTGTGACACTTACTAGTCTCTTCGATCAAGATTCTGGTTTTCTAGTTCAGGACTCCGTTGTATTCTCTGCTGAAGTCCTTGTATTGAAAGAGACATCAATAATGCAGGATTTTACTGAACCCGAAACTGAATCAGTCAATGCTAGTTCCCAATTAGAGAGGCCAGAGAAAATAAGCTCATTCACATGGAAAGTGGAGAATTTCCTGGGTTTTAAGGAAATCATGGAGACCCGAAAAATTTTCAGCAAATTTTTTCAATTTGGTGAATGTGAGCTTCGAATTGGTATGTGGTCATCTCTAGCACTTTCCTCTTTCAAAAGGTTGTAAGCTTGCAGCCACTTGTATTCTGTATATAATTGGCATTTTTTTGGGTACAGGTGTTTATGAGTCCTTTGATACCATATGTATCTATTTGGAAAGTGATCAATCGGTTGGTAGTGATCTGGATAAAAACTTCTGGGTCAGATACAGGATGGCTGTGGTGAATCAAAAGAACCCTGCAAAAACCGTTTGTAAGGAGTCTTCTATTTGTACAAAGATGTGGAACAATTCTGTTTTGCAGTTCATGAAAGTGTCAGATATATTGGAAGCAGATGCAGGATTTCTTGTGCGTGACAATGTCATTTTTGTTTGTGAAATACTGGATTACTGTCCGTGGTTTGAGTTTTCAGACCTAGAGGTTCGTTTTATGTGGTTACTATCTTTTATTGTATTTATCTTTTGAATGAATATGTGGTTCTCTTTTGTACAGAGAAGTAATGTTTTGTAATTCTAGTATGTCAGTAGGAGTGGACTTTGTGCCAGTAGTTCTAGTGTTAAATCCGAACGCATTTGATCCTACAGCTGAGAATTGAGAATTGCTTTATTCTGAGTAATGGTGTAACTTTGTGACATACCCTGTACCACATTAGGTGCTGCATGTGAAAAATATTTGATGATTCTCTTGATGTTGTTATTATTTATATGGATGTTTGCATGTTCTTGAGTTTTTTGTATACTCTTATACGAAGAAATGATGCATTTATGGAATTGTCGTATTTAATTTTACGGTGAAATGTTATGCTTTTTTGTATTCATTCAGTGTTTTTTATGTTTAAAGACTATCAAATATGGATGACTAAGGGAGAAGTGTGGATAAGAATGGAAACATGTTTAGTTAGAATAATGGTTGTGGTTAAAATCTTTCTTGAGTATTTGGGTTATTCATGAGAAACACACAAGAGAGTCTACTAATTAGTAGTTAGACTTGAACCATTCTTAGGTTTAGATTTTTCCTTGGCAGGTTTTTGCTTCAGAAAATGATCAGGATGCCTTGACAACTGATCCTGATGAACTCGTTGACTCTGAAGACAGTGAAGGAATAAGTGGTGATGAAGAAGATATGTTTAGAAACCTGATCTCAAGAGCTGGTTTCCACCTCACATATGGAGACAATCCTTCCCAGCCACTGATCATTCAACAAGAAAAGTTATTAGTGGATGCTGGTGCCATTGCTAGTTTCTTGACTGGACTTCGTGTTTATCTTGATGACCCTGCCAAAGTAAAACGTTTGCTTCTCCCAACCAAGCTCTCAGAGACTGATGAATCTTCATCTAGTCTGATGAACTTGCTGATGGGAGTAAAAGTTCTGCAGCAGGCAATCATTGATCTACTTTTGGATATAATGGTTGCGTGTTGCCAACTGACAGAGGGAAACTTTAATGCTGATTGTTCCAGTTTAAACTTAAAATTTTCTCCAGACAGAAGTGAAGCTGCTTGTTCACTGCAATCTGACAGGGAAAATGAGGCTTTAGAGACCGACCAATTTCCTATACTTGAGAGGTTAGATTCCGGAGTAAATAAAAGTACCAGTGCTTCTGCCATGCAAAGTTCTGACATGAGTGGGGACAGTAAACTTGGAAAAGCTATTCCAGGAGAGTGTGTTTGTCCACCAGAAATTTCGGCCGTGGTTTCAGAAAATGTGTCCCTTCAATCTAAGGTTCAATTTTTTGTTGCACGAGTAAAAAGCTGTTTTGTTTGCAAAAAGAGTACATGGTTTGTTTAGTTGATTCTTTCATTCTGATGCCTGTAAATTTATTTGCAGACCGAGTGGCCTGAGCAATCTGAGGAGCTCATAGGATTAATTGTAAACTCACTAAGAGCTTTAGATGGAGCTGTTCCTCAAGGCTGTCCTGAACCTCAACGCAGGCCTCAGTCTGCACACAAGATTGCTATTGTACTAGATAAAGCTCCTATGCATTTGCTGCCAGACTTGGTTGGTTTGGTTCCCAAGTTGGTCGAGCATTCAGAACATTCATTGGCTGCATTTTCCCTACTGGAACGACTTCAAAAACCAGATGCAGAGTCCTTGCGAATTCCTGTAATATTTTGAACCATAATTTTAATTTTTTTTTATATGTTTGTGGATGATATATGCATTTTCTTGTCTGAATTCATGCAGCAAAATTGCCAAGTTATCCTATAAACAATGATACTTTATAATTCTCAGGTTTTTGGTTCTCTTAGCCAATTGGAGTGTGACAGTGAAGTGTGGGAACGAGTCTTGTTTCAATCTTTTGAGCTTTTGACAGATTCAAACGATGAACTTCTTGCTGCAACCATAGAGTTCATATTCAAAGCTGCATCCCAGTGCCAACATCTTCCTGAAGCAGTAAGCACAAAATTATTCTGAAATCCCACTATTTTCCTTTCTCATAGTTCCCTTCCCTCTTCAACAATTTTCTTTAAAGTGGTTTTGACTTTCTTCTCTTACCATTGTAGGTTAGATCTGTTCGTGCACAGTTAAAAGGTTTGGGTGTGGATGTATCGCCTTGTGTACTTGAGTTTTTAAGCAAAACTGTTAACAGTTGTGGAGATGTTGCTGAAGCCATACTTAGAGACATTGACTGTGATGGTGAAAATGGAACTACTTCAGAAAGGTTACATCTAGTGGTTGACCAGGATTTTCAAGCTTCTTGTCATTTTTCTGATATATATCTCTTGGTTGAGATGTTATCCATACCTTACCTGGCTGTAGAAGCGTCCCAAACATTTGAGAGAGTGGTATCTCGTGGTTCAATTACGGCTCACTCTGTAGCATTGGTTCTTGAAAGGCGACTTGCTCAAAGGTTGAGTCTCAATGCTAGACTTGTTGCTGAAAATTTTAAACACACGGAAGCTGTAATGGGAGATGAGCAGCTGAGTGTCCAGGGGAACGATTTTACTGCCGTTCTTGATCTTGCTGAGACTTTGGCTATCTCTAGAGACTCTCGTGTGAGGGGATTTTTCAAGATGCTATACACGTTGTTGTTCAGATTGTATGCCGATGAGTCTCTCCAATGGAAGATGCTAAAGAGGCTTGTTGATCGTGCTACTAGTAGTACTGATAGTAGTGGTGACGTAGATCTATATTTTGATATTTTGTTTACTTTAGCTAGTGAAGAGCAAAAAATTATTAGGCCAGTTCTAAACATGATGCGGGAGGTAGCTCAACTTGCAAATGTTGAGCGGGATGATCTTTGGCATAAAGTATGCGCCATTGAAGATGAAATTGATCAGCTGCGTGAAAAAATGGAAGGAGAAATTTCCAATGAGGCTCACGAAAAAGCTGTTATATCTAAAAAATTAAGTGAAGTTGAGGATGCTAACTATCTCCTTAAGGTACTTGATGTTTTTATTGGTGATATGGCTTGAAAATCACATGTGAATTGTTTTTGAAGAATATTGGAATTTTGATTCTTGTGATGATGTGGCAGTCCGAGATGAAGGCTGAGATGTACAACTTTGCCAGGGAAAGGAAGGAGCTTTCTGAGCAAATACAAGAAGTTGAGAGTCAGCTTGAGTGGCTACGCTTAGAGCGGGATGACGAAATTAAAAAACTTGGTGCTGAAAAGAGAGCACTCCAGGATCGTCTTCATGATGCAGAAGCACAAATCTCCCAATTGAAGTCTCGAAATCGTGAGGAACTTAAGGTATTATGTTACATTTTGTGCTCTCTAACTTTTACGCCTTTGTGGTTACTTTTATGGAGCAGGTACTTAGCTATTTAAAATATTATAATCTGAAACTTAATATCTTAAATCATGACACCTTTTGGCTTATACTTATGTGATTGTAAACTTTGTAATTATGGACCTTGCGAAGAGGTGATCCTAGGTTTCAAACACCTATTTTAATTTTGCTTCCGCTATTAGGACTTATTTTGCAACCCCTTTCTCTCTATTTATACATGTTGCCTGACTATGAGCTTTTTATTATTTTATATAATATGATATGCATGTCAGAAAATTTTCAAATTCATGATTTTTGAATAGAAGTGAACTAGACTTTGAGTTTCTTTACACTAGCTGATTTTTGAGGGGCATTTTTTTGTCAGCATCTATTTTGTGCAATGAGGGTCATGAGAATTTTACCTTAAGGCCCTCCTTTCATTTACTCCATCTTTAATTTAGTTCTGATCATGCACCAGAGGTCCTTCTAATCGTTGATGTAAAATGTTTAGGTTCTTGGAAGCTTTCTTGGTAATGCAATAAAAAATTTCCCCAAGTGATTATGGGGCTGCATATTTACTTTCTTTCACTGTTGTTGTATGGTTTGATTGTCCAAATGTTTAACTACCTAATGCTGCTATCTATCCTAGCCTCTCTTTATTATTTATTTTATTTTTACTTTGACCCTTTTTCAGAAAGCATTTTTAGTAATTTTTACTTGGATAATGATGTTTCCAGATCATTTCTGTTTATCCAGAACCAGTTTCTTTTTATGTACCCATAACAATAATGCTAAAGTTTCATTAATAATAAGTATTAAAAACTTTCATAAAATAATTCTGGAAACAACGTCATGTGTTGCAATAGCATTACCCTTTATGCTGTCTTGCTGCATATTTATTTGCCCATATAAGTTCAGAATTGATTGCTAATTGGATGGGTCAGTAGGTCGAACTTTTTATCCTGGAAATGACCGACTTTGGTGTGTCTTTTATTAGATTGTGTTAATGTAGCCTTGAATGTTGGGTGATGTGGATGGATGGCCCATTTCTTAAAACTGCTTGTTTATATGGAAGAATGTAAAACCTATTTAAGGGCACTGCTTAAAGTGATCCAGGGTTTAGGTTTACTTTAAAATAATGGATGTGTTTTATATTAACATCACGAAAAAAAACTTTCTAGGAGAAATGAGAGTTACCTAGATTAGTTGAGATTTTCACAGGAATATTTTGTTCTTCAGTTTTCTGACTTTTGATTGTTCTTTTATGAGTTTAAATAGTTGACACCAAATCGACACTGTTCTTACTCAAGATGTCTGAATTCATCATTCCAATTGCTTAAATATTTAGTAGGAAGTTAATATTTTGACTTTCAAACTTGGGGTTTCTCTCTGGGGAGGTTGATTCGATCCTTTATATGAAAATAGGGAATGTATTTTCAAACAGGAGACTTCATTTTAAAGGCTTGAGATAGAATCCCAATCCTGAATTGTTTGCCATCATTATGGAATTTGTTGTTGATGTATGTCTTCTAAATGAAAGGTTCCCCTGATTGTGAATATGAGAGTTCTATTTCCTATTCTATTGGAAGATCGATGATCCATCAAGGCGTCTGATTATCCAAGATCCCATGGCCAATCTGATATCCATTAAATGGAAGTTTCAACATTGAGAATGTAGAAATCTCTGCCATCGTCTCTCTATTTCCCCCATTTCAGTTTCCTCCCTCATCCCATTAGAATTTTAAATTTAGGCTAATACAAAATAGAGATTAGACTCTTGTTTTTTGACTGCCTAATATTATTTTTGTCAGATTCTCTCTCTAGTACATGCACCTGTTGGTGTTATTAATATTTATGATGCTCTCTAATTTGTGAGGTTCATTAAAGTATCAAAAGGTTTTTTCTTTAATTTTTTGGGATTGTGTTCTAATTGAAATTCTTAACGATAGAAGCTGATAAAGGAGAAAAATGCTCTTGCTGAAAGACTCAAGAATGCTGAAGCTGCATGCAAAAGATATGATGAAGAATTGAAAAGATATGCCACAGAGAACGCGACCCGAGTGGAAATCAGGCAATCTCTTGAGAATGAAGTTCAACGATTGACACAAACTGTTGGGAAGACTGAAGGAGAGAAGCGAGAGAAGGAAGAGCAGGTTGCTCGGTGTGAAGCTTATATTGATGGCATGGAATCAGAACTGCAGGCCCGCCAGGTTTGATTTCTTGATTTTTCTTTTCCTCTTGCCTGTGGTAATATCATGGGTTTATGGGTCTAATAATTTGTTTTAGGCCTCTGATGATTCCACGTTTCATTTTGTTAGCATAGTTTAGAGTTTTAATGAGCTAAAATCTATTTTCTGGATAGATCTATATGGTATTAACTAATGGGGTCAGTATATTCAATGCCTAATCTTCATGTTATCCTTCTTTCCAAAGCTCTCTGGTTTTCACTATCTGTTGTTATAGGAAGTATTGCCTTAATTTGGTGAACATGATAGCATATATTTTTTGTTTTTCTTCTAGGCTTCAAGAAATATCATAATCCGATTTCATAAATGCGATTCATTTCTCTTGCAGCGATATATTCGCACACTGCAGGTGTCAATACAAGAAGAAATATCTAAAAATGCATCGCTCTTAGGTCAAGGTCTAGAATCTCTATCCATGAAGGATTTGGAAATTTTAACCCGAATTCATGAAGAAGGTCTCCGGAAAATCCATGCCCTTCAACAGCGTAATGGAAATCCAGCTGGCAATCCTTTTCTGAACCCCCACGTGCCGCCTCACAATCAAGCGTTATACCATGCTCCACCACCTTCAATGGCTGTTGGGATGCCACCTTCTCTTATCCAAAATGGTGTTGGTATCCATGGCAGTGGACACATGAATGGTGTAATTGGACCCTGGTTCAATCATAATTGAATTAAGCTGGCACTTTTTTTTTTACCGCAACGGGCATTTTACTCACCCATTATTTTGATCCTTATATTCTTTTTTCCACTTAATTTGTGGGCATTTCACTGACTGGTAAAAGTACTGTTGGGAACAGGTGGGTGAAATAGAATGTAAAGATGAAAGAATGAATGGGTGAGGTGGGCCTTTTAGTCATCCAATGTGAGGTTGTGAGTCCAATAGAAGTGTCAGTTGCTAATGCCATACTCAAAGTTGGTTCCTTTTTTTTTTAATTGCTAATTACACACACTCGCTTAGAAAGTTATTTCACTCTTTGTTTCCTAATCGTGCGTTCTTATACGATGTTCTTTTTTATTTTATTTTTAATGAAAAATATCAGCTTTCATTAGTGTGTGATTACGTACTTCCAATTTCTCCGGTATAATTACATCGTACATTTTCCCTTCAGACTTTAAGAGCTCATATCTCTCACTATCCCCCCCCCCCACAAAAAAAAAAAAAAACAACTTAGGTTGTCGCTCTGTATCTTAATAAAGAATCTAAGCAAGTTTGACGTTGAGCCTCCTTAGCCAAACAGAATGTAGTATCATATGAAACACATCAAATCTCTTAGGTCGATTGTTGATAACAAAATGCTTCCTCACGATCCTCAATCTTTCCTTAAGCTTCCTATAATTATCGTCTGAAACTTCCAACAGTACCTCCTTCAATCTCGGAATCTCCGAAACATCTAATTGAATTGAAAATGTCTCCCATCTCAAAACATCACTGAACGGCAGTGAATAACTCTTGGATAAAATTACTGGCACACATTCAGCATATATGGCCTCAACAATTCTAGGGCTAGCCACTTCATACCCACTTGGACACAGACAAAACTTGGACTGGACCATAAAAGAGAAATAATCAGTATCTTTGGGGAGGTATTCATACACAAGGAGGTCTTTGTCATGATTTTTCCAATGTTGAAGTAGTTTTGGTCTAACAGGACCGTGTACTCCACCAGCAAAAAAACCCAGATGGGGACGTGGGGCGTCAAATGGTGGTGGTGAGAGGAGTTTGGTGGGTATGCCACCACTAAGAAGTTTGATTTCAGGGAGGCTAACGTCCTTTTGAGGGTTGAATCCTTCAGAGATGTTGGCATTGCATAAGACTCTAATGGATGTATTGAACAGGTAGGGATTGCCTTGTGATGCATGGGGACCCTGATGATAGGTGTTACAAAGATAATATATTAGGATTTAAGAGCTTCAACAGTAAGTATATATATATATATATACACAGACTTGACAATTTGCTCTTAATACAACAATTGGAACGCTGACAATTAATAGCATTCCTCTATAATTCATTCAGCTTAGGAGTCGAAATCCAACTCCTAGATAGGTTGTTTGACTTTTCCTTTTGATTGTATAAAACAAAAGTCATAAAGAAATTACAAAAGCCATGTTTCCCTTTCATGAAGCAATTAAGATCGAGTAAACTTGACAGTTAGTAATTAATTAAAAAAGCTTCAATAAAAGAAATGACAATGATTTTATTACATCGATCTGATTGCGACTGATACTATAATTAATTAAAGAACAAACACATCCAAGTTCCAGTTGTCATCTTCACATTTTCAACATCTCTATCATCATTATTAACTTCATCAATGCTCTTTTAAAAACTGTACAGTGATATGTATGAGTGCTAACAACACTTAGTATATTTTCATTAGTAACACGTGTAATTTTTATTATTTTTAATATTTTTATTATGTTATTTAAAAAAATTAATGTATAGAGTAAAGTAAACAGGCAGTATAGATTATAAATAAGAGAGTCTGATAGGACTACTCAATAATCAGTATATTTATGTAACCTAACTAGCATTCTTGTGGAGCAATCCAATTAGATTGAGTCAATTACTTATTGGCTTCTTGGAATTTCCACTGTTTATAGCTTTATCATTTGAAATAATGAAACCATATACAAAAACTGAATTGTAAAAATAGTACAAAATTGTCGACTAAGGCAAACCCCCAGCATGCCAAAAAAGTCAGGAACATAAATAATGGAAAGAAAACAAAAATGAAAAATCACTGGAAGAAGGAGAGAGAGAGAGAGAGAGACTAACCCAATCATGACAGCTAAGCATAAAGTGGTCAGCACCTTGAGTTCTATTCCAAAATGGGTACTTCATAGAAATCACTTTCACATAATCAGACACAAAGTGCTTAAGAGGGATGAGGTTGTAGGATAACGGCTTGTAGAGGTATCTGACCATCAAGACAACGCTGAAGGGCATGAAGAAAACGTGAGCCATTTGGGGATCACTCGTCCTGAACCTCCCAGTCATGTGTTCCATCTCGTGCACGAACCTCCCTTCAATTGAATAGATGTCCTTGCAGGGTCCATCATGAGTGATTGGTGGGTCGCCTTCTGAGTACACGTATACCTTGAACCTTCTTTCCATTTCTCTATAGCTCCTGCATTTGTTTTTTGGGAAATTAAAAAAAGTGCAGGAGGTCATTATGTGTTGTAACTTATACGTATGGACACGATGTCATTGTTCGTTCAAAAGTGGCTTGTGTAGTTACACTCATAATTTTTGTAATTTTTATAATAATATTATTTTTAATTAATATAAATTAATAATTTTAATATTTTTTACGATGGGTTAGTCTTTATCTTTTATAAAATACATCACTTTTTATTTTTAATTTATTTTATTATATTCTTAGTTTTATTTTTTTTCCCTTCATTCCACAAGTCTATTTTTTTTAGATTGAGTTAAATTTATTTAATTTAATTTATTAAAACTTTAATATGATGTTAAAGTTTATAAAAAAATAAGATGATTATTCAATATCCAAAAAAGCTAATTTCATGAATAAAGATATGTATAATCCTTATAAATTAAACCTATAATGTACAAAACAATTCTTGTGACTTAAAGATTTTGTTATATTATGTCAATTTAAATTGTTATCATCATTAATTGTTATTTAATATAAATAACAAAGACTTTATAGTTTATACATATTCATAATAAAATGTAATTAATTTAAATTTTTTTACATTGTGATAATAATAAAAATATTTATTTTCGACATATATTATTATTCAGTTTTTCTCTACGTCAATCGGTACAGGGACGATGCAACAATCAACATAACGATTCATTTGAATAAACATAGAAAAAAATCAACATTTAATTATTCAAGCCTCTATAACAAATCATTATTGCTCTATAGCCTCTATTTACGGTGATATAATCTGAACTGATCTTAAAGTTAGCAGAGTAGTCACATATCACTGATCTTAAAAAATCTTTGATTTCAAAATATTGTAAAGAAAATAAATATAATAGGTGAAACTCACTTTTGTTATTTTTACTATTTATAACGCTATTCACGTATTTTTTTTTAAAACTATATCTAAATTGTGATTTCAAAAGATAACCATGGCAGGATATTAATAATAATATCTGTTAGAAAATCAAAATTAATTAAATGTAAATTAAAACTTTGAATTTGAAAAGTGCAAGCCGTGATTTGGCATCTACTATCTTACGTATCTTAGTTTGAATATTCAAGAAGATCAGTTTATTTTATTGTGGCTTAAAAATGTGAGTTAAAATCGCAAACATATACTTCAGTAAATTGAACTCCCATGGGAGCCATCTCACGTTACCATGGAGTTTGTAAATTATTATTTTTAGTTCTTCAAATGAGAGAAATTAAAAAATTGTAATTTGAAGTGCGTTAAACTCTGGTGGTACTGTTAGGCTGTTAGCTAGCTCTTTCTCCATGTCTAAATCATATAGATAAGAATAAATCAAATAAAACAAAAATGTTCTAGCCAGTTTAATTAATTAAAATGATATATTTATTATATATATCCTTTAGTTAATTAATTATATTCATCTTAGATTAATAACTCATGATGAAGGGAGTCACTCTATCATAAACAACTTTTAATCAAAACCAGCTGCAAATTAAGATTTTTTAGATGAAAATATACTTATCCCTATAAGCCTAGTTAATACTACATACAATGAATATTTTATTGCATTTCTTCAAAAAGTGGAAATGCAAAAAGTGGACTGCGATAGCTTATAATTATAGATAGTCTCCTTTTCAGCAGCCACTGAGTGCGAGTTTCGCAGGGAATTGAATGAGTGAGCACTTAAAGCACCTAGCGTCAGTTGGAAGAAATTTCTTCAAAATTTATTTTTTTAGAAGAACAAAAGATGTAAAAGATTATGGAATGTTACAAGTCATGTTTATACAAACCATGGACGGAGGCACAATTCAGTAAGAGGGAATATGTGACTTCTCAAATTTATGATACATTTTTTTTATTGGTTTATAAACTTATCTCTTTATCTCATAAAAATATATAATAATATCTTTTCTCAAATTTATTATTTAAATATTTTTTTTCATTTTATTATCCAATGTATTCACTTTCATTTTTTAATATTTTTCACTTTTATTTTATTATTATTTATTAATTAAATATTTTTTTTATTTTATTTTATTATCCCATGTATTCATTTACATTCTTGTTATATTTTTTACTTTTATTTTCTTATTATTTATTATTTAAATATTATTTTTTTCATTTTATTATCCTATGTATTTATTTATATTTTCGGTATATTTTTACTTTTATTCTATTATCATACAATTTTTAATAAATGGATTCTAATAGAGTAATAAATGTTTTAACATTTTTCATAAATTTTAGTAAAATTACATCTAAAAACTTATATATGATAACAAAAATAACACTTTTAATAATATTGAACCGATTTAATTAAATGAAATTTAATATTAAACGAGTTTAAATGCATATAGTTCAACTTAAACGGCGTTTAATTGGATGATATCTAATGTGAAATTATGAGTTAAACTTTTTTTAATAAAAAAATATATGAATTAGACATGAACGAAATTAATTTTATAATTTCAAATTTTAAATATTTAATTTTATTATTTTTCATTAATTTTACTTTCTAATATTTTTCATAAAAAATAATACATTTTGTCTCATATACAATTTAAAAATTTTATGTTACACCACATATAAATATTTATTGTTATTTGTATCATATAATATTGATATTATCTATTTTTCTTTTACATGCTTAATTTTTTTTTCATGTTTATTATAATTTATGTTGTTTAATTTCTTTTATTTTATTACAAAATAATTTACTTAATTTTGAGGTTTTATTTTGATTGGATAAAAATATGCATTTGACATGTAACACTTATAATGTAATATTCATAAATATTAAAATACTTTTTTCTATTTTATTGTATAATAAATCAATTGTAAAATTCATAAATTTTACTATAATGAACTGTATACCAAAATTATTTATTTTTACTATTAAATTTATAAATAATATCCCCTTCAAACATTAATTCAGATTATGTCCCTGATCCAAACGGTAACTTAGAAGCAAAGCAGCTCAAAGTTCTACGATAAAATACTCACAAGTCATTATTAATTCGCAATTATTTTCGGTGATTTAATTAATTTAAGAAAATAATAAAAATCAAAAAACCGAAACGAAACGAAGCACTTACTGATAGAAAGCGCGAGGGTTATGATATACAGCTCCACTAGGAACGAAATCTTTGTCGTTGATTGTTGTTGACGATAGGTTTCTATTGATCAAAGCAGCTCTGCGAATAGCAGCTCGCGCTAGTACGAGTCCGTACTCCAGCTGTTGTTCTCTTGTTCTAAGCTTCTCTTCTTTTCTCTGCCATTTAATAAATTATTAATCTAAATGAAGTTTCAAGGTATGTACACAAAAATCAAAGAGATGCTTATAATCAAATAAACAAAAAAAAAACTCATAAGCTCGTATTTGATGGAGATAAAAGAACATATCGTACGTTATTAGATCAATGAAAAAACTCAAACTCAAACTCAACGGATGAATTTGAAAGAAGAAATAATTAATTACGAAATTTCAAGCTGATCATTGAAAATATTTGAATTATTAAATTGGCGGTTACATTTGTTTTGCGAGTAAAGGAAAGAAAATAAAATCAGGAGCCAAAATTTACCGATACATACGGTTTGGTTGTTAGTACTAGTGATCGATCCAGATGACCAAGGAACAACAACTCTTTGATGATCAAAGTTCGTAATCTTATAACTTTGCAACTCCATCAATCTTACAGAAGTGTACTTCGATGTAGATCCAGGAAACTTGATGAAATCATCGAAATGGCTAAAGAGTATGAAAACGGCGACGATCAATCCAATGCACAAAGAAGATGGTACGGAATAAGAGTATCCTTGGAGAGTTCTCATTTTCGAATCGATGAACTTTATTTTTCTGTTTGGTTTTCGAGATTTTACTTTTGAGATGAAACAGAGAAAGAGTTGGAAAATTTTCGATCAGATATTTGTTTCTCGTTCTCTAGTCTACTCATTTCTCTAGCTAGGCTAACTATATATAATTTTTTTCCATTTTCTCTCTCTAACTCGATCAAATAAGGCGGAATAACGAAAAACAAGTAAATTACGGATATAGCCTTGTTGATTTTGAAGAGTTTAAGACTTATAAGGAAACTAAAACATCTGAGGTGTGAGTTTGTTTCGCTGTCCATTTAGCTACCTTATTTACGTCCATACTGAAGACTTGGTGGGTGAATGACTCCTTTATTTACGTCCATAATGAAGACCTGGGGGGTGAATGACTCCTTTCTTTATTTCTAAGTTGATTGCAAATACTTCTTCCGTCTTTATTAAAAAAAAAAATTTTTGATTTAAAAAATAACGATTACATTTATAATTAAGACATATACATATATCTCACCTCAATTCATGATAATAAATTTTAAAAGTAATATTTATAAAATTATAAATAAATCATATTGAGAAAATATAATTATGTCTTATTTAAATTTTAAATTTAAGGTTTTTAATATTCAACATTTCAATATAAACTCAATAATTTGAATATATTTTTATTAAGATAGAATACATGTAACATTATTTTTTAATTAAAAGTAAATATTAAATAAAAAATAATTAGTATTATCACTAATACAATACATGTCTTTAATCTCAGAAATTTAATCTCGATTTTTTTAAAAATCAAATCATAGGGTTTTGGTCTTGATTTTTAAAAAATCGAGGTCATAAATATACCCTATAAACTTGGTTATTTAAAAACTGAGGTCATAGGTATACCATTTGATCTCGATTATTTAAAAATCGATATTATAAACACACATTATCAATTTTTTCTCTTTTAAACCATACATTAAATTTTTATATCAATTTTTTTCTTTTCCTTTCCTCTTTTTTCCCCTTTATCTTCTCTTTTTCCCAACCATTCTCTCTTCCTTTTGCCTTTCATCCCTTCTCTATTTCCCAATTACCTTATCTTTTTCCTTCTAACGCGAGCGCAACAGAACTAGGGTTTGGTTTTACGAGTGCGAGTGTGAGGGAGGTTGAGTCAAAGAGAAGAATGATAGAGACCTGAAAGAGGGGGAGAAAGTGTGGTGCTAATATTTAGTTTATTTTTTCAAGGTTTTATCCGTTTTGAAGTTATTTAAAATTCCGAAAGGAAAAGAATAAAAAAACAGGAGATAAAAATAGAAAGTGCTAAATGTATTTGTGCTTTGAGTTATTAAAGTTTCATATTTAAAGATCTGATGCTCATTGAGATGTTGTATTAATCATGTTCCAATTTTTGTATACATTTTTGTAATGTAATTAACCATTAAGGTTTTTAATCGCAAGCGTTTCTTTTATTTCTCCAACTATCTTGAATTTGTGTACTTATATATTAATTGGCATAATAAATACTAGGTTGAGCTAAGAGCAAGTGTGTTTGAAGAAGAGGATCACGTTATTGAGAAAGATGAAGGTTTGTTACCTGTATTACTTTGATTATGCCAAACAAGTGCATGCGTCTTCATCAAGTTTTCATCCTCTCTCTTTTTGAGTTTTGTTGGGTGTGTAATGTTATTGGATTCATGCCATTTTTTATTTTTTTATTTTCAATGGACTTATGCCAATCTTGTTGTATCTAAAATCACAACTTCTTATATTTCCTAGGTGATAGTACAGAATAGCTTACATGTATTGATCTAAGTGTAATTATGTGTGATTTAGCATTTCACATTCATCTTTGTTGGGTACTATCAATTTCAAAGTATGCTCTCACTTGAGTACATTAACTAGGATTCTAGAAAGGACCTATAGCAAATATTTTATTGTTACTATTCATAAGCATTTTTTATTCTCATTTGAATAATATAAGTAATGTGGTAGTAATCAGTTGATATCTTGATGTGTTTTTGGATTGATGTTGCACATATACCAAAACTAATGGCCTTTTATTCATCCTTTAGTTGTTTGTTATTGGTCAGGGTTATAAAATAAAAAACTTCAGCTCTCATTAGTTTTTGCAATCTTATCTTAAACAGATTTTGATGCAATAAACAAAATCTATTCATCTCCTGAAGATTTTAAAAGCATGAATTGAAGAGACCATGAAAGAAGGCTCCATCTGTTGGAGTATTTTGTTAATAGATGTCATGAAGTAGGGGTATTGATCTCCTCATTTCCCCTTCCCTTACTCCCACATAATTTCTTATGTGAAATAAGCTGTAATGTATTAAAGCTTCAGTTATGTATTGTGCTAACAATATAATATTTACAAATTATTGGGATGTGGTTGAAGGTTGCATATGAATCATAGTTCCAAATAAGTGACCCCAATGAGGTGATCTATCATCTTCTTGTTGTTGGTTGTCGTGGTCTTGGTCCTTTTTCAAAGGTATGGTCGTGTTTTAGTGTTTTTTGTATGCTATGCATCATATCAATAGAAACAAAATTGTATCAAAATTTTGTAGGGTTATTCCTAGAATGGTTAGTGAATTTTGCACTAAACATGTTGAGTGCCCTGTAATTGCAATCAAGTGTAAGTCAGGTGAAACTCCTCAAGATCCAGTTTATGATTGATCACATCCTCTCGGGGCAAGAGGTTTAGGAAAAAGTACAAGATAAATTAGCAATCATTGTTCTAATTTATATACATTCTTGCAAGTAGTTTATAGATAATCTTCATGAGCTTTAATTATTTTCACCCTCATTTTTTGGCACATCATCTGACATGTAGGTGTTGGTGTTAGTGATGGTGCATGGTTCCTTGGGATTGAATCAGACATCAAGAGATAATGCATATGTGTAATGGTCAACTACTATTATAATGTATGCTCATTAATTTTAACAATTCTGACGTGCAGGTTTCCAAGTAGACATTAGTTCCTTTCTTTCTCTATTTGTGATTTAAGTCTTCTTATCTCGTCTGAAAATAATAAAAAAGTTATTTGGGTATACAAATAGTGCAAATCAATTTGGGGTGTCTTGTAGCACCACGAAATTTAGATTTTATTATTATTTTTAATACATTTTAGTTAGGACTTATTATTGAAAAAGAGTTCCTAAATTTAATACAATTAAAAGTTAAACATAAATATTTTAGAATAAAATTGCTCTAAAGTAGTCATTTTGTCTAGTCACATTTTAATAACCAATATATTTTAATTATTTTTTCTTAAATTAACTCAAAATTTGACAAAATAATTTTTTTTCTTTTGGAATTTTGAGTCTGATGGTAATTATAACAAAATTCAAATTTATTTTGGATAAATTACAATGATTTCTCATCAGTTTTGACTTTTAAGCGACTAATGTTTATTTTTTTTGCATGTATTTCTTTTCTTATATGCTGGCTCCATTACGTGAGCAACCAACTTTGATTATTCTCAAAATCATTAAAATGGGATATTCAAGGGATTGTATAATTAGAGTTTACATTTATACATATATTTTTCTATATTTTAGTATTACATTAAAGACCAAGTTTATTATTGTACCAGAATAAATGTTATAAATTCTTAAATAATAGAAAAATTATTAAATGTAATTTATTCTTAAATTTTAATATAATAACTTTTAATTTTCTTAATTTATCAATTTATTTTAATTTATATTAAAAAATTAAGATTAAATAGTATCTCTATAGTCATAAGGTATGTTTATTGTCTCTTTCACTTAGATATTAGTTCTTATAATCATAATCATAAATCTACGATTACGATTAAAAATTGAAATCATATATATATATTGTATTAATATATACTTTATTGTGTATAAATGTCTATCTTGTAACTTGAGGTAATAGTGACTTTTTTTTATATCTTTTTAGAGGATAGAGGAAAAAATTATAGTGTACAAATAACTAATCGACTAATAGTTGTTTTCTTTTTTCTTTTTTTTTTATGTTGTGGATTTTAATGTAGTTTAGAAAAACCTAAGAAGATTTTATATAATTTTTCATTTATTCCTTAAACTTACTTATTTTACGGTGTATATAGTGTAAATATTGAATACAAATCTTAAATTTGAGACTTGACATAAAAGTGATTCTTTTTAAATTTTTTTGAAGGATAGAGGAGAATATTCTAGTGTTGGAATAACTAATTGACTCTAATAGCTTCTTTAATTTTTTTTTTCCTTTTTTTTATGTGGATGGATTTTAATGCATTTTAGAAAAACCTAAGAAGATTTTATGTAATTTTCCTTCTTTTTTTTGTCCGTTTCCTCTTTAAAGTTAACTATTTGGCTTTATCATTATCTCCCAAAATATTTTTGAGCCCATTGTCATTATGTTAATTAATAATATTTTTTGAAATTGTAGACCTTCTTTTTTACAAAAATAATATTATACATATTAAATAACATTTCAATATTAAATTATATCATATGAAATTGAGTTGTGTGGACGTTGTAGCAATTGAAGACAATAAGAAGGCAACTTATTACATTCTGACATAAGGATATATCATTTTACTTTTATTGATATTTTTGCAATTTAAATTTCTTGCATTTTTACTATATTTAAATGAGTCTTGTGCAAAAAACAATATATTAATAATGAAAATAATTTACCATTCGGTTTCGTTATGTTTTTAATTTTAATTTTGATTAATTATGGCCTAGGAATAAGTTACTGTTCTCTTTTAATTAACATGTCTTATCAAATAGTCTTTGAAATGGCATAATTTCTACGTGTTCCTTCGTTACTTTTTTTTGTTGTTTTTAAAATTTTGATATACTATTTTTCCATACAATACACATAGCAAATTTAAGGCTCTTAATAAAAAAAATATTCTTTGAAATATTTCTTAAATATTTGTACTATATTATACGATAAATTAACTATGTTTAATTAATATTAGATAAAAACTCCAATAAAATTAAATACACAAGTCCCAATCGAATATATTTATTTTGTTACCTATTCTAACTTGTATTAAGGGTCACAATACGATACAATAATGATATAATATGGATAAATTTTTAACAAATATTGATTAAATTTTTTTTATGTCTTTAAAAATATTATTATTTTTTATTATTATAAATATAAAACACTAAAAAAATTAAGTAATTTTTTTCATATGTCAATTAATACGAAAAACCAACAAGATTAATAGCAAAATATCGACATAAATAATACAAAATAAATACGACTAATATGATATATTTGTCACCTCTACACATAATACAAGTTATCAATGCAAAAAAGTCTAAGTTCTATAAAACAGTGATGTGATCAATGAGCACATTAATCTTATCATTATTGAGATAGATGCATTAAGTTTTCTAATTTTTTAAAATAAAGACTTTAATCATATAGTTCGTGGATTAATATCTATGTAATATTAGTAATTTTATTATGAAAAATAAGTACCTATAATTATATAATTATTAAAATAAATATTTATAATCTATCAAAAATATTAAAATTGATAACTTATAATTTTATAAATATTACACTATAATACTTAACATTCATAATATAAGTTTTTAGTTCAAAAATAAATTAGACAACATCAAATGATATACCAAATAAAAGGTAAAAGAATTTTGAATGTTTAATACCAAATAAAAGGAAACTTCTTACCATGTTCTTCTCCATATATATCTCACGGAAAGAAAAAAAAAATCTACAAACAAATTTAGTTTACATCTTGTATTTATTGTATTTATCTTCGTTATATTTAATCATATTATTTTTAATAATTTCATCGGTACAATTTTTTTTTAACTTATTAAAAAGAATATGTTTTAACTTATAAGTTATAACATTTATCATTTTTTACCCATTTTTGTTTTTGTATGAATACTTTTTAATAATAATATAATTAAATTATAACAAAAAATAATTACATCATCTAAATATTATTTTTATAATAAGTATAAAAATTAAATAGTTACTTTCTTTTATACCTCTTTTCTCTTTTTATTTTAACATTCAAATTTGTTTTATTATAAATACCTAATTGATTAATATATTATTTTAAAAATTAAAAAACATTAATAAATTATTTTATTAAAACTAATATTTATTGTAATAAGAAAGTTAATCTTTTTTCTTTTTACATTTACTTGACAAAACCCAAACACACACAAACTTATTAGTTTTAATTTTCTTTTAATTCCTTCGCTTCTCCTAATTACCATTATCTTTCCTGGCAAAATCCAAACCCAAACACACTCATATTCGAAAATAGTTTTCTGAAAACTAAGGTACGATACAATCATACAATCAGAACTTTATTAATTTTTTTTAATAGAAAAATCCAAAACTTGATTGTTGTAAGCTTTTATATTTAAAGAAATTGTTGTACAACATTTAATGGTACATTATTGTTACTTTAGGCTATATTTGTATAACAAATTGAGTATTTTAGAAAATCCTACATTTTACTTATAATATTCTACTAATTTAAAAGAAAAAGAAAATTCTATTAAAAATTAAACCGATATATCTTTTAAATATCTATCGATATGAAGAAGGTTCGTTAAAGACTACCAAACCTTTTAAACTATCCAACTTAACAGCGGTTTGCAGGAAAATATTTTCAGTCTTGTTGGTTTTTATTCCATTTTCTTAGAGATTTTTTTTTCGTGTATTTAATATATATATATTATTTTAAATATTATAAATTATTAATATATATTAAAGCATGTGAGTTGACGATGAGGGATGTTAGCAGAAAAAAGTGATGTTTTAGGTTGATAAGAGGCAAGAAAAACGAGATGTCTAATAATTTTCTTAGGAGAAGTTTCGATGAGACTTTTTTTTATTTTTTGGATGAGATGTTTCATTTGTATTGATATATTTGAGAGACAATTCGTCAATTTTACTTATTATTTTAATTGATTTTGAAAT